>VCII01000713.1:370000-995000 GCA_006030095.1 Triplophysa siluroides
TGTTTATTCTGTTGCAAACACAAAAAGAACTGAACTATGTTAACTATAACAGACATCAGTAAACCGATGACCAAACACGTCTGAAACAGGTTGACAGAAAACAGAGAGTGTTTCACAAGAGAAATCCAGCACGTCAAATCAAACTTTCCCTGTTTTCAGCCAGATAAGTGTGTGTGTGTGTGTGTGTGTGTGTGACGTTTGGTGTGAATGAAAACCATCTTTCAGAACTTTCATCTTTTCTCACTAGCATCTCAAAATCTCTCAGTTTCCGAACTCAATACAGCCCATCTCAGATGAAAACACACCGAACAACAACAACACTGAACACTTCTTTATTCTCTGAACTTCAACACAGTGCTGCGTGTGCACATTCTGAGAGATGAGACGCTTCTAGAAAACAATGTTGATGTTGATCAACTGTACAAAAAAACATGAATACAACTGGGAAATGTTGCATGATTACACACAATTTCTTTTATTTGTTATTTGATATCATTCATACACTTCTCCATTAAAGGAGTAGTTCACTTTGAAAGTACCGAGTCAGTGTTTACAAGTGGAACGTGCAAGTTTTCAACGTAATGACGTATTACGTGAAGTCATGGACGCGCATCGCAGAACAGAGCAAGACGAGCATTTGTGTTTATAAAGCATATACATTTTTATCTCTGTAGAAAATGAGCGCTGTTTCTCTAGATAAGAGCTTTCTTCATGGTCTGGTGTGGTTTAAAGCCCTTTGAGCTGCACTGAAACTGTCATTTTCACCTTCAACCGTTCGGAGTCCATTGAAGTCCACTGTATGGAGACAAATCCTGGAATGTTTTTATCAAAAACCTTCATTTCTTTTCCACTAAAGAAACAAAGACAGAAACATCGTGGATGACGTGGGGGTGAGGAAATGATCATCAACATTTCTTTTCAAAGTCAATGCTCCTTTAACTGTTCACTTTTATAATGTTCCTCGTGTTTTCAAGTTCAATATCTGGAGTGGAAGCCATCCGTGGACTGTGTCTTATAGAGTCAGAGTGAGTCGGGTTCTGACTCAACACTTCTCTGGGTGTTGTGTTGTGTTGTGTAGAGATGAGTTCAGATGTAGTTAAACAGGTGCTGACAGACAGCAGGATTCATTTGAATATCTGACCGTCAACCACAAACAGATTTCTGGGAAAGTGAGTGTGCATTTGTACTTCAATGCACATCATCCACAGACAAGAATAAACCTATAGAGAAGAGCTGCTGAAGACATTGTGTACACATGTGCATTTACTGCTTAATGAGTCAGACACAACCACATTAAACAGACATTCTTAGAAACAATTTCTCTCCACAAAATCAAGCAGATATGCGTGTTTGTGTGTTTGTGTGTTTGTGTGCGTGCTTGTGTGTTGCTGAGTAATCTCTTTCAGACGTGACGTCCAGTCATACCATGAACACACACACAACACACACACTCACAGGTGCACAATGACACTAAATCTGCTCCGTCATTCCTCTTCAGATTGGTTGAGGGGAATTTATGACTTATAACTGTTGCTTCCACATTAATATCACAGAAAATCTCCTTCATTCACTCATTCGTCTCTCTCTCGCTAAGCACATTACAACACAAAGGTGGATAAATCATCTGTATGCTACATATGAAAAAAGATCTATAACTTAAAAATGCACACTGTTAGTGGCTTTGGATAAAAGTGTTTGAATGTAAATGTTCAAACTGTGTCCACATCTAACACTGCAACATGTGGTTCAGTGTTTAATCATCATATGAGGTTCAGCTAAATCCTTTGATGTTGTGTGTACAGATTCCAATAAAACATTTCATACAATTAGAAAGTCAAAATCATGTTTGGATGTAAATCTAATGATCATTCTGTCTGTTTGATCCATAACCTGAATGTTAAAGTGTCTTCTTACTCATGTAGATTTATGTGTGCGTGGCCTTGTCTTTATATCCCGGTGGGGACCCAAACCTGAAAGCACAACTCATGGGGACTCGTGTCACCGTGGGGACCAAAATGAGGTCCCAATGGGTAAAGAAGCTTATAAATCGTACAGAATGACATATTTTGAAAGTCTAAAAATGCAAAAGTTTTTCTGTGATCTTTAGGGGCAGGGGATAAAACATAGAGTTTGTACCGTATAAACATCATTACACCTATGGACTGTCCCCACGGAGATAATGCACCAGATGTGTGTGTTGAACTTTCAAGGCTTTCAGTAAACATCTGTGTATGAGGCTCCTCCTCCAAAAAGGCAAATCATTGAGCAGAAGTGTGTGAGAGTGAAGTTTGAGAGCGCTCATCGTCACATCTGTCATGCGTGTTGTACCGTGGAGATGTCTGTGAGCTCAGGGAATGGAAAACTGCGGCAGTGGCTGATCCAGCAGGTGGAGACGGGGAAGTATCCTGGATTAGTTTGGGTGGACAGAGACCGGACAACATTCCGCATCCCATGGAAACACGCTGGGAAACAGGATTACAACAGAGACGAGGACGCTGCGCTGTTCAAGGTGATTGACATGCAGAGGAGTGTGTGCTACTGACGACACACTACACACTACAGCTATCATCTAGATTCTTCCATCCATCCTTTCTTTCTTCCATCCTTTCTTTCTTCCATCCTTTCTTTCTTTCCTCCTTTCTGCTTCCATCCTTTCTTTCTTCATCCTTTCTTCCATCCTTTCTTTCTTCCATCCTTTCTTTCTTCCATCCTTTCTTTCTTCCATCCTTTCTTTCTTCCATCCTTTCTTTCTTCCATCCTTTCTTGCTTTCTTTCTTTCTTCGTTTCTTTCTTTCTTCGTTTCTTTCTTTCTTCGTTTCTTTCTTTCTTCGTTTCTTTCTTTCTTCGTTTCTTTCTTTCTTCCTTCCTTCGTTTCTTTCTTTCTTCCTTCCTTCGTTTCTTTCTTCCTTCCTTCCTTTGTTTCTTTCTTCCTTCTTACTTCCTTCGGTTCTTTCTCTTTTCTTCTCTTCCTCCTTCCTTCGTTTCTTTCTTTTCTCTTAGTCTGTTCTTGTCAGTTATTTCTTTTCTGGTTAGTGAGTTTTTCCTTCGGTCTTCATTCGTCATCTTTCCTTTTGCTTACTTCCTTTCGTATCTTTCTTCGATTCGCCTATCTTTCTTTCTTCTTATCTTTCTTTCTTTCTTTCTTCCTTCCTTCGTTTCTTTCTTTCTTCCTTCCTTCGTTTCTTTCTTCCTTCCTTCCTTTGTTTCTTTTCTTCTTCCTTCTTTTCTTTATCCTTCTTCCCCTATTCCTCCTTTCGCCGTTTTACTTACCTACCTTTTATTAAATAATTTCCTTCCGTCCATTCAGGCCTGGGCTCTATTTAAAGGGAAGTATCGTGAAGGCATTGATAAACCCGATCCACCTACCTGGAAAACCCGTCTCAGGTGCGCTCTGAACAAAAGCTGTGACTTTGAGGAGGTTGTGGGTCAGAGTCAGCTGGACATATCAGAACCTTTCAAAATGTATCGCGTTATTCCTGAGGGGACTAAAAGAGGTACGCACACTTCATCACACACACATTCATCACGCACACACCGACACAGACACACGCATGCACACACACACTCTTCATCACACACACACTCTTCATCACACACACACTCTTCATCACACACACACTCACACACACACACTCTTCACACACACACATCACACAGCAGCATCACACACACACTCCTTCATCACAACACACATCACACACACACTCTTCATCAACACACACACACTCTTCATCACACCCACACACACGGCTTCATCACACACACACACTCTTCATCACACACACACACACACACACACCACACACACACACACACCCACACACCACAACCACTACACACACCCACTCTTCCTCCACACACACACACACACACCCCCCACCCCACACACTTCACACACACCACACGCTTCATCACACACACACTCTTCACACACACACACCCACAACACTCATCACACACACACACACACCTCTTCATCACAACACACCACCACACACCACACAACACACTCTTCCATCCACACCACCACAACTCTTTCATCACACACACAACACACACACACCCACTCTCATCACACACACACACACCACACACACACCCTTCTCACATCACACACACACCACACACTCTTCATCACACACCACCACACACACACACTCTTCATCACACACACACACCACACAGCGCGCGGCAGCATCACACACACACTCGTTCTCACACACACTCTTCATCCACAGCAGACCTCACACATCTTCATCACAACACACACACACTCTTCCTCACACAAACGCATCCCACACCCACGCTCTTCCTGGAAAGCACAAACACTCACACACACGGCGGACACACTCAATCACACACACACACACTCTTCATCACACACACACACACTCTTCATCACACACACACACACTCTTCATCACACACACACAACACACACACACACACACACAACACACACACACACTATCACACAGCCAGTCACACACACACAAAACGCTCTTCATCACACACACACGCACACACACTCTTCATCACACACACACTCTTCATCACACACACACTCTTCATCACACACACACACACACCACTCTTCATCACACACACACTCTTTCATCACACACACACACACTCTTCATCACACACACACTCTTCATCACACACTCTCACACCCACACACACACAACACGCAGCACACACACTCTTCATCACACACACACACACACACTCTTCATCACACACACACACACTCTTCATCACACAGAGCTCTTCAGTCAAGTTTCACAACTCCTCAGTTTCAGGAGCAAAGTGTCATGAGAAAGTGTGTCCAGCGTCAGGTCATCACAGTTACTCATCACACCCCTCATATGAACCTGTGCACGCTCAGGTAACATCCGCTTCATCTCCAGCATCTTCTGCATCATGTGTCCGTCACATGAAGAAATGAGAGATGTTTGTGTGTTCTCTTCCTGCAGCTGTCTAACTTCCTGCCGGTTGCCGATAGAAACTGGAGGGACTTCCTGTCAGAGCAGAATCCACTGTCAGAGATGCACTCTTCATTCGGTCCAAGCGCTCACTGGGATGCTGGTGTGTGTGTGTGTGTTTAATAGTGTTAATGTTCAGTGTTAATGGTGAAGTGAATTGTTTGTGTTGTGTTGTGTTGTGTTCAGGGTATCAGATCAGCGGATCTTTCTACAGCAGCGCTTCATTTGATTCTCCATCTCCTCTCTTCAGTCTGGACACCGGCATCAGATCACTGGAGACCGGTACACACACACGCACACAAACACACACACGCACACGCACATCACCGCACACAATACACTCTTCATCACACGCACACAAACACACAAGCGCACACGAATACACTCTTCATCACACTCTACACTCTGCGCAAATACACTCTTCATCACTCTTCATCACACGCACACAAACACGAATACACGCACACACAACACGCACACACACATATACACTCTTCATCACACGAATACACTCTTCATCACACGCACACACACGAATACACTCTTCATCACACGCACACGAATACACTCTTCATCACACGCACATACACTCTTCATCACACGCACACACACACACGAATACACTCTTCATCACACGCACACAAACACACTAATACACTCTTCATCACACGCACACACACACGAATACACTCTTCACACACGCACACACACACGAATACACTCTTCATCACACGCACACAAACACACTAATACACTCTTCATCACACGCACACACACACGAATACACTCTTCATCACACGCACACACACACGAATACACTCTTCATCACACGCACACAAACACGAATACACTCTTCATCACACGCACACACACACACACAACGAATACACTCTTCACACTAATACACTCTCATCACACGCACACAAACACACTACACTCTTCATCACACGCACACAAACACACACTAATACATCACACGCACATACACTCTTCATCACACACACGCACACAAACACACTAACACTCTTCATCACACGCAACAAACACACTAATACATCACACGCACACAAACACAATACATCTTCATCACACGCACCACACACACGAATACACTCTTCATCACACGCACACAAACACACGAATACACTCTTCATCACACGCACACAAACACATACACTCTTCATCACCCACACAAACACACTACTACACTCTTCATCACACGCACACACACAAACACTCTACACTCTTCATCACACGCACACACAACACTATACACTCTTCATCACATAATACACTCTTCATCACACGCCACACAACGAATACACTCTTCATCACACGCACACACAACGAATACACTCTTCATCACACGCACACAAACACGAATACACTCTTCATCACACACGAATCACACACACACACACGACATCACACGCCACACAAACGAATACACTCTTCACAACGCACAAACACGAATACACTCTTCATCACACGCACACACACAACAATACACTCTTTCAACAACACGAATAACCTCTTCATCACACGCACACGCACACAAACACGAATACACTCTTCATCACACGCACACACACACGGATACACTCTTCATCACACGCACACACACACGAATACACTCTTCATCACACACACACGAATACACTCTTCATCACACGCACAAACACACTAATACACTCTTCATCACACACGCACACAAACACACTAATACACTCTTCATCACACGCACACACACACGAATACACTCTTCATCACACGCACACACACACACACTCTTCATCATACACTCTTCATCACACGCACACACAAACGAATACACTCTTCATCACACGCACACAAACACGAATACACTCTTCATCACACGCACAACACACTAATACACTCTTCATCACACGCACACACACACGAATACACTCTTCATCACACGCACACACAAACGAATACACTCTTCATCACACGCACTAATACACTCTTCATCACACGCACACACACACGAATACACTCTTCATCACACGCACACACACACACGAATACACTCTTCATCCACGCACACACAACACACGAATACACTCTTCACACACGCACACACAACGATACACTCTTCATCACACGCAACACAACACACTAATACACTCTTCATCACACGCACACAAACGAATACACTCTCATCACACGCACACACAAACACAATACACTCTTTCACACACCTACATCACACGCACACACACACGAATACACTCTTCATCACACGCAACACACACACACTAATACACTCTTCATCACACGCACAAACACACTAATACACTCTTCATCACACTCACACACAAACGAATACACTCTTCATCACACGCACACACACACGAATACACTCTTCATCACACGCACACACACACGAATACACTCTTCATCACACGCACACAAACACACTAATACACTCTTCATCACACGCACACAAACACACTAATACACTCTTCATCACACGCACACAACACACTAATACACTCTTCATCCACACGCACACAACACCAAATACACTCTTCATCACACGCACACAAACACACTAATACACTCTTCATCACACGCACACACACACACTAATACACTCTTCATCACACGCACACACAACACGAATACACTCTTCATCACACGCACACACACACGAATACACTCTTCATCACACGCACACAAACACACAATACACTCTTCATCACACACACAAACACAATACACTCTTCATCACACACACAAACACACTAATACACTCTTCATCACACGCACACACAAACGAATACACTCTTCATCACACGCACACAAACACGAATACACTCTTCATCACACGCACACACACACGAATACACTCTTCATCACACGCACACAAACACACGAATACACTCTTCATCACACGACACACACTTACACTCTTCATCACACGCACACAAACACACTAATACACTCTTCATCACACGCACACAAACACACGAATACACTCTTCATCACACGCACACAAACACACGAATACACTCTTCATCACACGCACTCTCTTCATCACACGCACACAAACACACTAATACACTCTTCATCACACGCACACAAACACACACTTACACTCTTCATCACACGCACAAACACACGAATACACTATCACACGCACAACACACTAATACACTCTTCATCACACGCACAAACACACTAATACACTCTTCATCACACGCACACACACACGAATACACTCTTCATCACACACACACACTAATACACTCTTCCTCACACGCACACACACACGAATACACTCTTCATCACACGCACACACACACTCTTCATCACACGCACACACACACTCTTCATCACACGCACATTATAGCACAGTAAAACAATGTAATGCCGTTGTTCTGTGTGTTGTCCAGAGTCCCGTCTGCAGGTGAGCGTGTTCAGCGGTGATGTGGTGTTTGTTGATGTGACGGTCACCAGCGTGGAGGGCTGTCTGCTGCTTCCTCATGATGACAGCTGGACCCACAGAAGCGCAGGCGGCCCGGAAGCCGTTCCTCTTCCACACACTGAGAGAGGAGAGCTGGAGGGAGGAGTTCTGCTCTGGATGTCACCCGACGGCCTGTACGCCCGACGCTTCTGTCAGGGCACAATCTACTGCGACACAACGCACAACAACACCACCAGTAAACTCTGCAAACTAGAGAGAGATCAAACCAGCAAACTACTGGACACGCAACTCTTCCTGACAGGTTGACAGAACATCATTTATCACATCATGTTCACACGTGTGAAGAGTTGATAAAGAAACCCTTCTCTGTTTGTGTCCCTCAGAGCTTCAGACGTGTTTCTTGCAAGCTTTTCCACCTCCACGGTTCCACGCGCAGCTGTTTTTTGAGTCCTGCGGCCCCTCGGCAGACAGAAGACCCCTGACAGTACAGGTATTGACTTCTGACTTCATCATCCCTGTGGTTGTTTAGAGCTTGCGAAGGTCTTATGAAGTTCCTGTTGTGTCCTGCAGGTGGAGCCGCTGTTGGGACGTCAGTTACTGCTGCTCACCCAGCAGGGGGCGTTCAGTTACATCAGAAACACCCACGACCTTTCACCTCTGACCCCTGAACAGATTCTCCCCCACAACCATGATTATCCTGTGACCCACAGCGGTTTCATACAGGAGTCATTCAAGACACGGCACGAAGATCCATGAAGAGATCAAGATGAAGTTTATTCTGATTAAGTATTAAAGAAAATAGATTATCACGGCATTAATGTCATTAAGTTTAGCCAAAAACATCAATTCTGTCATCGTTTCCTCTCTCGCATGTGTTTGTAAATCTGTCAGTGGAACACAAAAGAAGATATTTCGAGAAATGTCTCCCTGGTTTTGTGTTCTGATAATAGAAGTCAATGGAGTTCAGTGGTGTTTGATGATCAACATTCTTCAAAATAGCTTCTGTTGTGTTCTGAAGAAGAAAGAAAGTCACACGGGTTTGACATGAAAACAGAATGACGTGTCATACACTTACTATAGAAGTTTCTTAAGAGATGTAAAAGCAGTTGTAACGATTGTGTATATATGCTGTTCTAATACCTGTTGCTTTATTTGTATTGAACATTTCATTCTTTTTGAGTCTACGTTTCATGGATTATTCATTTTGTTTTATTATATTTGACTTTTTCAGGCTAAAGTTTGATATTAAAATGTTTTATATTGGTTGTCATATTGATGAAACTTGAGTCATTTAATTGCATTTACGGCATTTATTTGGTTTTAACAGAAAAAAATACACAATAAATATGACATTCATTGGCTACAACAGTGTTTGGGTTTGAAATCAAAGACGTTTAGTGTGAAATATTTGTGAACGACAAACGGACCATAAATCTGATTTTGAAATGAATCACACGGCGGTTCTGAAACGATATTAGCGGACCACCGACAACCAATCGCATCAATCCAACAAAACCAGTTCCCTTTTTAAACAACCAACAACAAGCTTCTCTGTGCTCATCCGCTCACAATCCGTTTCTTCTAAATTCAAGTGAAGTGTCGAGACCGATCTGAACCCAGATCAGTTGTGTTCTTAACATCGCAGACAAATACTGGCAAGAGCTTCCCTTTCATATGAACTCTCCATTAGAAAAGGTCCCTAAAATAACACGAAACAGTAAAACATCCAATACACATTTATAAAAAAATCACTTTTAAATGGACGAGAAATAGAAAACTGAATATAAAAGATTTCACTGCAGAACAAAGCAAAGAAAATAAACACTTTGGTCAACAAAATGCTTCTGTGGTGTTTTGTATTGCAGTGGTACATCATTGAATCATGAAGCACTGAACAACTAAACACATTTAAACTAAAGAAAACATCTTCTATCCTGCGCTCCTGGCCCCTGACACAACACATTTGGCCTCCAAAGAGCAGAAACTGACACGTAGGCGTCATCTCGCAAGTATCATGTTCATTATTTTACGCACCTGCTCAAACAAACATGGAAATACAGCAGGAAAATAAATCAAAGTATCTGGCGTCACAGGTTTGGCCCTTAAACAGAGATTATTGTGTGTAAAATCTCCAGTGTTTAGTCAGAATATGATTCCTGGCTTCAGTCACACACGTGTGTTCATTTACTGGTAAACATTTCTAAAGAATAATGCATGCTGGGATAGCTGTAGTCGCGTTTTAGATTAAGGTCTTGGCACTCATGTGTAAAGCAGAGACCGGGCGCATGGACACGGCTCAGACACGGGTGTAAAAACACTTGGTAGAAGCGTCATGCCGTGTGTGTGTGTGTGTGTGTGTGTGTGTGTCATAGTGCACATGGTGAAGTGTGCGTCTACAGCGCAGCGGCTCATTCAAACGCCCAAACCTCCAGGTTCTGAACGATGAAGTCGTGTTTGGAGGACAGCAGCGGGTTGTTGAATGTGGAACATCTGGACGTGGTGCCGTGATCAAGGTCAGCATCCAACCACAGACCCAGACGACCCCTGAAGAGCAGACGCTCAAGAGTTACGCTCACGACAGTGATGAACACACCACACACACACACACACACAGAGACAATAAACCCACCCGCCTCCTCCGATCTGAAGAGAGTCCGTGTTCCCCTTCACAAAATAGGAGTTCTCTCCGCTCCAGCGGAACACCTGACACACACAGATGTGAAACGTTCAAGCAAACAAAGTCAAGAAACCTTTGCTTTGATTTGGAGCAGAAGCATTGCATTCAAACCTTGATCTCGGGACAGAAGGTGTAAAGGAACGTCTCTCCCGTCCCATAGTAATGCTCGCTCACTCGAAACGGATGAGTGGAAAACGCACCGAAAATCTGCAGGCCAGAAATGAAGATGACGTGAGACACACAGGGCTGGACGTGAACACACTCGGCTTCAGATGTGTGCGTGTACCTGATGGTTCATGTCTCTGATGACCAGCAGTACAGGACAGTCTACATCCAGCAGGTTTCTGTACAGCGTCTTCAGACTCGTCCCGTGCACCACAGTACTGTAGACCAGACGCCACGGATAACCCTGAACCCGAGCGGGCAGACGTGTGGCCAGCTGTGACGAGACACACACATGGATGCCTTTCATTGTGTCTGCATCAGGACTGTTTCTCGTACGCTTTGTGAACAAACTGAAATACTGTATGGTGTGCGAGACCTTCTCAATGTGTGTGTCCTCCAGAAGAACACTGGGATCCATCAGCAGAGGAAACAGATCCAGAGCGTCCTCGTCCTCGAAGCTGAAACTCTGACGTCTCTTGGCTTCGTTTATTGTGACGATCTAGAGAACAGACACAAGCACAGATCGTGCGTCACGACACACATCCACAAACTGAACCGCGTCTGCTAAACAAGGTCTGGAAAACACTCAACTCTTTATTTAGAAAGAGCAACAGAACTGTGATCACATCCTTGAGACAGGGTTATTATTGTTAAAGAGAACATTACGAGGGTTTTCAAGGTCCTACTTTGGTTTCTGAGTGTCCAACAACAAGTGTATGTCCATAGAAGGTGTCAAAACATGATTATTGCGTAATAATAGACAGTTATTCTTACTTCTTGACTGACTCTCAAATGATTCGCTCCGAGATTCACCTGTCTAATCCCCTCCTTTCCGCCAGCCTGATGTCATGTGATTGGTCAGATGGTCTAGTCTGAAGTGATTGGTCAGATGGTCTAGTCTGAAGTGATTGGTCAGATTAAACCATATGACCAATCACATGACACTAGGCCAGCGGAAAGGAGGGGATTAGACAGGTGAATCTCGGAGCGAATCATTTGAGAGTCAGTCAAGAAGTAAGAATAACTGTCTATTATTACGCAATAATCGTGTTGAAATGTTGGCTTAGAGATAAACATTTTTATTATTAACTGGAAATAAATAAAAACTTAAGTAAAACTGAAACCAAAATAAATTGATAACAAAATGACAAAAGCACATAGCAAATTCTCTAAAAATGAAACCAAAATGAACAGGAAAACCAAAAGTATAACCAAAGTCACATTAGAATATGAATAGAACTACGATAAAACGGAAAAGAGGAGATTTGCTTGTGTTGGGCGTGATGTCAGACGGGGGGTGACTGAACGGACCTCCCAGCTGCGAGGGCCAGGATCACTGAAGAAGTTATCGATCATGTTGAGCTCATCTTTCTCCACCAGCACAAAGCCGTGTTCCTGAGCGTCTTTCCCGTACGTGTCTGGAGACCACTGAATGAAGAATGAGTACAGATGATCCACTCTGAGGACAAAACACACGTTGGTCAGAAACACGCTCGTATCAAACACACACACATGCGGAGAAACCTCATCGTACCGTTCCTGTGGAACAGCAAACCAGTATTCAGGCTGTCGTCCCCTGTTGATGAATGAGTGGGCGGGGCTTGAAGTTCGACTGCTGGCGAAGGATTTCCTCATTGGCTTTCCCACTTTAAAGCAAAGGAACATGGGCGGAGCTTTGCTCTTTTCTTCATGTGAAAGCAGCATGTCTGCCAGACAAAACATGGATTGACAACAACACATTACAGCTGACCTGCGTCATACTGTGTACAAGAAAAATCTCACTCCGGTCGATCCTCTGTGAATGTGACAATCCCAGAATGCAATGCAACATGCTCTGTTCGAACCGGCAATGTTCCAAATCAACTATAAAATTCAATTGCAGCCAAATAATCACCGTCTCCAGTCACATTTCAGAGTGAAAAGTCATTTCAAAGGAGAAAATGAGTGGGCGTGGCTTGCGTTTTTCACTGCGAATAGATTGGATGTGTAAAATCAACCATTGCATTTTGAAATGAAACTTGCAGCAGACTGACAGTTGAAGGGGAGGAGTTAACGGATGCTCCGCCCAACCCGTCTACTTTACGTCATTTGAGATGGACAGTCATTACAGGAAGGATGTGCATTTACAGAGATTAATTGACGATTATGAGGACACATGAATTTTAAAAAGAAAATGACCCACATTGATGAACTATTGACTATAAACGCTGCAATATTTCATGGACAAATAAGAATTGTCATTTTTAATTTCACTGGGACGTTAAGACCTACAGTCACACACAGATCCAATGACACGTCTCCGGAACCGCTTTCACAATCATGTGTGAGGCATCTGTATCCTTTTAAAAATAATGCATTACACATTTTAAGAACATGAGGGATAATTACATAATAATTTACTTTGGACTTTTCTGCTTATTTGTGGTGGAAAGACAAACTATGTGTAACTGTAAACCATTTTGTTTAGTTTTGTTGCAGAAGCACATCATGTTTCATAACACAGATTGAATCAGACATTTCTGGCCACGACTGGCCGGTGTGTGCTGTCAATCACACAGACTCACCTTCGATTGGTCCCTGCATTCTTTTTAACAGCCATGACTTGACGTCAGTCTCACTGGTGCGTCTGCATCTCTCAGCGTCGGCAATCTCTCCATCTGACTCTGATTCGTTCTGTTGTTTTTGTGTCTCACCATCACCACAGCCTCCATCCCATGCGGTCGCCTCTTTCTCCGCCCCTTCGCTCACGTCTATATTAACCTCATTCCCATCATGCACCGCTGCGGCGGGTTCACGTATCCTGTCTGAAACAGACTGAAGCAACACCCCGCTGTCCTCTGTGGAACGATGATAAAGTCCTTCATCTTCGTCTTCTTTTTGGTCTGAGGGCGATGGGTTACTCCTGTCTCTCGGTTCATAGTTCTGATGAAATGACGCCTCCTCCTGACCGGGGCAGGTAGTGTTAGAGTCGCTCTGTGGCAGTTCTAATTCAGTAAATCCTTCATCTGACGGTGATTTATCTGCCATTTGACACGGCGAGATGTCAGACACCGTCGTTTCAATTTCATCCAATACGATGGGATGGCTGGGCGTCCCGAGCACCTCGTAACGACTGAAAGGGTTGAGGTCCTGCTCGGAGGGAAGCTCCTCCCACTCTCCCGGCCTGTATAACGGACAGAGATCCTGGGGTTCATCACTACCGGCACATCAGTGGCCATCATCATCATCAATGGAAATATGGTGGAATTAAAAAGAGGAAAACAAAACACCTCAAATGAAACGAACATGCAAAACAAACAAACACAAAACAAATGAACCAAAGTAAGTGAAACATGTGCATGTGGTGTCAAAACTGGACAAATAAGGAGTGAGGAAGAGAACTCAAGAGGTCACACGGACACATGTGTTGTGATGTGACGTGACAGAAGACATGACGAGGGCGTTTCTTACGACGGCAGCGCGTCCTTCAGTTTCATGCGTGAGATGTCATCATACAGCGCCACAGACAGAACCTCCTCCATGGGACAGATGAGGCCGTACTCCTCGCAGCCGTTCTCGATCACCACGGGATCGGACTTGTGCGGGTCAAACATGATGTTGTTGGGCGTTATAATCATCACACCCCCGACGACGCCCTACAGCACACGCAACCAATGAGACGTCAGGAAAACCTGCACTTGTGCGGTCACATGATTTGTAAAGAGATGCTCACCATCCCATCCGTGACGTATTTGCAGCTCATCTTGAGGAATTTGACGGTGGCGAGACTCTCGTCTTCAGACGGCGGTGACGTCTCTCTCCGCACGGGCCGACAGCTCGACTCGCCGCCCCGCTGACAGAGACATCAGAGGCGTGTCATGAACTGAGCTCCGGGCAGAAACCCACGTGTTCTTGAGCCGTCTTACCTTCAGCTTGCTCTCTGATGAGTCCGTGTTGATCGGTCCGTCCGTCTGAGAGCCGCGCTCTGATTGGTCCACATCAGGAACAAACAATTTCTGGAAAAGAAAGACAGATGGTCAGAAAGACACTGAACAGCAGCAATGATGAGCAGCTGTCACAGGTGTCGTGTCGTGTCCGCTCACCTGTCCAGGTACGACACTGTGTGAATACAGACGGTTTAACTGCACCAGTTGATTTGGAGTGTTGTTGAATTTCAGAGCAATGCTGTTCAGTGTGTCCTTTGCTCCAACCTGCCGGTCAAACAAAACAAACCCTCCGTTTGACCGCTCTACACAGATTCTATTTCATTCCAACTTTCCTTAAAAAGCGTTTGAAACATGTTGCAGCTTTAAATGCATTCAGGCAACATTTCCTGTACGGTAAAAGACAGTAACTTACCATATACTCCACAGTCCCTGCAGGTTTACTCTTCTCTTTCTTGCTCCGACTGTACGATTTACTGTTGTCATCTGAAGGAAAGAGGAGACAACACTTTCATTTATACACAAACACACAGCAAAGAGTGTCACACACAAACACACGTGTCGACATGTAGGAGCTGTTCACAAAACATCTTACTGTGACTCTGACACCTCATTCAACTCCTGACTAAACGTCTCTTATGAAACAAACTACAGAAATCCTACAGCCATGGTCTCTGATCACAGATCAGACAGTAAATGAAGCTTTAAAGGGCTCATATGGCGTGAACACGTGTGTTTCTGTGTCTCTGGTGTGTTATAAGTTGCCCATGCATGTATTAGACACATAAAATTGGTAATATTAAAGTGTGGGAACAAAAGATGCGTTCTGTGTTAAAGCGAATGCTCACCAGACCTGCCTGAAACGCCTCATGTAGCCACACCCCCACAAATCTACGTCAGCTGGTGGTCTGATTTGACTAAGACCGCCCAAATGTAGACGCAAGTAAGGTGGTGAACCTGTCAGCACAACTGAAGAGGAACCTGATGTTCCAAATATGGTCAGAGGCGTTACATTTCCTTCACACGCTTGCAGTATTCCACCAATCACTACGCACTGGTGAACTGGCCAATCAGAGCACACCTCGCTTTTCAGAGCCTTGAGCTTTGTCAAACATCCAGAGAGGAGAAATGAACATGCAGTGTGTGGAAAATACAGCGTTTTTCAACCTTAAATCCTGTTTACACATTGAGTTACATCTGAAACAAACCATAATATTCCTTTTAGCCGTGTCACATCACCACTTTAACTTGAAATATGAAATAAGTGTTATAAAATCCATGTAAATGTAACTTTTTTACACATTATTACAACACTAATTTCATGTTTTAACAAAAATATTTTTTTGCTAATGTATTGCTTCAAAGGGGTCATATGACACGGCTAAAAGGAATATAACCGTTTGTTTTAGATGCAATGCAATGTGTGTATATTGTTTTACTGTTGAGAAGCACAATAGAAATAGATCTGAATTGAATTGAACACACACAAAGAGACAAAACGCGCATCAGGTCACTTGTGAAACGTCCTGTACACAGCGTGACCTTTGACACGTCCACTTCAGTTTTGAATATCTGGGGTCACGCTGTGTGACGCTCTTCCTGTGTTTACCAGCGTTTCACTTCCTGGCCGACAAATTTCCTTCCTTGTTTTTCCAGAATATATGCTTTTACAAATCTGTTTTTATCATCCGCAACTTATTATAAAGAAAGAATAAAGAGCCTGTGGGAGATTCATAAATAAATAAGGCATCTTTTAGATCAGATCCTGATGCATCAAAACACTCATTTTAGACTCAATATCCCTCAGATGACTTTACCGTAGTGAAATACACACCTTTACCTTCCCTTTGGCCTCTCGTGGTTTCTGGATTCTTCCCTTGAGATTGTCCAATAGAAGCAGGTTCACGGATGACTGGCGTCTTTGTCTCTGAATCTGATTGGATCTGCTCAGCCGCCGCTTTCTCTGATTGGCTCTGTTTCATCTGCCGTCTCTTCTTCAGTCTGATGAAAAACCAAAGTCTGTAAGAACAGCAGCGTGTGATATAACTGCACACCTGTCAATGCAGAATGTGTGTGAGGGCAGAGAAACTGACAAGAGCAGAGCCAAGATGGCCGAACTGAGGTTAAACATACTAAAACATATCTAACAAAACAGATGCAGTTTCAGGAAACACTACTGCACGCACACACACACACACACACACACACACGATCATCACACAACTGGATTCTGGTGATTTACTGAACCTTCTACGACACTCTGAGCATCACTGCTCATCTGCTTTCCAGAAACATCCACAGACAAGAACATGCTTATGTGTCCTGTCAAACCTGTGCGAGTTTCTATCTTCAGAATTCAAAAGAAGATATTTTGAAGAATGTTGATAATCTCCATTGACTTCCATTGTATGAACACAAAACCACTGAGACATTTCTCAAAAATCTTCTTTTGTGTTCCACTGAAGAAAGACTCGCATACAGATTTACACATGAGAGAGAGAGAGAGAGAGAGAATACATGATGTTATTTTTGGCTGAACTATCTCTTTGAGACACAGATTTTTTGCGAGAAATCGGATCAGAATACAGAATTCATGCGTTTTATGTCTTCTGCTTTTCACTAAAGCGGATGTGAAGATGAATTTTAAAATACTGAACGAATTCTATTTTATTCGACTCAAATAACACATTCACAATCTGTGTTAGTAAAGATGATCTCTTCAACATGCAGTAACCCAAAGAAAGGCGCTACTTCCTCTTTCAGACCGACCGTAACATCCCGCTTCCTACATCTGTATTAATATTCATCTGAAGATTAATTTAGACCTTGCAAAGTATCCAGGCCTCGTCTCGTTCTTCTCCATCATGGACATCTGAAGTCAAGCCGCTCTGGATGATGTTCTCTTCAACGCTCTGTCATCCAAGAACACAGAAAGCAGAGAGGTGAAGTAAAGATCACGGTTTAAATATGTTCGCCTTTATCTCCTGTCGCGGGTCAATGGCTTGCTGCAATAACTCCAGTGACATCAGCACGCACCACAGCCCAAAACTGTCGATTCGTACGGGATGAGACTTGTTGTTTTTGGGCAAAGCCACTAGAAGATCACTAATCCCTCATCTTTATTGTTAAAACAACAAACCTGATGTTTGATTTGAGATAAATGTGAGTAGACAGATAGCACTACATCACTGATATCTCAAATCAATCTGCTTTGATTACATGGTCCTAAATGACATAATCCCCTGTAAAGCCAATAGAAAGAGGGGAACCCCACGTCCATCACGTCTGGAGAGGGAAGCACGTGGATTTACGTGCGTGCGCACAATGGATTTGACCGTTCCAATATGGCGGACGCCTTAGGTCTATAGCGGCCCATAGTCATCTACTGTACTGTGAATATTTTTTATAATAAATGTCAATCAATGCTCACAACATCGAATGAAATGTTTAACAACCATTGCACCTATATGAAAATAAACACGAGAGAGAAAACCACACGTCACTAGATGCATGTATATCTGCATAAGAAAGTAACGTCATCCAGTATACACAAGAGCACCATTATATAAATGGACAAACGACATCACATGCATTACACACGCAATATAACTTACACATCAACGCCACTGCAGGTGAATGCATGCACGCAACACCCAGTGCAGGACACTCATGCAGCTCGTGTGTTGAGACCAACAACAAACCCACCTAAACAAAGACTGAAGATCCGGTCAACACTGCACATCTTCAGTTTTTCCATCAGCACCAGTCGTCGAGAATCACCATAAACATCTTATTCATCAGAATCAAGATGAAAACACAATGTGTTGTTTATACGAACACACACATATAACGTTAGTGACACACATGCTAACGGGCTAAAGCTAAAGCCACTGCGGTCCATTCACAGCCTGACGAGTCTCTGCGGTTGTTTTATATCGATAAACTCGTCGTGTGTTGCTGGGACTCGAACCCGTTACACTGAATCACTTCTCTGACCGCTGACGGCACTTGTGTGTGTTTGGTGTGCAAATCAAATATTTACTTATTCATATCTGGATTTAAATGAGCCTCTTTTCATAGGTCAAATTCCACCTGACCGCGCCCATTGACATGTGATTGACAGGACACGAGAAAACGCAGACGTTTAATACACTAATATCTGGCTCTTATATAGAACACATTTTCATAACAGATCTTACATTTTTTTCATCCTTTTTTTGTCATTTTTTATTTAATTTAGGCTATTTAATGCTTCAATTCGGGAAATCTGGGACATTTTTGGCAGTTTTGACCTTCCATCTGACACGTTAGATCAACACATTAGACGTTTTCTTGTAGATATTATAGCCAGAGGAGACATTGTGTTTTTGTGCCTGAATTTGATGATATGGGACGTTTGTATAAGGCCTATAGCCTATATTCCCCTTACTTAATGCATGCCAAACACAATATCACCTATTTTAAAAAGTTCATAAATCTCAATAAGAAAATGTATATTCCAATGTCAGGAAAAATCATTTCTATCTTTACACAGGATTGACGATCTGTGCTCATTCATATAAATTCATTTAAACTCTATTAATATTGTTAACTGTCCCACATTCTCAATCATGTTTGACAATGTGGGACAACAAAACATTTTGAAAGAAAAAAAACTTAAACACATTTTCAACACTTTAATACACGTTTTGTTGCTAGAATAGATCACAAACATAATTTGACAACAATTAGGAACATTGTCTTATTTTGGACAGATTTATGTGTTTACCATTAATCTAGTCAGAATCCTGATCATGACGTCATGCAATTTCCAGGGGAGTTTCTTGATTGACAAGTGCCCCGCCCCTTTCTGAGGAATCGCTTCACAAGTCATGTGATTTCAGTCACATGACACCCATGGTACATTTGACAGTAAAAGTCCTTTTGACTTGAATGAGTTAGAACAGGGAATAAACACACTGAGTTTAGGTGTCCCCAGATCCAGATCCACTGAAAGCCCACTGAACGCATTGGCAGAGCTGCATTTTTCAGCATTAAAAGCACAATCACGTTTACATTTATAAACATATTTCAATGGTTTGTGATGTACGTAGAGAAGGACTTCAGAGGCTTCATATCCCCATGGTTACAGCCTACTTTAAAGTGAATGGTTGTCTTCATGTGAAATCCATTATTTGTGCCTGTTATTGGTGTGAATGCACTAGATGGCATCATGGTCAGTGATATGTTAAAGACAAGACAAGCCACACAATAAATAACCAGGTTGCAGTAGTGGAGAATAAAACAAAGACATGATTGTTTCTGAGATTTATTTGAATCATCGACCAAAACAAACAAGCTAATATAGTTTAATTTACGTATTATATAAAAACGAATGTTTGTCACTGTGGAAATGGATTTTCTGTTGTAATTTTAGATATTTTCAAAGATAAAAGATGTTCTTCTATAATCCGGTAAAACATGATGTTTGTGATATAGTAAAAGAAATACCACTGCCCTGCATTATTAGTATGAAATAGTATATATTTCCCAGGATTTTAAAGTGCACGAGCTGTTCTGATCATGTGCATTTAATCTACCTTAAATTATTTCACATTAGCGATGTGTACACAGTTAAGATTTCAGGATTACTTGACAAGCCTGAGTTTTAACAGTTCCGTATGACAATAAACACATTTTTAAGTCTATAACCATCTTTAACCGGCGCCAAAACGTTTCTGTACTCCACGTAAATAGAAAAGTATTGAAATTAGTTGAGAAATGAAAACGATGTTGTGTTTTTAACCAGAAAACTGCAGCTCCACCGTTCACTCGTATTTGTAGTCGGCTTTTGCCCTCACCAATATGGCGGCGGCGTTGACGTACGATCCAGCGGACAATGAGGCGTCTGGTTCATAATGGTTCTGGACGGGTCAGGCCTGATGTGGTTTTCAACAACGTGTTCATAAAATGTCTTCAAATAATTTTTCAATTATTAAACAATATTCCAACGTGTGAATTATGTTCTTTACTCTGGAGGGAAGTCAAGGATTGTATATACAGCTCTTGCTCTGACAGGGTTGATTCATGATCTGTCACATTTGTGTCTATTATTAAACAAACGTGTCTGGTGAATGCTGTAGATTTCACTTACCACATTGATCTCTAAATAATGATCCAGATGAATCCAGTTATATTACAAGCATTCTAACAGTTCGATAAGAGATGACGATACAACAGATGTCAATGAAACAGTTTTAATGTGCTGTATTTGTTTTATTCAAATAAAAAAACATAATGTATGATTGGATTGTTAAAACCATTTAGTTTTGAATTCAAACTGTGTGTTTCTCTTATTTTTCATGTGAATAATCCCAAAACACATGTGTGAAATCAACTGTAGAATCTGTATTCTGAGGTCAGTCACAGGTGAGATGCTCCGCCCTCACAGCTGCGGTATCCCACCCACCATTTCACCCTCAATCCCGCATTCATTCTGTCCTCTTAAGATCTTAAAATACCCTACAGAAGAAAAACGTGACATCATTCCCGGTGTAAATGTGTTTGCTACAGTGCTCTGTGGGATTTGTTTCATACCCTTGTCACCCCAGTCACTGTTCCAGGAGTTTGCAACCAGCCAGTAAGGAGTTCCATTCTCAGTTCCCCATCCCAAAACCTTGACAGCGTGACCTCCCAGTGCCGAGCCCGTCACGTGCTTATACACACCTGACAAATCATCAGAAACTCAACGGAGCAGTGATTGATCAACAGCAGTAAGAGCCGTGAGGTGGGGGTGTCTGACCTGTCTTATAAAGCAGAAAATCCTCGTAGACGGTGAACGCCGCCTCCACCGGGCCGTTGGTGTATAGTTCCGTCATGATCTGCTGCTGATCGGAGGGAACGTTATATGATTTATGTCCTGCGGGGGAAACAGAGAACATCTTAAAGAGAACTTCTGTTGGATGGGAATGAAGATTCACACGTACTCACCAAAGTGTTTGTCTTTTTTGTATGGCACACTGAACTGAGGAAGACACTCTGCGTTGCATTTTGGAGTTTGGTGTTCACCCGTGCACGGAGGACGCGTGCCGTTGACGTGATGTTCACAGGGTGGAATGGTGTACGGTCTGCAACCTACAGACACAGACGTGAATCGCAACTACACTGCTGACGATTGAATGGTGTTTTAATGAGGTTCAGTGTCCAAACTCACCAACGTTGGAGTTATAAAGACCTCCAGTCACCAAACCAGATGTAGTCCAGTACTGCCACGCTTCAGCCAAAAAACCTCCAGAACACCTGCCTCATAAAACATCACATCAAAGCCTCCTTCAAACTTCATCTCTGATGTTCCTCCTGGTTCTTCACAGATTGAATGCTTCTTATCTTATGAGAAACATCTGAGATGTTAAAGAGACGTTGCTGTTGGAGGAGACGTACCCAAATCCACATTCATCGCAGCAGGAGAGCAGATCTTCAGCGGAGATCTCCACCGACACTTTTCCTTTACTGTGAATACAGATGCGGTCAGAAATGGCTTCGACCGCACCGAAGGCCTGTGGAGGTTAAAACACAGGAGTTTAAAGCTGTAAACACACACACACACACGCGTGTGATGATAGATCTTACCCAGCACGAGCCGCAGTTCCCCTGATCTCGAATCTGACTGAGAGTTTTGCAGTAAGACCACTGACTCCGCGGGTCAAACCTGTCGGGCAGTTTCATGTTGGTCGCGTGTTTTACTCTGAAGAATGAAACACAAACAAACACAATTGATTTCATCCGCAGGAACTTTAACACCACCAGTACTCGTGTCATGTGTTTGCCCGCTTCAATATGGACAAAGATTCAAAAGGTTTTTTATGAGGAAGAAGAGGAAATGAGAGCATTAAAATCATGTTTTTTATTGTGCATTCCAATTAATCTCAATCAAACTGCAGTTGGTGTGTTTTAATTTAAGACATATTAACTCACAAATACAGCTAACAAACACAATAAAACACAGTAAAACATCCTAACAGTATAAAAAACATGATTTTGAACATTTTTAAAAACGGAGTTTTGGAACCGACCTCTTCAAATGTTTTATTTTGACACTTTAATGTTTGAATATTTGTTTATTTTATGTTTACATAAACATCTCTGTGTGTCTGTCATCACTTAATTATACTTTATGTACATAAAGGTGCTTGGCAGCGATGCCATAGAAGAACCCTTTAGTCAAAGGTTCTTTAAAGAACCATCTCTTTATACCTTTTCATCTTCTGAAGGATGTTTAAGGTTCTTTATTCAACCATTTAGACAAAAAGTGTTTTTCGTTAGCATGGAATACTTTTTTCAAAGAGTGTAATGAACTTTAGAGTTTAAGAAGAGTTCATATATATTCAGATGTATTACTGACGTATACGGCAGTCTTGGTCCCCTCAGTAGAGTTCCACAGAGAGACTTTAGAGAACTGAACTCCACATCCTGAAAACTCACACCAGCCTGTGAAGACAGAAAGTGAAAATGAGTGAGAAATAAATAAAGAGGAAGAGAGAAAGACACAGACACACGACAGGTGTGACAGACGGCAGATCTTCAGAGAAATCTTCATCCTCATCATCACTGCTCTCTTACCGTCCATGTGCTGTTGGCTGTGTTGATGTAGTCGATCATGTCATGTGACCATGTGGAGAATTGTGGGTGTGCCCAGGTGACGGACAGCACGCAGAACAGACACAGCAGACGTACACCCTTCATCCTGAAGAAGACGAGCAGATCTGATTATTCCTCAGATATCTTCAATTAAACATGCATCTTAAAATGACAAATTTAAGTGTGAAAGTAAAAATCTAATAAACTTAAATGATTGGCTTTTGTGATGTGATATTGTGATTTAAAACCAAACACCCAATTTCTGCAAAGTTCAGCTAAAGTGCAACCACAAAAAGTGGAATTGTTATGATCAGATCTTAAGAAATCTGCTGCAATGGAATCACATCACAATCCTTTCTTTAGTTTAGACTCAAATATCACCCTAGTAAAAAGAACAATTCATTTAAAATGCATTTATTTCATGCTAAGTATAGCTTAAATGTATTAACAGATTTACTGATATAAAATTATAATTAAACTTTATTTGGAGTACGATTTACACACAATGCACAGTTTTTCATATTAAGTTTAAAAACTATTAAGAAGTAATTTTATGATTTTTAAATGAAATCAATCTTTCAATGCAAGATACTTAAAGTGCACCTGAAGCATACTTGCAATAGTTCCACTTTAGCACAATCAAATACACTTAAATCTATCTTTAGTTGGGCTTCAGCACTATTTCTGCACAATTAAAGTATATTAAGTACTCAATTAGCTGTTCCAATTTAGCAGACTTTAAGTTGACCAATTTAGTATACCACAAATACATAAGTGCATAAGATGTAAATGGATTTGCAGTATACTTAGCATGAAACAAATGTATTTCAAATACATTTGAGTATATTTATTTTTCACTAGTTTGTTTCTTTGAGTGAAACAAGGTTTGTTCTTTACGCTGAAAGAAATGTGAGCAGAAAGAGATTTACAGTACCTGATCAGAGCACAGATTCACAGAATGAGACGCTGCTCAACCGTCTGCTTTAAAAAGCACATCATCATGTGACAGACTGTCAGGTGCGTGTTACAGCTGTCATCGGACACACGAAAGTCCAAAAGTCTGAGAAACTGTTAACGTCTGCATGAACAACGTCTCTCCATTTCATCATCAGAATCATGTCTCGCTGACAAACGCTCCTTACAGTCCAACATGACATATACGTTTAAGAATCTACAGTCTACCTGCAAAACTTGCAGCCATGCTGGTGATGATTTGGTTGCTTCTCCAGGGTTACTAAGGCGTTGCTAAGGGGACACAGACGACTTCCAGAGGAAAATGTTTCACAGCTCAAGAGTCTCAGATGTTTCTCATAAAATAGCTTAGAAGAGAATGAGAGTGTATGTTGAGACACATGAAGCATCTGGATTTGAGCCAATTTGATGAGAAATGTTGGAGTTGATATTGAGATCTTTTGACAATCTGTCGACATCTCTCCTCAAACTCTGATGACAGACACATTCTCAGGAGGAATATCTGAAGAACGTTTCCCTTTGTTCACCATATCTCAATTATTTCTCCCAGACATCAATGAGATACAAAATCACGGTATAAATAAACACAAAATCTTATTTGATCTTTTATTTACAAATCAAACTCCCACATTACAAACTAGCAAATCTAAATCATTCGACATCTGCATATGTACAAAGATCTTTACATAAAAGCTGAATCTTAAGGTCACTTTACTGTCGTCACACATGAAACTTTTTCCATTCTCAACAATCCAGAGAATGACACGAGACACACACAGATTCAATATATATGTGTGTTCTTAAACACCCCAAAATCAAACAGTAACACTTCCAGATACACTTCAGTAGCTTTGGAAGCAAATGTCAAATTGATCATGTGAAAAATCCCACCGTGGTCTTCTTATTTCTCTCTTTTAGTGAGATATGACACGGAGGGGCTTCACACAACGGAATAAAACAAATATAATCAAAACCGGTTTCGTGAGACTTAACATCTCCCAGGAATGAGAACATCACACTATTCCTCACATTTTCCTGCACTTATCCTTGAAGTTGAGGATGATTTGTGCAAGCCGAAAAACAAATCTCAGCGAAACAGAAGCGTTTCCCTTTTGACTTTGTGGTGAAATGAAATCAAGTCAAGTCACAATTTCATGAGATTAAAACTCCCTCTCCAGTGAAGGACCGGTGCCTGTGTGCTAAAGTCCAGTCAGCGTCAGTGTCCCTGCATGTCTGCGCCCCCTGGTGGCTGACCCGCGGTGGCATTGAGATACTGCCAGCTGAGAGCCGCCAGCAGCATGGCCGCCGACACATAGACGGGCGACAGGTGATGTGCTCTCGAGGACAGAGCGGCCGGAGACAAACTCTTCTCTCGGATCACAGTCAGGATACACAGCGTCTGCTCTCGAGAGGGATCTGTCATGGACACTTTCTGTAGGATCTGTGGGAGAGGATAAGAATTACTGCGGCAAACACATCATTTACCCGTCTGCAGGCGATGTCAGGACATCAAACACTGATGTCAAAACACTCGTACACTTATATGAAATGCATTTAGTTTTCCTCTCTCTCTCTCTCTCTCTCTCTCACACACACCTCGTGACTGTGCTGTGCCATGATACTCTGAACAGCACTCATGTTTGTGGCCTGCATCATGAGAGTCACAGCCTGACCCTTACGGATCTTCACCACACCCTGAAACACCTGAGGATTGTTGTAACACGCTGAAAGAGTCGCTATCGCCATCACCTGCAACGGTCAAACAATACAACACAAACTTATTACAGATAAACAAAACTATTAGAACATTACTGCTTATTCAAAGGAAAACTGAACTAAATGAAACTCAGAAATGTTGAAATGAACATTTTACAATAATTATAATAACCTAAGACAAGCACATCATAAGATTCCTGTACGTTAACCTTAAAATTCAAAACCAAACCAAAATAACCTGTGGTTGAGCTTTGTATTTACATTTCACTTCAAAACATTTTTGAAAAGAAACGTACCACAGCCAAAATGGAAAATGGAATGAAAATACCAGAGTACATCTCTGTACTTTTTAGAGGAATTAAGAGCAACACCGTACTAGCAAATACATTCAAATATGGTGTGTAATGCATCACTTTAATACTGTAAACAATATTCCTCATGAAACACTTTAACGGCACATTACTGACAACACGGTCCTAACACAGTCCAGATTTATTTGTGTTTATTTTAATTGATCTTTATTTATTTTAATCTGTTCTAGTAAAGTTTGAATAACCACAAGACTTCTTCAGAGTTAAAGGACAGAGAGAGAGGACCAGAGATCTCCTGGGGTACCTGAGGAATGGCACAGAAGTTAAAGACGCTCTGATTGCGAAGGCGGGACAGATACGCGATGACATCGGGGACGTGACGGAGCGCGTCTGTCACCAGCAGGTTCAGACAGGAAAGGGCGGAGCTCAGGTTCTGAGGATGAGCCAAATCTTCCAGACGTGATGTGAACTGACTCCAGGCCTGTGACACGCAAAAAATACAGAGCCTTTGATTTCCAAAATCATGACATCGTCCGACCGCTAAAAGTTACAGAAGACACAGATATGCCTGCGAGAAGCGTCGCTCATTTCAACTTTAATCCAATAGAATCATACAAGTATCCGGATCATTGATACTAGTTCAAACTAAACAAATATTGCTATCATTTGCTGAACATTGTCATCCATCACACAAGTAAAGACCGTAATCATTTCTTTATTTATCATTAAAACTATTTTTTATTAAACTACATATCAGCAGCAAGTCTAATTTGAATGCTAAACAACTTGTTCACGAAGATCCTACATTTAATGTAAGAAGACATTTAGGATGCTGTTGGAGGTGCGTGTCGTACCTCCTGAGGCCAGAAAGCTCGTCCCTCTCGCTGGTCCTCCAGATAATCTCTGATGATGTTGGTCTTCTGAAGGAACAGACCCATGGAGTTAGCCAGTTCTGTGTCCCGTCCCACCTCAGGATCCTCCAGCTGAGACGCCGAGAAGAGTCGAGACAATCCGATCCCGACCAGACCCGCCACATAATGACAGTACTACACAGACACACAAACACTTTATCAACCAGACACGCATAAACAACATTTAAACCAACAAATGTTATACACAGAATGTCAGAAATGCATTAGCAGAACCCATTAAAACGGAAGAACTCTAGCTATAATTCTATCACACAAACACGTGAGTAACGTTTACCCAGTCCCACTCCTTCATGGATCCCACTTTCTTCTCCAGAAAGTCTGCCATGCCCACTCCCATCCGGTGACAAATATCTGAGATCACTTCCCGATACTCCGGTCCCAGATTCCTGAACTCCACAGAAATCTGCGGAGATATGTTCAACACGTTCAGATTTCCCCCACACAGACCATGAAGCGGTTTACAGAAGACATGGTCGGACCGTGGGGAAATCCTCCAGCACGCGTCTGTCCTTCTCTTTGCTCTCGGTGAAGCACCAGTCGGGCTGATACAGAAACGTGTGGAAGTCGTGCAGCAACGGAACCTTCTGCTCCAGCGGGATGGTCATGTCGTCTTCTACGGTGTCCAGGGCTCGCAGAACCAGATAGAATATACACACCGCATGTCTGTCCGTGAGAAATACAACATGACATCAAGCTAACAGACTGCATTCAGTTCATGTATATTGACACAAATCATTCATGCGACTGTCAAACTGCCCTTCAGCTGACGTGTACCGGTCATCCGATGGGTTTACTGTGGCTTTAATTTATCAGGACACGTTCTTATTAACAGTGTTGGGTAAATTACTCTGAAAAAGTAATCCATTACTAGTTACTAATGACATATTCAACGGAGTAATTAGATGACTTTCTCCAAAAAGTATTTAATGACTTATTACTAATTCCTTT
Organism: Triplophysa siluroides; assembly: GCA_006030095.1. NCBI lineage: Eukaryota > Metazoa > Chordata > Actinopteri > Cypriniformes > Nemacheilidae > Triplophysa > Triplophysa siluroides. The sequence goes on from VCII01000713.1 coordinate 398,697, forward strand.
CTATATCCTACATCAACCTTGATAAGTAGGGATGCACTGATTTGTTCATTTTGGCCGATAGCGATGACTGATAATTCTTTAACATTGGAAGCCGATGACCGATAAATAGTATCTAAATATGAATATAAAATTCACTAAGACTGAAACAAAAGGCAACAAGTGGACAACTACTGTTCATTTTTTCAATAGCCACGTGTCAAACAGGTCTCAAGACAGAAAGCTTTCAAACCATATGCTTTTGTTCCTATAATTACACATTGAAATGATAAATATACACAACATTAATACTGTATCTACATCAGCAATGTTTTATAATAACAGTAAGTGAATGAAGATGAAGTAGTTTAACCAGAGGAAATGATTTAAGATTTATCGGCTTTAATATATCTGCATAAATTGTATTATCGGCCGATAACATTAAAAATGACCATCTATCGGCCGATAACATTAAAGATGACCATCTATCGCCGATAACATTGATCTATCGGCCCGGGTTCTTCTCGATGACCATCTATCGGCCGATAACATTAAAGATGACCATCTATCGGCCGATAACATTAAAGATGACCATCTATCGGCCGATAACATTAAAGATGACCATCTATCGGCCGATAACATTAAAGATGATAGATGGATAACATCCATCTATCGGCCGATAACATTAAAGATGACCATCTATCGGCCGATAACATTAAAAATGACCATCTATCGGCCGATAACATTAAAGATGACCATCTATCGGCCGATATATCGGCCATAACATTAAAGATGACCATCTATCGGCCGATAACCCATCTATCGGCCGATAACATTAAAGATGACCATCTATCGGCCGATAACATTAAAGATGACCATCTATCGGCCGATACCGATACTTTATCGTGCATACCTATTGATTAGTTAAGTGAATGAAGGGTAGACACGAAACGACTCTTTCAATTCATTCAGATAAATTATATAAAACTATATTAAGTGGTATTATTAAGTGACCAAAGTATTACAAATGTGAGAACACTTTTTAAAGTTAGACTTTGAAATTTGATGTCAATTCCACTATTGCACACATATATATATTACACAGTATTTAGTTTAATACAATTTCAGAAAATGTACAGTAATCCCTTACTTTACTCTTTCGAGGGAAAAGTACTTAAATTACATTAACACCGAATGACTTGCTGACAATAATCACTAGTCCTAAAATAATTCTGGTTATTAAAAAGTCATTACGGTAGTTAAAATCAACCCTCAGAATCCTGGCTGATGAACTAAAGATTCACTTTAGAGATGTAAAAATGTCAGTTTATCAAGTAATGTTGCTAACTCCTAACTCAAGCTTCAGTTTCAATGTTGCAAAACAAAACCAATGTCACCTAACGGATTCCCATGATGCAACACAACCCGTGCGCAACTGAACAAACAGACAGTCCACGCACGTTGACAGTTCATGTGGTCGAGTAAAGATTGTGTTTGTTGACAGGAGCACCAGACGCGCGTCTCATTACCGTAACTCTCCGTCCAGCGCCTGGATCACCGCCGCGAAGCTCCGGCTCGTCTGGTTCAGATACGCGTAGCAGGTCCGCAGGGTGTCACTCATGGAGTCCTGGCAGGAGAAACACACATACGCGGGGTGTCGGTGAGCCCTGAACGGGTGAGGAGGAAGACTCACCAGCCTCCCTTCCTGCGCGCTCCGCCGCCCGCCGGCGAGCACCGAGCGCGGGGAAGCGCGCAGCGAGAACGAGCGCTTGAGCACCGAGAGCGACGCGGCGCTTTTGCCACAAACTCCGGCCATGTGCACATGAATTCCCGCTCCGATGCGCCTTTAACTGAAGATCACAACCCGGAGACTCCTTGAGAAGTCATTGCGTGCGGGGAGGTCGGAGCGCATGCGCGATGCGAGTAACGTGAGCGCACTGTAACGTGATCTGAACGCGCAGTTTGTTTTAATTGGCTGCCTTTTCATTCTCCGCCCCTTTTGCATCGTAAAACAAACGCATGTTTTCGACAAAGTCGCAAGGAAATGTGTCAATGTGCAGTGTCGGTCAACACTTTGGACACGCCCACTTATTGTTTATATGGCCATTTTGGAAAATCTGTCGTAGGAAAGTGAGAAAGTCACTGAAACTATGAAATAAAACAAACCATCTGCACCCAGTAAACAGTGTTCAGTACATTTGACTAAGTGTTGAATGTATTTTATTGTTAAATGTTCAAATACACAAATGATTTGTAAACATTCTGTGCCACTACTTGATACATGTATAACAACATTCATGCACATCTCGGACTGCTGAATTATTTTCACATTTATAAAAGCAAAAGTTTCCCTATCAAACCAACAACACTGAAACCATCTAGCGTCTTGCAGCGACATCTAGCGGATGAATCGAGCCGATATACTGTATGTGTGTGTGTGTGTGTGTGTGTTGTTAACAGTGTTGGATGGGGATTAGCTGTCATGTCCCCCTGACTGACCCCTCCATACGTCAAATCTTATTATATAAGACAAATCTGCGTCTGTTTACACTAACCTCTATACATATTATATACGGGAACAAATCCAGGATTAAATCCGATCCATCTGATGCTCACACTGACTGCTCGTGCACAGCTTCTCATCGTCAGAACTAATGGACAAGTTCAAGATGCAGAACACTGCGCTGCTGCAAACACATCTCACGCCTCGACTTTATTGTGTGATAATATAGAACAACTGACATGCACTATAACTTACATTTGTAAAGCGTGTCAGTTACATGGAGACGCGTGCACGCGAGACCGATTTCTCGAGCTTTAAAATGCGTTTACTTACGTAATCCAGTTTGGGCATGACAGAGCGACAGCCTCCCATTTTATATTTAAAAAGGTTAAATATTTCCTCCGGGTGTCCCAGAGACTTGAGAATGTCCATTTCTTCAGGTGTCCACGAGCGCTGATGATGATGATGCGTTTGAGAACGAGTTCAACTTTACATACACACTCTATCATCCTCACTCACACGATCATCTGACGCCTTTGATTGGCTGATACGTCATGGGCTCAGAGCGCAGCGACCAATGGGCGGCGAGAGCGACTGGTGTGATGCCCCGCCCATCCGCAGATAGGCGGGACCAACAGCTGTCGGAGTCGCTCATTCGACCAGGTCTCTGATGACGTCAGGAGGCGTTATAAACGCAGGCGTGCGCGTAAATTGTGAAGAGATTATTGGACAGATAAACAATGGACAGAAAAGGATTTATTTAGCCGTTTTAATGTTTTTAAGGTTAATTCTGTTCGTCTGAATACACGCACAGCTTCACTGCTCTCTGAACGATAACAAGTGTGAAGCATTTCATCGAATGTACACATATGTTGAGTAGCACGATTGTTAAACATGGAGTGAATTGTTTTACACACAGTTCAATACATTACATTACTACACAATGACACAAGCAACGAATTATACGAGTTTTCTTTACAGGTGAATGAGAAAAGCTTGTAAAGGTTTATAAGGGGATCGATTTAGAAAAGAAATGTCAGATCATCTGTTTGGAAGGAAAACTTTAGACGTTTACTTCACTCTCACAAACACAACAGGTAGAATCACAATAACACACATGCAGCTGTGATATCAGGAGTTTGAACAGAAGTATTAAACAGAAGGTGTCCAAGTCAACATGTAATAGGGAAGTTAGTGTCCGTACTTATCTATCAATGTGTCTTCGCTGCTAATGAATGGATTGCAAACAGAGACCAAATGGGAACTGAATCTATCAAATGGCTTTATTTTGAAACTCTCTGATGATAAACATGGTGGATGACACTTTCTCTTGTGTGAATAGATGCATGAGGCAGTGAGGATGGAGTCAATCCCAAACGGAACCGAGTTTTCACAGGCTTGTGCGAGTGCTGAACACATCACGATGCCACTGGATTCAGGTGGTTGCTATGGTGAAGGCTAGTTTGTGCAGCAGGGTTGCTAGGGCATGCTAGGTGCCTGCTTGCTTCCTCTAGTTCTGACAGAATGATGAGAATCCATGTGGTCATACCCAGATTGTCAGATGCACAGAAATAGTCTGACCTTTGAAAGTTTAGATGCCCTCTAGGTGATCGTGGCAAATGAGTGTCATTGAATCACAAAATCACTTCGATTAAAGGTGAAGAAAGCTTGAAATCATCCTCTCCACCGATGGAGTATTTTAAAATTCATCACGATCTTCATGTCATATGATGTTCTGCTGTTTTCTGGATCACACGTGAATCCAAATCCTGAGTTCAGACACTGCGGTGTGTTTGTGTTTCTAACGCCGGATGATCACCAGATGGGCTTGTGGGGGTCAGAGGTTAAGTCAGAATCAGACTGTTCCACGCTTCACTCTTGGCGGCGGATGATCCGATGGAAGAGAGTTTCAGAGCAGAACTTTGGCTTCCCAGGTACGCGGGCACAGCAGACACCTGAAGAGACAGACACTTGAGATTCTGAAGGAAAATCCCCTGATGGATAAATCTGTTGTGTTCTGACCTGTGTGTGTATAGTGTGGTGTGTGTAGAGAGATAGTGAGTCTGGTTCTGTCTTGATGGGTCTGGGTTCCTCTGTGGGACTGGAGCTCACAGGGGTCTGAGCAGCGCCGCCGGACGCTCCTTTAAAACACACACAGGTCATCAACACGATTCGTCAGTAAGTTGCTGAACGATTAGACATGATCATGGAGAATTCTGCACTCACCAGAGTTGGACTTGTTGATACTTTTAGGTTTGCGCTTACGAGTCTGAATACCTTCTTTCTTCATGGCAAGAGGACGAGGAACCTGCAGAGAAGATCAAGAATGTTTATCCTCTGACTCCCTCTGCTGGTTACACCAACAGTTTACAAGCTCTCTCTCTCTCCTCTCTCATCCTCTCATCTCTCTCTCTCTCTCACTCTCTCTCACTCTCTCTCTCCCTCTCGAGTCTCCTCTCACATCCATCTCTCTCTCTCATCTCCGTCCATCTCTCTCTCTCCTCCTCTCGCTCCCTCACTCTCTCTCACTCTCTCTCTCCTCCTCACATATCATCTCTGTGACTCTAGAGCACTCTCCATCTCTCTCTCCTCTCTCTCTCTCTCTCCAATCCCCAGGTGCCCGTACATCGGACGCTCTCACCTCCACCTCCCTCATAACTAACTCACCACCAAAAAGAGACGACCTCTCATACTACTCCACGTATCGAGGTGCTCCGGGGAATCAACCGCCATTACGCTCAACGGATCCGTACAAAGAGCATCAGAGAAAACAGAACCTCTCGGGTCACATCTCTCCACCGGCGAGTAGGCGCGAGCGGTGCATACAAAGAGAGGGAACATTGTCCTCTCCGGCGGTAACCGATCTCATTACTGAAACCAAGACAGGTCCAGTCCTTCAGAATAACAAGAAATCCAAAATGCGCAACGAGGGTACCAGGGAATAATACGAGGAAGATGAACAAAGCTCGGTCTCCAGGAGCAGTAGTCTTTCCTCAAAGCTGACTCAATCCTCTACAAAAGTCTCACGGAAGTCCCCCGGGCCCTTCTCCCCATCTCACTCTCCAGACTCAAAAGCTCATGACGACTCGTCCATCATTCTCGTGCCCTCTCTCTCCGCTCACCGAACTCGGACAATCAACCGTCATCATAACCGTCAAAAAAAATCTTCGTCTTGGCTCCTATGCCCAGTGCAAGGGTCCCTCCCCCAAAGCTCGTCCAGGCTCTTCAAATCCAGCGAAAGCTCTCCCAATACGCACATCTCACTAGTCGGAACCTCACCATGTCGTCAAAGATACAGGTAGATTCTCATCCGTCTGCCTCCCATGAATACTCTCTCGTCAAACAGATCCTCATCTCAAAGACTACCCACGCGAGCGGCTACAGTAGATCAACATCATCAGCCGTCCGATGTTACTCACCGCTCTCGGATCACCTCTGCCCATCTCGTTTCTCCATTTCATCAAGACCTCAGTCATCTCCTACTCCGGCCTCTCTCGTCTACCATGCTCGTGAACCTCATAGCGACCCGCCAAAATCCTCCTGCCAGATCGAGAAGATCCCACGAAAAGAGAGGGAAAAACGATACGCTCTCATCTCCACTCTGCAAGTATGCTGGCACACGGGAAACAAATAGCTCATCAAAATCTCGCGCGGCGAGAAAACTCGAGACCAAAATCATCAGTCCCGTTTCCCAGCGCTGCAAGAATACGATATCTCGTCTCTCACAGTCCATCTCATCAACGTAATAAGTGGAGCACCGGTGAGAGAAACAGACAGCGCGAAGAAAACAAGAGAGAAGTACGACGAAACTGGCCCGCCTAAAGTCCCATTGGTATAGTTGAACGGGTCTCACCCCGATGGAACGACAAAGAGCGCAGCTAGGGCAAAGTAAGAAACAGAACGCCCGCCACGCGGAACATGCAAAACGAGCGAAAAATATAGAAGAATAATAAATTCCGTATCGTACCTTGGGCAGACAAGGCCGACTCGACGCGAAAGAACCAGAAAAGACGTCTCGGGTAACCGGGGCATCTCTCAGGATCTCCATCCATGCTCGACCGCGATTCGAAGGTCCGTCTGCGGGGACTCATGCAGGAAATCGCACTCAGCCGTCTCACTGACATACAAGTCATCAGGGCCTGCCGATCCTCAGATGCGCAAACTAACCTCAAAGACCGACCATAACAACAGGCTGCAGTCCCCCTTAAACAACAATCCCTCTACGCTGGGGGGGTGGTGTGGGGGGGGGACAGCACGGGGGGCTCCAATCACGTGACTGCAGCGAGTCAAGAAGAACATCACTCCTCTCGCGTCAGGAATCACAAGCGACTCAATTCCGTCGTCAGCCGAAAATAGGATACAGCAACGGCGAAATCCATTCGATCCTCGCACCTGTCTCTCTACAAGAGAGATCACCCGACAATCACCAGAAAATCACTCTCGCACAAACACCTCGCCCATCTCGGGGGACAATGCAGGAAGCAAAAGAGGCAAGAAATCCTCCAGCCTGCTATCGGGGAGGGGAGTCGATCAAAATCAGTCAGCTCTACGGCCCCCGAAAGAAACTATGAAAAACCCCCAATGCGGGGGAGAGGCGAGAGGGACGATAGACTCACTCAGCAAGCCGGGAACGATCAAGGGCAAGAGAACTGCTGACCCCGGAAGCCCGAATGACAAGGAAGGGGTCTCTATCCAATCTCTCACTCTCTCAGTGACGGCCCGATAGGACAACAAACAAAGGATCTTCACAAGGAGCCGGGCAAGGATCTCAGGATGTTCGGCAATCAACTCATTCAGGCCCACTCATCCTCCCACTACGCTCTACAGCATCTTACTCTACAAAAGGGTGCATACCCACGCGGTCCGACCCACCCCCAGCCACTAACCAACGGGGAGGAACTGAATCTCTCTCCACAAAGATAAAGTGAGTAAAAGAAAAAAAAAGTCTCTCGCCAAATCCAGGATCAGCGGGAGGGTGCTAACGCTCTCCAGCTGCCTCGGACAGCAAAAAACTCAATTGTCATACCAACTGCGCGAAACAAGTACTGTCCTCAAATCATCAAATGGTGCACCTCCATACACTCGGAATTACAAAATCAAACAAGGATAAAGATCATTCCGCTCTCACTCGCACCCGCTCTCTCAGGTCAGAGCTGTCTCTAAATTGACAATCAACTCAATACTCTCACGGCCTACCTAAGCCCCCAAGAAAGCGCCCTAACACACTCACGAAGAGTCGACTCGCTCGGAAGGAAGAAACTACATCTCACAGAGGATATCATCGGTCGATAGACTCTGCACTCTTCCATGTCGTCGGAAAAATATGACATCCACCAGTCATCAAACAGGCACAGGGTGAATGAGCTCTTCATCTCTATCATCTCCTCACAAAAACCTCATCAATACGAGGCGCCCTGTCACTAAAACAAGGTCGATCTCATCCCTAGTCCCGTCGAGTACTCTACCTCGGGGGCGTCTCTCTCACAAACGATGCAACTCCTCGCAATCTCCTAGCAAATCCACGCATGATGCTCCGGCAAACTGCTCGGGTGTCTACTATGTCTCTCTCTCTCTCTCTCTCTCGCTCTCTCTCGCTCTCTGTCTCACCCCGTGGAGTTTCATGTAGAGGCCGCAGGCGTTGCAGACGGGCTCTCCCTCAGCGTTGCGTCTCCACAGTGTGGTTGTGGTGGTGAGACAGTTCGTGCAGGACAAACCCACTCGTCTGGAGGCAGACTGATAAAGAACGACACAGAACGTCATCAGATCACCTGCAAGATTGTATTCCACAGCAATGTTGCTTATCATTTATTTATTTGGAAGATGCTTTTATACAAAGTGAGAGCGCTTTTTACATTTTGTCTGAAGGCTAATTCACACAGATTCAACAACTGTCACTAAGTCACTACGTTTTTAGACTGTTGACAGCAGGTGAATGTGGAACAGGTGTGTTTTAAGACATCTTGGCATATATAAATGAATGATGTTACATGTTCTGTCTTTGCTCTTACAGGAATTGTTTTACATTTTACCGAGATAAACTGTAGCTCGTTTTATTCCATTGTGACAACTTACCCCACATAGTGTGACTACACAATGAGCACATCCATCCATAGAGTTAACATCTATAGAGTTAACAAATTCACTTTTCTTAGGAAACATTTAGTGGATAAAGTGTGACAACTAACCCCTGTGTCCACTTAAATGTTATGAGCTAATGATGACCAAGTGACCGATGTGAAACATCATTTCTGTTTAATTCTGTAAGTAACTCATCAGTATCGGTGATTGATTAATGAGTGAATTGTATTTGAGCTGTGACCCACCAATCGTCTTTGTGGTTTAATGAGAGGCCGGTTTATTCCGTTCATTTTGTGGTAGAGTCCACAGGCGTTACACAGATAATGACCCGTCCCATCCCGACGCCACAGTGGGGTGGACATCGCCCCGCAATTCACACACTCACGACCTTCTGCAAAATCATCAAACAATTCTGACAGAAAGAGAAAGAGAGAGAGAGAAAAACTCATCAACACTCCATAAAACCACAGATGACACTTAGAACAAAAATACTCAAGAAGAGTCAAAATACAGAAGAACAGGCTTTTTTAATCAACATTTTTAATTTCTACTCATTTGAATAATTTTATTCCAATTTCATTTTGACACAAATTGTGACTAATCTAATGAGTCTAGAAATAACTATTAAAAAGTAAAATAATTGTAACTGTCTGGTTGAAGTTTCATTTTAATGGCATTTACACTTTGTAATAAAACGTTCCTTGTGCAGACGTGAACGCGCGGGTTTGCGGGTCAACAGGAGGCGCTGTTCGACATCTCTCACAGATGCGCGTGTCCGTCAGACGTGCCGTGTGCACGCGCACAGCTCAAACTCCGCATATCTTTATAAATGGAAACAGTTTGCTCATAAATCACAGATGGTCCCCGAGAGGCCCTTAACCAAAGAGCACGAGACCGAATCCTTCATTCATCTCTCATGTTCTGAAGCTTTCAAACAACCGAGCGTCACTTTAAACAAACTCTCAACCATCCTCACGTCTTCCATCACGTGTCATTTATCAACACCAGCAGCTCTCATTCATGTGTCATCTAATGTAAAGAATTATCAACTTATACGAGACATTATAATGAACACATGAATGAAGTCAAGAGGATTGTGTGTGTGTGTGTGTGTGTGTGTGTGTGTGGCCTCATCTCAAGGTTCACTCGAGTTATAACCTTGAGTTTCTCAGGAACACCAAACAAAAGCCCGTCAGCTCCTCACAAGAAGCATCTTCCTCATCTGACGAAGAGCAAGTCGTTTGGTACAATCACTTGAGCTGTTATTGTCCAGAGGTCAAACAACAGACATTTATTACTGGATTGTTGTTAAAATGCCATTCTTTTTAACATAAGAATCTTTATAAACTCGTTATTTTTGTAAGAAGCGTGCTTTTATATCAATAAGAAATATATGATATCACTTCAGTATTAAACTAAAGAGACCAAACAAACCTCGCAAAACAGAAAGTGATTGATATGAAATCTGAAGCAGATTTGATTTGTGTTTATATTAGGGTCTGTTTACAATAACAGGCCATTAATAGCACATAATTGTGACAAGGGTCACCGTTTTTATACGAGTGGAGCTTAATACATGTTTAGAAAACCTAATTCATTGCTTGCCAAAATCTCACTTTGAATATTACAACAAAACAACAACACATAATGCAGAGAAATTATAATCATAATCAAAATAAAATCATCACATTTTGCGACATAGCACATACTGAAATTATGTTAAATAAATAAAATAATTAGATCTCATTCTTGTGGCACACGCATACAGTTTTATAAATAGGCTATGAAAATAAAAACATTTCTGTCAGATTTTGTCCTGGTAAATTGGATTATATTGTTTAGCAAATGTCGTGAATATTTTGATGACGCAAATCAAACAGGATTAAATCGTGAAACAAATAAATCTCGAGATTTTTTTAGGTTATTTTAAATTGAATCCGTCTAAACACAACAATTTTTACAAAACTTTTTTTCATTAATAAAACTTGTATTCGTTAAATAAAAACGAACTGTACCCGCCGGCGTGCAATTGTTTTTTAAATCATATTTATTTTTTAAATTAGTATTTTCTAAAGCGTTTTAAACCCCCATCTTACGTAATATATTGCTATATAATAAACAAACACTACAGAAATGCAGTCAATAAATAACAGAGTAAACTAGGTATTTTTGGTCCATTTTTGTCCATGTAAAAAAGAAAAAACAAATGGAGATTATGTCCTGGTAAAGAGAAACAGCACATTTATCTCGATGATGTCGTTTTGTTTAAAGGTGCATTATATTATGAGCTTTAGGTTTTGGCGCGTGCCAACTAGCTTTTTTTCACTTAATAATAATTTCGTAAAGCGTTTCACAGATGTGCTCTCAAAATACAAACTTAAGATAAGTTAAAAACACGGACTATATTGTAAAACATGCCCAGCAGAGTCAGACCTAAATTACATTTACATATGACAAGTAAAACAAGAATAATATATAGATAGTGTTAAAATGATTAGTTTATACATCCAACGTTATATTCTGGATTGTCTGTTTTCGTGTCTTTCAGGTCATAATAAAAACAATAGAATCACGACAGAGACAACGATACACGCTTATCTGTGACTAACTTATACGAATAAAAGAACAAACACGACAGAACGTCATTAATGTTTCTAAATCCATCAGATCTAAATGACAACAAATGTTTCTGTTCTATAATCATCGTGGATTGCTGGAAGATGTGTCCTATATTAGAGGATTTCTTTACCATCGACACCATCATTAACTTTTATGCAGGGTCTTGTGAATGTATTTAATATTCAAAGCGTCTTTATATGTTCCACAAAGAAATTCTAAAGCTTCAGAACTTTTCATTCGTTCCTTTATAGCGAGGATGCAGAAGAAAATAAACTGTTCTGGAGAATCCATCGACGAAACATTTAAATGATTTCTCATTTATCTAAGAACTATTGACGACTTGAGAACCTTAAGAACCTTGTGAAAATCTTGATTATTGAAGAGCCATTGAACCATTAAACACTTATTTTCTGTCTGTATTTTACATAGCCTATATTTTTATTTTAGCAATACAACACTGACAGACTTGTAACCTTAAGGAATTATTATACCCTTAAAGTGACTTTCCAAACGTCGTCGTCAGGTTTTACACGATCATACTAAATAATATGAATTAAAAATAAATAACAAAACAATATATACAGTCTATTTGGAATTAGACATATCTGAATAGAGACAAACATATTAGGCATATAGGCTACTCCGAATGTTTTCTGTTAACGTTCTTTATACAGTATACAGAGGTTTTGTGGCATTATCATTTTAGGATCCCTCCTCACCAAATTTTCCTGATATACATACATTTGATGACTCGTTTTTTTCCACCCCAAACTTTATTGGGTCAATTCCTATTTTAATTTCGATTCATATTCGGACAGACGACCAATTATTAAAGAGAATTTCTTTGCACATAGGTTAGGAAAAACACAACTTCCCCGTGTTGTGTATAGGATCAATTCTCACCTAAATTCGGGTGTCTCGTGGCGTTGGCCGGTCCGCCCGTCTGAAGGCTGTGCAGCACGGAGCTGTCGAAGTGAGACGCCGCCCAAGAGCCTCCGATATTCGGGCTGACGTACGCCGGGTACGCGCCGTGATACGAGCCGCTCAATCCTCGCGAGCCGTAATGCTCGCGCGCGCTACTCGAGATGTTTAACGGGCTCGGGTAGGTCGTCGTGTCCCGGGCTGATGCGACCCCGGAGGTCAACGGGGGACTCGTGGAAAAGGTGAACCTGGACACCGGGGATGCATGGTGCCCACTGGCAGAGTTGTAGGAGGTCACCGTATCCGCGCCCGGCTGCGTCCACGCCGCGTGGCTGCTCTGCTGGGACGTCTGGAGGTACGGCAGCGCTTGGATCATCGGGGTGACGCGGGTGGTGGGAACGTACACCGGGGAAGCGGCCGCAGATGAAAGGAAACCGGGCTCGTAAGACGAGGGTCCGTGGTTTGCGGACATCGATACACCTTGATACATGTCCGCAGGTGAGTGTGTTCGGCCCGATTATTCCACTGATGGGTGACTGTCTGCGGTTAGGACCGGGACATCGATGTTTCAGATAATCCGAGCAGATCTCACCGGTGTGACCTTTGCCTGGAGCCGGCGGAGAGCATTTCTGTGTCACTTCAGCCTGTAAAGCGAGCAGAAGAGAGCAGAAAGATGAGTATGAGTCTCACACACGTCTCTCCCGGCACTCCTCCCAGTCTCTCTCTGTCTCTCCGCCTCAATGAAGCGCATCTCACACCCCATCACTTTAACGACCTGTTATTAAGTGGAATACTTTTTTAAATAAAAGGTAAGACAGAAAGGGCCATTTTAAGAACATTTGATCGCAAGGTTCTTCCGGGAAACAGAAAAAGAGTGTTTTTGCATTTTCATTTTTAAGAGTGCATTGGAATGTATGAATCTAAATTCGAGCTTTAGTAGTAAATAATCCTCTTAAATCAGTTATATACATTTCTGTTATAGAACATTTTACAGAATTCACAGAAAAAATATTGATGCGCACAACAACGTTATTTCTTCGTTTAGCTGCATGAGCCAACAAATGTTGCGAAAAAGTGCAAAAACTGAAAACAAAAGTGTGTTTTACTAGGAATATGTTATTATTTAATCAAAGTTCATAATCACGAGGAACCTTTTAACCTTCTAATTTAATTTTCTAGAATTTAGAACTTGAATTTTGAAACCTTCATTTGTAAGACTGTACGAGATAACACGAAGTGTTTTGTTTGTAACATTTAAGTAAATGCAGATGAATGACTATACAAAGCGCTCTCATATTTTACACGGATCGAATGAGAGAAATGATGTCAAACATGATATAAAACTATACAGGAATGGTAGTAAAGGTATAAAATAACAAAAACTCTGACAAATAACAAAGAGTCTGTGTTATGTTAATACAAAATATAATATAAATAAATAATACACAATCCTCAAAATAATAATATAATATAAAATGATAGTATAATATAAATAAATAAATACACATTTAGGAATTAAAATAATGAGTGTTTCTTTATACTTAATAATGAATAGCCTATTAAAAGCCGAGTGAATAAATGTATTATATTGTAAAGCGCATATCATTATATACACACACTTAAATTATATAAATGATCATAATGAAAATACTCAGTTTGAAATCATTAGTTTTTCATTTAATCTGTTTATGTAAAGTACAGAATGAGGAGAAAGAGATTGATCGTTTGACGTCACGCGCGTCCTCAGCTCTGACTGGCGGAAGTCTCGCTGCACGTGCTCATTTATAAAGCTGACATTGCTGTAAACAAACTGAAACATTCATTTCCTTATGTTTCTCATTCATCAGTATCAATATTCACAAATAACTGACACCGAACACAACAAATCTCCTGTTCATGGACCCTGTCATGATCCTCACCACATCTCCTCAGCCATCGTGTTCATTTTGTTCAACCTGCTAAGAAGTGACATAAACAGCACGATTAAAGTGTTTCAAGTTTCATATTTAGAGTAAGTGGAATCACAAACTCTCAACCCCTCTATGTGCCTTTATATATCATAATGTATTTAGGTGTGTGTGTGGATGTTTTGAAAGCGGGGTGATTGGTTCACTGGTGTCATGGCGAGTATGAACGAGGTGTTTGGTGATAAAGAAGAGCAGATGCGATAGCAGAGAGAGCCGAGACCGATTGTGTGTGTGTTTTGGAATACTGAGCGTGTTTCACAAAGACAAATCAAGATGAAGGAATGTGAAGCGGTACATGTATTACCATCACTTTAATTCTAAAGCTAGTGAGCCGCTCACCTAGAGAGCATCTTCAGGTTCTGTCATCTCTGATGTCACTCATGTGAGCCGGAGGCCGCTCGTCTCCATCTCTTCATTTTACTCTCTCTTTGATGGATGAGTGTCCTCGTGCGGATCTATGGAGACTCTTGGGCTCAAGGGGGGTCGGTGGCCCCTGTAGACCCCATGTGGCCCCTCTTCCTCTGAGCCAGAGCGCAGCCAGACCCCCTGTCTCCAGGAAGAGTTTTCAAATAGCATCTGCCAGAGAATCTGACAAAAACACTGTCAGAAGGAGACCTGGATACAGAAGGGCAAAACCTGAGAAATAACCACACAACTCACTCACACAATTACACACACACACACACACACATCTGGTTTACTATCTCCGTGGGGACAGTCCATAGGCGTAATGTTTTTTATACCGTAGGAACTGTACATGTTATCATCTACCCCTAACCCAACCCCTGCCCCTAAAGATCATAGAAAACTTTTGCATTTTTAGATTTATAAAAATATTGTTCTGTACAATTTATAAGCTTTTTTGCCCATGAGGACCTCAATTTGTCCCCATGTGTTGGTGTGTATTCAGGTTTAGGTCCCCACCAGGATATAAAAACATGTCCACACTCACGCACGCAGATGATTCTTAAAAAATGATTGTGGATATTACATCTCAGATCATTGAGTCAAATCTGAGCACACTCTGAGACAGAATCTAACATCTAAAGGAGATGTGTGTGAGACTACTGGAAAATAAATAGTCTGTTGGTTAGAAACAATTGAGATGAGATTGCGTTTGTGATTTGTGTTTCCCGCGCGCACACACACACACACACACACACACACACACACACACACACACACACTTTAATCCATTAATTCTCTGCTATCATGTCACACTTCTTCACGTGAAGAGTTCTGCACACAAACACAAAACAACAGAGAGCAGTGATCAAACACACACACACACACACACACACACACACACACACACACACACACACGGGTCAACGAGACTGTGAGCTCAGCTCTGTCTATAGACACTCACATGCGTCTCTGTTGCTGATTTTGATAGGATTGGCTCAGTGAGATAACACACTGTCCTGATAAGACCAGAGAATGTGCTGAAGAGAGAGAGAGAGAGAGAGAGAGGAGAGAGAGAGAGAGAGAGAGGAGAGGAGCATTGATCACTCTTAATTTCATCACTTACACACTGTTAGAAAAGAGACAGATGAGCGAGAAAACGAGAATTTCATGTATGTAAATGAATAAGAGGAATATGTCTCATTATCTCAAATTCTCTTGACAGTCTATTTAAATGCATTTGCATAAATGTTTGAAATGAGTTTTGTAGACTTAAACATAACGGTGCAAACATTTGACTTCTTTCATTACAATACTAACATTTTAAGAGATGTTTTTGTAATGGATAATTTGGAATGTATAGTGAAGAAATCGCAGCAAAGAAGAGCTCAGATTAAATGTCTAAATTCTATCTGTTCCAGCAATGAGTAGAGATAAACTGAGAGTTTTGTGTTTTTGATTATGCTCCAAACAACTTTCTTAGTTACTTTAGACAAATATGAGTGTTTTAGGAGAATTAAATAGAATTGAGTACTCAAAGTCTGTTGAGCTTCATTTTTCTGTTCTTACTTCTCTTTCTTTTCTACTCTCTCTATCCTTAAAAAAAGCTCGGTATACTGTGGTGGGCTTTATGAGACCAGTTTTACCGCACCTATGCTTTTTGTTGTTCCAATTGCTTCTATTGTTTACCTCATCTGTAAGTTGATTTGGATAAAAGCGTCTGCTAAATGACTAAATGTAAATGTTGACATGTCAACGTGTGTGTTGTAATTGTTTCGAGGAATCGTTTTCCTGTGTTTGTTTTGTTGTTGAGCTGTATGTTTGTGGATTAGAGTTTTCTTAGTTTCTGATTGACATTTACTGGAGACACAGATATGCACGCACACGCACGCACGCACGCTCACACACAGACACACACCCACAAACCTCTTGACTTTGTGCTCATTATAATCCGCTCAATTGTCTCTAATTAGTCACTAATTCTTTACATTATCTAGATATATAGGCTATGTGTGTCTCTGGAATGGTGCTACAGTGGTTCAGGTCTTGTAGCTGGGTCATTTAGAGTATCCTGGAGAGGTGAGGTCTCTGAGTCCCAACATACCAATCCAGAGGTGCCTCAGGGCTCAGTGCTGGGACTCTTGCTCTTTTCCACATGACATCCCTAGGCTCTGTCATTTGGAAACATGGCTTCTCCAATCACTGCTATACGGATGATACACAACTCCCCCTGTCATTTCAACCTGTCGATCCGACTGTTTCTTTGCGCATTTCAGCATGCCTGAGCAACATTTTACCCTGGATGAAGGACCATCACCCGGCTGCAGCTGAACCTTGCAAAAACAGAACTGCTTGTAGTCCCGGCAGACCAAAAGATTCATCACAACCTCTCCATTCAACTAGGCTCATCGACCATCACATCTTCCAGAACGGTCCAAAACCTGGGAGTGGTAACCAATGATCAGCTGAACCTTCTGGCATACAAGACCACCACTGGTTTGGCACCCCCTTATCTTCATTCACTAATGCAGATGTATGTACCCGCCAGATCCTTTCGCTCTGCAAACGAACAACGTCTTGTGGTGCCATCCCAAAAAAATCTCTCTCACGTACCTTCTCTGGATCGGTTCAACATTTGCGGAATGATCTGCATAAGCAGATAACTAAGCAGATTCAGCACCTGACCAATTAGTTCTTTTCTACTCTTTCTATCCTTAAAACAAAAACGGAACAAAAACTTAGCTTTGTATACTGTGGTGTGCTATATGAGACCAGTTTTTACTGCTTTTTGTTGTCCTTGTGTTGTTTCAATTGCTTCTATTGTTTACCTCATTTGTAAGTTGCTTTGGATAAAAGCATCTGCTAAATGACTAAATGTAAATGTGAAATGTGTTTTTATATTTACTATAATAGTTTTTTTTTTTAATCAGCACAAATAAATTATTCACCCATCACGGTAAATCAAAATAGAGTAATAATAAATAAAAACAAATAAATAAAAACAAACAAATGAAACCCATCATATAACATGAATAAAAAAATAATTAACGCAATAAATCAATGTTAATATAATAAAAAACTCAAAAGTAAAAAAGTTGACATTTTTTGGCCCTTCTGAAATACTCTTTGACCTGAACCCCAAAATTGTTATTATTAGAATTGTTATTATTATAGAATGTTTTATTATTCGAACACCGATTCTGGGATGAAATCAACTCATGCATCTTGGACATTTATTGCACTCATTCTTTCTTATAGAAAATGAGGAAAGAAAGAAAATTGGAGAGAGAGAGAGGTGGAGATCCCAGAATGTTCAGATAAGAACAGGCTAAAGTCCAGCAGTCGAGCAAATACTGAACCTGTGGCCAAAAGTGCTGCTGATAAGAACTGGAGAGTTGGAAAAGGACACGCACACACACAACCACACACACACAACCACACACACACACACACACACACACACACACACTAACACGCTTGATGTTTCTACCTCGATTGTGTCAAACGAACATCATCATCATGTTGTCACACTGTTTGTATACGTGTAAGAGAACACACAGACACACACAACAGTCACGCGTGTGTTAATGTATACGAGAGGTTCACAGGTGTCTGTGTATGTCCACATCTATAGGCAGAAGGTGAAGGAAATATTTATTGCTGTTATTAGCACTATCAGAGGTGTGTCAGGTCTTCTGCTTCTGCTGTCAATGCTTTTGTATTAATGATGAGAGCCCAACCTCATGACCTCTGGCTCAGATCATGATAAAGTTGTCTCAAAAGTGATGTGTTACGACCGTATATTCATAAAACACGCTTTATTCTTCACCCTCATCATCACGTCATGCTTGAATGACGAACAAACCATCAGTCCTGTGTAGATTAGAGAGATCTCCTTTATAATTGTTCGATAAGCTACGGACACATGACTGGGATGAGAAATGTTTGGGCTCAATCAGGAAACCGTTTCTTGTGAAACTCTTACACATGTGCACACACGCGGCTTCATGCTTTCCATCATACATCCATGTGAGAATCTAGCAGTCGTGGAGGAGTTTGTGAAGGATTCTCAGGGACAATAGAGCCTCAGAGTCTCAGCTCTTATCAGTCTGAAGTGTTATCGAGAGCTGTCTCTGTTAGTCTTAACCCCCCCACCATCAGCTCTGCCGGACCCCTGTTATCACAGCGGCCTGACGTCAGGACTCCTGGACGGAACGCTGTAGAGACAGACCCTGATAGAGCCGGACCCGACGGATCTGTGAGAATCAACACATGAGTCAGTCAAGGCGTTCTCTCAAACATCTGCTCTTTAATAAACTCAGAATCAAACACAACCTCTTCATCTGATCTGATCAAACTCTTACACACCATCTAACGTGTCATTCATAAAAACAAGCTGACAGATTCACTTCAATCTCCAGAAAATCCTTCGACGAGAAGATTTCAGTCCAGATTTCACGACCTCGCAGAAATCTCTCCAAATGTCCTGTGATGCTTGAGCAAACCAAACACACGCGTGACACGTCACAGTAACAGAAGTCTCTGAAGACAGGGACATTTTCTTTTCTGTCTTTTAGAACCTGATGTTTCATGAGCTGTGATCTCTAGTAATGTCCTGAAGGTATGAGGTCATAGAACAAGTCAACAGTATTGGAACAGACAGACAGACAGCAGCTTAAGAAGAAACTAAAGGCCTGTTCACACTAAAAACAACAACAATACAGATAACTAAAACTACATATTAACCTCCACACAGATAATAATGTCCTGTTGATTCTGAGCTTTTGAGCTGCAGGTTCACCTTTAAAATGTGAGAGCCCTTTAAATAGAAAATGAGTTTCGATTGGCTGCGATATTTGATTGAAAATAATCCCCCTGTAAGTGATGCCATTTATAATAATTGTTCAAACGTTATAGTGAAGGAATCTTTAGCCTTTTGTTAGTTCTATGAAAGGGAGATCAGTACTTTACTTTACTGATAATACATCTTACATTTGACACAAATACTATAGAATAGAACTATGAACAATCTGGTCAAAGTCCTCCAAACAAACTATATTCACTATCACTAACTCTTGTCTTAAACACAGTTTGATACACAGACATAATGAAGTTTCTGTTTAAATGTTTTTCTTGAGCAGATGCTTTTGAAGTGACGCAAATTGTTCTGCAGCAACAACATAAACAAACGTTATGTGGCCCAAACTTAACATCCGGTAGACCTCCACAAAGAATCAATGACTGCTTTAATGTATTTTAGTACAGTAAATATACAATCAAATATGAATATAAATTAAATATAAAGCCAGACCGATAACCAAGCACAGAGCGGAAGTTAACTTCAGGCCAGGCGCGTGCGTACCATGGAACCGTCTATAGAAATAATCCTCACAAAAGAGTTTTAGGGCAAAAGCACAACATGTGTGTTCTAATGTTACCGTGACAGAAACTCAAGAACTGAAGGGGTCTGGGTCACCTCGCACCTCTGTGACCATCATCAAAATCATATTAGCAGATCATGTGTGTGTGTGTGTTTTACTAACAGCTGCGGTTTGTCGGGGCTGCAACACTGTTTCACTTTACTTTGTGCAGGTGCACATTTCCCACCAGCAACACACACACGCGCATGCGCACACACACACACGCGCACAGTCGCATATACACTCACGCACAGTTGCATACACACACTTTGAAAATGTTCAAGAAATGTGCTGAAAACTCAGTGTCATGAAAGTTTTTGATAAGTGAGATGTGTAACAGCATCAGATGTTCAGCCTTGAGTTTCAGAGAGAGGGAGTTCAATCTCTCCGTCTATTTCCAGCGTTCCTCCCTCATACTGTATCTCACTTCACCTTCTCTCTCTCTCTCTCTCTCTCCTTCTGGCTGACTCACACTCCCTAAATTTCTCTCGCAGCTGCTGTGACCTTGGATGTAAATAATCACCGTAGAAATGAAAGAGAGAAAAGTAGCGGAACAGTTCTGTTGTTCCTGGAAATCCTTCTGCACTGTACAGTACATCTAAATCAAACATAACACAGCATTCATTCAGCTCTACCGGTGTTTCACATGTTTATGTCTTTAAGCTTGTTGAACAAACATGAATGTCATTTGGGACAGTTGAATGGATAATAAAACACGCTAATGGTCCATCACAACTGTGCCTGTAAAACACCACAAGACATCTGAGGTGACAACTCTGAAATACTAGATTCTGATTGGTCAATCGGCTCTAAAGAATACTAGATTCTGATTGGTCATTTGAAGAAGTTTCACAGTTTCACATTATGACTACATTGATTTTGCACATATTTGTGTTTGTTATTGTCACATAATAAATGAATGAATATTATAGTGCTGTAATAATCAGGAGTTCACATCTATTCTGAAGTCATCAAGCGTCCTAAAGTGACTCCACTGAGGTAGTGTAGTTTTAAAGGGATTCTCTCTGAGAGTAAAGGGCTTGTTCTGTGGGGTTGAGCAGATAAGAGCGGAATGCTGCACTAGTCGCTCTAATTAGTTTGGAAGAGCGTCACATCGGCCTCACGCTACTGAAGTGTAAACTGACAGAGAGAAAACATAACACAGACACGAGACGTCCACTTAAACACACTTCACATTATAGAAGACATTCAGCTGCCCTAGATAGACGGCATCCTAACAGAATGATTCACAACAGCTCGGTGTTCTATACACACCAACAGTGATGACGACGTGACGTACGGTCCTGACCGGGTGTCAGAAGAGAACGAGAGTGTGTGAGCGGAAGTAAACATCACCTGTACTTACCTGCACCGCTTCCAGACCCCAGACTGAACTCACTGTGTCAAGACAATCATGTCCTTATACTGACAGCCTTTACACACACACGTTTCTCAGGACAAGAGCATGAGGATTCTGATCATCTTTTTTATTTTGTAACTAAGATTAATTCATCAACAATTCATGGGATGTGACATAAATACGCTGGGGGAATGTATTCGTTACCAATATACTGAATCATTTGTTTATATTAACTAAACCCCAGTTGATAGAGTTTAAATATCAGAAATATGTCAGTCTATGCACAAGTTTTCTATTTTTAAAAAGGCAAATGAACATGCGTTATGAATGTGTCAAAAAAGGACACGGTTTTTGGGAGACGACACATTTTGTAGGATTTCTGTGAATTAAAATGCACACAACTGAAGCAATAATGCCCTACAAATGGAGAAGGGATGACTCTTATAGAACATAAAATAGTTACTTTATTAAATAAACTCTGTTTATGAGGATTATGTAGCATTATAATAATAATAATAATAATAACAATAACAATAACAATGCATTTTATTTAATTGCACCTTTCAAAACACCCAAGGTCACCTTACAAACAGGCAAAGAATAAAATAAAAGTACATCACTGCACAAGACAAAAAACACAACAAACACTCAGTAGATCATATTATAAAAAGCCTGAGTAAAAAGCTACATCTTGAGACGTGTTTTAAAAGTCTGCAAGCAATCGCTGTTTCGGAAGGGAATGGACTTCCATAGGCGGGCGGCAGCATAGCTAAAAGATCTCGCCATGGTAGCAAGTCGAATCCAAGGTAACTGGAGAGAAAGTGAAGATGAATTAAATTTAATTTATATAGCGCTTTTCACAATGTGCATTGTTCCAAAGCAGCTTTACAGGAGACAATAAGAAAAACAATAAAACACAGCCCAGTGCATAGTGTTATGTAGATCTGAGAGCACCTGAAGGGGTGTAAGTAAGTTCACTAAGATATTGGGGAGTAATACTTTACTGAAAGCCAGTGCATTGCTGGAGAAATGTGCACAGTAGAAAGAACACCAGCTGCAAAATTCATTTCAAGAAATTAGCTGAAAGCCAATCTGTGTATTCTCTCCTCTCGTGGCCTAATGGTTAGAGAGTCGTGACCAGAAGGGCCGGCGGGTAACGACTGAGGTGCCCTTGAGCAAAGCACCTTACCCTACCTGCTCTCCGGGGGCTGCAGTGACAGCTGCCCACTGCTCCGGGTGTACGAGTGTTCACTACTCACTGGCACTGGATGGATGAGTCACATTTCGGGTATGGGTCACCATATCTGACAAATAGGTCACTTTCACGTTTGTATCTCCTCTTTGCCCCGTCTCTCTGAAACTCGCAGATTTTTGACAAAGCTCATGGCTCTGAAAAGCGAGGTGTGCTCTGATTGGCCAGTTAACCAGTGCATAGTGATTGGTGGAATACTGCAAGCTTGCGAGGGAACGCCTCTTACCATATTCTGAACATCAGGTTCCCAAGCAATTGTACTGACAGGTGATAAAATGTCTGAATCTGATCCGGTAAATGAAGATGATCAAGCCGATACATCAACTTAGCCAGCGCGACTTGAGCAGGATGTAAAGGATTGGTAAGGTTTTAAAAAATGTTTTATGTTACATATGGAAAAACTTCTGTTTTGACTTCACTTACATATATGTGCACCATTTTTGCATCATGATTTTTTAGTAAAGGTTTCAAGTAAATTCAACTTAAATTTCGTTATACATCGTATTAACATCTATATAAATGCCCCAAAAGTGCTTTTTATTTAAAAAAGCATGAATAATCAAACTTTTCAGGCGCAAGGGCTTATGGGTATTCCTCACAGCATGTATACTGATAATAGTAAGTTCATTGAACTGGAAATGTATGATATGTTTACTTAATTTTAACTGAAGTTTGCACAACTCAAATTTTTCCATTCAGTTTATGCATACTTTTGAGCTTTTCAAAGGATTTTAAGCTAAGATAGAAATTTTATAAATTTGATTATTTTTAAGTAGAAGCTACTTAACATAATACAATATGGTTGTTGAAACAACAAATCCCTTTTTACTGTGTAGTTATAAACTATAGCTAACTGTTACCTTTCATATATGACGTTATAAAGATTTGCCATTAGTGATCAACCAGTGTTAAGACAATAAACCCCATTATAAACACCACATTGGTTGCCTCTAGTTGGAATATTATTACTGATTATTAGGACTTATGTTGTCTTTTTTCACGTTGCGCGCGTGTCTGCATTTGCAAACACACAACAAACTCAACTCGCGTTAGCCCGTAACAAAGTCTTTTACAATGAAAATATAATTACAGGCTGTGAATCTGAAGCGCCAGACTGTCCTTGCGAAGTTGTAATGGCCCCACTTTTCAACAAAAGCTTTGGTGCACAGCCGGCCTTGATCTCTCCCAGGTTCAGGAAGCAATCGTCTGTGAAATGAGCTGCACAAACTTGAACATTGGGATTGTACTGTTCTGGAACAGTGTTGTAAATAAAATGTAACCATTCGTTTTTAGTTGTCTCATCTTTTGGAAGGGCAAACAAAGAGTCTTTCTCTTCACAACGAAACACAGCATCTCCACGACATGGCTGCGGCGGCGACGGTCTTCATCAAGTCATACCACAAAATGACGTAGATTTGTGGGGGTGTGGCTACACGAGGCGTTTCAGGCAGGTCTAGGGTCTTTAAGATAGAACGCATCTTTTGTTCCCACACTTTCATTTCTGCACTTTTACGTGTCTGATACATGCATGAGCAACTTATAACACACCAGAGACACAGAAACACACGTGTTCACGCCATATGAGCCCTTTAAACTTTTTAATTGAACGAGCTGAGTGCGACCGGAAAAAGATATGACCTAAACCAAGACAGAGTAGTGCAAGTGATCCCAATAGAAGCTGTGAAGGAGTATCTCATGAGAGATGGTTTCACAGGCTGCGCTCAAGTCAAGGACAAGTGCAGTAAATACCCAGAGTCAGCTGCCAGCAACAGATCATTGGTCATTCTAACAAGAGTCTCAGTACTGTGGTGGGGATGAAAACCAGATTGGAACAGTTCAGACAAATGATTATTGGAAAGGTGTTCATGAAGGGATGTGACAATGTGACAGTCCTTAAAAGAAAACAAATGCTTTCAAAGCTTGAAGGGAGACCTCACAAGGGTATCTGAACCACAGAATGTTAGCATAGTACAAACCGTTTCATGTTCCTGCAGGGACATCGTGACATCACTTCCTGCTCTTGGAGTTTAAGGTGTCTCTGATGTGTATATCGGTGTCGTCAAACTAAACATTTATTTCCAGTATGAATAGTTTAAAGTGTGTGTGTGGTTTTCAGTTATCTGTTGTGATGCGTGACCTGTGTAACGGTCACTGGACATCCATCATAGCTTATCATTCTGAGTAAACAACATGACCGCTGCACAGCAATACACAGACATACATGACTCTCACATCTCAGCTTTACTCAGTAAATAATTTGGAAATACCAGAACTGACCTGCGGTTGACTCTGTAAAAAAACCTCACGTCCATTCATCATTAATTCTCTCTCATGTGTTTTTAAATCTGTGTGGGAGTCTTTCTTCAGTGAAACACACAACAGAAGATATTTAAAAGAAATGTCTCAGTGGTTTTGTGTTCGTACAATGGAGTTCAGTTTGTTTGATTATCAACATTCTTCAAAATATCTTCCGCTGGGAAGAAAGAACCTCATACAGGTTTGACATGAGAGTGAATAACTGATGAGAGAATGTCATTTAAACGGTGTTTTCTAGCAGGTGAACAGATGTTTTACGTGACGTTCAAATCTGATACTCAAAGACTTTTGCTCAAGTCAGTTTTGAAATTGGTGACGTGTAACGGAGTCATTTTCACTGCAAGGCATCTGTAGTTTTACTCAAGTGTGATTTACAGGTATTTGAGAATTTCCACAACGCCTGTTATTCCTTTACCAAATCAAAACCTTAATTTAACCACAAATACAGCCTGATAAATAAATGCACGATTAATCTATGGAGTGTGTTAAACATTTCACGTCAATCACACGCCGTTGGATGGTGTTGGAGAGAGTTCAGATGTGGATCAGATAGTTTGCTCACGTCATATGACATCACACATCATGTTAAGATTCACGCTGTTTGATATTCTGTTTCATTTGGAAATACATCACTATACTGAAATAAAGTCTATTATAAATTCTATTTCACAGCGACTTTAAGAATCACATGAAAATCCTTCACTTTTAAATCAGTGTTGGCACTTTTGGTTTCTTTCAAAAGACTGTATGTGTATTGTTTTCAGAGGATATTTACTGGATTCAATTCATATCACTGACTGCATTGACAAAATACGTTTTTCATTTCAGGTATAAATCTTATCACAGTTAATCTGAATATTAACCATGTTTAAAAATAGTCACAATATGTAATGTATGACATATGCATCATGTTATGGATTTAATATGGATGATAAGGTCCGTTTGTGTTTGTGAGAAACACATCCAATGAATGAAAACAGAACCACAGTATTCTAATCTTCCGTCTCTCTCTGACAGTGGACGGTGAGCATTTGTGTGTGTGTGTGTGACCTCTGGTGGACTGAGCACAGATGAGACCACCAGAGATGAGCGGCACCCAGAAACCCCTCGGCATCACTCAACACGTCTCCATGTGACCTCCGTCTCACTTTATCAAGCTCATGTGGCTGCATTCAGACACTCGTATCTGTGTGTGTGATCTTCTGTGCCACTGTGTTCTTGACATTATCTGTGATTCTAGTCAAAGCTCAGGCTCGGTGACGCTCATGTGAAATTATTTTCAAACCGTCTCAAGGTGACATCCTCAGAGAAACACTGGTGTCTCACGCCGAGATGTGTGTCGAGATCTCACATGAGAACGCAACAGAACTTTACACGGCCCGATTCTTCTTAGAATCAACATGACTTTAGTTTTTACTATCAGAATAACAAAACACCAGGCCTGTAGAGATGGCAACACGTTTAGGACACACGTACATGAACAGATCTGAAGTCAGTTTCATGGTGCAGACCCTCGCAGGACGGTTCAGAGTGATGTCATAGCCATCAGAAGATCTGAATGTCTAGGAAACGGAAACAGAATGAGAGAGAGAGAGAGAGAGAGAGAGAGAGAGAGAGAGGGAGAGACGCTTCCCAGAACCCCACTACGCTGCCAACACAAACCCAGTTCTCCTCAAGCTCCGGGATGCCTGTCTGACCGGTGGAGGGACACGGCGGCGCCACGTCGATTCCCAAGACAACTTATCTCACCCGTCAGTGATAATACTGTCAAAATAAGAGGCAGGATACAGCGGAGAGGAACTGGTTAAAACCTGCAGCCGAACCCCGTCCATGCAGGCTGTGTTTGTGTATCGCCGACACATTTCTCTCCGTCTTTCTGTCTCAGTCCTAAGAGATTCATTGGAAAAGCGTCAACACGCAGAACAAAATGTCTAAGGCTTGACTAATACTAATGAAATACAAACACACGACCCAAAATGAACTGACTTCATGTTTATCCATGTACATAAAGCCACATCTAGAGGAGAATTACATCTTCATATTCACTGACTGGTGTACTGCATTAAGCATGTAGTGTATGTGAATACAGCAGTGTGTTAAACAGCATGCACACTACGACACTGTTCACGTGTCCTCATTACATGCATGTTTCCAGGCGTAACTTACTTACTTACTTACTTAACGATTTAAAAGACAAATTGCATATTAATTTGATTTAGTACCGTTCTGAATAAGCTATTTCACACAATAGAAGTTTACATATACTAACACAAACTGAGTGAATTAATACAAATAGGTTAAAAATCTGTAATGTCTGTGGTTACCTGTTTTCATGTAAAGTAATTTGTTAAGGTAATTGCAAGTTTTTATCTCAGAGTTCTGACTTATAACTCACAAATCTGATTCCTTTTCTTTGAATTGTAGAAGATATACACTCATATATACTCATATATAGACTCTTTTTCTCTGAATTGTGAGCTTGAGAACAAAGTTCAGAATTGCTATAAAGTTACAAAGTGTTAATTGCATGAAATGAACTCACTTAAAAAATGACAAAAATCGCAAGATCTTGCAATTGGTAGTTTTTCATGCAATTCTGATTTCATGACTTGCACCTGCGATCGCAATTCTAAAATAAAATTATTTTTTATTTAGTGAAGGAAACAAGTTTCTGTGAAACAAAATGCATTCAGAGACGCTCAGCCCTGCATTTTACCAAGTGCACATCCAGCTTATAAATAAAATGTTATGTTATATTTTTTATCTAAAAATTATTTACAATCACAATCAATTGGCAACTTTTTTTACATTGACTAGTGAGGAGCTGCTGTAACTTTTTAAAAAGATGAAAAGGCTGTATTTATTTTGATGTAAAAGCATATATGTTGCCATATATATTAACAACATGTCAAATGCTCCCTCTTTGTGTATGGAAGCATATGTGGTGCAAAATTCAATTTGCAATGTAATATGCAAAATGGTAATGCAGTATGTAAATTGACAATGCAATTGTGTATCTAAATATACATTTCAAATAACGTATGTGCAACATTATGTGCAAAATGAAAATAAAAATTAAATTACATTTGTCAGTTCCTACACTAGTTTTAATAAGTTATTTAAATGGCTATTTTTAACGCTATTTAAGTTGCAAAATGAAAATGAAAATGCATTCCCCGGATTGATTATATATGTTTAAGATAGTCAAGCAAAACTGTAGCAAAAAGAAAATTCTAATGTAATTTTCCATTAATGCATTAACATTAACAGATTGAACATTTGGGATTGCATTTTCATTTACACACAGCGCGTGAGTGTTGCAAAATTCAATGTGGACTTGACAATGCATTTCGAGCTGACCACGCCCCCTCCCCGTACAGCGTCATTGCGTAAAGGCGGAGCCAGCATCCGCATTTTTTAATGCATTTTCATTTTAATTTTGCAACTTAAATAGCGTTAAAAGTATCCATTTAAATAACTTATTAAAACTAGTGTAGGAATTGATAAATGTAATTGATATAATTAGATTTTTATTTTCATTTTGCACTTAATGTTGCACATATGTTATTTGAAATGTATATTTAGATACACAATTGCATTGTCAATTTACATACTTCATTACCATTTTGCATATTACATTGCAAATTGAATTATGCACCACATATGCTTCCATATTTGTGAGTCACTTTAGATAAAAGTGTCTGCTAAATGAATAAATGCAAATGTAAGTCAAAAGTGTTATAACATTATGAACTGAAAAAGAAACTAAAGTAATATAAAAACCGGTTAAATAGGTTAAACAAACACATAACAAAATTGCAACATAACAAAATTAAACATAACATACAAACATAGTTTACAACATATATAAATAAAAGCTAATTCAAAGTATTAATAAAACTGCAAAAAAACAGTTTTCATAGTTAAATATAATTTGCATGTTTTTTCCAATATATAAAGTTATAAGCTAGATTGGTAAACAGTACTTACATTGACGCCAAACCAACAGAACTCCAGAACAGTTCGAGGAAACACACACGACACGTGCAGACGTCTTCCATCAAAGGTCAGGATCTGGTTCATCTCTATGCGAATATCCGAACTCAACATCATAAATACACAGCATTAAAAACACACAACACGTCAATGTTGCGCGACATCATGAACACACAACAGTCTGCATCAGATTGTTTTCAAGCGTGATCGTTTTTTATCATTCGCTTTTTTCTCCGGGATTCTTTTTGTCCCCGCGGAGGCTCCGTCTCATCTGACTGAATGACAAGTGACTGTCACATGATGTCGTTCACACGCGTGACGATTGTTAGTATCTGACGTTTCACATTATTTGCACATATATATGGACGCGTATGCTGAGCGCGAGGTTAGTGTGATCTTTCCCTCAGTTTGTTATGGATATAGAAAGAGTCTCATATGTACATCAGCATCTCGCTCATCCGAACACGACTGTTGTTTACCTGCAGGAGTAATAATGATGCGGAAGTTTCCTCCTAATCTGCAAACTATAGTGATGTGCAGTGTACTCGCCTGTGAACATGCACCATGCTTTACTGCAGTAAACACCGCTAGCTGTGATGTAGTCAAACTATAGTGATGTGCAGTGTACTCGCCTGTGAACATGTACCCTGCTTTACTGCAGTAAACACCGCTAGCTGTGATGTAGTCAAACTATAGTGATGTGCAGTGTACTCGCCTGTGAACATGTGCTGCAGTGCTAGCTGTGATGTAGTCAAACTACTTGTGAACATGTACCCTGCTTACTGCAGTAAACACCGCTAGCTGTGATGTAGTCAAACTATAGTGATGTGCAGTGTACTCGCCTGTGAACATGCACCATGCTTTACTGCAGTAAACACCGCTAACTGTGATGTAGTCAAACTATAGTGATGTGCAGTGTACTCGCCTGTGAACATGTACCATGCTTTACTGCAGTAAACACCGCTAGCTGTGATGTAGTCAAACTATAGTGATGTGCAGTGTACTCGCCTGTGAACATGTACCATGCTTTACTGCAGTAAACACCGCTAGCTGTGATGTAGTCAAACTATAGTGATGTGCAGTGTACTCGCCTGTGAACATGTACCATGCTTTACTGCAGTAAACACCGCTAGCTGTGATGTAGTCAAACTATAGTGATGTGCAGTGTACTCGCCTGTGAACATGTACCATGCTTTACTGCAGTAAACACCGCTAGCTGTGATGTAGTCAAACTATAGTGATGTGCAGTGTACTCGCCTGTGAACATGTACCATGCTTTACTGCAGTAAACACCGCTAGCTGTGATGTAGTCAAACTATAGTGATGTGCAGTGTACTCGCCTGTGAACATGTACCATGCTTTACTGCAGTAAACACCGCTAGCTGTGATGTAGTCAAACTATAGTGATGTGCAGTGTACTCGCCTGTGAACATGTACCATGCTTTACTGCAGTAACACCGCTAGCTGTGATGTAGTCAAACTATAGTGATGTGCAGTGTACTCGCCTGTGAACATGTACCATGCTTTACTGCAGTAAACACCGCTAGCTGTGATGTAGTCAAACTATAGTGATGTGCAGTGTACTCGCCTGTGAACATGTACCATGCTTTACTGCAGTAAACACCGCTAGCTGTGATGTAGTCAAACTATAGTGATGTGCAGTGTACTCGCCTGTGAACATGTACCATGCTTTACTGCAGTAAACACCGCTAGCTGTGATGTAGTCAAACTATAGTGATGTGCAGTGTACTCGCCTGTGAACATGTACCCTTTACTGCAGTAAACACCGCTAGCTGTGATGTAGTCAAACTATAGTGATGTGCAGTGTACTCGCCTGTGAACATGTACCATGCTTTACTGCAGTAAACACCGCTAGCTGTGATGTAGTCAAACTATAGTGATGTGCAGTGTACTCGCCTGTGAACATGTACCATGCTTTACTGCAGTAAACACCGCTAGCTGTGATGTAGTCAAACTATAGTGATGTGCAGTGTACTCGCCTGTGAACATGTACCATGCTTTACTGCAGTAAACACCGCTAGCTGTGATGTAGTCAAACTATAGTGATGTGCAGTGTACTCGCCTGTGAACATGTACCATGCTTTACTGCAGTAAACACCGCTAGCTGTGATGTAGTCAAACTATAGTGATGTGCAGTGTACTCGCCTGTGAACATGTACCATGCTTTACTGCAGTAAACACCGCTAGCTGTGATAGTCAAACTATAGTGATGTGCAGTGTACTCGCCTGTGAACATGTACCATGCTTTACTGCAGTAAACACCGCTAGCTGTGATGTAGTCAAACTATAGTGATGTGCAGTGTACTCGCCTGTGAACATGTACCATGCTTTACTGCAGTAAACACCGCTATGTGAAAACTACCTCGCCTGTGAACATGTGCTTTACTGCCGCTGTGATGTAGTCAACTATAGTGATGTGCAGTGTACTCGCCTGTGAACATGTACCATGCTTTACTGCAGTAAACACCGCTAGCTGTGATGTAGTCAAACTATAGTGATGTGCAGTGTACTCGCCTGTGAACATGTACCATGCTTACTGCAGTAAACACCGCTAGCTGTGATGTAGTCAAACTATAGTGATGTGCAGTGTACTCGCCTGTGAACATGTACCATGCTTTACTGCAGTAAACACCGCTAGCTGTGATGTAGTCAAACTATAGTGAGTGCAGTGTACGCTGTGAACATGTACCATGCTTTACTGCAGTAAACACCGCTAGCTGTGATGTAGTCAAACTATAGTGATGTGCAGTGTACTCGCCTGTGAACATGTACCATGCTTTACTGCAGTAAACACCGCTAGCTGTGATGTAGTCAAACTATAGTGATGTGCAGTGTACTCGCCTGTGAATGTACCATGCTTTACTGCAGTATTAGCTCAAACTATAGTGATGTGCAGTGTACTCGCCTGTGAACATGTACCATGCTTTAGCAGTAAACACCGCTACTGTGATGTAGTCAAACTATAGTGATGTGCAGTGTACTCGCCTGTGAACATGTACCATGCTTTTACTGCAGTAAACACCGCTAGCTGTGATGTAGTCAAACTATAGTGATGGTGACGAGATTACAGCAGTCACTGTTATAATATTCACACGAGAGTGTTACAGTGTCGTCATGTCTGATTATTAAAGTGAATATCTTCTGAATAATAACAATAAACACTATAAATATACTATTGTGTTGATATATTTGAACTGGTTTTAATAGTGCGTGTAGTTTACATGGGCATCTTGTGTTTTGTTTTAGTTGTGTAATCGTGTTAAAAGCAAGATTTTAACATCAAACTAAATATATTTTAGAGACTAAACGGGGATCCCTGCCCAAATATACGGTCATTCATCACTGATGTTACACACCATAGTGTGAAGAAAAGACTAATGAACAGCATTCACCGATCTCCATGACGACTGCAATGGGATGAATTGATAAGCATCATAGGGATGCTGTAGAAAGATTGAAATGAGACTGGCAGCCTTGTCAATCAAAATAAAAAGCATGTTTTGTGTTTGAAGGGACATGAATGCAGAATTGCATCGGGCTGCATGTGTCACCCTGACACCTCATCATGTGATGAATACTTGAATGATGTCATGAGGTTTATTGTTGTGTTTGGTGTTGTTTCAGGGTTTGTGGGACTGAAGCATCATCATGCCTCAGACAGCGGCTGTGATCAGCGGTGTTCAGAACCTCGTGCTCTATGAGACCAGAGCTGTAAGTCTCAACCCTTCATCTCTTCAACACCAAGAGTAAAGTCATGGCGTTGTTCAGTGGTGTGGATGACACGCAGGGCATGCGTGAGCTCAGCACAGATCAGTCGTTCAGATACATTCTGATATGAATGTAAATTCATGCGATTGTGTTTTGTAACATTTTTACATAGATCAGTGAATGATCGGTTTAAATCATGCCACTCGCATAAACATAGACTGTGTCTCAACGCAGGGGTTTTCAAACTTTGTGATGCCAAGGACCCCTTGCAACCTTCTGGAGACCCCCTGGGGGTCCCCGGACCCCAGTTTGAAAACCCCTGTCTTAATGACTAGTCTCACTCACTAGCGGTTAATTGGACTAGTCTAAGCCCCTGGATGCTGATTGGTCAATAATGGCTGCACATGACAGTAGCCGTAGAGAGACCATGTTTTAAAAACAAGATCTTTAATCCAAAGGCATGACATTTATTTTGACAGTGCTGTGATGAAAAGCATGCTCGTGTTCTATGAACTTGATGCTGTTTTATAAAAGCAGAAAGGCCCTTCAGGTGAAGTCCAGTGATATGTCACAGTCTGTGCCTGTAGATGGCAGTGTTCGGCTTCTGTTGAACTTCACTCTTGAATGTGCTCTGTGTATCTGTACATGTGTTTACACTGAAATCATTTGTGTTGTTATGAGTAGTCTGAGTGTGTTTAATGGGATCGCTGAATCTGTCATCACTTATTCAAACCTGTGGGAGTTTCTTTCTTCTCAGAAGACCACAGAAGATATTTTGAAGAATGTTGATCATCAAACAACACTGAACTCCATTGATTTCCATTGTGTGAACACAAAACCACTGAGACATTTCTCAAAATATTTTCTTTTGTGTTCGCACACAGACACATGAGAGAGAAGAAATGATGACAGATTTTGTATTTTTGGCTAAAGTGTGACTCTTTTCCATGTGAATGTGGAGGCTGCACATTGCAGATGATGAAATCATGTTTGTGTTTGTTTGACCATGTGGCAGTTCCACTTGTGTGCATGTTAAAATCCAAGTTTAATACGCCACCAATAAATACATTTTTATGAAACCGTTGCTAATATTCAGATTCAGATCATACCGCGTTGGTGGTTTCTAAGGTGGTTGCTAGGATGTGGTTGCTAGGGCATTCCAAATATGTCTTTAGGCCACTTTTGTTCTGCTCAAATGTAGATTGTAAAACGGTGATAGAGACAGACAGTGCAGTCCTCAGACATACAGAACGTGTGTCATACTGGCATGAAATCTGTCCTAATAAACCTCTCTGTTTATCTGTCATGATGTCACCGTATCAGAAATCTTACAGGATGTATTTTCCTCATTACAGTCATTCATTGTGTGATGCGAACGTGTTTCAGTGACATTCACACATTGGTGTTTATGTCAGCGCCGCTGTAACTCATCAACTTATTACAATAAATGATTTTCTAAAAAATCTTTTGATTGATTTTCCTCAGAGGTATTTTCTGGTGGGCAGTAATAACGCACAAACCAAACATCGTGTCCTGAAGATCGACCGCACTGAACCACGAGATCTGGTGATTATTGACGATAAGGTGAGCTGAACTCCGTGTTATGTTTCTCTATCCAGCAGTTACAGTGGTGTTTGTAGATGAGATCACAGTCATGAATGTGTGTGTGTGTGACAGCATGTTTACAGTCAAGAAGTACGTGAGCTGTTGGGCCGCTTGGATTTGGGCAACCGCACTAAGATGGGTCAGAAGGGCTCCTCCGGCATATCCAGAGCCGTGTCTGCCTACGGCATTGTGGGTAAGACATTCTCCAGACTTGATTGTTTTATTTCTCCTCCGATGAGTTGTGCATTCATGTAGTTTAAGACTGCTGTAATGGTGAGATTTTAAGATGGACGCTGCAGACACGTGTGTCTGGAAAACACTTCAGACGTGTGCGGAGGCTCGTGCTGTTTACCCGTTCACCCACGGGCAGCATGTCACTGTAGAAACGGTGATGTGAAGGAAAGGTTTGCCCACTCTTGTTTGAGATGAGACCCTTTACATCCATCGTCTCTCCCATGACAAACAGGTCTGCGGCGGTATTCAACATTATACGTTTATAATGGTTACAGAACTGATGGAAATGATTGGAATTTCTAGGGGTGAATTACAAGTTATTCTAGGGGACACACATTAGGGCCATTACACTATTCCAGGATTCCATTACACATTCTATTCCATTACAGGCGACATGCCATTCCCTTAAGGACAGGCCAGGATATTGGCCCATTCCATTACAGGCGATTCCATTACAGTTTTTTCGAGTCTTTTTTTACATTAATTCATTTAGGCCATTCAATGCCATTCTATTCCACATTACATTCGAGGGTACATTACTGTTCCATTACATACATTTACATTATTAATTACATTCTATTCATTATTCCCTTACATTTCTTCTATTACATTTCTTATTCTATTCCATTCTTCTTTCTATTCTATAATTCTATTTCTATTTCTGCGGTCAAATTTTCATTTTCTTATCTTTTTCTTATTTCTATACAGTTTTTATGTTTCTTCTGTTTGCACTTTAATATACTTCATTGAATTGAATCTAAAAAGAAAAAACAGATTTCTGATTTGTACGCACCACGTCCGTGTTTTTTGTATTGTGTCTAAATGTGTGAACGGTTAGATTTGATTGTGAGTAGTTTTTCTGTAAACAACTTGAGCTTGAATAAACTGGACTTCATGTTCAAGTGTTTCATGGTGACGCGACTGAACTGCTGTCGGGTCACATCAACAAAAGCCTTTCTCATTGAATCTTTGTGACTCTTCTTTAAGTCCATGCATCACAAGAAGAGTTTTTATGGAAAGAGCGTTGTGTGTTTAAAGACCAGCATTACGTCTGAACCGTTTTATATTGACTGATGATCAGTTTTTAACTCTTAATTCTTGTAGCATGAAGCACATTGGATGCTGTTGTTTAAGAGTTTGTTTTGCGTTTAAACGTCGATGTCGAAACCGTTGAACGGTTTATGTCTTTGTCTTCACACATCATTCCTCATCATCACTGGCCTGTGTGTGTTTTGTGGTAAAGACTCATGTATGTAACAGGTCACAATACACGAGCCGTAAGCCGGAGGTCATGACCCACTTCCCTGACACGCATCCTACAGTAGTTTTAGGGTCAGGTTAGACATCGAAATTACATCTTATGCAACTCCACAGCACATTCATGTCTTTCCAAAGCGGGGAGAGTTTCTGTGTCATACGTTTGTTTTTAACAGATGTGTTTGTCTGACCCGCGGGCATCACGGCAGAAAGTCATGGCATGCTATTATGATTACAGCTCATATCCCGTCATTAAACCTTTCACATGCTGTTAAATGTCCTGCGGATGTTGTTTGAAGAGAAGAGCAATAATGCTTTCAGTCGTCAACACATGATAGCACAGAAAACACTGACGCAACCAACACGTGTGTGAATGCTTTTGAGTGATGATGAAGGTGTGTTTGAATCTGAATCTGTGATGAAGAGACTCCAGTTGACTGAGGAGGGACATGAGAAGGATTTAGTCTTTGATGTCAGATGTATGTTTGTGATTCAACAGCCTTTCAGATTGAAACACACTCCACATGATCAAATGTTTGTCTTTCAGGTTTCGTGCGTTTTCTGGAGGGTTACTACATCGTGCTGATCACAAAACGCCGTAAAATGGCCGATATCGGTGGGCACTCTATATATAAGATTGAGGACACTAATATAATCTACATTCCCAATGATTCGGTCAGAATTACACACCCTGATGAAGCCCGGTGAGCTCACACACACACACACACACACAGATACTTCTCATGTTTTTATTCTTCTATTGAAATGAGTTTGGCTCGTAGTAGGTCATCCAAATGTCACGTGTGTACAGAATCAAGAATCACACATTGAGCTACATGGTGCAGATAGTATGCTGGCTGCTTATTTCCCAACATAGAATGTTTACTCTCTCGCACACGCACACACACACACACAGACACACACACACACCACACGCACACACACACACACACACACACCTGCTGCAGTAGGTCACCCTGATCTCAGGATGCAGGTGTCACATCTTTCCGTCCGTCCGTCCGTGAGTGAGTGTGTGTGTGTGTTAGATTTACAGTAACACAGAGTTCTTGATGGAGTACAGCGTGTTACTTTGACTCATGTAAGCTGACACTGTGTTTACATCAAAACAAGCAGTTTGACCGGAACCCTTCAGTGCTTTATACTGTATCTGTATTCTGAAAGAATCGGGACGCAATGGAGCGATATTTATTCAGATGTCACAGCGTATATGTCACAACTCTGACATGGAAAAATCATTTTTATTGAATGAATGGCCGTGTGTCTTTCACAGATATGTGAGAATATTCCAGAATGTGGATCTCTCCAGTAACTTCTACTTCAGGTGGGTCTGTGTGTGTGGCTGTGTGTGCATGTGTGTGTGTATGTGTGTTTGTGCGCACGCATGTGTTTATGCACGTGTGTTTGTGCGCACGCATGTGTTTATGCACGTGTGTTTGTGCGCACGCATGTGTTTATGCACGTGTGTTTGTGCGCACGCATGTGTTATGCACGTGTGTTTATGCGCACGCGTGTTTGTGCGCACGCATGTGTTTATGCACGTGTGTTTGTGCGCACGCATGTGTTTATGCACGTGTGTTTGTGCGCACGCATGTGTTTATGCACGTGTGTTTATGCACAATGACTGTAGGGGATATGGGGGTATGAAACAACTGTGTGAGCATGGGAAGTGACATACCATTGACGTGTGCACAGTGTGTTGCTGCTAGTCAACTCACAATCGCATTGCAAGAGGCAGGCGGTTTACGATAGTCGGTTCACTACGTGATCAACACGATGTGTAACAGTCAATACTATTTCAACACCGGAATATGACCAGAAGAGCTGGATATACTTCTGAGGAAAAGCGAATCGGACGCCCACTTATTCTCCATACACGCATGGAGCATAAAATCCTAAGGAAAAACAGAGGCCGGGGAGTAAACATTGGGAGCGCAGTTGAAACATTGATTCGATATATATTTCTAAACACAACATGATATCTAAATACGGCATCTGCCACAGGAGATATCCGTAGGGTGGGTGTCAACACGATGCCTACGAGTCGCCAGCATACTGTCGAGCTCCGCCTACGACATCTATCCCAGAGCTAGACAATCAGAGTGTCTTGCGTCGTCACTCTGTCTGAGAAGGCTAGTACTCACCTAAACCAATAGTAAGTACGTGGGATTCCGTCTCCATGCACATGCTCAGAGCACATGGAATGTTTATCGCACCTTGTGTGTTTATGCCCACGTCGGTTTTTATATGGCCCAATCGCTGCCTCGCGGCTTAGGGATTTATAGTCAGGCTAATGAATGCGCACACTGATCGTGCGATTACAGCCAGAAAATCAGCATACTTGTCTTCGTGATCGAAAGAGACGGGGGTAACGCGACAAGCAACTATATCTCAGCTTGTCACACCTGGACCGCGATTCAGTCCCATACTGTTGTATGCACGTGTGTTTTTGGCGCACGCATGTGTTTTATGCTGCACGATCCGGTGATTGTGAAGTCATGTACGGCGTCGTTGGTGCGCACCGCACTGTGTTGATCTCTAGCACGTTGTGTTTTGTGCGCAACATTCATGTGTTTATGCACGTGTGGTTTTTGGTTGCCGCGGGACGAGCCTAGGAGGACTTCAATGCTGAGTTTCAATGGTCAATCGATGGATAACCATGCGTAGTGTTGTCCACAGGACATATCTAACCGCAACGGTGTTTATAGCACATACGCAGGTTGGAGGGGGATAATTGGTCAGTACTGCACGTTGACGGCAGTACAATGCACTGTGTGGGGGGGGGGGTACGTGTAAGTTAGACAAGAGCTCAGCGCGTGATGAGGGTAGGCTCGTATGGGGAAAGGAGAAGCTGCCATTAATATGCGCACGCGTCCACTCGTGTTTTTGTGCGCGACGCATGTGTTTACGCACGGTATGGTCGTTAATTCGCACTGTGTTTATGCACGGTGGTTTGTGCGCAGGCTGATTACATAGCTAGCGTAGTTGTGTGCGCACGCCTATTGTGTTTTACGCACAGGATCAGCAATGCATTCGTTTTTTGTTCCGCGCATTGCCCTTCTTTAAGCGCTACAGAAGGTAGGCACGTCAGGTGCGTTAATGGTTGTGTGTGTTTATGCACGTGTGTTATTGTGGTACGTCTACGCATGTAGTTTTAACGCCGTGTGTATGTTAATGTGTGTGATTTTATACGCGCGCGTGTGTAGGCTTAGGT
The DNA here is from genome assembly GCA_006030095.1 of Triplophysa siluroides. NCBI lineage: Eukaryota > Metazoa > Chordata > Actinopteri > Cypriniformes > Nemacheilidae > Triplophysa > Triplophysa siluroides. Next base: position 437,567 of record VCII01000713.1, read on the forward strand.
GTGTGTGTGTGTGTGTGTGGGTCGTCATAGTAGACCCACTCATCCCATTTGTCATGATGTCTTTTTGAATGTGTCCAGGCGTTCAGATATTATTGTGACACGCTCACACCTCCATCTAATAGGAGAAATAAGATTTCATTCGCTCGCTGTCGCGGGTGGGGCTTGTTGTCATGTTGATACTAGTCATCCATTATATGCGCGGGAGTCTGGTTACTCGCTAACGACCAATCTGACTCACATGATTTACACTACTGACCAAAGTGACAGGGATCCTGTAGGTGTGGAAAAAAAAGTAAATAATAGATCAAGTGGGTCACTCTTGACATGCTGACAGGTGCGCTCGGAATTGCTTGTTCCACCACTATTTGGTTTTCTGGAAAAGTCGAAAAGTAGCACCGTACAAATAGGAAAAAAAACTCAATCTACAGTTTATATCATAAAGCGCTTTGCACAACGTGGATCCAGGTGTTCAAAAAACACCAAAAAGTGGTAATTGTGATTTTGTGCGTTCGCTTAGGGTAAAAACGCTTTAAGTCTGATTGTTAAAAAAAAAATCAGCCCACGTAAAATACACCTTATAAAAGCGTTTTTATTAATACTTATGTTTGTCCATCCCGCCTCTGATCTTGGTGTTGGGAAGGACCAACTCCACAAAGATGTTGATATGCACAGGACAAGGGATGAAGTGAATCGATACAGCAAGTACTCCATTTTTGTAACTATATTGGTCTCGCGTGACAGCGAGCATACTATAAATAAATCTCACCTTGTCAGTTATATTCTGAATCTTTAAAGGTCCCAGTAAATGACAAGGTACCTTGCCTGTTTTTTACAATTGAATACGGCAGACCGGGCGTGATGATTACACTGTACACAATATTGTCATTGAATCATGTGGTGGATCGTCGCTGGGTCGTTTTTTAAAATCTGTGTGTGCGCTCATAAGTCCTTCAGGTTAAATCTGGAAAATGGAAGTGGTAAATCTTTTCACAAAACATATAGGCTTGTCGCTACCCGCGGGCTGTGTGTGCGCGCAGCGTCTGTCCTGCAGTTTACAGTTACACCCTGATCATGTTCGAGGAGGAGAATAGTAGGGCGGTGCGTGCGCGTCCAAACTCGAGCGTATTGTGCTGTCGCGGGTCGGTGCAATTCTAGAGTTACGGTTTGTTCTGTATCAACACCAAGACATCTGGCGGTGCGCTGGGCTCAAAAAGTCACAGACAACAAACGGCGTGCTCACAAGGCAGCCGGACACTGTCAGGAAGGTTATATCGACATCTTTCAGAAGAAGGTAAGGGGTAGATCTCGGCGGCGGGGGGGGCCCCCCAAATAACAAAGTGTGTCCTAAAACCATAACACAACAAACTAGCTGTGTAGTTGCATACACATATCACGCGGTCGGATGATACAGGTATGTGACACAACTTGGTAATCTCGTACGACCACCTATAGCGGCGGTCCTTATCGGTTTATATCCCCATGTTCCTACAGCCATACGAGAATTCGTTGCCCGTCTGCTGGCTTGTCAACGAATCAAACTCTCCATCTTGTGCCCGATCCACCCTCCTCTCCGAGGAGGCGACTGCACGCAACCAAGATCGTTATGTCGGGTTGTTGTAGTTGTGCACGGCGTGAGGAATGTCAACCCTACCTCGACAAACAATAATGTGGTTGAGCGCAATCTACTATCAACGTCTCGCTGGAGAAAGGATGCAAAAATGATCGATGCACATATTCCCCGTATTGGCGCAGCTAGCTGCTGTACCACCCATCCATACACGGGTTCCCTTTTCCTGGTCACAAATCAGTATCTACCTTATGTCACCCTTATGTCCTGGATGTGTCACAGACTATGTCTGAGCACTAACGAATTTAGACAGATAATACGTATTTCTGCGTATACACCTGTGACTGAGACGTGAGACACGAGGAAGGTCCCAACAGGACCCCCTCTTGTGCACGTTGCCATATGCAGATTATTACCACGTTTGACATTTCTAGAACGAAATAACTGTATCTGGACATTGCAGGAACGACATAGTTATTTACTAAAGGAACCATTTGCCAAACAACTATTTTGACATGTTAAACACAAGTCTGACCAAAGATTATAGTGATTATAGTCTATTACAGTCTATTGAACTCTTCTGTTAATTAAATCCATCATATACACACAGTCATACCTTATGGCTTATATGCTATAAACGTATATGTTATGTTTTTAGTCGTGTCAAGTCGAACGCACATTAAATTATGTGTCAAAACACCTATGTTTTTATTTAAAACAGCAGAACTCACTAAAGATAAGTAGTTTGCATCTCAGAATCCTTACCGTTTATCATTTTTGTTGTAAACCCGTTGGCTTTGTTATGTTTGCCTTCTCACATCTCACTACACACATGATGCGTCCGAAATCACATACTTTCATACTAAAGTGAAAATGAGTACGAGTAGTATGTCTGAAAGCTCCGTGTGCCAAAAACAGTAGGTGAGAAATAAACGGGATGGTCTACTGCTTCTGCAGAGATGGGTGAGTGTGGATCGGATGGACACTTCTCCATCCCATGATGCCACGGGAGCTGAGCAACGCTCACATCTCAAAAGTAAATCAAATAAATAAGGCAGAAAACTTTGAGGCGGACGTCAGTTTTTAATGTTAGTGCCAATGAATGAATTTCTCGAGACTAAATAATGATTTTATCAACGCTCACGTGTAGGTTGTTGTTATACGTCACAGGTCAAAGAGCATACGGGTCACATGACCATAAAACAAATGTATTCATACTACTCCCACTCACACTATATAGAACGTAGTGTTTAACGGCAGATTCAGTACGTACTGTCACAGTATGCCATTTCACACGCAGCGACTGTCACAGTCATTAGCGCCCGCGTGCAGACTGTCTTCTTCAATTTGATTGGCTGAACTTTCTGTCTCCTTTAATGTTATTGGCTGAAATGCTGCTTGGCCTCTGTAATTTGATTGGATGGAGTTCTGAAAACCCTGTTTGATTGGTCGATCTGTTGAAATTAGGAAAGCCTGTGATCTTTAGCCAAAAAAGCCCAACAGCTAATGCTAACGCCGTGGAAAGCTCAAGGAAGTTTGCTGCCGTAACATGGCCGCCCGCAGCAGGCGCAGTGTTATCACGCAGCACATGAAATTAGTCCCAAGCTAGGTAACTTGTACATGTTGACTGAAGTTAGCCTATTTCCACATGCACTGTGTGATATCACGGCGTCTGCTGCGGCCATGTTACGGCAGCAAACTTCCTTGATTATTACGCCTGAATGGGAGTATAGTTCCTAATCATATTGGCCTAGAAAATCCCAATCTTTCATTTTCCGCTGGTCTTAGCACACGATATAAGTACAGAAGAGTCAGGTTTTAAATAGGAAAAATAGTGAAACTCTTTGGTCATTTTTGAACGCGATGCTACTGGTCTAATTGGATTCAATGATCTATGCTAAGCTATGCTAAAAGTGCTATCGCCAGACCGGGAGATCGGCAGAATAGACTCAATTTATTAACTCTGGGGGAGATGGAAAATGAGCATATTCCAAAATAAGTGGAGTGTTCCTTTAAGTGGTTCAAGGATAGACATGAAACGGGTCTTTTAATTCATTCAAAAAAATAATATAAAACTACATAAAGTAGTATTATTAACTGACCAAAGTATAACAAATGTGAGATTATACATTAAAGCATGAATTTTAAAGTTGGACTTTGAATTTTGATGTCAATCCCACTATTGCACACACACATATAACACACAGTATTTAGTTTCATTACTTTAGAAAAGTAACTGTAGTTAAATTACAGAAAAAATAAGAGTAATCCCTTACTTTACTTTTTCATGGGAAAAGTAATTAAATTATAGTAACTAATTACTTAGTAACTCGTTACACCCAACGCTACAAATGACCATGGTATAAGCGTGATAATCCACAGCTAGCCGCACGATGTGGAGGCCTAAATGGGCTAATCTCTGCTTCATGTCGGGTGGTTCTTGGCCTCCGCGGTTTGCTGTGGATTATCCCTCACATATTTTATAGTTATATTGTATAATATCCATTAACATGACTTGAGTAAGATCTTTGAGTGAAGCATGTAAGAAAGCATCCAGGTCACATTTTATTCCAAGCGCTATAAAATAAATCCGATTTAAGTCAGTTTTTAGCCTCTTTTTTGATCGACTTCATCGTTATCTGTGTCAGTAAGTGAGAATACTCATGTGATTGTGTGTCAGAATGATGTCATGTGTTTATTTCTTAAACGGAGATGTTCAGAGTTATTGATCTACGGGCGTCCGGCGCATGTGACTCTGATCGCCCGGCGCTCCAGCCGCTTCGCAGGGACACGGTTTCTGAAGAGAGGAGCAAACTGTGAGGTAGAGACGCTTGTGATGTGTTTATCTCTGTTGTGTGGGTTCAGCTGGGATGATGTCATGTTGATTTGCTCTGAAGCTGACGGCTGTTAAAACTGTTCAGAGATCATCTGCCGTGCTGGAGAAGAGCCCAAACCGCTGAACATAGATCATCATTTAACTTAGAATTCAATCACGAATCAAGTGTTTCTTCGGCCCAAAGCAATGAGTTTATGAGAGAATGACAAATTTAACTTGAATAGATTCTGACTCTCTCATTCTCTGTATTGACAAAGAAAAATCTGCAAACTTGAGACGTGTGTTGAGTAGCTTCACTACTGAACCGTCTGATGTGTTTGTGTTTTAGGGCGATGTGGCGAACGAGGTTGAAACGGAGCAGATTATCCACGATTCCTCCATCACGTCCTTCACGTCAGGTCGTTTCTCGTCTTGCGTTCAGGTGCGAGGGTCGGTTCCTCTTTACTGGTCTCAGGACATCTCCACCATGATGCCCAAACCTCCCATACGCTGTAAGAGAAAAGCTCCAGTACACTCATGAAGAACACCACACCTGTGACGCCAGCTTGTGCTGTATGTTCTTTACATGGACATCTCTCAATCTCAAACAGATCCGTTTTTTGTCTTTCTGATGATGTCAGTAAAGACCCTCATGTACTGAAGCTTCTGAACGTCTCGCTGTTGCTTCAGATTTCATTTCAGCGGATCACAGTGACATGTCATGTTCACAGCGGCTCACACCCCAGATAACTCGCCTCAGAAACCGCGCGAGCGTGTGTGTGTGCGTGCGTGCGTGCGTGCGTGTGTGCGCGTGTGTGTGTGCGCGTGCATGAGTCTCTGCGTGTGTGTGTGCGCGCGCGCGCGTGAGACTGTGTGTGTGTTCTCAAGAGAAATAACTGAGACACACATGAGACCTACAGAGAAGTTTCCATTTGCTTTGTTTAATCTCATCGATGTCTAGGAGAAATAATTGAGATAATAAAGGAAAAGTTCACCTCGAAATCAAAATTGTGTTGTTTTCTACACGCCACAACAACTATAACCCTGATGTCTATGAGGAGGTCTGGAAATCTCTCGCATGTCACCTCAAATATCTTTATTAGTGTCCCCAGACGCCGGGAGGTCTTTAAACATGATGAATGTCATGTGGCTGAGCAAAAAATAACACAATTTTGATTTCGAGGCACAATTTTTTCCTTTAAAGAGATCTCAAGACAGTGTTAAAGTGAGTGTTTTGGACCAAGTTCTGGGTGTGATTTGATTGGCTGTTTGATCAATGCAAACAAAAGATAAATCATATATTTGCGGACGGTTTGAGGTTTATGGAATGAGAAGTGAGAGCGACTCGAGCTGAAGCTCATTATGTCATTTAATGACCTGACGCTGTTGAGATCTTCACACCATACAAGAGTGAATGAGGTAATCAGGTCACTTTCATGTGGGGTAAAAACGGTGCTCACACAAAAGACCGCCATTGATTTCCTTCAGTCCCAGAAACACTTGTGCTGTTACGCAAGACTCGTCCTGCTTTTATTGATCCTCCATGAGATGAGATGATTGTAATGAGGACAGATTTTCATCTGAAGGTGTATAGAGAGAACACTTTCAATATGTTTTGTGTGGCGTTAATGAAGTTGCGTGACTGTAAAAGGGAGATTTGTGTGTGCGAATTAACCTTGTTCTCATAACCTACTTCTGGAGGTCTTTCCATGTCGTTACAGGGTTGTGTAAGAGATTCTGTGACTCATGCTTGTGTGTTTCCTGTAGCTCAGTGGTTAGATGTGGCGCAAGCAACACCAAGGTCGTGGGTTCAATCCCGGGATTACACACACTCAGAAACAATTGTATAGTATAATGCAATATAAGTCACTTTGGGTAAAAGCGTCTGCCAAATGTATGTGTGTGTGCGTGTGTGCGTGCTGTGCGTGTGTGTGCGTGGGTTTGCGCGTGTGTGTGTGCGCGTGTGTGTGTTTGCACGTGTGTGCGTGCGTGTCTGTGTGCGTGTGTGTCTGTGCGTGCGTGTCTGTGCGTGCGTGTGTTGTGTGGGTGTGTACATGCTTTTCTATCCCGGTGGGGACCTAAACCTGAATACACACAACTCATGGGGACTCGTGTCACTGTGGGGACCAAAATTGAGGTCCTCAAGGGCACAAAAGCTTAGAAATTGTACAGAACAATATTTTTTGAAAATCAAAAAAATGCAAAAAGTTTTCTGTGATCTTTAGGTTCAGGGGTTGGGTAAGTGGATAAAATATACAGTTTGTGCGGTATAAAAAACATTACGCCTAAGGACTGTCCCCACGGAGATAGTAAACCAGACATGTGTGTGTGTGTGTGTGTGTGTGTGTGTGCGTGCCGTCTGAAGGTCGAGGTGTCTGATTTGATAAGAAACTACTGATCATGATACACACTATAGATATTATTCTTTGGTGTTTGGAGATTGACTCACGAAATCAAATCTCACTGAATGAGGATCAAGGCCAAAACATGTACATCATCACAATATCTATTGAAATGATGCTATCAGTCAAATTCAGCTTTCATTTTGTGTTTTTGTTTGTCACTGAATCAGGCTTAAACATGATCGTTTGAAGGTCAAGTGAGAGAGAGAGTTTGTGGGCGGGACTATCTGTTTGTCAGCCAATGGCAGATGAAGGGCGTGTTTGGGAAACTGTTTTGATTATTGTTGTGCTTTTGTTTGGTCAATAATCACTTAATCACCTTTTTTAGTTTAGTTGTGATCTTGTGTTTTAATGGGTTAATGTAGATCATAAAGAGCGAGAACACATTCACAGAGTTTGTGTAGTTTGTGTGAAGTCGTGTGAACATGTCCCGTGTGTTTCAGTGGATCAGGCTGACCCGTACTCTCATGTGGCCGCTCTTCACTTTGATCAGATGCTTCAGAGGTTTGGATCACCCGTCATTATTCTCAACCTGGTGAAGGTCAGTCAACAGCACTTTCAACTCTCTTCATGAGGTCATGTGACTTATGAATAAAATAACTTCTCCTCTGTTATCTGATGAACGCCTGAAAGCAGAAATAAATCGTTCACGTCATGAAGTTCACAAGTTATTTCACTCATGGAATGTGACGTCTCTTCAAGTGAAATAATCATCCAGGACTTGATTTGATCAGCAGTGACGTGTTTAAATGTCTTTATACATCAGTGTGGTGGTGAATCTCCTGCTGCTTTTATTAGCGTTCATAAGAATTGAATGACAACTTGTGTTGAAATACTGCTTCAGCTGTCAGAGAGATTTGACAAAAGATGCATTAACAACACAAAGAAATGACCTCAAAAAAGCTGCACATTTACCATGTCACGCACTCATGCATTGACTACTAATACAACACACACATCTGACGCACGCGCACACACGCAAACACACACATCTGACACACACGCACACACGCAAACACACACATCTGACACACACACACGCAAACACACACATCTGACACACACACACACATCTGACACACACGCACACACGCAAACACACACATCTGACACACCACGCAAACCACCACATCTGACACACGCGCACACACGCAAACACACGCACACATCTGACACACACACAATGTCTGGACTGCTGTCCTAATGATCTCTCACGTTGGTTATCACGGGGAAAACAGAACAAAAGATCCAAATCTCCACAGCTGGAACACACACACATACACACACACACACACGCACGCACACACACAAAGCCACGTGATGCACAGCATAAATATTTGCTGTCAAAAGTGGTTTTGTGTCGAGATAAAAGGAGATGTGGTACTGTTGTGGTTTCTGTGTGTTGTTGTGTGTGTGTGTGTGTGCGTGTGTAGGTGTGTGTGTGCGCGTGTGTGTACACGTGTGAAGAGCACATGGTCAGACACACTAAATGAAGGTGTGGAGTTGATTGAGCAGCGTGTAATTCACTTCGTTTAGGTCATTAGGGCTCTTTTGTCACAGAGCTTTTATCTTGACACACACACAGACGCACACATTTAGGTTTCTGGACTCATTTACAGGAGTGTGTGTGTGTGTGTGTGTGTGTGCGCTTGCTTTTTTGATGTGACTTTTAAAGAATATTTGTGTGGAAATGTGTGTTGAGCCTAAAATATTTGTGTGTTTGCCTCCAGTTGTGTGTGTGTGTGTCCTCGCAGTGGTGAAGCACAAAAGTGCTGTTGGCGGGAGGCAGAGAGCATTGTGGGTAATTGCCGCTAAGACACGTTGAAAAAGATTTCTAGTAATGTTGAAGCTGTATAATGTGTGAGTCAAGGAGTGCTGCCGTGTGTGTGTGTGTGTGTGTGTGTGTGTGGGACGGATCACGTGTGTTTCACGTGTGACTCATATGTTTCTCTGAGGATGAATTCAGACACTTTCTCTCCTCGTGATCCTGAACTGTACATCTCATACTCGCGTCAAATGAACAGGACCTGAACAGCTCCACGTGTGCTCCGTGTCATTTCTAAGACGCTTGTGTGACACAGCTGTGTGGTGTTGTAGTTGTCGTATAATAGTAGTGAAGTGTGTGTGTGGAGAATGATTTGGTTTGGGAAAAGTCTTAAAATCTAATGTCAACTTTAATTGTGTTTCTTTTGTGTTTGCTCTGTTCTCAGTCAATGAACACACGAGGACATACAGTGTCATCATATGTGTAATATTATCACAATATCAATAATCGCACTAAAGCATATGAGAACAAACCCACTAAATGTGTCGTTTGCATAGAAAATAACAAAACCTGTGAAACACATGTTAAGTGTCTCTGACTCGTTCTCTATTTGTATTTTGTTTATTTTTCTTGTGATGGTAAAAACAACAAGAGAACACTTTATTCTGACCTCTAACCTTCATTAACATTCTATTCAATATAGATTCTGATTTCTATTTAAGAAACCGTTATGTTCGCAGGATTATATTTTCATCTCTGAAATAAATTGACATTTTTAAACAAACATTGTGACGCGAAACATCTGAGCGGTGGTGTATTTTGAAACAAAGTTCATCTCTTCTCACACACACACACACACTCACACACACACACACTCACACACACACACACTCTCACACTCACACACACACACACACACACACACACACACTACACACTCACTCACACGCACACTCACACACTCACACACACGCACACACGCACACACACACACACACACACTACACACTTGATTGTGGTCGTGTATTAACACGTGTCGTGTGATGTTTGATGGCAGAAGCGAGAGAAGAGAAGACATGAGAAGATCTTGAGCGATGAGCTTTATCCCACCATCACAAACCTCAATCAGTTTCTTCCTCCGGAGCACAGCATCGAGTACATCGCCTGGGACATGGCCCGCTACACAAAGAGGTGTGTGTGAGTGTGTGTGTTTAAACATCATGTCTGTTGTGGAGCTGAAGGTTTATTTCTCTGTCTTCAGTAAACTGTGTAATGTTTTGGATCGGTTGAGTATGATCGCAGAGAATGTGGTCAAGCGGACGGGTTTCTTTGTCAATCGACCGGACTTCTACTGTCATACCTTACGACCGGATGAAAGGTAACCGCACACACTTCACAGAACATTAAAACATCGCTTGCTTGTGTATTTCCTCTCAATGCAAACCCTGTCAGGTGGATTAAAGTCACATTGTGACGAGTGTCCTGACGTCTGTCTCACTCTTTTCTTTCTGCTGGAGAAGAATCAAAAATCTAACTTGTTGACTTCATCAGAATGACTCATTGAGGAGAATCGAGCGGTGTAGTGTGCAGGTGACACAGCGTGTGTTGTCAGAAGTGCTCATGGGAAGGTTCGAGGCCTGACGTCGGACTCACGGCTGAACTCAACTGCAGCACTTTTCTTGTTTTTCTGCTCTTGTTGTGATGGTTTTTACTCTGTTGTGATTTTCCACACGACAGAAAGTTCAGAGGTGAACGTTTGGAGAAAATATGGAGAAGTGGTGTCTGAAGATTGTCTTTGTGTGCAGGTGGGGTGACCTCGGAGGGATTGTGACACCGAACGGCAGGTTACAGGTATACTACAGTCAACATCACGTTACAGCAAAGATCTTAAAGTCCCAGTGAAAAAAAAATGACAATCCCATTTGTTCCTGAAATATTGCAGCACAATTTAGATTTTGAGGCGAACTTTTACTTTAAAGAGATCTGAAGACTGTGTGAATAGAATTAAAGTGAGTGTTAAGGACAAAGTTAGGGTGTGGTTTGCAAACAAAAGATAAATCATATATTTGCGGACGGTTTGAGGTTTATGGAATGAGAAGTGAGAGCGACTCGAGCTGAAGCTCATTATGTCATTTAATGACCTGACGGAGATCTTCACCCCCATACAAGAGTGAATGAAGGAAACTTTTCTCATGTAATCAGGTCACTTTCATGTGGGGTAAAAACGGAGCTCGCACAAAAGACCGCCATTGAGCGACTGTAAATAGTTGATCAATGTGGGTCGTTCTCTTTTTAAAATCCGTGTGCCTCATAACCTTTAGTTAAATCTGAAAATGCACTTCCTTCCTGTAGTGACTTTCCTTCTTTAATGAGGTATGTTAGACGGCTTGGGCGGAGCACCTGTTAACTCCTCCCCTTCACCTGTCAGTCTGCTGCCAGTTCCATATTGTTGTTATACGTCCAAGCGAATCGCTTAGAAAGATGAAAGCCACGCCCACTATTTTTCTCTTTCGAGATTCCATTTCACTCGGACATACAGAATAAACAACAATGCCTACTTCACGGGGACTTTAATATGAACAAGATGCGTCACTGCCATTGAAATGAATGGGGAGGAACGCAACGCTCAACACGGCCGCCCTAGCCAAGCTTTGCGCATGCGTACTGTAGTATCTAAAGCAACATGAAACATTATGTTTTTTAAGGGCTATTTGATCATAGGAAATAAACGTTATGGTACAGTCTGCGTCATTTTTAAATGTTGCTGTTAAATATGTAGTTTAATTGGGATTTGAGCAGCCGATTGTAGAAACATCAGTATTGCCCCTTCATGTCTTGTTTGAATTACGAAATAACCGCCGGAGGCGCGTTGCAAACATGGCCACCGAGTGACTCAACTTTCCTAAAAGGACTTACATATGTCATACACGCTAAAATAAACACGGTTTAGTATGCTTATTAAACAGGACCAATCACGTCCTTCCCATGTTGTTATGGAAACGACAGGTCTCCGTCATTGGTTAGCTGTGAAAAAAGTGCTTGACGGAAGGCGTAGCTGCAGAAAAAACGCCGGTGTTTAAAAAAATACCGTTTTCACACTAGTGGCTTCAAAAAAGAAGTAAAATGTGAACACGGCCTAAATCATGACTGCCATTTTGAAATGAATCACAGTTGGCTCCGCCCCTGAACTCACACCAGATGTTGACTTACGGATCGCACAGATCAAACAGATGCTTCCGTCTTGATGTTCTCATGATATCTATGATGCACAAAAAATATTTTTATTATTATCGAAAAATGACACGCTTCCCCTTTAAACACCACACTGCCGTCTGATATCATAACATTTGACGTGTCCACATTTGTGATATTTATCAATGGAAGCACAAGTAGTGTGTGTTCAGGTTTGTGTGTTGTTGTGTTGTTCAGACGGGCGTTTTGAGGACGAACTGTGTGGATTGTCTGGACCGAACCAACACAGCCCAGTTCATGGTGGGCAAATGTGCTCTGGCCTATCAGCTGTACGCCCTCGGCCTGATAGACAGACCCAAACTTCAGTTTGATACAGACTGTGTCAGGTAGCTGATGTTTGTCTGTGTGTTGTGATGAGATGATGGGATGGTTGAGTGTGAAGATCTGATGTGTTTTATGTGTGTAGATTGTTTGAGGAGTTATACGAGGACCATGGAGACACTCTGTCTTTACAGTACGGAGGATCACAGCTCGTCCATCGAGTGAAGACGTATCGTAAGATCGCTCCCTGGACGCAACACTCCAAAGACATCATGCAGACGCTCTCGCGTTACTATAGCAACGCCTTCTCAGGTAACCAATCAAACACTTCTTTGGGTTTGAAGCTTCTTGTTCTTTTCTTAGTATTTTATAGGCAGTAATAGAGAAAGCCATGTCCTGAGCAGATGTTTCTACAATATTTGCTGATGATCCTCAAACCATCAAATCATGATGATGAATGAAGCACCTGCACATCAGGAAGAAATCATCTGTTACTGTGTGAAACTTCTCTTCTGTCAGCCTTACAGACCTTCATCTAACAGCAATGTGTGCGTTACGTAATAATGTGTTAATGAATCACGTTTACAAGAGCTGTGGAACCAGAGAGAGACACGTGTGAGCCATTATCTCGTCCACCCACAATCTCTCTCTCTCTCATCAATTATTCAGATTTGCCTTTGTGCTGCTGGGTGTCTTTGTGTGAATGATGATTATTACTCGCGGCCGGTACTCATGATGGATGACGGTTAAACTCTTTTATCGTATGTGGGTTTTTAGGGTCGGGCGGTGTACCGGTGCTGTAGCATCACGATGCTTAAACTTCAAAATAAATGTAAAATTCCCACGATGTCGCTCTGTTTTTTAAACGGGTAAAGCCGCGTCAGACTTGACCTTGAGCATGCGAAGATCGTTCGGACGGTGGTACGAAAATGGGCAGGCGCAATTCCTTTTTTTTTATCATTTCCGTACCGAGAGGTCCCGCTGTGACGTTTTGATTGGTCTCAGGCACTCACTTGACGCAAATTCGCAGGTCGGAGTTCACCAAACTTTTACTTTGCTACACAGCGAAATATCGTTGGACAGGCTTGCGCTTCTGGTCAGTCGCATTGGCATGCGTATGAATGGAAGTAAATGGAGGGAAAAGTCAAGTTTGTGACCGCGGCGTTCTTGAATGAATCAGCTGTTTTGAATGAGTTGGGTGAATGATTCACTGACACAAAATATTGCCGCCACCTACTGGCCGCTTTATTCACATTTCAAGTAAGCCTAAAACTTTCCGTTATAAGCATTGCTATAAATGCAATGTGTCATATTGATTGAATTAGTTCCACTGTAAAAAAAATCTTAAGTAGTTTTGTATCGTGATATTTCCTAAGGTATAGTATTGTAAGATATGTTTATGGTACCGTGACAACCCTAGTAGTTTTACTCTTGTGATTGGCATTGTTTGAATGTTGAGGTTTTCTCAGTGAAGTCTTCATGTCTGGTTTCTAACAGCTGTTGTTTGCTTTGGGTCGCTCATCATTTGCCGACCTGATTTGGCTCTTTTATTTGTGTTTCTATGGTTATATCTCTTCTCTGTGTGCCATGGCAACAAGCTCAATTCTCATCTCTGTGGTGCGAGCGGCTCCATCCATCCTCTCATGAACCTTCAGTCTTCATCATGTGTCGGTTATGATCAGAATCACACTTGTTGTGTGTTTCCTGTTGTTTCAGACATAAGAACGCTCGGGGAATGTATTTGAAACCAATATATTAAACCATCTTGTTCATATTTTAGATTAAAGTGGATCATCAGAAGTATATCAGTCTATGAACAAGTTTTCTATTTTAAAAAAGGATGTGACAAAAAATGCACACGGTTTTTGGGAGACGACAACATTTTGTAGGATTTCTAACGTAGGAATTAAAATGCACAAACGTGAAGCAGTAATGCCATGTTGATATCATATCAACCTTTGCTTTAAACTTTTCACAGAGTTGTCCTTCGGTCGTTGTGTTCTCACACGCAGTCCGTGTTGGTTGTGAGCTGAAGATGGTTTTAGGGTCCGAGTGAAATCAAATCTAACTGAGATGACTTCTGTTATTGCTCTTTAGTGTATTGTCTGCGGTGGCACATTTCAATAAAGATGTTATTACCATACGGTCCCCAGCCGCACACATAATGCGCTGCGTTCACCGCTGACGTTGGGTTCAATGATCTGGGGACCGGTTTGTGACTTTGTTTCAATATCGTCGCCGTCATTTAGCGGATGTGCTTTATAAGAGCGCGCGTCACTCCTCTCTTCATTAAGTTTCATGGGCTCCCTATAGTCGCTCGCATCAAAGTCCTGGCCTACAAGACCACCACTGGTTCTGCAGCCCCTTATCTTCACTCGCTAATGCAGACGTATGTACCCGCCAGATCCCTGCGCTCTGCAAACCAACGACGTCCCAAAAAGGTAAAAAATCTCTCTCACGAATCTTCTCGGATGAGTTCCACATCTGTGTAATGATCTGCCGCTGCTACAGGATCTGCAGATTCTGTGTCCATCTGTAAGAATGGTCTGAAAACACTCTTCCGTCAGCGCCCGACCGCTCACTTCTGACTCTTTTCTACTCGACCGCATTCACAACCTGAGCACCGTGCTGGTTTACATCAACTTCACTTCTATTTCTCAATTCTTTTTCTTTTGTTCTTATTCTTTTTATATATACACTCACACTTTTTGATCAATTCTATTGCTGTTTTATTGTTTCTTTAAGAAATAGTTTCTTGTTGATCTTAAATCATTTGCATTTTAAAGATACGTCTTATTTCTTTCTGTCAATCATTTTATGTAAAGCACTTTGAATTGCTCTGTGTATGAAATGTGCGGAATGAATAAACTTGCCTTGCCTATCTATATACAAAAGCATGCTTACTTAAACTTAGATAAACTAAACTTGGCTGTGTACACTGTAGGAGGCTTTGTGAGACATGTTTTACTGCACTTGGGCTTTTTGTTGTCCTAATGTTGACCCAATGGCTTCCATTGTTTACCCAACTTGTAAGTGGCTTTGATAAAAGCATCTGCTCAATGACTAAAAGTAAAAATGTAAATGTAATATCACGGAGAAGAAATTCCGTCACACTTTATTTTAAGGTCCAATTGTCGGTATTAATAAAGCATCAGCTACAACTTTTTACGACTCCTACTGTGTTGCTTGTTAATAGTCAGTAAGGGAGCTGTTAGGTCTTGGATTAGGGAAGTAGAATATGTGCTTTATAAGTGCTAATGCTAATAATAGGCATGCTAATAAGCAACTAGTAAATATTGAGATTTGCTCCTTAAAGTCTTACGGAATATTCCGACTCCTGCGAGGCCTGTGCTGGTTGTCATGACGATGGCAGGATGTCATTCGCACACAGTTCAGTATACAGAAGGTGTCGGATGATGTCATGTCAGAGGTGATGGTCTCAGCAGATTAAATACTGTATGAGGGCTAAACGCGGTGAAGCTGGTGAAAGTAAGAGAGAGTTGTGTGAGGTTTCATGGAGCCCGGCGTTCATGGTTTCAACGGCTGTTCTGTTAAAGGGGTCATATGACACGGCTAAAACAAGTATTCAGAGAGTACTCTGACCATATTTGGAACATCAGGTTCCTCTTCAGTTGTACTGACAGGTGCACCACCTTACTTGCGTTTACATTTGGGCGGTCTTAGTCCAATCAGACCACCGACTGATGTAGATTTGTGGGGGTGTGGCTACACGAGGCGTCTCAGGCAGGTCTGGGTGAGCATTCGCTTTAACATAGAACGCATCTTTTGATCCGGCACTTTCACTTCTGCAGTTTGACGTGTCTAATACATGCATGAGCAACTTATAACACACCAAACACACAGAACAACACGTGTTCACGCCATATGAGCCCTTTAAAATCAGATTGAAGGCTTGTCCACACCGGGGCAATAATCGAACCAAACTTGAACTTTACTAGGCAGTGAAATATCAGCCTCTCATAAAGCATAAAGTCGCCACCTTGTGTACCGCAGTGTTTCTGTTTTTCATGAAGCGCCATCGACGTCAGGAAGTGTATTTGCTCGTTCGCTCCGCTCGTCTCCGGTGAAAATCACTTGAACATTGAAAAGCGCGTGTGATTATCGTGGCGGTGTGTACGAGCTTTGAGATGTGTGATACATCGGTCTGTGTAACCAGACTCGTGCTCAGAGGTTTCGACTGTGATGTGAGATGTGTTTGTGTTGTAAAGACATGAATGATCAGATCAGATCAGTCTGTCGTGAGCTCAAGTCCTGTCAGGACAGAAAGATGTGATATCACAGACAGGAGGTCAGAAGAACAACACAACCACCTTCAATGACCTCTGTCTCTCACAAACACATCATCCTCAATGATCCCTTCATGTCGAGTAGGGCTTGAATATGTCAGCCAGTCCAGAAAGTCGAATACATTGATGTTCTCCAGAACGACCGTGAGCTTTCTCTTGTGTTCCATGTGTGTGAGTGACAGGAAGCTGAATGTCTCTCTCTTTTATCACACATTTATTGACACTTCTGAGTTGGAACATGAAAGCAGATGAGATTTTATATCTAGAACTGTTTTAACATCAGCGTTTAACTTTCGGTTCAAGGTAAGAGACGATGTTCAGATGTCACGAACTGGCTGTAATCATTTGTAAATATAATGTCATATATGTTATTTAATACATATTTATATTTAATGTGACAAAAATAAAAAAAAGGTCAAAATGATTTGCTGCGTCCGGGTCACCGTGTGTTATTAGTTTTGAGCGGTCGTTATCTAGGAATAATATCAGACCAGGCGTGTAATAAGATGTTTCATCAGCGTCTATTGAAGGAGACATCATGTGAAACAACACTGATCTCTCACTCACAGACTGTGAAGTGTGTGCAGTGATCTGTGTGATAAAACACAAAATGACAGAATACAATCAATTGACATGTCTGTCTCTCTCTGTCTCTCTCTCTCTCAGATGCAGACAGACAGGATTCTATCAATCTGTTCCTGCAGGTGTTCCAGCCGTCTGAATGTAAACCTCACCTGTGGGAGCTGCCCACAGACTTCTATCTTCACCACAGTGATACCATGATTTTACCCCAGCACAGACACAGGTCAGCACAGACACGGGTCAGCACAGACACGGGTCAGCACAGACACGGGTCAGCACAGACACGGGTCAGCACAGACACGGGTCAGCACAGACACGGGTCAGCACAGACACGGACACACACGGTCAGCACAGACACAGGTCACACAACACAGGTCACACAGACACAGACACGGTCAGCCACAGACACAGACACAGTCAGCACAGACACAGGTCAGCACAGACACAGGTCAGCACAGACACAGACACAGGTCAGCACAGACACAGACACAGGTCAGCACAGACACAGACACAGGTCAGCACAGACACAGTCAGCACAGACAAGGTCAGCACAGACACAGGTCACACAGACACAGCACAGTCAGACACAGGTCAGCACAGACACAGGTCCAGCACAGACACAGCACAGGTCATCACAGACACACAGACACAGTCAGCACAGACACAGGTCAGCACAGACACAGGTCACCACAGACACAGACACAGGTCAGCACAGACACAGACACAGGTCAGCACAGACACAGGTCAGCACAGACACAGACACAGGTCAGCACAGACACAGACACAGGTCAGCACAGACACAGGTCACACACAGACACACAGACACAGGTCAGACACAGACACAGCACCACAGACACACACAGTCACATCACAGACACAGACACATCACCACAGACACACAGGTCACAGACACAGACACAGGTCAGCACAGACACAGGTCAGCACAGACACAGACACAGGTCAGCACAGACACAGGTCAGCACAGACACAGGTCTCCCTCACTTTCCCCCTCGCTCTCAGTGTTTGCTCTCTGTGTTCTCAGTGGACTTTATGGTTTTTAGAGAATGAGACGTTGAGTTGAGAGATGAGGTCAGGTGACCCATTTCTGTTGACGTCACGTGCTTCTTTAAAACTCTTTTGTGATGTCACTTCACCTGCATAATTGACGCTGGCTGATGTTCAGATGGTCAGAACACCTCGACTATTATCAGACACAAACAGAAATCAATCTGCGCCCATTTAGAAGGAAATTATACCATCACATACTTCATGAATCGAGAGTTTGTGTTCTCGAACAGTTTCTATTTAACCTGAATAATCTCTGTGTGTGTGTGTGTGCGTGCGTGTTGTGTGCGTTGTTTGTGTGTGTGTGTGTGTGCGCGTGTTGTGTATGTGTGCGTGTTTTCTGTGTTGTGTGTGTGTTGTACATAAGCTGTCACAAGAGTCATTTCACTTCAATATCAAGTGTAAGAAATTGACTGAATGTTGTGCATTATTTTGTCTTTGTGATTTACTGTGGTAATATATAGGGATGCACCGAATATTCGGCCACCGAAAATTTTCGGCCGAAAATGGCCCAAAAGGGCATTTTCGGTTTTGGCCCGAAAGACTTTTATCACCGAAACAATACGGCCGAAATGTTGTGATGACGCAAACAGAAACCGCGACCAGCACGTACTTGTCTGAAGCGACAAGTCTACGGTGTGGACGTATTTCAGTACATTTCGTAAATACTCTTATAGAGTGTTCACACCAAACGCTGTAAATCGCGCTATTCGCGTGTAGTTGGACGCTTGAACATTTTGAGTTTACTCGCATCATTCGCGCGTCAAATTCGCTTCATTACAGACGCGAATTTGCGTCATGGGAGGGGCTTCTGCCGCGCCCTTAAGGCCCTACTAGAGCAAGCTCCTGATTGGTTAATGCGGCGCGAATTTTCGCCAAAGTTCAGATTTTTCAATTCGCGCGATTCGCGTCAATCGCATCGCAAGAAGGTCATCGCGATCCGGGCCGCGATGTATGCGGAGAACCCGCGTGCAGACGGAGAAGCGCAAAGCGCAGGTGAAGGAGATCAGAGCGCAGAATAAAGACTCGTCTCTCTGCACCAGATGAGGGACATGCACCCTCGTGTCTGATATGTTCAGTGAAATCCTGCAAGAAAGTGACTCAAATAATAGGTAGTCTATTCTGTTCTTTAGGCTTCTATATGACTATAAGATTGTAGCCATATTTCTGCTAGATATTTTTTATTTGATAAAAATGTTAATTATGCACTGGCCCTATTTAAATACACTAGCTCAAATCTTTCTAAACTGTCAGGCAGATGACAAGCTCAACCGCTCAACAGCTAGATGTTTATCTGTCTGAAGTCCCCATCCCCAGAAGTGCTGTACATTATTGTTTAATGAGTAGGGTCAAGTTAAACATTTAAGTTTGAATTTTATTTTATACTGTGCATTGTAGCAATGTGCTAAATAAATATTTGCATAATTTGTAATTGATTTATTCTTTGAAACTTTAATATTAATTTATGCAATTGCAATGCCTTGGTTTTAGTAAAGTTAGTACAAGGTCATAGCCATAAATGCAATGGTTCTAATAATTGGCATAATTTATTTCGGTGTTTCGGTTTTCGGCCTTGATTTCCTCTTTTTCGGTTTTCGGTTTCGGCCAAGAATTTTCATTTCGGTGCATCCCTAGATAGTAATAGTGTGGTGTTGTGTAGTGATTGTTGTCATGTTGTGTTTTTCTCTCAGTTACACACACTGGTGGTCTGCTGATGTTCTGATGTTTCTTCCGTTACCATCTGATGAAGGTAACGCACGCATGCACACACACACACATACCGCACACACACACACACACACACACAACACACTTACGTACACACACACACACACACGCGCACACAGACGCGCACACACACACGCGCACACAGACACACACATGCACGCACAGACACACACGCGCGCAACACAGACACACACATACCGCACACACACACACACACTTACGTACACAGACACAGACGCGCACACACACACAACGCACACCACACACACAGACACCACATGCACGCACAGACACACACGCGCGCACACACACGCACAACACGCACACATGCACACAACACACACGCGTGCACACAGACACACACATGCACGCACAGACACACACATGCACGCACAGACACACACGCGCGCACACAGTACATTGATTCTGTGTGTTTCAGGTCAGAATGAGGAGAACAGTAAGAAGGTGTCGGTGAGACGCGTGAACCGTTTTGATGAGAGCATCGACATTTACAGCGAGTTCTTCAGTCCCTATGAGCTCACCTCATTCGACGACATGTTCAGCATCGCCATGACCAACTCCGCAAGGTCAGCACACGCTCCAGCACACATGATGACAGAAACACACGCGTGTGTGTCACACTGAGCTCAAGAGAGTTTCACGAGACAGTAGATGGATTCATGTTTCTCATCATTGGTGTGTTTGCTCAGGGAGTTCATGCCTAAGACCGTTGGGCTTGACCCGAGTCCGTTCACCGTTCGCAAACCAGACGAGAGCGCCAAGTCAGTGCTGGGGTGAGTGTGTGAGATCATGTGACTTACCAAACACCACACACACGCACGCACGCACACACGCACACACTTTACTGTCACTTACCATAAAACATCATGTGAGTATTGACTCACCCGAGCAGCATCCGTCTGATCACTTGTGTTTATATCATGAATATATTGAACCAAACATCTCTTCTCACAAATGACTTTCTGTGTTTTGTGCCTGTATGACGTGAAACAGTGTTGTTTGTTCTCTCTCTCTGAGCGTGAGGCCATTTCGTTTTCTCTCGTGTCGTGTGTCAATCTGATGAGCCAGTCGCACAGTTTCCTGCGTGAATCTCAGATGAGGACTGAAGTCTCTCTCTGTCTGCTTGGTGTCCAGTAATAAGTCTAGTAAAGAGGAGACGGTGTTGCAGAGGAAGACGGCGGCCAGCGCTCCTCCTCCACCCAGTGAAGAGCAGATCTCCAGCAGTTCTGAAGATGACTCTGAGGAAGATCGTGAAGATGACACCACTGCCTCTCAACGCTCCACACCCATCAGACTGTCTGATCCCAGCGACAGCGTCCGGACACACGAGGTACATCCAGGGGTTTTCCTGCCGCCTCAGACTCTCTTCACTGTGTGTCTCTCTCTCTCACTCACTCTCTCTCACTCTCTCTATCTCGCTCTCTCTCGTCATTCATTGGCACTTACATTAAAAACTGACGTCCGCCTTAAAGTTTTCCGCTTTATTTATTTGATTTACTTTTGAGATGTGAGCGTTGCTCAGCTCCTGTGGCATCATGGGATGGAGAAGTGTCCATCCGATCCACACTCACCCATCTCTGCAGAAGCAGTAGACCATCCGGGTATTTCTCACCTGCTGTTTTTGGCACACGGAGCTTTCAGACATACTACTCATGACTCGTGTCTTAGTGGACACTGAGTGATGTCTCTTACATGCATTGTGGGATCGATGCACGGACTGAGAACTCAAATGCACTGGACTTAATAAACACGACACGTGTGATCTGTACAGTATGTGGTTTCTCTCGTGTTGCCACGACAACAAGGCCATTTGGATGTATTAAGCTCGAGAGACACTGAAGGAAAAACTGACGAGTGGAAGAAAGTGATTTAAGGGATGAATGAGTGTTTTAGTGAATGACATGAATCCACTGGTCTCGTCTCATGATGGGATGTAATGTCATGACAGGAATCTCCACACTGGTGCTGTGTTTCACAGAGCCGTCGGCACGTGTTGCGCTGGGATAAACTCAGTGGCTCATATGTGATGAAATATGAAGGGTGATATTCATCAGCCGCTGTAGTGTAATTACAGTCGCTCCGGCCGTCACATCTGCTTCACACATCACTCACATCCACAGTTTGACGGATGTGTGAGGAGGAAAAGCCCAAATGAGACTCGAGGAGTAAACCGCGGAGTTTAATGACATTCTGCAGACTTACTGCCCGTTACATCACACACCGGAGGGAAATCCTGCTGGTCGCCTCCGATAACCTCATCAAGAGTCGTTCAAGTTCTGGGTTTTTAAGTTTCAAGTTAACTTGATGTTTTTGTCATTACTGGCTATGCTGTTCATTCACACAACATGTGACCTTTGACCTGTCAGGATCCGCCGCAGCGTCTGCCGCCGGTGAGAGAGACGTATGGACTGAATCTGTCGGCGTTTCCTCCGGATGATGACGTCCTCATATATCGCAGGTCAGGATCAATACAGTTGTTGGCACTGTTTTAGAATGACGCAGACGTGAGCCTTTAAAACACTTTTAAACTCCTGCTCTCACAGCCGTTCATAACCACACCAATCCCTGTAAACTACAACTACTAACATGGTTGTTTTAAGATGACACGCTGCTGTTTCACATGTGAGGCCTTGACATCCAATCACACTCACATAGTTCTTCTGTATTATTACCGCTTGTGTCTCAGATGCAGTGTTGGTGTCACTAGTGACTAAGTAATGAGTTACTGTAATTTAATTACTTTCCCCTTGAATAAGTAAAGTAAGGGATTACTCTTGTGTGTAATTACTGTGTAATATATTTAATAGTGGAAATGACAAATATAAGTCTAACTGTAAAATGTGTGCTGTAATGTCTCCTCCTCACATTTGTACTCTTTTGTCAGTTAATAAGAATAATCGATGTAGTTATTTATGATTTATTTGAATGAATAAAGTCCTTGAGTCAAGTCTAATCAAGGTTGATGTAGAAAGTAATAAGTCATTAAATACTGTTTGGAGAGAGTCATCTGTACAGAACCGTTGAATATGTCATTAGTAACTAGTAATGGATTACTTTTTCAGAGTAACTTACCCACCACTGCCCAGATGTTGATCAAACTTGATTCTTTGTATATTCCTTGTTTTTGGTGTTTGGTTCATCTCTCTCCGTTAGAAAGTCAGTGTTTGTTTCCATGAATAATACATGAAAAGTAATAATAATATGATTTATAAGTGGCTGCAGGGGATTGTGGGAGGTGTTACACTGCCTATAAGAAATGAATGAAAGATTAAAAGCTGTTCACGTGAAGACCCCTTCAAACACTGAACTGAACTGTGAGAAGTCATTCTGGTGATGCTGATTTATTCCTGAAGTGATTCTCTCACCGGCCGCTTTAATCCTGCACTCAAACACGTTTGTCTCCTGTGCTGAAGAACATGTGAATGCACTGAACTTACACTTACTTTTCCCTCGGTCATCAAAACAGTGTGTGTGTGTGTGTGTGCGCGTGTGCGTGCGTGTGCGTGTGTGTGTCTGTTTATAGATTCGCTCATCTGGGTCAGAATCAGCACAAGGTGGAGAGACATCAGGACAGCAAGAAACCAGAGCGCATCATCAACCTGTGAGTCTCACACACACACACACACACACTCTCACACACACACCCACGCGCGCGCGCGCGCGCGAGCGCACAGCGCACACACACACACACTCTCACACACACACACTCTCACACTCTCACACACACACACACTCTCTCTCACACACACACTCTCTCACACACACACACACACACACTCTCACCACACACACACACACACACACACACACACACACGCGCGCGCGCTCTCTCTCTCTCTCTCTCTCAGCAGGTGTGTGTTTCCTATGT
Organism: Triplophysa siluroides; assembly: GCA_006030095.1. NCBI lineage: Eukaryota > Metazoa > Chordata > Actinopteri > Cypriniformes > Nemacheilidae > Triplophysa > Triplophysa siluroides. The sequence goes on from VCII01000713.1 coordinate 461,200, forward strand.
TTGTGTAACTAATGTTCAAGTTTCACACTGTTTGTCATTAGTGATGGAAACTGCCGTGTTTCATCTTCATGAATGCCGTGCTCACATTAACACCTCATTGGCTCCAGAAGGTGCAAAGCAGTCGTGGGCGGAGCTTGTCCGAGAGTTTGCACGAGTGCAGCTCGTGTGATTGGTGGAGCTTTATATGGAAAGGTCACAACTGCACTCCACATGTGATGTAGTGTGTGTTTGTGTGTGATTTTGGAAATTAAAAATGTCAACTGACATGGAGCATCATTGTACTGAGAACCACACACACACACACACATAGATGCTGGTGATGTCATACTTCCTGTCTCTGTGTGTGTCCGAGATGAGATTTAGGTTTGTAACTTCCTCAGGAAACAGGAAGTGTCACTTTTCTTTATCTCCGGTGTCATATCTCTTCATGTGGAGACGGAGACTCTGGCTTGATAATTAGATGAGAGAGAGAGAGAGAGAGAGAGAGAGCTAGCAGTGCAATCATACGATCCCTCCCTCTCGCGAATCCCCGTCCAAAGCCACGCCTCCTCCAAAACACACGAGCGCGCACAGACCAGAAGCTGTTGGACGGGTTCCAGTGAGGTCCTGTCACATTCACCGGTGAGAACCAGTGGCGATCGGTTCCTCCTCCTCAGGGGAAGCAGGATTCTAAATACGTGTTCAGCGCTTCACGTGCACCTGTGAGCATCACGCATCATGTCACAGGACACGCCTGCTGCAGACGCGCTGTAAGGGTTGAGGATAAAAGAGACGCTCGCGTTCAATACGGCCAATGGAAATCTCCCATGTATCGCAAACAAGTTCTCACGCTCCTATGAAGTGTTTTTCAGGCAATATGATAAAGGCATATTTCGCAAATCTGCAATGGAAACATTTGTCATTTTTAACTTGAATACATGTGAGTGAAATAAAGAAGCTTTAAAGTGTTTGATGAGTCGCTTTCCTCTAGAAGAGCAGAACACGACACGTACAACAGCAAGAGAAACTTCTACTTTGGGATTTTTCAAAGTTCATTTGTTCTGAATGAGGGTTTGTGAGAACGTTCTGCGTATAAACCTCTTGACACTGACGTGTTGCGTTTGCTCTTGGTCCCGCTGAGAGTTCGTAAGATCAAACTGTGTTTGTTTTGATTGGCAGAGTTCCCGTGTCGTCCTTCTCATCGGCCAGTGTTTATGAGGTGTCCGCTCCAGACGTGGACGCTCGGAGTCGAGACGTTTTCCAGTCGCATGTAGAGACGGGCCGCGGCTGGGTCAGAACGCTGTGTCAGGAGGACGTTCTCATGTACCGGGAATACATCCGAAACAGATACATGTGAACCATCACATTCCTCCTTTTTAACTCACTTTTTCTCTTTCACTTGTTTTCTTTTAGCAACTAAGAGAAATCGTGGTGAAATATTATTTTCTGAGAGTTGTATTTCTGAGTTTCCCATCATGCACTGCTGCTCACAAATGTTTTAATGATTTTCCGTGAACTCTTCATCTTTTAAAAAATCTTAAATCGACTTCAGGTATGTAAAAGAGACTTTTATGACCCGCCCCCTCATGTCTTACAGGTTCAGACCGTGTGACGGGTCATTTTTATCATGTCTCAGATCTTTAAACACAAACCCCTCACTGCCAAAATAGAAACACACGTCAAGTACAGTAAACTTGTCTTAGTGCTAGTTGTGTTACTGACGTGCGTATAAATGTTGCTTGAGTCTGAGTTTAATCTAAACTAAAGTCCAGATTAGAGGTCAAAACATATTTACAAAACATTGTCAAATATAAGAATGTTACAGTGATGTTTATGGGATAAAGAAGTGCATTAAACATGATACGCACCGTATTATTATGTACAGTAAGTTTTGATTCTGAATGACACAGTGGTGGTTTCATTTATGATGTAATGTTCTGATGCTAATAAAATGAAAACCCCGAAACAGAGTTCATATGTTTTATATGTGGAGAAATACATGGAAACACCTGACACTATGTGTCATGTAAACCACATCAGATGATACATTGTGTGTGTGCGTGTGCGTGTGCGTGTGCGTGCACACTGGGGTAAACTGTCACAATAGGAATCTAATATTTTATGTAGAGAGATTATTTGTGGATTATTGAGACTTTATCTTGTGTTTGAAGGATTAAATGTACCTTCTAGCACATTGCATCTGTATTTTAATTGTGTAATTTACTATTTAATGGCTTTTGAGCATGATTTAAACTGTGAAGAAAAACAATATAACACAGAACAATTCATTAATAACATAAAGCAGTTGTGTGGGGTGATGTGTCTCTCAATTAGTCTTACTTCTCTCTCTCTCTCCCTCTCCTCTCTCCTCTCTCCCTCTCTCCCTCTCTCCTCTCTCTCTCTCTCTCTCTCTCTCCTCTGTGTATGTCTCGTTTCTCAGGGTCCATGTGCCGCGTGAGTGGGGATGGAGTGCAGAATTGAGTCACATGTCTGTGAGCGGCAGCAGGTGCTTGTGCGCACACACACGGTCAAGTGCTCTTATTAAAACTCTATTAATCTCTGGACATTAATGGATATAAAAATACATTTTCTTTTCTGTATAGTGTGAATGGATTGTTGTTCATGTATTAAATGCAGGTCACAACAGGTGGGTCCATGAGTACAGCAAACACGCATCAGTTCATCTCACAGCTTCAATCTTTATCTCATTGATCAGATTGTATTTTAATGCACATATACAATCATGTTCAAAAGTGTTGTCAGTGACATAAATGCAGTGTTTGCAAGTGTTCTCCTTAAGCTGTTGTTGTGTTCATTCACATTGTTTATAGATTTTTATGTCAAACCTGCGGTCAATTCTCAAATGTGAGTGGACAAAAGCAGGTTTCTAAGCACTAATAAGGCAAGAAAGGTTCGGCATCAGTCGTGATTTAGCTCAGAAGCTGATATGCAACACTGTAAATATTAACTCTTTACATATATTATGTTTTTGCCAATCAACACCCTTAAAACTTTAGATACGTTAACGTAAGATATCCAGTATAGTATGAAACAGGAGGGGAAATGATCTACATAAACACAAGCAGCAAACTTTTCAAAAAACTAAATTGATGTCACTGCCAATACTTTTGACCACGACTGTAAGTACATCCACACCTCAAGTCTGCATTCATTAGCTTTAGTTGTGTGCGTGATGTGCTCTGACTTCAGTATGTCTAGGATTCAGTTTCTCACCTTTACTGGTCTTTCTCTCTGTTTACTTTAGACTAGTCCTTCACTTTCTTCAGCCGTAAGTGCACATGTGCACACTTTGGTTTCCAGGATACTGAGAGGGAGAGAGAGGAGGGAGAGAGAGAGAGAGAGAGATAGAGAGAGAGAGAGAGAGAGAGACGCAGAGAGAGATAGGGATAGAGAGATAGAGCAGAGCCCATATTATAGAGAGAGCAAAGAGAGAGAATATCGCCCAGCGCGATGAGACCAGTGATCTCTACTCTCGATTAGCGCTCTCCTATCTACAGCTTTTCTATCTCTAATATTTCTCTCTCTATTTTACTATATATCTTAGGCCGCTCTCTCTTCTGTCTCCTCCTCTCTCTCGCTCTCTCCGCTCGCTCTCGCGGCCTCTCTCCTCTACCTCGGTGTGTGCCTTCTCGCTCCTCATCTCTCTCCTCTCTCATTCTCTCTCTCTCTCTTTTTTCTCCCCTCCGACTTTCTCTTTTGCCTCCTTTTATTTTATCTGGATAGCTTGTAGTTTCCACTGGGTGTTACCCATATATATACAATATAATGTGATCATCTCCTCAACTCCCTCCTCTCTCCTCTTCTCTCTCTCTCATCTCTCTTAATCTTCTGCTCTCTCCTCATGCTCCCTTCTCATGTCTGATTTTGTGTCCAGGTGTTTGGGTTGTTCTGCTCTGATAGGGACGTCCTGTAAATTGTCTGTCATACAGAGACAGTGAGACAGTTGTTGAGGTCATGTTTATGACTGTAAAAAGGACTGAAGGTGCTGTATCGATGAATATCTCACAGAACATTCACCTCACGAGCACTTTACATGAAACACTTTCACACCTCTTTCAATAACTGAATGAATCTTACATCTGTGGCCATTCCAGTTCCACAGACGGACAGTAACCACTCTTGAAGATAAGATGTCAACCTTTACTCGCCATGTCAATCGTCACATGTCTTCTCTTCATATTCAACACCGTTGTTTTATTGAGAAACAGTCTTTTCATTGTCAAGTGTTTATCTAACTGTCCATTTAGAAGTTCAGCTCGCGCGTTGTCTAATGCAGGTACACTCGTGGTGTCGTCTGGAGTCTGTGGTGTCATTTGTCTCTCTGATATCTTCATGAGCGCTCGGCTGAAGGGCGACGGGCTGCTGACGTCACCGAGCTTTATTAGCCACAGCTCGGACGCGCGCCCGGCATTCACTCGCCGCACGAGCGTATGGATGAAGTGTCCGCCGACCCGCGCGCACCGCACGGCACCGGATTCGGTGCTCATGTCCGGGAGTCGACACAGGAATACGGGATTCACCAGAACGAGGCCGAGACGCTTTCACCATCCCAAAGTTTTACCGCCATCTGCTCTTCACTTCATGTGAGGGGAAAGGTACGAAACCGACCGCGCGCATGTGTCCGTTCATCAGTTTGCGGGGCGCGTAATTCAGCACCGCGGAGAGCGCCGACCCAACTTTCTCTCTGCACGTGCACGTGCGCGTTTAAACATAGAACTTCACGTCTTTACATTACGCTTTTGTGTATATTCGTCTGTTTGTGTTCTTCTCCACCTGAAGACTTTCAACATCATGAACTCAATTGAGGGTTGCGCGTTATTTCGCGTTGAGCACGGACACGTCCGTCTGTTGTTCTCAGGAGAGAGAGACTCATATTGAAGCTTGTTTTAAGTCAAGCTTCCCAATGTGGAAGGGTCACGTGACATATTTAAAACACAGCGTAACTTTAGCAGAGATGTTCGCGCGCAGACCAGCTGTTCTTTATTCAACTGATTCCTTTCAATGTTTTGTGTGATGTTTTTCAAGACTAAAATCCCTTCAGTGGTCTGCATGAAAGCGGCACGCGTGATTTCTCATCAAATGTTCTTCTCTTCTCTACAGGGTGTCTACTGAGAAATGAACGAGAGCGGGGCGGTCAACGAGAGCAGCACGGGGTCGCCGCCGGCCTCCTGGCTTGAATCCGGAGCCTTGGACGGCAACGGGAGCATCGCGCTGTCCTCGACGGCCCTGGCGTTTCACGTCAACCCGTGGGACATCATGCTGTGCCTCTCCGGCACCGTCATCGCCTGCGAGAACGCCATCGTGGTGGCCATCATCTTCTACACGCCCACCTTGAGGAACCCCATGTTCGTTCTGATCGGCAGCCTGGCGACGGCCGACCTCCTCGCCGGGATTGGATTAATTCTCAACTTCGTGTTTCGGTACGTGATTTCCTCGGAGACCATCAGCCTGGTCACGGTGGGCTTCCTGGTGGCGTCCTTCACGGCCTCCATCAGCAGCCTCCTGGCCATCACCGTCGACCGCTACCTGTCTCTCTACAACGCACTGACGTACTTCTCGGAAAAGACGCTCCAGTACGTGCACCTGATGCTGGTGGGCAGCTGGGGCGCGTCTCTGTGTCTGGGGCTGCTGCCCGTGTTGGGCTGGAACTGTCTGGACGACCCGTCCACCTGCAGCATCGTGCGGCCCCTCACGCGATCCAACCTCACGCTGCTGGCCGCCTCCTTTTTCCTCATCTTTCTTCTCATGCTCAGCCTGTACTTCAAGATCTGCAAGATCGTGTGCCGCCACGCGCATCAGATCGCCCTGCAGCAGCACTTCTTCACCACCTCGCACTACGTGGCCACCAAGAAGGGCGTCTCCACGCTGGCCATCATCCTGGGCACCTTCGGGGCGAGCTGGCTGCCCTTTGCCATTTACTGTTTGGTGGGAGAGCGCGAGTATCCTGCGGTGTACACGTACGCCACGCTGCTGCCCGCCACCTACAACTCCATGATCAACCCCATCATCTACGCCTACAGGAACGCTGACATCCAGCGCTCCATCTGTCTGCTCTTCTGCGGCTGTTTTCAGACGGCCGCCTCGCATCGCTCCAGATCGCCCAGTGAGGTGTAGCTCCGCGGTGACGTCACACAAATGACTGTAGCGCCATTGCACTTTAAGAAGGGCTGTGAACAAGACTTAGCACACACATCATGAACCTTGCTTCAGAACTGACGTGTTGCACTTTACATGCCAAAGCAGTATTGCGTAGGCCTACGTGTTTGGAGAGTTCTGTGCGAGGGCTTTTATATCGGCTGATGTTGTCTCTGACTGTATGTTTTATACATGAACACAAATAAACCAAGAGTTGAAAGCACACGTGACTGCTGGTTTCATGAATGAAGGTGTGAAGAGCAGATGTGAGAGTGGAAATCTCTCGGTGTTTTTACATCATCTCAGATTATACGCCACATGTTGGTTTTGACGGCTCAAATGAAAGCCTGACGTCTCGTTCAGCACCTGTTGTTTCCTCTTGACTGCAGTCGTGAGCTCAGTAATGAATGTCAGACAGTGACATCACCTGTGATCGGTCGTCTGGGTCACGGAGCTCCTGTAACACAACTCAAACTAGAGTTTCCATCTGTGTCATTGAAACGCATCGTGCATGAAGCGGCAGATATAAAACATGTCTGCAGTTCACAGCGTTCAGTCAAAAATAAGATTTATTCACTCTCATGTCGTGTCAAACCTGTGTGAGTTTCTTTCTTTCTTCAGAACGCAACAGAAGATGTTTTGAAGAACGTTGATCATCAAACGACGCTGAACTCTGTTGACTTCCATCGCGTGAACACAAAACCACTGAGACATTTCTCAAAATATCTTCTGTCGTGTTTTACCCAAGAGTCGCATACAGATTGACAACCCCATGAGAGAGAAGAAGTGACGACAGAATCATCATAATCCAGCTCTCTGGCGAGGTTTTCTTATTTCTTGGAGCAGTGAAATAAAACTGAGCAGACATGTTTATTTGTGCACGCGGTTTATTATCTCCGTGGGGACAGTCCATAGGTGTAATGATGTTTATACCGTACAAACTGTTGTATTTTATCCCCTAAACCTAAAGATCATAGAAAACTTTTGCATTTTTAGATTTATAAAAATATTGTTCTGTACAATTTATAAGCTTTTGTGCCCATGAGGACCTCAATTTGGGTCCCCACAGTGACACGAGTCCCCATGTGTTGTGTGCATTCAGGGTTAAGTCCCCACCGAGATATAAAAACATGTCCACACACACACTAAGTGACTTATCAGAGGCATGTTTGAACAGACACCCGGCTGGTGTTCATCTCACTGGTCTGGGCGGTGGTGGTGATGGATGGTGAGGATGCACTGAAACACCTCACAGTGTTATAAAGTCTGTGACGTGTAACATCTCTGAACATCACGGATGACGTCCTTGATTCCAGAGCTGTGTGGGCGCGTGCGGGACCCTCGGCTCCGAACGCCGCTGGATGTGAAACGTGTTTCATGGTGTGTTGTCGTAAGCAGGCAGATGCTTATTAAAATGTTCATTATACACAATGATTCTCACAAAAAGTGTTCATATATCACATACTGTTATTCCACGATGGGCGGCAGGAACACGAAAGTTTCGGCTAATGCCTTCAGTGTGTTATGCCATTTGGCTGCCACATCCACATCTGAAATGATTATGTCATCATTATCCACACCTGTGTGGCCCAGTTGTTTAACACTTATCAACACAATCCGTTGAGGCTTCAATGAAGATCCACATTTAAACTCGTGACATTTATCACTACACGTCACCACATCTGAGAAACTGTCTGGTGTCTGACGTGTCACAGCGATTGTGTCGCGCCTCAGAATCTGACGCCGCTGCCCACACAACCCATCTGAGTCCAGTCGTCATAGCAACACTCACGGTGAGTTGTGGGTAATATCAGCCGCTTTTTTTATTTATGTTTTATTCATCAATAGGGTAAATTACAATATGTAATAGTACAATGCAAATAACCAAAACAAAACCACATCAGTTATACATCTAAAACATTAAGAATGTTATCCAGTAGCCGAGATGTCTATTGTTCCGTTAATATTAAAGAATCATAAAAGTTCTTTACATCTGTGGAAAACAATCTAACATTTGGTACCTTTGACAAATCTTTGACAAATCTTTGCTTCATGTTTATGGTATTTTCCAAGTAGAATAAGACTTTTAAGAATATTATCTATTTCCAAAGAACCGGTATCCAATAACGAGACCATTTTTGTCAGTTATAATAATAAACTTATAAAACGTCTTAAAAATCAACAAAGAGACCCTAAACCACAAATGTTAATATAGGAGCAACTGAATATGAATGTACTATTGTTTCAGATCTTTACTAAAACAGCACACTGGTGAAAAGTGTTTTATTCAGCTAAAGGGTTATAGAAATGCTGTACACACGTGTTCTGTTGCCCTTACAGTGAAGCAACATGAACCCAAACACATATGATCACAGAGAAATGAGAAACATTTGTGTGAATCTTACGTAAAGATCCATCGTTTCCCACGTGATCACATGGGTCTGTTAGAGAAGGTCAAAGCTCAAAGTTCACACATTGTAGTGTTGTATAGTGAGATGTTTCCTCACACATCTTTGAGACTCTTAATGTTTATTTGATCTGTAGGGATTGTGTTGATCTGACACCATACAGGAGAGAATCAGAGATGAATGTGAGTCACATCTTCACGTAAGATACATTAAAGCTTCTGTGTTATCTCTGTCCACGGCTGCTCTGCTGTTATGTGTTCAATGTATGTGTCACGCAGAACATCAGTGTTGTGTTGTTATTGCGTAACGCCGCAGCGACCCCCGCAGGCCATCTGACACACTGCAGCGCATCTCTGGAAATATCATTGTCAATGTCATTGACTGTCTGTATAAGGTAGACTATATGAAGAGTTTGGTTGCAAAATGAGATAACTCCGTTTTTATTGCGTTGGTTAGCTGTATTTTTTAGTTATTATGGCTTCATCAAAACACACCGACTGGAGTTTGATTGATATTAATTGGAATGCACCATAAAAAACATGATTTTCTTTTTCATTTTGGAACCAAACTCTTCATATATTGAACATTCCCTCAGAAAACAGCGTGTCATCATCCCGTCCCACTGTCAGAACCTTAAAGTTGAGTTTTTATTAATTCAAGCAAACAGTTACATACATTACACGGCTTACAGTATTTAAATCATGTTTCACTTCTCTTTCTGTTCGGTTTTAAAACATAGAAACAGCGAATGCTGGGAAATGCAGGCAGAAGTCAGAGAACAATACATTCAACTCCTCAACATTTATACCAAACCATAAGGCAGAAAAAAGAGATCGTGAGTTCATTCAGACATCAACGTACAGACGATCAGCTTTCAAACATGAGACAGAATGTCACGGACAAGCTCTGGTTTTATGTTTTGGCAAACTTTTCTAAATGGAGAAATGGAATAAATTACAGTTGATCGATCACACGAGACACTTATAGGAAATGTTTGAAAAGTACAGTCACGTCTTAAAATAGAATTTGAAACCACACAACTCCTGGAGAAAATGACCACATAACTCACTTCTGAATGGCGGGAATAAGAAAAGAGTGTTTGTCTGTTTTAATCCATAAGATACAGTACTGTATTATGTTTTTTTGATCATTTTATGATGAAAATGTCACAATGCAAAAATTCGTAATGGCCTTAAAATATGTTTCATTTCTTTCTTTCTTTTTCTTCTTCTTTGTTTTGGAATGAAATGTGTTTGTGAGTTTCCATGAGATTCATCCTGAGATTCTTTCCTTTTCCCCATCAGAACCGTATGAGAAGTGCTGTGATGATATTAAAACTATGAAAAGCAGGAGTTGAGTTGATCAGACGAGATCTGACGACAGAATGAAAATGAAAGAAGGATGACGTCGACATTTCATTCCGCAGTCGAACTCACAGGTGGAATATGTGGTTAGAAATAACGTGAAAGCAAAGCATTCTGGGAACATGAGCCACTGACGTGTGACATCAGTCTTGAGATCGCACAGAGATCTTTCTGTCATTCCATCCAGTCGACTTCATCAAACTCAGATTCGTCCTCGGAGTCGCTGTACTCCACGGCGATGCGGCGAGAGAGGATGGTGGCCACGTCATTGCCCACGCGCTCGTGTTTGGCCTCCTGCTCCCTCTGTTCCTCCACCTTCCTCAACTGAATACCTGCACACACAACACACACACACACACAGGTGGGTTATTTCTCTCGTTCAGAGTCTCAGATGTTGATTCAAGAATGATGTCATTTATATGTAAAAAAATCTATTTCTCTAAAAAGAATGTCAAGCCACACCCACCTTTACGGATAGCCTCCAATAGGACGCTGCGGGCGTCGGTGATTGGCGGCAGGTTGGAGGGATACCTCTTGACCTCGTGACCCGAATGGGCGGGCGGTGAAGACACGGCTCCCGGAGGGAAGGAGGGCATCTTGGGCGTGCCTGAGGGATGGGAGGGGCTTCTGTTGCCTTGCATTGGCAGAGGAGGAGGAGGAGGGGGCGGAGGCAGAACGGCTCCATCTCCGCTGGTGGGCGGGCCTTTGTCCTGCGGTATGCGGGCGGGTGAAGAGTGAAGGGGAGGAGCCACTGGAGGGGGGGCGGGGTGTAGGACTCCAGGGGCGATCTGGAGGGGGGCGGGAGCGGGTGGGATGGCAAGAGGCTGCTGTGACGGGAGGGGGGGAATGGCGAGAGGGGCTGTACTTCGCATTCTGGAACCTGATAGGCCAGCGGTGGCGGGGAGAGGTGGTGGGGGCGGGGGCAAAGGCGGAGGAGCTGGGGGCGGGGCATTTGGATTGAGGAAGACTGGCGTGCGAGCCGGAGACTGTGTGATGCTGTCGGAGAAACCTGAGCTGGAACTGACAGAAAGAGAGAGAGAGAGAGAGAGAGTTTGCATTACATTTTGTGGTGTGTGTGCGTGTGTTTGTCTGTGTTAGTGTGTGTGTATGTTGGTGTGCGTGTTTGTGTATATGTTTGTGTGCGTGTGTATATGTTGGTGTGGATGTGTTGTTGTGTGCGTGTTTGTATGTTTGTCTGTGTGTTGTGTGTGGGTGTGTGTATGTTGGTGTGCGTGTGTTTGTCTGTGCGTATGTTGGTGTTTGTGTGTGTGTGTGTGTGTGTGTGTGTGTGAGTGTATGTTGGTGTGTGTGTGTCTCTGGGTGTGTGTGTGTGTTTGTGTGTGTGTGGTGTGTGTGTGTTTGTGTGTGTGTGTGTACCTGAGTACAGAGGCTGGTTTGATATCAGGTGGATATGTGTGTGTGTTGTGTGTGGTGAGTGTATGGGTGTGTGTGTGTCCTGGTGTGTGTGTGTGTGAGTGTACTCTGGTGGGTGTGTGTGTTTGTGTGTGTGTACCTGAGTACAGAGGCTGGTTTGATATCAGGTGGATATGTGGGTGGCGGAGGGGGCGGCTCATGTGGGCGTCCGTACGCTCTGTCTCCCGTCCGGTTCAGAAGTTCATTCATCTGTGAGTAGGGTAAAGCCGCCAGAGAGAACGACCCGTCCAAATGATCGATGTACACCTGCCTGCAGCACAGACGGACAGACAGACAGCAGGTCGCATCACTTCCTTTAGGAGATTTCATATCTGAGATTTCTGACACACACACACCTGGCGTCGTGGTACGTTGCCGAGCCGTTGGTGTCTTTGTGTTTGTCATCCATGTCATCGTCAGCAAGCTCCGCCCCTAACGCCATCTTCTGCCAATCCTTCTTACGATCGTGAGGAGCTCGCGGGACTTTCTCTAGATCATGAGGCCTGTCGATGTTCTTCGGCTACACACACACACGTTTGATATGTTTTCATTGTGTTCATTTTGTTAATGTCCTATAAAGCCTGACGTCATGTGTGAGCACGGTTATCTAGGACATTTACCGCAGTAAAGCATTTGACAGACACTTTAATCCAAAGAGACATACAGAGAAGTCATGCACACACCACGAGCCCTCTGACCGATCAGCTGGTTTACAGCCAACATGTTTGTTTGGTTTAATGTGTAAAAGTAAAAGTGTGGTTAGTGGTCACAGGCGAGTTAAAGATGGAAATCACTTCAGTTCTACACAAAATGATCACAGATTCCTCTAGTTCCAGTCGTCGGGTGAAGGGGAAATATTCTCCAGTGGAGTGTTATGGGACGATCTGAGCGTGTGTGTTCTCAGGTCTCTCAACATGCCGACAGCACATCATTTCTCTGTTCACGTACCTGCACGGGAAGGTCTAAATATTTATAGACCTGATCATACATCTGGAGGTCCTGCAACTACAAAACAAAGCACAAAACAACAAAAGGACACAGATTAAACACAGAAATATCCTCAGAGCTTGATCAGTGAACGAACGGCTTGTACAGATGAGGAAATATATCATGTCTTGATGCTTTAATGTCTACGTGCGAGTGAAACGGCGTTTGAAGTCATGCTTTGAATCTTTTTCACCGGTGCTGAGCTGCTATGAAATAAAAACCAGTTGAAACTGATGCAGCAGACGATGTGAAGAGCACATTTAATATTGTGTGGAAATGATTTCAGTTCAAATAAGAGATCATTCATCAGACTGTGATCTGTGAAATGAAGTGTCCAGATTGTTGTAACTTCAGCACTTGTACACACACAATGATAATGATTGTTATGTATAGTACAGTAATAAACGGTGTCAAATATGGAAATAAGTGAAAAGTTGAATAAATCAGAATATCAAACCGTTGGCGAGATGTGAGGTTTCCTCTCTTCAGTGTGTTCTGTGTGTACTGCTCACTGCACACTTTCATTTACTGCTGACCGCTGACATCAGCACTCTGTGTGTGTGCGTGTGTGTGTGCGTGTGTGTGCGTGTGTGTGTGCGTGTGTGCCTTGTGTCTTTATATATGATGGGGACCTAAACCTCAATACACACCAACTCATGGGGACTTGTGTATAAATCGTACAGAAAAATATATTTAGAAAATCTAAAAATGCAAAATGTTTTCCATGATCTTTAGGTTTAGGGGATAAAATATACAGTTCATGTAACATCATTACACCTATGGACTGTCCCCACAGAGATAATACACCAGACGCGTGTGTGTGTGTGTGTGTGCGCGCGTGCGCGTGTGTGTGTATGTGGCCTTGTCTTTATATCCCGATGGGGACCTAAACCTCAATACACACCAACTCATGGGGACTTGTGTATTAATCGTACAGAAAAAGACGCGTGTGTGTGTGTCTGTGTGTGCGCGCGCGTGTGTGTGTGTGTACTCATGTGTAATCTATTGTGACCAAAAGTGAGCTGAACGTTTTAACTGAGGACATTTGTTTTTGATCTCATTTGTAAACACGGTGTCTAACACATATAACTTTGCTCCTGTCACTCTGCATCTCATCATGTCCATGTCCATGTGTCACAGGACTCTGTCACAACAACCATAACATGGAGAAAACATCCAAACAACACACACACCACACACACAGAGAGTGTGTCCTGTCAGTGGACGTCAGTGTAGTGCGCAGACACAGCCACAAGCTCAAGCCAGAAATAACTTCAGTTGTGTTCTTGTTCTTCTGAGTTCAGACCAGGGTTCACACACACACACACACACACTCTCCCTCTCTTTTCTACACACTCGCACATTCTTCTGCACTTTGTGTTGAAAGTGTTTTACACCTGAGCAGAAGTAATGATGTTAATCCCTGCCGGACTGTTAGTGTAACTGTGATGTGTATCTTTCATCACGCTCTCACCTGACATTAGATCTGCGGTGCTTTTAAAGCTCGTCTGAAAGCTTTTAATTGTTGGTTTTTGGTGTCTTAAGATGAATTGTGTTGTTTGCTCTTTCTTGTTTTGATGATGTTTTATTCTTGGTTGCTTCTTGGTTTTACTTTATTGTGTTATGTGTATTCACTTTTGTGTTTGTCCGTCCCTCTGGCTCACTCTATTACTGTACAACATCAGCATGGTCAAAATGGTGTTTATCAGTATATAAACCACACCCCCTCGTGTAGAGCCCCGCCCCCTTCTACCTTCTGTTTCCTCTTCTCTTTTCTCTTGTCCTCAGTGTCCTGCAGCATCTTCTCTCTCCACAGGTCAAAGAAAAACGACGGGTTGGTGTAGAACTTCAGACCCTCTTTCCCATCATCCCTGCACACACAAGCAAGCCTGTTCAGACACAGTGCCATCGACATTCTACTTCTGAATGTGCAAGAGCTCACAGTGTTATCATATGTGTACTTTTACCATAACATAATATCAATCATCACAGTTAATGTCAGTACAGATGTTTGTGACAACGCTAATATAAATGGAATGATTCAGTTTTCTTTTATTCATTTAATAACATGTCATCTGTAAGTTTCTTTGTAAGTTTAAATGGGAAATGTGAGTTAGATGCAGAGTTATTATAGTTTTGATTTTAGTTTTATTAATACTTTTATTTATAGATTTTTCATTTTTATGTTAATTTTAGTTAAAGTTTTACCAATTTGGGTGTATGCTTTATTCATTTTATAGTTGCTTTATAAGATTAATTCATTTTTATTTTAGTTTTTGTTTATTATTATAATTTTACCGCTTTAAACTTTCAAGTTTTTACAAACATTTTTAGGTCAATATTTTATATTATTTTACTTGAACAGGAAAGTTTTCTCAGTTGTAATTTTAGTAAACTAAAACAAACTTGGTTCCATGTCATCTGAATTGAACCCATGTAAAAATGTCAAGTGTCATGCAGTTCTATGTTTCAGCTGTAGATGGCGACAGAGAGAATCTACTGCGAGTTGAAATGTTTTTAAATGACCCTGTATGACTCATAATTATTAAATAAATACAATTCTGTACAAACATATTGAAATATTTATTTAACACATTCAAAATATATAAAAATCTAGATGATTTCTTCTTTGTCAGTCACCTGAAGCTGTTAAACAGGTGTGAAAAGAGCTCAGAATGGGATTTACACCGTCACTTCTGTGCACACTTCTGTTTTATTTCTCACATTCTCTCTCTCTCTCAGATCATGTGATTTTTCTTCATTTTTACATGCTAAAGAATGTCTAGATAAACAGGGCAAAGATAGAGGACGGAAGACAGAATCTTACTGAAATCAAAGCGTTGTATTTAACACATTAATATCAATAATACAAACTCAGACTACACTCAGATATGGTCGTATCTCATGACAAAACATCCACATGACTGACAACTAGACACGCAAGAGCCGCTGAGATGACAAGATAACAACGTGTCGCCATATTTCAACTTACTGCTCAGATTGTTTGTTTTGGTTTCAGTTTGGCTAAACAAGCTAAACATAAGCGTGCTTTTTTCTCCCTCACAAACGTATGTTTTGTCTTCAGAAGTCATTTGGATTCATTTAACGACACATATTTTCTCCTTGACACATCTCCTGTCCTTTGAAAAGAAAAACCTAACGTGACGTTTGAGCGTGTGCAAAGGCGGCCGATGAGGATCGAGCAGACCGATGCACTGACCTGTAGGGTGTGAGGATGTTGAGTGGCGGCGGCTCCTCGCACACCTCATACGTCTCCTGCATGGGGATCGGCAGAGACTGACGCTCGAACAGCTGCTGATCTTGAATGGTGGAGCTGCGGAAAGCTTTTCTCATGGTGATATCCTGAAGAGACACTGAGAGAAACACAGAGACGCGTCACACAGACCTTCAACCCCACATGAACACAGGTGTAAATGACCTAACCATCAGGGCCCTATTCATGAAAGATCTCAGTCTGAATCGCCTTTAAGCTCAGACTCCAATGTGGAAGTTTTTAAGCTAAATTAGGAGAAGCTTTGAGAATACATGTCCTGATCGTTACAGTAGTGCGTGCTGCACACAGACTGAAAGTCTCTTCTTCTTCCTCTCATGTGAACACGTCTCGTCTGAGGAGATGGCAGTAATCCACTGTAATACACTTATCAGCCTTTTAACGCTTCACGAAAGACAGAAGCTCCTCCGTCAGCCGACGGCGTTTATTGAATTGAAATCCTCTGTGGGCGGATGGAGAGAAGCTGACGGAATGGTGTGTGTGGTGGGGAACAATCTTCTATCAGTTTCATTGTTAAACACACACACCACTGGCATTGAAAGAGTTTTGAGCTGATAACAACCCTAGAAAAGAGACGTCTCGCTCTCTACTGCTGCTTACTCCAGCTGTATTTGAAGTGTGTGTGTGTGATGAAGAGTGAGTGTGTGTGTGTGATGAAGAGTGTGTGTGTGTGTGTGTGTGATGAAGAGTGTGTGTGTGGTGTGTGTGAAGAGTTGTGTGTGTGTGTGTGTGGTGTGGTAAGAGTGTGGTGTGGTGTGTGTGTGCGTGTGAGTGTGTGTGTGAAGTGTGTGTGTGTGTGTGTGTGTGTGTGATGAAGAGTGGTGTGTGTGTGTGTGTGTGATGAAGAGTGAGTGTGTGTGTGTGTGTGTGATGAAGAGTGTGTGTGTGTGATGAAGTGTGTCTGTGTGATGAAGAGCATGTATGTTTGTGTGTGATGAAGTGTGTAAGTGTGTGCGTGTGTGATGAAGAGCATGTGTGTGCATGCGTGTGTTTGTGTGATGAAGAGCATGTGTGTGTGTGTGTGATGAAGAGCATGTGTGTTCATGCGTGTGTGTGTGTGATGAAGTGTGTGTGTGTGTGTGCGTGTGTGATGAAGAGTGTGTGTGTACGTACACTCCTCTTCTTTGGGGTCGAGTTGAGTGACACTGATTGACAGCCGGTCGACTCTGTCCTGAAGCGCGTTCACTCGGAAGGAGAAGGAATGTGCTTCATTAAAGAGCTCTCCAAACAAATCCTCCGCATATTTACCTGCAAACACACACAGACACGCGTGTTTACGGTAATTCACTCACATGTCCAAGTGTTCCAGAAGGTTAAAAAGCAGACATGTTGCAGTGAAGATGAAAACTCCTGAGATATATACAGTATGTCATCTGATGATATATGAAGACAGTTACTGACTGAGGCTGCTGAGCTGTCGGATGACGTTGGCGAGCGAGATGTTGGTCACACATTCCAGTTCATTTTTAATGGCGTGCGGGACAGCCGTGTGACACAGGTGACGCGGCTCGATGCTGCGTTTCACCAGCGGCATCCTGTCTCACTGCCACCACACCTGAGCACACAGACAGGCAGAGAGACAGACAGAGAGATTGGTTAGATAGACGTCATATTCCACATGTTGGTACAGACACACTAGAGCAGCTGAGAATCTCTGTGAGAATGTGAAACCTGTTCAATAGAGAAGAATGAGAGATGACATCATCAAGTGTGAAATCTCCTGATCTACTGACACCTATGAACACTGTCTGAACAAATGAATGAGAGGAGACAGAGAGACAATTTAAAGGCCGCTAAGCCATTTCAAGTTCAACAAGTCCATCAAGGTTCGCCCGCTAGGAGTTTCAAGATGCTTGACTCTTTCTAGAAGGAATCCAAGCCGCCCTTAAAGACACGGGCACACCTATGCACCGGTGTGATTAATCCTGCAGTAGCCACAGCACACCTGTAGGTGGAGTCCAAAGAAGCAGCAAGGTGTCGCAGCCCTGACAAACACACACACACACTTGGGGTGCCACACACAAACAAACGCACAACTGCATCACACACAACAACACACGCACAACACACACGCACACTTCATCACACACACACACACTTCATCACACACGCACAAACTTCACACACACACTTCATCCACACACACACTTATCATTCACACAACACACACACACACACACACACATACACACACGCTAACACAACAACACACATCACACACGCACACTACACAACACACACTCTTCACACACCACACAACACACACACACACATACACGCATACACACACACACTTCATCACACACGCACACTTCATCACACACACACCCACATCACACACACCCACACCTTCATACACACACACTGAATCACACACACACAACACACACGCACACTTCATCACACAGCACATCACAAACACACAGCACCACACACACACACACCACACCACACACGCGCACGCACACACACAACTTCACACACCTTTCATCACACACATCACACAGCACACACACACCACACACACACACACACACACACACACAACACCACACTCGCACACACACACACACACACCCACACACCACACACGCCACCACACACACACACCACACAAACACACACACACACACACACACACACACACGCACACACTGCACCACTTCATCACACACACACACACACACACACTCACACACACACACACACACAACACACAAACACACACACACACGCACACACACACACCACAACACACACACACACACGCACCACACAAACATCACACCACATTTCAATCACACCACACACCACACCACACACACACACACAACACACCCACACTTCATCATTCACACACACAACACACACACATCACACACACACACACACACACATCAACACACACACACACACACACACACACACACAGCTTTCATCTAGACCCACATTGACTCTGTGTTGTGATGACATTATAATCACATCACTGTTGCCATGGCAGCAGAGGTTCATCCGTGTTTCTTTGAACATATCAATTAACATCCATCACTGTCAGACATCCTTCAAACACACACACACACACACACGTGTCATGATGAAACTCAAACAGCATCCGCTCAGCCTCTGCGCCTCTCCATGACACACAAACACCAAAACTAAAAACACATGAACCGTCACGTTATCCTCACAACAAACCCAAAACTCACTGACCTTATAATAATCTGCTCTGCTAGAAAGGTTTACCTGCATGAATTCAATCGGCCCAACGAGAAATAATACGGATTCTGCTCTGACAGGGTTTAGAAAACAAGCCGACAGCAAACACAGAAGTTCTGCTGGAAAAGACTTCAGCTCCATGTCAAAATCACAGCAACATTAAACGTGTATTTGAAGTTGTGCTCAATCCAGATGAAAAGGTGGATGCAGTGAAACCGGTTCAAACGTCCCTCCAGTTGTGAAGTGTTGAGTGTAAATGGAGAGCAGGACCCACTGAAGATGTTCACACCATCACACGTGTGCGCGAGACATCAGATGTTGGGATCACATTCAAAAACTAAGATCCATTAGTCACGTGTGTCAAGACTTCAGCTTGTGGGACTATAACTGTCGTATGATGAAACTGAACATCATGACATATTACATCAGTTCTGGCTTTATGTTGACGTAAACATGAGGACAAATGCAAAGGAGAGATAATGAGCAGGAAACAATTGACACAACGCCAAGAGAAACATCCCATGAGTCTTTTTCACAGACTTCAATCACCACGACAACTGCACATAACCCACATCCCAAAACCTGTCACTGTGAATATTCACACATCCCAGAATCCCCTGAGGAAACACGCACACACAACAGAGGCCAAATATCCCAGAATCCCCGGAGACGACACACACACATACACAGTTTGTTTTGCTGTATTTGTTGGGACTTGTTCTAGACTTCTATTGTTTTTTTATATTTTTTGATGTTTGATGATGTCATATTTGTGTGTGATGGCATGAGGGGCGAGTAAATGATGCGAATTTTCATGTTCAACAATTCTTTAAACATCACACGGTGTCTACAGCGGCCGCGGCGTGATGCGACAAAAGACACCAGAACGCATTAGATCCCATTATATTTGACATTTTGTCCACACTGGATGCGGCGTTATCTTTGTAAACTCACACATTTAACACATTAGATTTTTTTATACTGGCACATTCTTAAATTTAACATCCACTTATTTAAACCTGGGAACATCTTAGTGTTTACCAGCTTAAATAAAATAAACCTAAAAAAAACATTTCCGTGCAGCAACTTGCATTAAATCGAAGCACATTAACGTTAATTCACAAATATGCTTGGAGCGTCATTTATTTTACACGCAATCCTAAACTCTTTTTCAGAGTAGTTTGTTCACGTTCCCTCATTTGTGGGTTAAGCCACGATGTAATAACGCTTGGAAATATAATCAGAGCATCTTGTTTTATTAATTAATGAAAATATCGATATTTGCCGCAGCGTATCGATTCTTGTATCGCACTGAATAGGACGACGATACATCGCCATATGGATATATTGTCACACCCCTAGTTGATCATATTTCAGATCGCATCACTAATGCGAATAACGAACTTTTCCCATGAGTTACATAGAGCGCAGAACGCGATTGTCCGCGTTTGGTGTGAACCCAGCATTAGTTAAGGATTCAAACACTGAGCGTCGTTCAAACTAGACATCACACACTTGCAGACTTTTGGAAAAGTTTCAGATCTGCAGACGGGCACAGACTCTCTGCAACAAGTCCAGACTGAACATCTGAGCAAAAGTCTTGTGGTGTATTCCAGGCTTTAGAAAGAGCAGAAAACGTTTCTTTTTGTCTCGGCCTGTGTGATTTGGTTCAGATCGTGCTGCCTACTGACCCCCGTGCGAACGATCATCTGTGATGCTATAACTCATTTTGACAGAGACCAATAGGAGACAACGAAACGCCGTAGCAGCCAATCAGAGAGCAGATGACTTGAACGCAGCCAATGAGAGCGCTGATGTCTGGAGGAGTGATGGAGCCAACAGCTGGTTTCCATTAGAACCTCCTGAGGTCTCTCACATGAGAAAGACACGTCCATGAGCCTCACATTCTTACATAACGCCCGTCCGGCCCGCGAGGTTACAGGACTGCACCGCACAACTGATCCAATGTGAATATACTATCAGTCATTTTAGATTTAAGCGTCCGACAAATGCAAAAAATGACATAAAATATGCACAGTTGTGCTATAGTAATGCTGTTATTAACTCATTTACAATCGAAATAGGATCAAATCTGACTGCTGGTCACGTGACCATTTTGAATCTTAAATTATGAACAGAAAATAAACTCAAATGAGAGAAAACAAACTTTTATAGCAAAATAAAAATAATAACAAATAATAATGTATAGAATTATATTATATTATATAAATAAATGTATTATGTAAAAAATAATAAAAAGACACAGAGCGCTAAAATAGAAGGAAAATTGACATACAAAAAATTAAAAACGATCATTCTATACAGTACAGCCTGTAGGATGAGCCTTCAGAGCTTCAGATACTGTATCCCATAATGCAATGCACTGGACTTGACCTTCCGATGTCTTTGATCACTTCTCACTGGGGTCTGATCCACATCAGTATTAAACTCTCTGTCTGATGTTGTGTGCTGATCCAGGATCAGTTCTACGTTCTTCATGTGTAATCGAATGTAATGAAATGGTCACGCCGTGACCTTCACTGAGCACTTCTGTGTCACACACCGCATGAATAAATAAGAAGCGAGAGGCCATGCAGATATCCCAGAGTGCATTGCTCCTATCTGCCTGGACACACATGCATACATACTGTACACACACCGCAAGATACAGACACGTGACTTAAAGGACAGTTCACCCGACCGTAAACATTCTGTCATCATTTCTTTACCTTCCAGATGTTCCAAATGTGTATAAATGTCTTTGTTGTGATGAACACAGAGAAAGATATTTGAAAGAATGCTTGTAACCAAACACTTCTTGGACCTCATTGACTACTACCATAGTAGGAAAAATGACCTTGTATTTTGTTTTGTTGGACACAAAAGAAGATATTTTAAAGAATGAAGGACAACAAACAGTTCTGTGGCACTTTTACAGCAAAATCATAAGTGTTAAAAAAGGTCAATTTAACTCGCACCAGTGTACGGTATATATAACACACATTATATATACACTGTGAGTGTTCGTTTGACCTTTTTTAACTACTATGTCGTCCAAGAAGTGTTTGGTTACAAGCGTTCTTCCAAATATCTTTCTCTGTGTTCATCAGAACGACACATGAAGAAAAATGACACTCGAGCCTTATAAAACAGACACAGAAGAGATGTTTGTGATGGAAAGCAGATCGATCCATCCGTCTGTATAAAAATAATTTATTATAAGCCCTCATCGACGGTGATGTTAAAAATCTCTTTCTCTCAAATCTATCTCATCAGTTGTGTTGTGTTGTGTTGTGTGTGTTGCTGTGGGCCGGTTGTAACTCACTCTCCTTCTAATACATGTCTTTACAATAAAAGAGCTCACGTTCAGAAATCCTGTTTTTTATTGTGTTTTCACATTTTTATCGTGTTAGTCACTAACAAAACACACCTTTCAGAGAAAGCAACACACTCTCTCTCTCACACACACACACACAGACGTCGAGTGCACGTGTCAGGTTTAGACAGCCTCATACAGCTACAGAAACTCAACAGGACACACACTCCTGTCTCAGAGTTCAGCTCGTGTGAGATCTCAGAGCGGTTAGAGCGCTCAACACTGCGTTCTTTCCTTCACACCTGAAGAGAATGCAAGTATTTTTAGCTTGATGCGCTGTCAGAACTGCGAGATGCTGAAAAACAGCTGCGACGCAACATCCCTCTCATGCATGAGCATCTATACCAACACCTGCGGAACCAATAATGCAAACACAACAGAATATAAGCACGTGTGCTATTCATAGGGCTGCTGGATTATGACAAAAATCATAATCACGATTATTTTGGCCAATATTGAGATCCAGATTTTTTAACACGATTACTCATTACTTTTCAAAACGACATAGTTGATAAGACAAGTTTTTGTAAATGTAAAGAAATAGCACTGCTGAACTACATGGAAGGGTTATATGCGTTTATATAAATATATATAATACGGTGGATTTATACCACAAGAAAAGAGAGGATCCATGCAACATGAAATGCGGCACAATAATTTTACCTCGATTATTTTGTTTTTGCAATTGTTGAAGGCCAAAGTTGACGATGGAGTTTAATTTTCGATTAGCTGAACAGCCCTCGCTATTAATAGATTTATATTGTAGTGCTTCACATTTCATCAGTATACACTCTGAGCCACAGAAAAACTCAAAGCTACAAAACAAGTGTTTGTGAGGAGACGTTTATCATCGACTTGAGTAGATCAGGGGCGTCATGTATGAAACGTGCGTACACAGATTTGATCGTAAAGTGTGCGTACGCAAAAAGTATTTGACGTGGAAAAGTGCTTAGTGCCACGTCAAGCTCTGAGCAGACGAACGCACTTGGCTTGTCCGAGTGCTGCGGGCTTTTGGAAATATAAGTATTCCTGCCGCTCGTAAATAATATCAATGACATTAAATAGACATCGATTAAAGGCGGAGATCTGAAACTGTTCAGCTGCGTCCAATTTCACCATCATTTGCGGTTTGTAGATTTCACATCTGATAGTGAGGCGTACGCACGTTTTCACCCGAGTGTTGAGAAATGATCGTAAAATCACATTTAGTGTTCACGTTTCTAGGCAACGTGTTATAAAAGATGCCCTGGTGTTGCTCCGGGATGTCACAGAGGCCATATGATCCTTGGTTGTGTAACTTATGCATGACAACGCAACAGAATTCAATGAGAAGAGGTCGTGTTTGCTGTTTGTTTATTTGAGTTTCACTTGATTCACTAGAAACTAATAACATCATGTCGCTATCAATAACGTACAC
Source organism: Triplophysa siluroides (assembly GCA_006030095.1). Taxonomy (NCBI): domain Eukaryota; kingdom Metazoa; phylum Chordata; class Actinopteri; order Cypriniformes; family Nemacheilidae; genus Triplophysa; species Triplophysa siluroides. The sequence continues at coordinate 484,808 of VCII01000713.1, forward strand.
ATCCTCATTACTGTAGTTATACTGGATCTGTACAACATCAGGTCTTTACTCTCTTAGATTTCATTTGTTCTTTGATTCGAACTGATTTACAGCAACACTGATGAAACGCGTACAAGCGCACGCGCAAGAAAATGTTAAGAGCCCACTAGGTGAAAACTTCTATAGTGTGGCTTTAATGTCAATGAATGTGTATGACATTTACATCATTATATGGGCATACGGGTCACATGACCATAAAACATGGTGGACGCAGTGTGTCACAAATGTATTCATACTACTCACACTATATAGAACGCAGTGTTTTAACGGCCGGTATTGTAGGTATTAGAGAAGTGGGAGTTAACCCTGTGTGTGCTGGTGTCATATGCAAATACTTGCCTTGACGTTCTCTTGTTTTGTTTGTCAGTTGTATAGAGATGAGTGTTCATGCAGTGCTGTTGAACTGGTCGGACGTGTTTACACTGGATCACTTTACATTACATTATGATTCTTCAGGTCACCTTCTCTAGAAACAAATCTATTTCCTGTTGTGTCAGAAACGTGAGCGCTGCGGTCACATGACTGGCTCTTTAACTCCAGCTGTGGTGATTGAAAAGCACATTCTCCATCATGAATCTGGGATGAATCAAACCCTCATGAGGTCCTCGCTGGGCTCTGTCGGGTGTGATAGCCCATTCTGACACATTCATTGCTGCTGGTGGTTTGTATCCAAGTCAAGCAAAGTGAGTTTCTGTCAGATATACAAACACACGCAGACCGTCATTTCAATAGAGAAGCCGTCTGTGAAGTGATGGGGAAGTGGGAGTTCATTCTGCGTGGACACACAGAGTCATACTGTCAAAAACACACACGCTGTCTGTTTAGACAAACGACAATGAACGCATTGTGTGTGTCACGTGACCTGTGTCTATAGACGTCTCTCTTCAAGACTGTGACATCCATGTCTTTCATGAGTCTAAAAACAAACTCAGCCCGATTCATGACCGACCGCCGGCCCATTCAACACGCTGCAAATACTGACGGACAACGAAACCGGCTGATGACAATACGTACTGTATAAGACGCCTTATTCTGCACAGAAAGCATCCTCAGATGCATCATTCTCAATGAAGCCAATCCCAGAATGCACTGCACCAAGCGAAAGATAATAACACTTGCGTGGTGTGATTCATTACTTTTTTCCAACCTCAGACATTTATATTTGTCAGTAGCGAACCATCAGGGCCTTCTAGACCTAAACTATCGTCAAAAATAATATTTAATTTTCTCTATTAGATATGTAGATTTGACTTCCTGGATCAGTGCGCACTCTGTCCACGTGAGATTTTCAAGTCTCACGAGAGTAATTCAAGATCACGGAGCAGTCGCAGTTCTGTGATGTCAGTCATACGCTGTCTGCGCAGCCTGCAAGAAGTCGAACGCGTGCGCAGAGGGCCAAGGCTCAAACGTCCCGGTTTGCAGCTGATATTTATATAGATATAGATGAACGTGTTTATTTCTACCCATATCATAGATTTCTCTTTTTAGTACATTTTTCAGAGGTAAATGACACATGTCCGGTGTGTCGTTTTTTTAAGGACTTCCTTCTTTTAAATTCCAATCAAAAATGCCAAAATTGGACCAAAGACACATAAACAGAATATCTCAGATTTTAACCTGCACATTGAAGGCTGCACTTTTACTCCAACAAATACAGTCAAAGACCTAGGCGTTATATTACCTGTCATTTAAAAATCACATCTCAAATGTCACAAAAACAGCTTCTTCCACCTTAGAAATGTTGCCAAATGACGAAACATTTTATGTTGTTGACGCAGAGAAGCTTATTCATGCATTTGTGACCTGAAGACTTGACTACTGTAATGCTCTACTCAGGGTTTGTCCTGCTTCTACAATAAACAAACTACAGTTAGTTCAGAATGCAGCTGCCAGAGTTCAGACCAGGTCAAGAAAATACCATCACATCACCCCAATGTTATCATCCCTTCACTGGTTACCCATTAGGTATTGTATTGACTTTAAAGTTCTTTTAATTACTTATAAAGCCCCTACATACATAACAGAGCTTCTATCACATTACAACCCATCACGCTCTCTAAGATCTCAAAACTCGGGACTTTTGATAACACCTTCTAAATCCACCAAAGGCTTTCTCATACATAGCACCTAAACTCTGGAATATCCTTCCCGATACTACTCGAGAGTCAGACACACTCTCCCTATTTAATCTAGATTAAAGGAACATATTTTCAGCCAAGCTTTCACTTGATGCATAATGAACAGCAGCTACGCTAATTATTCTCTTTCGGTCCTCCCCCGCCTCCGGATGCCCATCCCGAGGTATGGAGAGATTAGGTCAGGCCCAGATGAACGTCATATGCCAATCCCTGAGTAGAGATTACAGCAGCTCCATCTGAACATCCCGTGTCATCCTCCGGCGAGAGCCTGCGGACTGACGGACCATCCCAGCTCCATCTCAGGCATCTACCATCCCCAACCAAGAGCAAAGACGGACTACTTGTCACATTTATGCTAAATGTACAAGTCTAATATTTAATGCTAAACTTACATCACATGACAGCAGCTTGAAGTCTTACATGATGCCATCACTGTTTTCCCTGCTTATAACATTCCTCTGTTGCCTGATATCGGTCACAAAATAAGACTAAATTAGACCTAAACAGTTTCAACAAATGAAATGTCCAAACTCACAACTAATAAACTCTCCCTGTTCTTCAGAAACATTGACTCAGTAACCTTGAATCCTCAGTGAGTGCAGCTGCGACGTGTCAGAGGAGATCTGGTCCTCCCGTCTGAGTCTGGTTTCTCTCGAGGATTTTCCTCGCCACAGGGCTGTGTATTATTTATTACAATGATCTTGCTTGCTCTATAAACACCATGCGCTGTGTTTATCTGTGATTTTCTGTCTAATGCACATTGTGAAAAGCGCTATTGAATTATAAATTGCTATAATGAACGCTATAAATTGAATTGAATTTAGGATGTATTGAGAGAAATGCAATATAATATACATAACTATGTGTTCAGGGGTGTATAAAGAGCTTACACAATGAAGCGTTATGTTTACATCATCTTTGAATGAGCATTTCTATCTACATAAACCGTGGGTCCCCTTACATGGAATTCATCAAGTTGTTTCTACGGTAGCCCTAAACAGACAAACTGATCTACAGAACACGTTTCATAAATACGTTATCTCCTCCGACAGGAAACGAAAATGTGACGACATCTTAGTTCTGTGTCAGCCACCATAGTGCTTCAAAAGGGAGGAGTGGAGTGAGCCGTTGGTTGCAATTTGCAACCTCACCACTAGAGTCCGCAAGATTTCACTCACTGGACATTCAAACCCAAATGTTGCTATTAAATTGGATATTTTACATAATTTTCATGGCTGTATTGATTCTAAACCTGAATAATGCTGTGGTTGTGCTGTTACAAACGTAAATATAAAAGTAAATATTATTAAAAGTCACGGCTGATTTAAGAGCCACTGAAACTGAATTGTGTTTGCGTTTCCTCACAAAAACTGTTAAAGCGTACGGTCACATTACAGCACACTTCATTCCTCATCGGTCAAGTCTTTTACAGTGTTGATGGTCCTGACGTCATGCGTGTATACCTCAGTTAAGACAGTGGTTAAACACGTCTCTGTGAAGCCCGTTTACCAGAACACTCCATTAAAATGACATCTCCATTAGATTCGTATTGATCTGAAGACGACTTTCAGACTACTGATTTTTTCCACCATTACATTCTTTTCATTGGCTCCTATGTGTCATTACAGCGCCATCATCGCAGAGTCACGTTTCATCGCCTGAAGTGTGTCTTACATGAACAACAGCGCTCAGATTTCTGCCTCCAGTGTGTTCTGTGTTCATCTGACGTGAATCTGCGTCCCCGGAGAGGTCACATACATCAGGCTCGGGACACATCCAGTGACTCACGAGACGAGACGCCTGATTGGCCCTCACCACAAACCAAGGCCACATTTATATAAGGATGACACCCGTGACCTCTGACCCCGGGGTCAGACACACGCGTCAGATTAACCTCCAGCTCTTATTCCTGCGTGTGCAATTTGACTTGTGAATTAAAATCATTCTAATATTAAACTCTTTATGAAGTGCGTAATAAAACTTGCATTAAACAGAGCCATATGATATAGATATCAGTGTCACGTGTCATTTCACAAACAATGTGATATTACCTCATCTAATGATCAAATATGTAAATATTTGGATTTATATAAGTGTCTTTTATCATCACGCATTAGCAGCAGCGCCAGCAAACACCCACCGCTCACATCTGAGAACAGCTCACCATGAGACGCACGCTTCCCCATCAGGAACCTTGGTTCACCTCATCTGACGTGGGCGATGGACTTCATGCGGATCTTGCCCACAGAAATCAAAGGACAGGAATGATTCTTCTCCTACAGAACGCTCCGACGCATGCGCTTCTGTCTGGAGGCAGCGCGTAAAAATAAACGCAGGCAGGCGGAAAATAAAGTGTCCTCATTACTCTGCTTCACTCCTCAGCTGCAGAAATCATGTATTCTGGGTGAACATTCACTTTTAGATAGAACGCATCTTTTGTTCCCACACTTTCATTTCTGCTATTTTACGTGTCTAATACATGCACGGGCAACTTAAAACACGCCAAAGACACGTGCTCGCACCACATGACCCCTTTAAATGTACAGAGTTAAGGTCAAAACACCTCTCAAAATTTTGGATGCAAATTGCGGACTCAATGTGCGATGGCTTTATGAGAACGACTCTATTGGCCAATGCAAATCAATTTAACACAGAAAACTGTAAGTAGAGCCGGCAGGTCGTTCGCTGTATCTGGGCCGAATGAAATCCAGGTCGGATGGATTTAGAAGCAGCGAGTGAAGGAGGATATTATATGTTATGATATGGTGTTATTCTCTACGTGAGAGCGTGCTCGATCTCAGCATCTCTCACAGAATCTCCACTATCATCTCTTTTATTTAATGGTGCTGTTAGTACAAACACTCTCTCACATCCCTTCACACGAGCTTTGAGTTAGCAAAGAGAAACGAGTTCAGAGCTTGTTCAGATGTCGAATATTTGAGTATTCAAATGGCACCGAACGACTCTGCCGGGTGTTTCCAAAACCTGTTTTGGCTGAGAATATATTCAAACTCCATGGTGGTGTTTGCTTAATAATTATCACTATTAATTCATCATCATACTGAGGGATGGATCCGATTCTGAACACGCCATTAAACCCCATAAGCCATTTATAGAGAGCTGAATGTCACAGAGACTTCACAGGCAGAGCGCTGACACGGATATAATTCTGCCAGAAATGAAAATATTTCCATCACTTTTTCATCCTCATGAGTTTCTTTCTTTTTCAGAACACAAGAGAAGATATTTTGCAGAATGTTTATATTCAAATAACACTGAACCCCATTGGCTTCCGTTGTATGAACACAAAACCACTGAGACATTTCTCTAAATATCTTTTTTTTGTGTTCCACTGAAGAAAGGCTCGCAGACAGGTTTACAAAGACACGGGAGAGAAAAAATGATGACAGGATTAAGATTTTTGTGTGAACTTGGCTAATGAGTAAACATTCAGGAAGCACCCAGAAACACATCGCACTCGGTGTCACATTGAGAATTATGGGAGATGTTCTCCAAGTCATCGCAAGGATTTGGCAACTTTTTGTCAAAGCATCACATCTCAGTAACACACGGACTGAGATGGACGATGACAACACACACACACATTATCACAGACACTAATCCTGCAGTTCTTAGAGCACAGACGGGTCTTTGTGGGCTGTCCAGTCGAACAGAACGCATGAACAAAGACTCTTGTGTCTGATGTGTCCTCACAGCTGGAACCTCCAGCGAGTTTAAGACGCTTCCAACCATCGTACGACCAGTTCATCTCTGCAGCATCACTTTCTATCTCTGCTCACCTGGATCTACTTGAGCCACATGTTCAAATGACTGAAAAGTCAGATTCAATCCTTGTTTGTTTGCCATGACCACAAAAATGTTCACTTAGCTCTTCCAATGTTTAAGTTAAAAATAGGTGACAACAGTTAAAATATACGATAATACATAAAAATGATTTAATATCGTGTTTCCTTTGTGAAACTATATTCCACATTTTTGCAGAATGATTTTGTGACTAGAGCTACTGTGTTCTGTATTTGTTCAGAAATTACACACAAGGACACATCAGGTGTGAAAGGAAAATTTACGCCATTAGATTCCATCACACCTTATCTATATAAGAGAACATCTATATTTCCTGCTGAGAGACAAGAGGAAGCAGAGAATTTCTATTGGATGTAATGGTTATCAATGGTTATGGGTCTCTGCTGGTAATGTGTTGGATTCTATTGATGGGATGGGAACACCTCGCTAGAAAACCTTACTGAATTACGAGCCGAAACACACTACATAATGGGATGTTATAATGGTTATAATGGTAAACAGCTGATTTACAGCAGTGATCTGATGATTAACATTCTTTATGTGACAGCCCGTCTAAAGACTTCAATGTAAAATCACATCATGCCATTAAATAACAATAACAAACTATTCCTGTAGTGTGCGTGTTGTTTGTTTTCATTTGTATATCCTGTAAAACACAATCAATAAAGATTATTCGACTTCTGCTGCATGCGGCCGCATAACGCCTACCGGTGACGATCGATTCATTTGAGTCGATTCTTTCAAAGATTCGCTCGATCTCAGCAAGCAGTTCGAGGGGAAGAACTTTCTTAAGGATGAAAACTGTAAGGTGGGTGACATGTTAGAAGCATTATCAACGCGTTAACGTTTCTCTGGCAAAAACACAAGCAGATTGATGGCATTAAGAACATTATGTTGGTTAACTACTCGCACACGAAAAACAACCTGTGGTGGATTTGGGTAAAACGGGACGATTCGGACTAAACTCCGAATGCAAGACGATTTCCAATCTACCTGATTATATCCTAAACTTGGGACGAAGCGCATCTTTGAACCGTTTCCGTGAGGCGAAGCTTTCCAACGAACCGAGTCATTCGAATGAATCACGTCTTCTCAGATATCGCACCTCATTCGCCAGACACACTGAAAGCTGAACAACGATCGCGGACCAGACCGAGAAAAGTAGTCGTGCCGTTTAGAATATGGCATAATTTCATTTTAAGCGAATAAAAGGTTATTGATTTGTGAAGCGATGGAGATGAGTTGTGAAGTCTCGGGTTTCACAAAGCGAGTCTCTGCTGCCCTTCCCCCTGCATGCGCTCACATCTCCACTTTTACGTCAAATCTCCAGATCTGATCACTTCTCTCTTTCTCTTCCATCAGACATTCAGTAAAACACAATGACACAAACCCGGTGAAATATTTGCAGTGCGATTCGGAGTCCACACAGATTAAGATGCATTTGCCTTTGCTGTGTAAAATTGTGTTTGCCGTACAGATGTGAGCCCCATTCCCCCGGAGTGAACGCATCAATCTCAGACACATGCGACCGCAGGCCAGTGATGTATAACGCTATACGTGTACGATCTGGTTTCACGTTTGAATGCATATCAAAACAAATCCCATAATGTATCATAGTTCACGTACATCAGCTATCATGTGTTCAGGATTCATCAGACCGCATTATGCGAGTTGTTTCCCACACATGCATAATTGAACCCACACCTGTCATTCAGTCCTGGAGGGCCAAGCGGTGTTCGTTTACATGACCGATGCATCGAACAGACGGATTTAATGCACGATATGTAATAGGCACATCACTCTCATGCAGAGCTGCATTATGCAATTCTCAGTTTAAAGGCAAACGACTGAGGAGAAAATGAAATAAGTGACATGTCAGTGCACACTTCTTCACAAGCGCACATAAATAATCCTACCTGAGCGAACTGTAATTCACTCTAATGTGTCCATGATTTGAAGAATGCGGTTTATTCCTTAATAATTCCTCGGTGTTGATCTGTGGTCATTCCCCACATAACGTTACAGTACTGAAGCACAGCTAGTGTGGATCCCGTGAAAGAGACCACCGCGGGACAGACGCACGGTCTCCGCTTCCAAAGGGGTCCGCTGTGAGTATATAGCCGTTTTAACGTCAAAAACGCCCGGTTACGTTCCTCTTCGCGGCAGCCGATTAGTAAACATACATAAAAGACACCAACCCGTACGCAACCGGGCTGTGTGGCGTTCGTGTGGAGACAGAGGCGATAATTGGATGTCAATGTTTGTGGCTCCACCCCTTAGGCTGCGGATGGTACGTCCCGCTTTCTATTGTCGGAGCGCAGAAGCGCCGCAGCACACAGCGACCCGCCCGTGGCGGGATCCCTCACCTGATTGGTCAATACGGGACTCAAACCACGCCCGTACGCCTAATCTCTGCATACACAAACCATTTAGTTGTTTGGCACCCAGAGATCAAAGGCGCTGTACATGATGTTGGAGGAATATAACGTTCATAATGTTTCTAACGGAAAGAAAACACCGATATCTTTCTAATTTACACCGGTCAACTCAAAATATGTTTGTATTCTGGTTGAATTAATGCAGAAAGTACAACAAAAAGCTAAACTACACTTATAAAGGTATACAACAGGCATATACAAAACACAATCAGAACCACAATTTGCGTGCACACTCTAGTACCGTCCTGTGCATGACACACACCACAGTAAGCAGCATACGTGCTGTATGTATTCCAAAACGTACAAAGCGCGTGAAGAGCACGCTGACGTTGGCTAGCGTGAGTTTAGATGTCATATATGTTTGTGCGCGAGGATAAAGCCGATTAAAAACCGTTGAGCAACAAAAAATATACCCCAAAAATGTATGTAACATAATGCGCGTTAACGTCGCCATGTGCGCGCGCTTAAGGCGGTCTCTTCAGGATACGTCCTAGAAGATGTATAAACTCGTATAGCCATTTTTAAATAAACACGTCCTCTAAACGTACCCCGTGGAGGTATACAAATAATATAAAGTGTTTCTGTTAATATTAGGGGTTAAAGGTCGTCATAAATTAATGCTGGAGATTAGATTGTGTAATTAATTTATAAAGAGTCTGAGGATCCGCTGACGAAAGAGTCACAACATCCAAGATGGCGGCGGCGGCGAGTTCCCTCGTTTCTTACTGCAGCGACTCAGATTCGGAAAATGAGTCGGAATCCGGTTCTGTTCCGCAGAAAGCAGATCCAGATGCGGTCGCGCACCTTCAGCCTTTGAAATCCGGCGGTATCACGACTTTAGCCGTCCTGAATTCAGCGCCCGAAGTAGCCGTGAAGGTACATACGTAACGCTCAGTGTCTGCAACTAGTGAGACCCCCGAAAGACTCAAATGAAACTAACGTTAGAAAAACCCCAATTAGACCCCAAATAAAGACATTTTGTAATGTTTTAAAAGTTTACAACAGTTGAGGGTTTGTTATGGTACTTGTAGTGGAAACTGTCAATCTTTTTTTTTAAGTTTAAAGTACAAAAGTCTTAAAGAGAGATATATATATCGTCAATATGTGACTGGTCTGATATAAGAACGCGCATCTGTGTGCTGGTCGTTTAATAACAAGCGCGTGTGTTCTCTTCAGGAAGGTGTTGAGACCGGTGTGCATCTCGATCCGGCCCTTAAAGAAGTGGATTACAACCCTTCATACGAGACCATGTTTGCTCCAGAGGTGAGGCGTGCAGCAGCAAACAGATGGAAAGCGAGGCATGCAGATGTGTTTTACAGTAGGTTTCAGTCATGTGTGTAATTGATTCTCTCATCTCAGTTTGGACCAGTCAACCCATTCAGAACCCAGCAGATGGCTGCGCCGAGAAACATGCTGTCTGGTTACGCCGAACCGGCCCACGTCAATGACTTCATGTTTGAACAGCAGAGGAGGACCTTTTCTACCTTCGGTGAGAGACACGTGTGACTGGTGTTGTGCGATCGGATATGATGATAAGAACCTTCTTTATGGAAGCGTTACGTTACAACACACTTGAGAAATCCAGTGAGTCGAGTGAGATCCACGGCTCATTTGAGTTGTGTTGTGTTTGCGGCACAGGTTATGCTCTGGATCCGTCTGTGGATAGCAGCAGTCAGGTCACAACCAACACTTACATTGGAGCCGTAGATGAGGCTGAGAAAAATAAAGGTGAACTTCACATGATTCTGTCTTCCTTTCGCCGCTTGCAAATGTTCAACCACGTAGTGCAATGGAGAAACCGAATGTTTGTGGTCCATAAACGAATGCCGGTTATTTTCCTCCACTAGGGCAGACCGTGTTTGAGACCGGACCCAAAAAAAACGAGAAGAGGAAGAAGCTGAGAGGAGGAGACGCCTCCGAGATTGACGAATTTCTGGGTCCTTGGGCCAAATTCCAGGATGAGAAAGATGTGGCCAAACCATCTGAGGTGAGACGCTGACAATCATCTACAGAACGCCTCATAACCATTATCTGATGTGACTTCCAGCGCTCGCAGCGCTGTAACCTTGATATCAAACCTGACGTGACTTCTGCAGGGGAATAGTGCCGGTTATGAATGAAATGTGGTTTATAAACCTCTCAAACAAAGACAGCACTTCCTCGGAATGTCTTCATGCATGTGAGGCTTGTTGCGCTAGTCGGTGTCACCGGTGATACCCGCCTACCGATTACATCACTTCACCCAGCGTCATTTTTTATTTTTAAAGTAATAAATCAGGCGCATCTGAACACGACTGCTGCATTCAGCGTAAAAGGAATAAATTAGATTTGATTCATCATCTGAGGAGAGCGAAGTGCTGACTGACAAGAGCATGGCAGAGGCTTTTCTGGCAGAGAACATATTAGAATATTTCAGCACTGTCATCAAGAGCCGGTTAAGTTTCAATTTCTTTTTGTTCTAATGTTCAAAAGCCGGTGCTTTGCCATTTATTTAACACAAACGTTTTTCGTATTCTTCTCTTATTCGTTTCTTATTTATTTATTTGTTGCACATGGTGTGACGTGATTACTCGATTTGTTATATAAGCAACTTATCTAACGTAAATGTTTTTTATTTTAATTTCTTATTGTGCTGTTTAGTTTTGTGTGTTTATATTAAGGAAGATGTTGAACCCACCATAAATTCAAGCAATTGCCTTCTCGAATTGCCGCTATTTTAAAACTGAAAGTAAAATGCGTCATGCGCACGGGGCATCTTCGACCACCCCACGGAAAACCCCTCACCCCGGTGTCACCGGTACAACCGGTGTTTTTACACAACGATTAACTGGTGGGAAAATGTCGTCCCAAATGCATGTCATGAAGGTGATTTTTTTTTTTTATTCATGTGGTTCAACAGGAGGAACAGAAGGAGCTGGATGAGATCACAGCGAAACGACAAAAGAGAGGGAGAAATGAAGAAGAGGCTCCAGCGGAGGAGAAGACCATCCTGCACAGTAAGAACACACACACCAGCACGACAGTGACATCATCATCACACCACCTCTGACACACAGTCAGACTGACATCATCATTCAGTGTAATGCAGTTATATTTGTATCTGCTCCTAAACTTCTCTCTCTCTCTCCCTGGTCAGTTAAAGATGCGTATGATTATCAGGGTCGCTCCTACCTGCACATTCCTCAGGATGTTGGAGTTAACCTGCGTTCTTCAGAAGCTCCGGACAAATGCTACTTACCCAAGAAACAGCTGCACGTTTGGAGCGGACACACAAAGGTGAGTTCTGATGCAATCTCTATTCATCTCTATGGGCGTCTGAACCATCGCATGTGGTTAGGACAGGAGGCAGGACCCCCCCACAATGGTGTTGGACTCGCTCACTTTTAGACACAGAGCGCCGTCGGTCAAATCTATTCCACTTGAGAAATGCTTATTAAATTAAACTTTAGTTACAGCCTTGACTTCCAAATTTATGCTTCCTCATTTCCATTCCCCCTGGCTCATATGATGACACGGATGCCGTTGCCAACTAATTGGGGCAATAAAGACCTTCCCACCCTAACCTCACCATACACATGTTAGCCATTTTTCATATATCTTCTTCATCTTGATGAAAATGCCTGTACAGTCTGATAAATGATGTGAAAATGAAGAAGAGTGAGTTTGGCTAAAGGCTGGTTCAAACCTGCCTCAATTATAGCGCCGAAACTATTACTCACGTGTTTTCTCACTACACCACTGACAAACTCAAGGATTTTCTGAGCGAGGACCCACCCACATGTTTTTGTGCTTCCCACACCCATGAAATGATGAACAATCACATCAGTCATGTAGTTTGTGTAAATGCGGCTTGTACGTTATTTTAGAAATGGGTGGAAATGATAATAAAATATATTTTAAAGCTGAAAATGTTATCACAGACATTCCCACTGCTGGGTTTGGGCCTAATGGAATGGTTTTCTTCTGTCTATTGGTGGCATTAGTATTCACAGTCTGTGTTTCTGCTCCGGGGTGGACACACACACACACACACACACACACTCTCTGACAGATTTCTAGTTAATAATTGAATGGTGTGTTATGAACGGGTCTGTTTTTTGTCTGTAGGGTGTCAGTGCCATCCGGTTGTTTCCTGCGTCCGGTCATCTGCTTCTCTCCTGCTCCATGGACTGTAAGATCAAGGTGAGACACACAATGGTCAAGTAACTCTGCGTTCACACCGTCAGCGACTGTGTGGCTAGTCTCTTGGTTAGAAGGCGTTTCTAGCTTTGGTTGCTCTAATAACATTTATAATCAAGCTCTGCAGTAACTGACGAGAGACGGATGACGTGAGCTCCGCTGCTTCACTCCTGTTGGGTGTCGCTCTTGAAAGTTGCTCATCATTTGCTAAATGTTAAGCAATTGTCAACTTTTTCGCGTTGCTAGACACACCCACTTCCTGTCACTGTCGCTCGTGTCGCCAGAAGTCGACAGCTCTTCATTGAAATGAATGGAATCTTGTCGCTGGCGGTCTGAACGGGCATAAGAGAGACAGTGAATTTGAATCCTAATGTTCTTCATTCGTAGTAATATGCACAATCATTTGATTGGTGAGGTAGTGACAGAATGCCAAAGATCTTGATGTTTTTTGTTTGTTTTGTCGTCTCTTGCAGTTGTGGGAGGTTTATAATGAGAGAAGATGTGCGCGGACGTTTATCGGTAAGTGTTTCTGTTTCATTGCGTCTGCTGTATGTTGGGATTTGACGCTGTATATAAATGATGTGATTGGAGGATAATCACTTCTGTCAGAAGCAGCGGTGGGTTAGTTAAAGATGTGCACTTAAAAATGTACAGTCTGTCATCATTTACTCATCCTCAGGATGTTTCAAACCTGTATAAATGTCTTTGTTCTGTTAAACACAAAGAAAGATATTTGTAAGAATGTTAGCCATTTTCAGTTCTTTGACATCCACAACCATAGTATAAAGAAAAATATTGTATATTTCGTTGTTCTGTTGAACACAAAGTGAAATATTTTGAAGACTTTAGGAAAATAAAGAGTTCTGGTGCACCTTTGGCCACCATTGAATTTTTCCGACTATGGCAGTCAATGATGTCACAGGATTGAAAATTGCAAATATTCTTCCAAATATCTTTCGTTTTAGCAGGTGGAGAGAAACTCCAGAATCTGTCAGTCGTGTGTAGGGTTGTGATGTATCTCATCATGAATAAATAACTGAAAGTCTTGTTTATGTGTTGTGTGTTTGTGCAGGTCACAGTAAAGCCGTGCGAGATGTGTGTTTCAATAACACCGGCACACAGTTCCTCAGCGCTGCCTATGACAGATATATCAAACTCTGGGACACAGAGACCGGTGAGACACACACATGTCTGGTGTATTATCTCTGTAGGGACAGTCCATAGGTGTAATGATGTTTATACGGTACAAACTGTATATTTTATCCCCTAAACCTAAAGATCATAGAAAACCTTTTGCATTGTTAGATTTTCAAAAATATTGTTCTGTACGATTTATAAGCTTTTTTACCTCAATTTTGGTCGCCACGGTGACGCAAGTCCACATGAGTTTGTGTGTGTGCAAGTCCCCAACAGGCAGTGTTGGGTGTAACTAGTTACTAAGTAATTTGATTACTTTTCCCTTGAACAAGTGAAGTAAGGGATTACTCTTATTTTTTCTGTAATTTAACTTCTGGTGTTATTGAACTAAATATTGTGTGTAATATGTGTGTGTGCAATAGTGGGATTGACATCCAAATTCAAAGTCTAACTATAAATCTGTGCTTTAATGTATAATTCTCACATTTGTAATACTTTGGTCAGTTAATAATCCTACTTTATGTAGTTTTATATTATTTTTTTGAATGAATGAAAAGAGACGTTAATGTTAACCTTGGTTAGAACTGATTCAAGGAGAGACATTTAGTCATTTAGCAGGTTTATGTAGGATATAGAAAGTAATTAGTAATAAGTCATTAAATACTTTTTGGAGAGAGTCATTTGTACAGTAATCTAATGACACTATTGAATATGTAATTAGTAACTAGTAATTCATTACTTTTTCAGAGTAATTTACCCAACACTGCCACCGGCATATAAAACCAAGGCCACAGTGAGAAACACACTTATCAAGGTCTTACTCCGTGTCCTAACCAGACATGATGCTGCGTCACACTTTGTAAACTCTCAAAAATGTCATGGACTTGAGGCATTCGAGGCTTCAGATGACAATATGAACAGAAATGTGATTTATTTTAGCTTTTGATGTAATCCTGCTGTTCTGTGTGTGTGTTGGTAAACTATACAGTTTCCTTTAGAAAGTCTTTTTGATTTCTTTCAGGAAAGTGCATCGCACCCTTCACAAACAGAAAAGTCCCGTACTGTGTGAAGTTCAACCCAGATGAGGACAAACAGAGCCTGTTCGTGGCTGGGATGTCGGATAAAAAGATTGTGCAGGTAACCCCGAGCTGTTGTTTATCTGATGAAGCGTGGCAAACAGGAGAGATTTACAGTGATGTGTTGTTGTGCAGTGGGACATCCGCACCGGTGAGGTGGTGCAGGAGTACGACAGGCATCTGGGTGCCGTCAACACCATCACATTCGTGGATGAAAACCGTCGCTTCGTCAGTACATCTGATGACAAAAGTCTGCGCGTGTGGGAATGGTGAGTACTTCAGTGTTCTGTACATTTGTGGCAGATGTAGAGATGTGTGTGACAACTCGCCCCGGTGTCTCCGTCATATAGAATTGTGTGTTAATGCTTTGTGCGTTGGTCTCTTTCAGGGATATTCCTGTGGACTTTAAATACATCGCTGAACCCAGCATGCATTCAATGCCCGCTGTAACACTCTCACCTAACGGTAGGTGACTCACTGTTGTGTGTTAGCAGTCATGTGTTGGGTTGATAGAGAGAGCTTTAATGTTGGGATATCCGCAGGTAAATGGTTGGCCTGTCAGTCGATGGACAATCAAATCCTGATATTTGGAGCACAGAACAGATTCCGTCTCAACAAGAAGAAGATCTTCAAAGGTCACATGGTGGCGGGATACGCCTGTCAGGTGGGCTTCTCTCCTGACATGAGGTAGGAAACATTCCACATCTACTCTTCATGCACCTCAGGTTTAAAACAAGAGCTGTCATCATGCCATGTGACTGCAGACATCACTGCACGTGTGTTTCCTCAAGCTTGGGTTTTCTGAAAAGTTCACTCTGGGATGCCTTGATCTGCTATTGGTCACACGTCTTTACGTGATATGAATGCACAGGTCAGAGGTCACCAGACCAATGAAATGCATCAGCTTGTGTTTAAACTGTTGCGTGGCTGCATCACAAAGGCGTGTACACACCGGGCCGATAATCATTTTTGAGACGATGTTCATACCCAATCGACAGGCGACGAGCCGAGCGAATGTGCAAATTCTCTTCCTGACATCGATGGCGTTTAATGAAAAACAAAAATACTCCGGTGCTGTGTTGCGCATCGGTCTGCACACTCGCATTGGCGCCCTTTGTTTAGTCACGATAAACGTCTTTACACTCAGTGTTGACATCACAAACATTTTCATCAGAATGAACGTGTCTGTTTCTCTTTTCTTTTAAGGTGTATTTGTGTGCGAGTATATTTAATGTTTCTGTGCTTAAGGACGTTTCTTCAATCTGAATTGTGTGATCGATTGTGATGTTTGAATGGAACCGTCTCTTCACAGTTATGTTGTGTCCGGCGATGCTGATGGGAAGCTGAATATTTGGGATTGGAAGACCACCAAGCTGTACCATCGGATCAAAGCTCATGATAAAGTGTGTATCAGCGCTCTCTGGCACCCCCACGAGACGTCGAAGGTGATCACATGCGGCTGGGACGGACAGATCAAACTCTGGGACTAAACACATTCACACATCTCTCTGTAATGTTTTCTTCTCTATCGTGACGCACATTTCAGAGATTTATTGGGCTGGTATCCAGTCCTGAGAGGACGCTCGCATCACACACAACTGCTTTTATCTCTTGTTTTGTTTTTTAATGGTGGAGAATGTATCGCTTGGCTTTAACAGCGTCTTCAGTGAGTCACATGTCTCTCTTTTTGATGATAATAAATGTGTGTAGTTGATTTATGATGTGTGTGTGTGTGTGTGTGTGTGTGTTTTGGGGGGTTCGGCAGGTCTGGAGTTTTGAATTGAATTCTGTGGTTATATCACATTTGTTTAGAAGCCAACAGTTTCTGACGACACCTTCAGTGCCTGTTTCATATTCATCAAAACCTTACACGTTCTTATTTAAAGGGACAGTTCAGATGAAAATAAACATTGTCATCTTTTCTTCTCTCTCTGTGTTTGTACATCTGTATGCGAGTCGTTATTCGGTGGAACACAAAAGAAGATATTTTGAGAAACGTCTCTGTGGTTTTGTGTTTATTGAATGGAAGTCAATGAGGTTGAGTGTTTCTTGATGATTAACATTCTTCAAAATATCTTCTGTTCTTAAGAAAGAAACTCACACAGGTTTGAAATGACATGAGAGTGAAATTCCTGGATGCGTCGAATTGACGTAACCTCGTGACGTAATCTGCCGGCAGTGGTCACGTCGTGACAACGTAATGGATGAAAACATTTGTGTTGGTAACAGTTAGTAATTTAAATATTGTATTTAATATTCTTTGGGCGGATATGCTGTACAACTATCTTATCTTTCTAAATGTTCTGCCGAAACGTACCGCGAATGGTCATGTGACTTTTATACACCACGTGACTTGTGATTTTTTTCAATCCTTTATTATTATTTATGATTAACAAAAAAAGATAACAACATTCATCCTCCACAATATGTAGTTAATTGTACACCATCAATTCCACATATATTACACAAACATTCACATGAAGTGAACAATTAACATTAAGAAAACTCCTCTTGAATAGCAATTAACCTACTGGGACACGTGACCTGTAAATACGACAAAATGTGTTTCCATCGCAGTTTTGAGAAATATGTCTTTATCGTATTGCCTGAAGAAACACCTCATACGAGTGAGAACTGAGAGCTTAATGGTCAATGCGCGCACTCTGAGGGGTGACGCCACGCACGGTTCTCACGGTCCCGAGGAGGACGTCGGGTCGTTATTACGGCGGGGTTTGATCTTCAGGTGTGTGGTGAGTAGTGGGTGTTCACCCAGCCCAGTATATAAGAGCTGCTGGTGTTCTGGAAGTTCCGCTGTAAGAACACGTTTGGTCGCGTCGGGTCGCTGTAGCTGTGATACAGGAGGAAGTGAGCGCGCTCCAACTCCCTCAACAGACTGAACCAATAGCGAACCACCGAGGGCTCGTCCCCGCCCACTTCAAACCCCGCCCAGTGCAGGTGCACCTCTAGAAGCAGCAGACCGATGGAACCCAAAACGTCTTCGAGGATCAAGTTCTCTAGAATCTTCCACTCGGCGCTTTCCATGTCCACCTTCAGCACGTCCACCTGACGGAGAAAGAGCGTCTGTTATTCATTACTGACACACACACACACACACACACACACACACACACACTGACATCTGACGGCTGTGATGTGTGACTGATGTGAACGTGTGTGACGTCAGAGCTGTAGTTCCTCTGTATGACGTGTTCATGTGAGACCACCAGAGAAGCAGAGCAAGTCCTTATTATTCTCTCTCTCTCTCCCCTCTCTCTCCCTCTCTCTCTCTCCCCTCCCTCCTCTCCTCTCTCTCTCTCTCTCTCTCCTCTCTCTCTCTCTCCTCTCTCTCTCTCCTCTCTCTCTCCCCCTCTCTCTCTCTCTCTCTCTCTCTCTCCCCTCTCGCTCTCCTCCCCCTCCCCCTTCAGATATTAGAGTCATTACATTTGATAAATGCAGTTTTTGCATAAAGTAACATGGCTTTTGTATAAAATACACTATCAATAGTTAACGGTCGTAAAATATTCAAAACTATGCCAGCAACATTTACGTTTAAATGATATTCACATTAACATACCTTAACTTTACAAATATGTTCTTTCGCTGCGTTTTGGTTTTATTGCAAATTGTGTATTTAAAATAATACTATACCCAAATGAAATTGAATAATTGACCGTTTCTGACAATTATTATAATAATGATTCATCTTTTTTCATTATGATGTATGTAAAGCTATCTTGCAACAATGAACATTGTGAAAACCGTTAGGTGTAATTTGTGTGTTTATTTGGACACTTTTGTTGCTCTGTACCTGTCTGTGGCCGAAGTCATTAAGGATGGTGGCGAGTTTTTTGGTGTTGCTGTGTTTGTGTCCGGCCGGGTTGGGGTCTCTCCAGTCTACAGAGAGTTTGTGAAACCACATGTGTGAGTCCTGCAGGTGTGCTCCTCTGATGCTGGGATCAAAACAATGAACCTCACACCCCGAGACGGCCAAAGAGCGCTCCAGACCGTCATCCTCCGTTCCCAGTCTACAGACACAGAGACGACATGAGGGTTAGTGTTCCTCTGGGTAGAACTGTTCTGGGTGCTCGCGAGAATGGGTTTCATAGCTGTGGTTATGACGGGTATTGTGTGAGGTTTGTGCTCATCTCCAGCAGTAACAGAGCATCAGAAAGAGCAGGTTGGTTACACAGCGCTGCAGGGTTCTAGTGTGCTTCATGAAACATTCATCATTCACTTCTGCTGACTCTATAATGTCCACAGTATCTGGGTCATAGAGGAAGTGTGATGGGTTTGGACAGCATCATTTGTCAGGGAGGATAATAATAGTGTTACTGAAACTCACTGTTCCTTTTCACATTGAACGTTCTTGTTGTCACGTTGAATAATGACACGCGTGTTCTTGTGTGTAGCCCTACTGCGGTGTTGACTTCACAGTGCACTACCAAAGTACACTACACTCCACACTAGATGAAGTGAATGTTAGGTCATTGAGAAAAGAGTGAATGAGGGAATGTTAATGAAGTTTGACTGGATTAAGTCACGCAGAAGAACACCTGCAGACGCAACTGAGGCATTCACCACCACTATAATACATATCATGCATTACACACACTCACACTACACGCACACACACACACACTCACACACTCTCTCAAACACCCATAGGCACTAGCCAACACACACACACACACACACACACAGGATGTTAATGAGAGTAAAAGATGCTGAATCAGGAGGTAAACCACACACACAGAGGAGATGATGTATAGCACAAATCCTGACACGAGTTCTTTCTTTTTTTTACAGCTTTTCTCCATTGCTAACACACAATTCATGGAACAATTCACTATTTTCTCACAACTATAAACACATCCTCAGAACAACACACCAACTTGACACACAAAACCTCCTCATTTTGCAAAGGTGTAAGCATGTTCTCATTCAGAAAACACAAACACACAATGTAATGAGCTGAAGTGTCAAGATGTAAACTCATATAGCACACATGTATCCCTCAGTGAACATTCAGACTGATGACACACACAACCGAAGCGTCCTAGAATCCTCTACAGGCCTTTACACTACAGTGAACACTACGCTCTGTAAGAGTTTGTGTAGAAATGTGTGTAATAGATTCACCTGAGCGAGTAAACTCTGCAGCGTTGAGAGTTGATGCGCTGATACAGACTGAATCTGCTGTCCAAACACAGAACCCATGAGCCCCGCTCATCCTCTCTGTCCAACACCCCGGACGCACGTCTCTCACAGTACACCTGTCACACACACACGCTGTTCTTCACCTGCACCTGATTTCACTGTTTACATTGAAGAGGAGTCAAGGAAAATCCATAAATGTGACGTATATAACCTTTGGTGTGGAGATGTATTGGATGAATCTGTTTGCTTCTTCCTCCAGGTTGTGTCTCGCAGCAGCCCATGGTTCAAGAGTGATCTTCCATCGATGAACCTGAACAAACACAGCCACTGTTATTACACGGCTGGGTGGAATGCTTGATTCTGATTGGCCAGTCGCGACATTTGCAGGTTCGTTATTCCCAGATAACAACCGCTCAAAACTGGGAGGGAGGACTAGAACCCTCACAGTAATTTACAATGAATGAACAACTACACATGTTGTGGTGTTGAATTTCTTTTTACAGTAATTATCATTGCTGCCCTGGAATTTCAGGATTTCCCCTCATATTTTTTCACCTTTTGACTGTAATTGTTTGTACTATATTCAATTTTTTTTATATAGTACATTTAACAAAGGGGAAAGTGATTCTATATAAAATACTGATTCATTCAAACTTCATAAATAAAAGTGAATAATCTCTGTAATGCTCCCTGTTGTTAGTGTTTTTTAGGTCTGTGTGTTATGAATGAGAGGGTTATGTGGAGCTTATTTAGAGACATAGATGAAATGTTTTGTCGGTCTATATGAAACTCATGCTTTCTGATCTCGTCTCTCTCTCTCTCTCGTTCTCCTCTCTCTCTCTAACTCCTCCTCGCGTCTCTCTCTCGCTCGTCTCTTCTCTCATCTCTCTCCTCTCTACGTCTCCGTCTCTCTCTCTGGTGGTCGTGCTCGGTCTCAGGCATCCGTCCTCTCGTACGTCGTCGGCTCGGGGATCCTCCGGGAGGGGTCCGGGGGGAAAATAAACGCGAGTCAAGGAAAAACCCCTCAATCTGCCAATCAATCAAGGGTCACATCTCCGCAACGAAATGAAGGGCCAGAAGTACGCAGGCGTCAAAATCTGCGACGGTGCGGCGGGGTAGCGAAAAGATGCGGGGAAAAGGTGGGAGGGGGAGGGGTAAGAAAAATCAGATCGAGTGCTCGGGGGTCGTGCAGGGAGCCTCTCCATTCTAACAGTCCTCACTCTCATGCTCAGGGAAGGGCGGGGGTGGAAGGGGGAAGGAAGAAAAAGGAAGGGGGGGGCGGAAACAGAATCGATCGCGTCTACCAGAATCTCTAACTCGGTCAGATCTCTCCAATCCTCTCCCATCAGGCTCGGCACTCTACTCCAATCTCTCGATCCTCATGCGCTACGTCCTGCCCATCAAAGTTCGATCTCATCTCTCGAGGCCGAACATCTCTATTCTGAAAAGTTCTGTCACAATCCATCCTCTCCTCTCCATAAGGCTCTGCGTCGCTCTGCAGAATACGGGACCGGTAGGTCGGTCCCTCATCTCGAATGGTCATCGGCGGGAAGTCATCGAGGCTGAGCTACACAGACGTAAAGGGAGCGGAACAGATTTCGCGGCCGTCGTACATCTTCGCAGTTCGTTCGGATGCTCAAACCGAGGTAGACTTCAGGTAAACAGACAAAATCTCAACAGAATGCCCATCCTCGGCGCTGGCAAATCTCAATAAAGTTCTCTCTCTCAGATCCAATCTTTGCTCGACAAAAAGTTGGTCTACAGTTGCTCGATGCCATCTGTGACCCTAACTTCGTCAATCGTCTCTCGTCGCGTCGTCAGGTGCGAACTTCCACTCAGTCGCGAAAGATCCAGGAAGGAAAATGCGAGGTGGCTCATCACTCCAGGGTGAGCCGGCAGGGAGCAAAGTACTGACTAAGAAGGAGAGAAGGTATGCTCATTGCGGATGCTTCCTCCGCGTCGCTGCT
Organism: Triplophysa siluroides; assembly: GCA_006030095.1. NCBI lineage: Eukaryota > Metazoa > Chordata > Actinopteri > Cypriniformes > Nemacheilidae > Triplophysa > Triplophysa siluroides. Next base: position 506,764 of record VCII01000713.1, read on the forward strand.
CGGTCTCTCAGTCCTGCGGGGTCTCCAATGCCCCCTAGATGAGATACTTCGCTCCCTGTCGCGTTCTACATCGTGAAGACCGGGGCCTTCACTGCTACTCACTCGGAGAACTGTCTCCACTAGTAAAAAACCAAAAACAATCCCTGAGGTATCCACAGAGGAGGAGGGGAGCATTCACTCCGATGCTCTCGTCCTCGGGCATCAATCTCAAAAAGACTTCCTAGTACAGAGAGTCAGTCAAATGAGCAAGAAACACAAAGGAAAAACTATCCTGCCTCATCTCGTCTCGTCGTCGTCCCCTCGATCAGCGCGACGAAGGAAAAAGAGTGGCAAAGACTCGCATCGTCTCTAGTGCTCTTGGCCCAGGTAGTCTCTCAACACGCTTCAATGAAGGCTCGTTCTCTATCAATCTTCTGACTCGCCTTCGGGTTCGGGGAAGCATCAAAACTGCACAAAGGGCAAACCGTCTCCTCAATCATCGGTCACTCTGACGGTCTGCGGGTCGAGAAGGTCTCTGGACCGGTGGATCGTATGCCTCCAAACATGACGCCACTCAGAACCCTCCAGTAACTACGTCACCTTTCGTCTCAGGTCAAGCGACGATTCTCGAGTGGGATCGAATCAGATGTCCTCTGGCGCAGATATCGTTTGAGCGAGATAGGCAGTCCATCTGCTCTTACCTCCTCCCTTCTCGTCGCACCGACCCCTCTCCTCTCGTCCTGAGAGACATCTCAAAGTCTCCTCTCTATCTGCAAGACCTTCTAAACTACTTGTAAACTTACTCTCCTCATCTCTCTCCCCTCTCCCCTCGCTCCTCTCTCTCCCTCTCTCTCTGCCTCACATCAGGTCTCTCCTGCTCTGCGTTCTCATCATCGCTCTCAAGTACTCTCTGCTCCGTTTCTCTCTCGACTCCATCTCTCTCTCTTCTGCATCGAGATCCACTCTCCTCTGCTCTCCAGCACAGGAACTTCTCTCTATCTAAAGCTCCTCTCCTCTCAACGCATAACTTCTCTCATCCTCGTCGAGAGGGGAAGATAAGCTGCTCATACAGCCCGCTCACTCTCACATCAATCAGTCTGCTCTCAAAGTCGGGTCAGCGAGAGCTCGTATCGAGCTCATCTCCGTCTGGCATAATCATCGGAGTTATCTCAGCTCTCTCTCCTTCATTCAAAATTCAAGGGAAATACCGATACTCTCTCTATTAAAAAAACACACCAATCCTCACTCCGGGCTCTCTCCAGTGGCTGGGGCCAGTTCTGTCGGAGAACTCGGAGGCGATGCTCGAGACGCAAGAATATAGCGAGCAGAGCAGGTAAACGGGGACCGGAGCAAGAGCAGGATCTATACGGGAGCATATGAACTCTCCAAATCACCAACTCTCAAGAAAATACGGAGACTCGACACGGCGGGTCTCTCTCTTGTCAGTGACCATCAGCAATCCCCGCTAGGGATCCTATGAAAACGAGCTCACAAGGTGGCTCGTCTACGGTCAGGAACCTTCGTCCAAAGCACTACACGATGTCGTAAGCGTATCGAGCACCTCTACTCGAAACCTGCGTATGAACTATTCTAACAGCTCTCTAGCATTGGCCAACTCCTCTCCTAGACACGGTTCGACCTCTGAAAATAATCCAAAGTCCGTCATCTAGCTCTAGCAAAGTTCGGTCGAAGCCTTAGATCAGGATGGGTATCGAGGAAATTGGAGTCGGCAAACACAGTCACAATTCATAGGCTCTCACATCTCGCGTACATGTAGAGGTATGTGTACTCTGCTAGGCATCGAGCAACGGCGATTCGCCTGCCTCGGGAGAGATCAAGCTCGGAATCTCATCCCTCTTAGCTGGCTCTCGAAGATAGGGTTGACTAATCTACGTTGCACTCTCGCTCTCTCTCTACACAAAGATCCTCTCGTCCTGGCATGAGGATACTACTCTCTCTCTCTCGTTCCCCTCTCCCCTCTCTCCCTCTCCCCTCGGTTTGTGTGGTTTGTGTGTGTGATTCTTACAGATTCAGCAGGAAGTGTTTCCTCAATGGATTCTACAGGATTCCAGAATCACTGGGACTGTTTTTAGATCTCATGAGTTTATTCTTGCTCTTGTAAATGTCACACACAGACTGCTCAACATGAGCGCTGAGTCTTTATTTAGCAGAGGCGGCACGAAGAGAAGCCCAATGTACCCTGGGGCGAGCACGACAAGGACCGCAAAAGCAGAAGCATGAGATGAAGAGAGAGAGAGAGTGGAGAGAGACGAGGAGCAGAGAGAGTCCACACATTTTCAATGGATGTTTCTCGTTTCTGTCTCTCGAGCTAGAAGACCTATACAACTTTCCTCAGCAGCTCTGACAGTGATGCACATTGGAGATTCGCTGACTGATGATCTGAGCAGGAAATACATTGACATTGGAGGATTGGGTTTGTTCTCTCTGATGTTCAGGTTATAGTTTGACTGCAGATGTTGTCGTGTTACTCTGAATCTTCAGTTCTGGATTTAATTCATTTCTTTATTCTCGCAGCAGCTCTTAAACACGCCAACGACTCTAGAAACACATTCAGTGCTTCCTTTAAAAGTGAAATGTAAAGTGATATCAAACACATGTATGGGATTGAGGGGGAGAAGAGGGAGAAGTTTGGAATGTGGGAGAACATCATTAACCCAAATATCTGAAAATGCAGAAGCAGTTGTCTGTCCGAAAGCAGCCGTGTTGCAAGCGCGTTGAATTATTCTCCAACCCTTAATTACAATTTTAAATCTAAAAGCTGGCTGCTGTAGCTGCGTTGTGATGTGTGTGTGCATGTGATGTGTGTTTGTGCATGTGTGTGCGTGTGCGTGTGTATATGCGCGTGTCGTCATGTGTTGCTGCATTTGTGATGTGATTTGTGATAGCCTGCCTGCACCACTTGTATTCTAGTATGTGTGATGTGAGAAATGTATTAAGAAAAAAAAGGGTAGAAGGATCTTTCATGAGCCCCATGCGCCGGTCAAGAGTCATGTCTGCAAGAGTGAGTGTGAAAGTCTTCAGAAGAATCTCAATGAGCTTTTGTTGAAGAACCAGCAGCACGAACACGAGAGATTATTCACTGTAAACGCCTTCGCTTTATCTTCCACATCTCATTTAATTCAGATGCAAGTACAAACATGTCAAAGCTGATGCAACTGATCTAGATAAATAATGATTATATTAAAGTCCAGAGGGAATGAGATTTGATGTTTAAATCTGTAACAGGAGTTGAAGTTCAGTGTAGAAGTGTCACGAACTGACTGTATCTTTGTCATGTTCAGAGCTCATGTGAAGTATTACTGTATCAAACACATTCTCTCATATAATGATAAGCGCTCTTTATCTGCTGGATCGGATCAGAGACACACACGCTCACCTTTCTGTGATGTTTCACCGCTGGACAGCATGTGGACGCAGCATCCACTGAGAAGCACGCGCAGGGTTGTCTATGGCAACGCATACTGTAGCGCGTGCATGAGGTGCGGAGGGGCACCGTCTTACATCCAGATCTTCAGCCAAAAGTCTTTAAACTCCACGTAGATGTGAGCGCAGATACACAACAGAGAGAGCAGAAGACACGAACGCAGCACAAAACACTTCTTCATCTTCTTCAGGTTTGTGAATATGACCTCAGACACATCATCAGAGCCGGATGAGAGAGATTCTGTACTTCACATTATTAACACACTTTTAGAAATCTGCTGAAAACACATGAGCGCCATGCTAAAATGACCAATGCCTGCGTGACGACATGTGTGCACCAGCATTTGCCTGCAACGGAAATATCCCAAATGAGATGAAGCTTTCCTTTAGCAGTATCTTAAAATCCACATGAGCACATGTTTATTTCATATAAAGACAAGGATTGCTGTGGTAAGTCTCAGTCGAGTGAATGATTAAGTGTGTACCGTCACCGTCCGGCTCGACTCGTGTGTTGCTGGGAGCGAGTGTGTCACGGATTATTATATTTGCATTTCGCATTTCTAGGCCGGTTTGCTTGTTGCCGAATGTCATTAAGACTTGCGTGTGTGCCTGTAACTAGGTAGAAAATCTTTTGAGGTTGGTCTGATGCGGGATACTGACACTGTTACACTCTCTCGTTATGACTCGCCCCCCCCTCCCTGATGATGATGGAACTTTTACTGAAGCTGAAATGAAATGCTTGTCTTTTTATGGAAGAAACATGCAACCCTTTTTGATTTGCTCTTCCCCTGTGTGGATTTTATGGATACTGTGAGTATAACTCCCTGTCTTTTCCTCGCTTGTGTACTCTTTTTTTTTTTCTGTATTTTGTGCGTTCCCCCCCCTACTCCGCTGCCTCGCACCATGGTTGTGATCAAGTACCTTTTCCGTGTCCGTGGACTGTATGACCGGCTCTCTGCTCCTCCTTGTGACTGATTGTCACGCACGGTTCGGTTTCTCTATCTCCGGACCCTGGGGGGAACAACTGAGGGGGACGACAAGTAGGCCGTGGACTGGCGGAGCACTCCGGAGGACGGGAGGGGCGGCGGGGGAGCAAGACGGAGCGGCGGGCCGTGGGGGGATGGGTGATGTATGCAGGGGGAGGCAGAGGGATGCGGCTCAGGGGAGGTGGCGGATGTGCCGGCGGGGGGGCTTCGTGGCCGCTGAGGGCGGAGGTGTGTTCCTATGAAGGGGAGTGGTTGAGGTGCCAATGTTGCTGGGGTGAGCGCGGTGTGGTGGAGGGACGGTATGGGGTTGGTGGGTTGTGGATGATGTGGGGAGTGGGACTGGGTGTTGTGCTGTGTGATGAATGGCTGTTGATTGTTCTGCTGGCTTGATACCTGCCCCTTGTTGTGTGCTGTTTGAAAGTCTCCTGTCGTGTTTTCTCCTCTAGTCTCATGTCGTCTCTCCGTCTGCATGTGTCTGTGTTCAGTGTTGGTGAACATCTGTCTTGAGAACTGAAGAACACTACAGTGCTCATTCACATGTCTGAGGCTCCGCCCACAGGCCCCTCCCATCTTACCAAACACACACATATTTCCACAGAGTTTCAGAATGAGTCTCCGCCCATATTCCTCTGGATAGCGGGAGGCCGTGCAACTCTAGACACACACGCACACACACACACACGCACACACACACACACACTTCACCCCTTTCCATCGCTGCTGCAGCTGGATTTCATCTACTCCATGAGAGCTTGTCTTGTGTTTTTTGTCCCACGGTAAACAGTAAACATAAATCTTTCAAATGTTCTCCCAACAGAGGTTATAATGTAACCTGGACAATATATGAACATGTTGCTAACAAACATTCTTGTGTTGACTGGACTCACATACTCAAGTGTTAGTCCAAACAATCTGACATGAAACAATGGATTGAGAGTTCCCAGCATGCATTGCACGCTTCAGCTGTTATTGACAAATTTTTTGCTTCAAATTTCACTTTAAAAAACCAAATGAGTTGAGTTAAGTTGTCTTTATATCCTTAGTTTAGGTTTGTAGGGACGTTGAGAAACATGACCCAGTAAAACAGAGTTTGTTGCTTTACTTCAAACTTGTAATTTTCTGAGCCTCAGATTCTTCACATTGCACTGTAACAAGTGTTATGTGTAAGAACCCAGAACATGGCAGAACAATCTATTTTGGGTTATTTGTCTTATTTTCACATTGGCGATTGGTAGACGTCCCTCTGAAACACTTGATTATGATTGGTCAGCTGTGACATCATCACTTATTTCCTACCTGTTCTAGTTTCATATAGTTTCTATATTATGTTCGTGTTCATGTGTTTGTCATGTTGTACACTCGCACGTGAAGTCTTCTGCCCTCAGATGGTCACACTGAGTAGTGCACTGCTCCAGAAAAGACAGGATCATGACAATATATAATGATGGTGATATTTCCTCATGGGTGTCTCTGTGCTGCAAGCTTTGCTCTGTATAGTATGTTTCTGTTTATATTTTGTAAACAGTGCTGTGCTAGTGTGATGTGACCCATGGAACAGGAATGGAAGAGAGTTAAATGTCTCATTTATTTTAGAACTAAATGTATTGTGCTATCATTCACGTTGATTTAAATGTCTGTGGTTTTTCTGAAGCTGATCTGAGCTGCTCCAACATACACAACAAAATGAACAATGATTAACACGGCAAAGCTTCAGACATGACAAACAACCATCCCAAAGGTAAAAACCTTTCTAACATTTCAAAAACATTTCTAAATGTGTGTTGAGTGGGGAACTTTGAACTTTGGAGTGGGGGGCTGAAATGTTAACAGACCACAAGAGTCTGGCTTATAAAAGTCTTTCACCAGCGAGGAGAAAAGAGAGAGACGGACCTGAAGTCATGATGAGGAGACATGCGCTCTGTCTTTTACTGCTCTTGACAATCTTCACACTGTCCAGTAAGTGTTTCATTTCCTGACAGAATGGTGACATCACACTAATTATATATCAGTGGTTTGAAGAGATATTGAGAATGTTTAATGTCAGGATGACTTTAATATACACCAGAATTCTGCCTTTGCAACTAGCATGAGATGCATCAACTGTTTTAATGAGACGTTTGCTTATTGCAGAGACTCAAGATTCTGGAGATCCAGAAGCACCATGCTTAAGTATGAAAATGTATCATATATTCTGCACACAACAACACAGTTACAGTGATCAAAACTCAATATTAAATGTCAGCATTGATTTTAAGCAGTTGTAGAGGCATGAATATAAAGTCATATTGGACATTAAATGTGCTTTAACAACTGCTCTGCTGCCCCTAGTGGACAAAAGATATAAGAGCTTTCACAAGTATGAATATCTATATGAGGCCGAGTCCTTGAATGCTTTAAACGGAGCGGTCAACGGCCCAAGAATCAGCTGCAAGGTGCGTTTTCATCATCAAACCGACTGTTCTTTATTTATATTGGCAGCAATGCAACAAAAAATAAGCCTTACTCCTGCAAACATTGTGTCAGGTTGAGATAAAGGTTCCAGGTCCATGCAGCTACATCATACACACCAGTGAGTGTGCAGTGAGTGAAGTGACTGATGTTGATGCTGATGGAAAGACGGTGTTTGGATCAGCTCCTGGCACTGACAACTTCAAAGCTGAGATGGAGAAGTGAGCGTCTTATTCTCCGTCACCATGTGTTTCAAATAAAGAGCGATTTCTTGAACGATTTCATGACTCTATGTTTGTTGTTGTATGTGCTCAATGTCCCTTTGCTCAGGTATCCTCTGAAGTTCACAGTCGAGAGAGACGATGACATCAAACTCTTCCCTGAGGAGGAGGAGCTGGTCAACATCCTCAACATCAAGAGAGGAATCATCTCTGTTCTGGCTGTTCATGTACTTGAAGAGGAAATGAACAAAGACACGGTGAGACGATAAACGCTTGGATAAGAAGATAAATCCCTGTAGCTCAGTGGTTAGAGCGTGGCGCTGGCAACGCCAAGGTCATGGGTTCGATCCCAGGGATTGCACATACTCAGAGACAAATGTAAAGTACGATGCAATGTAAGTCGCTTTGGATAAAAGCATCTGCCACATGTAGAAATGTCAATGTATTTTCATCTCAGCCAACCATCTATGGCCTGTGCAAGACTGACTTCATTGTGAACAGTGGAGAGAAGATCGCCACAGACGTCACCCTGAACAGAGACCTGTCAAAATGTGACAAATTCAGACCGGTCAACGATCACACCAGTCCCCTGGCTCTCGTCACCAGCACGGTGAGTTCTGAGACACTTCAACACACTTAAAACCAAAGTTACACGGACTGAGGTGAAGTGAGATGTCCAACGTTTTTGTCTTTGTCTCTTTTGAAGCAGCACTGTCCTCTTGCTCAGTTGGTCAGGAGCACCCAGACCTGCAACTACAAGTTTGACAGTGAGAAGCATCATATGACCTCTGGGGTTTGCACGGAGAGACATCTTCTTGTTCCGTTCTCTCACAAGTAAGTACTATATTGGGTTTGATGACTCTTTGGTCAAGCATGTCTGACTTGCTATCTGTCTCTTTGGCTATGGTCACGTTCAGAGGAGAGTTTGGAGTGACCAATATCGGCAAACAGAACGTCACCCTTTTGGGAGTCACTAAAAATAACGACAGGGTCTTTAACCACAGTAAGAAAAACCTCTTGTTTTCATCCTTGTTCGCAAAGTGAAAGAATACTCAAACTTTGCATTGACTGTCGTCATTCCTTCAGAAGTGGCCAACATGAAACCCCTCCATCCAGACAGCAGTGTCGACATGAGCCCGGTTCAGGATAAAGAAGATGCTCTTGCTGTTGTGAGGGAACTTGCTCAGCTTTCCAAATCCAAGGTCGGACACAAGAGAGCTCATCTGGCTCACAAGCTTATCGGTACGATCCGAAGGATGAATGCCGAAACTCTTGCAGCTGCGGTTGTTGAAGCTCTGGAGATCTCGCAGTCTTTGACGTATCAGGCTCTATTTCAGTGCGGTACCCCAGAATGCAACAGGGTTATTATGGGAGTTTTCAGGACCTTTGATAGATCTTCAGCAGAGATTGACGCCGCTGTATACGCCATGGGATTGATGCCACGTCCCTCTCGTGTACTTGTGAGGGAAATGTTGGAGATGGCAAAGTTCAAGCCCACCAAACCTGTCTACTATGCCGTTAGCAATGCTGTGAGAAGGTGAGGGAGCTTGAGAATTCCACGAAGAGTAAAGTTCAAGTTTATAATGACAGCCTCTCTTTTTTGACATCAGGTTGTATGATGCGGAGGGAGTCACCAGTGAGATCCAATCAGTAGCCGCTCATGTCCTCGAACAGATCGGTGATTGTACAGGCGACCAGGAGCACATCTTTCTGTCACTTAGGGTGAGTTAACAGATCATCTTCACAATCTACAATTAAAGCTGTTGTTCTGTTATTCAAACTACACATGTTACAGGTGCTTGGCAACATGGTGGTTGCCATGGAAGCGGCAAGCCCAGCTTTGATGTCTGCTGTGATTCAATGCATTAACCAGCAGATTGCATCTCCTGCAGTCCAGCGCGCTGCCGTCCAGGTCTACCGACAGATTCCCGTACCTGAGCAGGTGAAAGTATTTTGCATTTAGAACTTAGCTCATTGCTGACTGAATGTCGATCTAACTGCCCTTTCATGTCTGTCGCAGGGCAGGGAGGTGCTCATGAGTGTGGTTCTGGACAGAGCTGCAGTTGTACAGAAACGTGTTGCTGCCTATCTCATCCTGATGAAGGACCCTACTTCTTCTGAACTTTCTCGGGTGGCAGAAGCGCTCCACGCTGAGGAAATTCTTCAGACCAAGAGTTTTATCATCTCTCATATGAGGAACATCCTGAGCTCCACAGCGCCGGAGACTATGCAGTATGAATGCAGTAGATCATAAACAACTCAGTTCTAAACTGTGACTTTATGTGACTTAATTTTTTGATTCTTAGATTGAAGCAGAAGATTTTAGGGGCCTTCCAGAGCAATGAAGTTGGGACACTGCTGGATCCCACAAAATTCTCTCGCTTCTATAAAATGGGTTCTCTAGAGGGGAACATGATCTTTGAGTCTCCAGAAGAACTTCCCAGAGAACTCATGCTGGAAATGACCTTGGATGCTTTTGGATTTGATATGGATTTGGTTGAGGTACAACGCCCATTCCATGTCCAGTTTTTTCTTGATGTGTTCATGAACATATTGTCTTGCATCTTAACTTTCTTATCTTGTTTTCGATTCCTTGCTGTCAGATTGGAATTGAAGGTAAAGGGTTTGAGCCCTTTGTCGAGGCTCTCTTCGGCATCAATGGATTCTTTCCAGACACAGCGATGAAGACTATTTTCTATGCTGCCAACAAGATGCCCCTACAGGTTAAAGATGTCTTGAATGACATAGTTCCTGTCTTGAGGAATGACAGGAGGAGGAGACAGGTACTGTACAGAGTAGCAAATAAAATGTGAAGTCTTGCTTGATTTTAATAGTGTTCTGTTGTCATGGTGTGTGTGCTGTAGACGACTCAAAACATAGTCCAAGAAATCAGACAGAATGTCAACAAGCTCTTTCGAGAACTGAAGGCTCAAGATTCCCCTGAGGCACTGGTGTATATCAGACTTCTGGGTGCTGAACTTGGCTATCTGAAAACTGAAGATATGGAGGAGATGGTGCACTCTGCTGGCAAGATGTTCGAGAATCTCCTCAAGATGCTCCCTAAAGATGCAAGTGCAGAACTTCTTTTCATGACGCTAGGAATAGGTTTAGAATAAAGAAATCTTCTACCTGATTTAAACCATTGGTGTGATATTTTTGAAGCAGTTCATCAGAAGTTTGTTCTCAAGCGTGGACAACGATCTTTTTCTTCACTACATATTCATGGATAATGAGTTCTACCTGCCCACCGGTTCTGGATTTCCGCTGAGAGTTTCTCTGTCTGGTATTTTAACTCCTGGAGTCAAAGGAGGACTGAGTTTTAATCCAGACATGGTGAGTCCAAAATGAACTCCAGCAATAAAAATAACATCTGTGAAATCAACGCTGTATTTCTGACTGTTTTACAGGGTGAATTTGCATTCCTGCCATCTGTCGGTATTGAGTTTGTGACCGAGGTTGGCGCTCACTTCCCTGACTACATCGACTCCGGTCTGAAGATGCACACTAATATTTATCACGAGAGTGGCTTTAAAGCAAAACTCTTTGTGAGAAACAACCAGGTCAAGCTCACTGTTCCTGCTCCTCAAGACCCGACAAAGATCATCAGCATCACGTATGATATTTCAGTTTTGTGGGCTACAGTCCGTACATGAAAGGGAATCTAATCTTTCTGTTAAATCATGCCTGATGTTCTTCATATACAGCAATTCTCTAGTGTCTGTTGGTGCCGGCACATACAAAACAATTCCTGCCGTGGGGGAGCGTACAGAACTTGAATGCAGTCGTTTTTTCCCAGGACTGAAGTATTGTACAGTCCTGCAATATTCTAATGGCATGTTGAACGATGCTGCCCCCTATTTTCCTCTGAATGGTGACAGCAAGTAAGTAAAAATGATTCACTACTGATATTGAAAGACTCAACAATATTTTTCCTGAACATTTAATACACGCCGGATGTGTGTTTAGATTTGCTGTTGAGCTGCACAGCACCGGAGAGGTCACAGAGTACACAGCCACCATTGGCTATGAGCGCGAGGATGAGACGGACAGAGTCACAGTGGACGTAAAAGCTGAAGGTACGAGATACAGATTTGCATCATCATCTGTTGAAACATACCTGGAAAAAAGTTAGATTTTCTTCCATGTTTTATTTACAGGAACGTCTTTTGAGGGCACAGTGACGCTGAAGCTTAACAGACAGACATACGCGGCCTCTGCAGAGCTTCTCGCTCCGTTTCTTCAGCTTGAATCTAAAGTGAGTGCAAACGTCGTGAAGCGCGCAGAAGAGCTGACCGTTGAACTTGAGTGTGACCTAAAACTCCCAGAGACGTCCTCAGCTCAAAAACTCATCCTGAAGTGTGGTATGTGGCTTTGAATTGTTCTGTCAATTATGTATGATGTAGAAATGATTTTAAAATAATGTGTTTATTAAATCTCTTCAATGTCAGATGGTAAGAAGATTGAAGCTGAGGTGAAATCTGATGTCAGTTCTGAGATTCACAACATCATCAACAGTGATGTTGAAGGCATGATCAACAGTTTTTTAGATTACCAGATACTCAAGAATAAAATTAAGATCTGTGATATTCTGGTAAAGTCAGTTAAGGTAAAAAAAGATCCCCAATTTCTTTTCATCAGGTTTCAAGAGAAACTGAGAACAAATAAATGGTTGATATTCCATGTGTGCAGGGTTTGAGAGTTCCTGTTATCAGTTTTCCCAAGAGACTCTTCCTAAACATGTAAGTCTTAATGATCTTCTAAAGCACATTAATTAAATTATTTATTTTTTGGTTTTAAACATCAACCTGATGGACTGATGGAAATTAGCCAGTACGGCTAAATCTGGCACATTTTTGTTTCTTTTTTTATGTATTAGTCAACGTATCTTCTCCCTGATTAAATAAACTAATGGATATACAGTAGTGTGTGTATATTACACACTGAGATTTGACTAAAACCTTTCATTTTATGTTTTAAACAGAGAGGGTGCTGCAAATTATACCTTTGGAGAGCACTACAAAACCATGACGTTTAATTTTCCTTTGGGTGGGAAAACCACTAAAGGTCTGAACTTCTACACTAGCATCAACACATCAAACCTGGACCACACTTCAGTTTTCTTACATCTGTTGACATGTCTCTTCCAGAGATCTTCATTCCTGAAAGTGTGTCGCTGTCTGTGCCGACTCTTGGAATGGTGGAGGTGTCTGGAAAATTAAACAGCAACTTCTACCATCTAGAAGCAGCTGTGACTGCTGAAAGAGATGCTGCTGTACACACAAGCTATTCCGCTAATGCTGAAGTCACTGGAACAAGTTCTGTTGATCTGCTGTCGCTGAAGGTTAAAGGTAAAAAGTGGTCTTTCTTTAAACGGCACTACTGTATGGACATTATTTGAATCTACTTTTTCTTTCGTCTGCACAGGATCTGCGTTGGTTGAATCCACACCCGGCGATTCCTTCAAGGCTAATGTAAAGACAACAGTTAACCACAAGCTTGTTGATTTCAGCGTCAGTGTTGCAGAGGAAGTCAAATTCAGTGAAAAGATCAGCGTGAAATCCAATAGCAAGCTGGAAGTGACTAGTCCTGTGCAGGGAGTGCAGATTTATCTGGAGCACACTGGACAGGTCGGAGTTAATACTGAAGAGATCTCTGGAGATGGAAACCTGGAAGGATCCTTTAAGGCTGGTCAAGTACATGGTTCTGGAACCCTTTCACAGTCCGTCTCACTCCTTCCATTCAAATCCAAGGCAAACATTGATACTTCACTGAAAACAGGTTCAACGATTCAGGCTCGGAACACCTTTACTGCAGCTTTCACCAATGAGGGGCTGTCTATTCAGTCCAACACGGCACTATTTGAAGACCGTTTCTCCAACACTGCAGAGCTTACCTTCAAGAAATCTCAGTTTGCTCTAAAATCAGGTACAAAGTCATCAGTGTTTGGTCTGAAGATCCAAAACACAGCTGAGGCCAGAGCGGGTGCAAAAGCAGCCAGCAGTAAGATTGTCACGTCAGTTGACCTTTCTGAAGAACGGATCCATTCCCAGATCACTGGAACACTGGACACCGATGGTCTAACGGTTAACAGCGATGCCTCTGCTACTCTACCCAGACACACAGCAACCCACAAGGCCATTCTGACCGTCAACAAGGACGGCCTGTCCTCCAGCGGCACAGCATCAGTGAAAAGCCTCTTGAGTCTGGAAGAGCTGCAGCACACCTTTGATATCAGCTTTCAGAATCTGACTCTAAATGGCAAGTGCCAGACCACAGGAGGGATTTTGACAACACAACTGAGACACAACACTGAGCTGGAAGTTGCTGGACTTGCTGGCAGATTTAAAAATCAAATCCACTGGTCTACGGAAGATTTCCGCTTCGACACTACGGCTCGTGGCACAGCCGCTCAGTTCAGACTCAACTTCGATGCCTCTGCTGGCGCTCAAGGTTTTATACATCTCAATAGACGGCAGCATGTCCAATTTGACACAAAAGCTCACCTGAAAGTCGAGCCATTTGCCATCGTGCATTCTCACAGGTGCAGAGTCTCAACCACCCTTAAGATAGACAGAGGTGTCTCAATCCAATCAACACTTGAGAATAAGTTTGACACCGTGATCACCCCTGCGGAACAAAACGCAACCCTGACAGTGAAGTGTAAAGTAAACGACTATGCCATAAATAATGAATTTAGTTCTTTTAATAATCCAGAGAGACTCGGCCTGGAAGGGTCTGGCAGCATTGCTGGCGGTCTGTTCAACACTCAGAACCTTTCCATCTCTGGTTTCTTAAAGTATGATAAGAAAAGTGACTGGCGTGTTATTAGCCTGCCGACCTTTGTAAGTTTGCCTTCCGCTCTTGAAGACATCAGGATAGCTCTTGTGAGAACAGGTGAGGCCCTGAGAAACTACATTAACAGAGAGGATGTTGCAGCAAAAATTCAGAACTTACCCCAGCATGTTAAAAACGTAGTGTCTGATCTGAACGTCGAGGGAAGAGTTGTCCAGCTCAAACACAACTTGTTGGCCCTTTCCCAGAATATGCCCCAGTATATCTTAAGACTGGAAGATCTGGAAGACTCTCTGTTCAATCTCTGGCATGGAATTGACACGCTGGTGATGGAAGTGACCTACCACTTTAGTGAAGAACTGGACATTGTAAAGCAACTGACGGCGAAGGGAATCATGTTTGAAAATGTTGAAGAGACATTGAATGCAGTGTTTTCTGTTATTGAAGAAGTTAAACGTTTATCTATTCATGCTGCAAAACATCTATTCAATGAACTAGATGTAATTAAAAATGTACATGCTATCTATGGCAATGTGAGTCTTTCAAAACCTGATGGAATGATAGCAGCGGTTCTGGAAGAGATGGTTGAGCACTTAAAGCGATTCAAGAATGATGAAACCATTCTTGTGGTTTTGGCTCAAAATGCACAATCTGTTCGCATCCAGATCACACAGTTCTTGGATGATGCCATAACTTATCTGAGGATAAATGATGTTAGACAAGTTATTCATGAGATCTCTATTCCTGCTATGCACAACAGTACTGCTCAGATTTCTGACATTACTTTTGGAAAACTCTACGGTGAGATCATAGTCAACAGCCCGGAATACACCCTCAGGACCTCTGCTGACGTCCAGGATGCTTCAGATGAACACCCTCGATTCACAGCTTCTGTTACCTCTCAAGGAACCTCTCCATATGATGTCCACTATAATTTGGACTTCACTGCACAGATGTCCATCCCTGAAAAGAGCCATTTTAAAGTGTCTGAAACTCTCAAGATGACAGGCTTTCTGATTTGTGACCAGCAGGCAACACTGACTCTGATCAAGGTCTCACCAACGCAGAATCCTAAAGCCATCACATCTGCCTTCAGAGTGAACACCGCTCCCTTCAGCATAGAGGACGATACATCTTTCACTATAGAAACCGATTACAACCACCAGTTGAGAGTCCACACGTTCTTTTTATCCAATGATGTCACCCTTAATCAAAAAGCTTTAGCCTATCAGGAAGCGGCTACATTCTTTGTGAAAGTAACGAATGAAGGTTCTGGCAAATTTGCTTTTTACGGATTCTCTGATGAAGGCACTCATAAGAGCAACCTGAACTTCAACATGGACCTCAGCACCGCCAAACTGGCTCTCACTGGTCACACTGAGAGTGGAACGATGAAGATAATGATGACGGGAAATGCCGATGCCGTCCCTCAGAGTCACTTCGCATTTAACGCTCGTGTTGAAACAAAGTCTCCGTTCATCAAGAACAGCTTGCTGGTTGCTTCTGGAAAGGGTCTACTGGAGGAAATGAAGGTGGACATCAAGGCAGCTCATGACACAGAGCTTGTTGGAGACGTCAGGGGTTTCCTCACCAATGCTGTTAACATACTCGCTCGTCCTGGTGATGTTGAAATTGACTTTCAGAATAAGGCTAAGATCAGCCTCAGCAAGTCTTTGTCTGACAAGATTGAACTCCAGAATGATTATTCTGTTACCCTTAACCCTGACATACAGCGAATCAATACGGTGGCGCTAGCCCGCTTCAAGCCATACTATTACAGCCATAACTTCACAGTCGTCAATAACAAAGCAGAGACGGGCATTCATTCTTCTGTGGGTGCTGTATTCGGTCCTGGATATGTCTTGGGTCAAGTGATTCATGTGCCTATCATAGGCTATAAGATTCCAGCATTCAAAGACCTGATCTTTGAACAGTCTGGTCAATGGGACACCTTCGCCAGTACTGACCAGTCCATTGACCTCCGTGCCAAACTCCAACATCAGAAGAACAGGTTTGCTATTCCTTTGGGCATTGTCTCTGAAATGTCTTTCAAGTCCTCTCTTCTTGAGTTAAATGCAAGTGCTGGTGTTTTTCCAGAAGAAAATGTTCTGCTGCGTGTTAATGCCATGACTGCCTCTGTGTTTGAGGAATTGAAGGTCAAGCTCGATGGAACCACCAGCATGGCTACAAAAGAAGGACTGAAGGTATCCACGTCTTTGTCTTTGGACAACATCCATATCGGAGGTTCTCATGATGCTTCTCTAACTCTGGACGTAGATAACTATGATGCTGTGATGTCTGCAGACACGACTGTGAAGATGAATCTGCCAACCTTTAGAATTAACGCCACTCACGGACTATCTGGAGACACCAAAACACATCCGATGTCCACGTCAGCCTTGAAGATCCAGTACAGCTTTGATGATCCAGACTCGATGGGTGTCAGACACGGAGATGCTGAGAATAATTTGAGGATGGAGGCCACTCTTTCTTTCATCTCTATTGAGTCTGTCACTAAAGGAACGACTGATTCCGTTTTCAATGCAAATAGGAAGATTAAAGGAACTTTGGAAAATGAAGCCACTGTCTTTGTGAACGCTGATGGGCTGCAGTCCTCTCTGAAGACCACGGGGAACGGACTCATCGTTCCTAGTGAAGATGCCAAGATACGCTTTGACATTAACGAAATGTTTACATGTAAAGGACATCTGGGACGTGTGTATTTGGGGTTAGAAATTGATTCGAACTATGAAATAAATTACAAAAGAGAAAACATAAAGATCAATCATACGGCTGTGGGTAAATCTGACATCGTTCCTCTGAGCTCCTTCTTGTCTGCTGTGGAAACCATCTTGTCTCCCCGGTCACATGTTTATGACAATCGAGATTCAGAAACGGTTTGGAATGATCGTGTATATAAACACAAATCAAAGGGCGTGTACCCTGAGTACAATTCAAGTCTGGCATTTTTTTCGGAGACCATTGGTGAAGCTCCTGAAGTAAAGTTTGTGTTTGAGTGCTCTTACAATCTCACATCTCCATCTGCACTTCTGGAGTATGAGTTTGGCCTAGACAGTGAGTATTATTCTCTGGTAAATGTTTAAGACAAACACGAAGTTGTTGCATGGAAGTAATGAACTAAACATTGGGCTTGTTTATGTTTTATCACCTCAGGTCTCTTAACGTCAGGATAACCAGCATGACTTCAAAAGATGAAGACTTTGAAATATTGCTTCAAATGAAAAGTGGAACATTTTTCACGAACACTTGCATTTTCAGCTTTAATGTGTGTACTTTTTTTCCAGATTATTAATGGCACTTTACCTTTGTCTGATAAAAGGGAATTAAACAACCTTCACTTCAGATAACAGACAAACCTTCACCTTCAGTGTATTTAATAATCATTTTTGAAAACAGAAACTTATCAATGATTAAACGGATGTAAGAAAGCCTACTGTACTTAAAGTGTATAATAGACATAAAAACATTCACTTAAGTTTGAATGTAGTCTGTACTGTATACAGTAGCCTATGTGTAATAAATTGGCCACTGAGTGCATATCATGTGTGGTGCGATGTGATTGTTATTCGTACTCTTCTTTTGTAGACGCATTTACATCTATTCATTTCACACTTAAAACAATTTATAAATGTACATTTAGTCAGCTTGTGTCTCTCAGAACCAAACCTATGATCTTTGTTGGTGTCCGGATCACTTCAGACAGTGTTGACATACTGAGAGAATGTGACAAAGTACATAATTGTTGACAATAATGCTGTAAATAGTGTATTTGCTAAAGAGATGAACAATGAGCCTCTATATACTTGCACACATACTAATATACTAAGAGTGTGATCGATGATCATTTAAAATGCAAAATTAAAGTTTCACTTTTTTTTCTATTGTAATGACATCAAGTATTTCAATGTACAAATTGTCACTGACATCATAAACTTAAATAAAAGTCACTTAGGCTCCAGTCTATGAATAGAAAATTATTACATATGTTCTCTGGTGTTAATAATGTAATCCACTATTGGACATGTAACATGTATGATTAGGCTTAATACATACATGTAAGTTGCACACACTGTACAATATCACAATGCTTTCATAATTCATAAAGACACCGCGTCAGTAATGTCTTTAACTTTGACCTCTGCTGCGTGTCTTTTAGGAAAAGTTGAATGTTTAAAACGAAAAACTTACCATTTAAACATTTGGATTCGTGAATGTACAACTCGCATAGAAATGTACTATAATTAAAACCAAAACATATTTTATTTGAGGGATGTGAATGGCGATTCCCACCTTGTTTATCAGCTGTATTAAAAAGTCTTGTTAACTCATCAGTCGACCGCATGCGGCGCTGAGCAGACCTAATCAGCCTATGACATCGACGTATCGCGAGATACACTTCGACATCTGTGCTCTCGCGATACTTGGATCTCCGTCTAGAAGGGATACAGCGACAGCCGGAAGTGGTGCAAAATCTCGCCATATAATTACAATAAATGACATTAGCTAACGCCTACACCTACACCAACCCTAAAATTAACCTTACAATAATAAAAAAATATGAATCAACAGTTTTAGCGTGACAAAATGTACGCGGTGTTGGAGGTAGCTGTATCCCTTCTAGTTAAAAAAAAGTTCCTCCAGGCGTGTGACGTACAGCGCGATGTCCGCCCGGCGCAATAACGTCACAGTCACGTGATAACGTTTGAATTTAAACCTCGAATCGCGCGGCCGTAGCGGACAACGACATTCCTGTCACTCGGTATTTCACTCGAACGATATTAAAATACCGCAGTATTTGTTTGTGTTTCACTGTAGTCTGTATGTTTCTTCAATGCGTAAATACATGAATGTAACGCGTGTACTTTATATATATGTGTGTGTTAATCTGTAGACTGACCGTAAATCAGCTCGTGTTTGTTCATATGTGTCGTATCGTGAATACAAACCGCACATGTTTCACATTATTACACGTGTTTTATGTTTAATCGCAGATCATATCGCGCAGGACTCATGGCTGTAGGCGTTGAAAGAGCTAAATGTGAGTTATCGCTCAATAACAGCAGCAGCTCCCTGTGTCCTCAGAAGAAGATGGAGGAAGATCTGTCAGCTCCTCAGTGCAGGTCAGACTGATAATATCCCTCACGTCAAACCTACAGATGATCCATTAACCGTGATCAACATGACCCGGAATGCTGTTCCACAGTGACCCGGAGGGTTCGGGGTCGTCTCAGAGAGGTCACGGGGATGCAGCGGTGCTCCAGCAGGACTCTCATCTTCAGATCATGTACTGTAAAGATCTGGTGTATCGGGAGGATCTCGAGTTTTCTTTCGAGGAGCTCAGAGCTCAGCGCTACTACAAAGCTTTGAGCGGTATGTCTGACACCATCACTGACCGCAGAGCCCTGTGGACGTCTGCCCGATGCGCTCCAGGACATCACTGTGTATTTGTCTTTCATTGTTACAGAAAAAGCTTCACACCTGAACAAACTGAAACAGGACCTACAGCTTCAGATCCAGCGGAAGCTTCTACAGCAGAGAACCAGCACCGCGACACAGCAGGTCACTCACCGCCACGTTTACATTCTGACGTTTCTATCCACAGTGATCCACAGTTGAGATTCATGTGTATTTCCATCCAGATGCAGATTTAAATGTGCGTTTCGTTCTCATCTCTGCACCTTAAGGAATAATTCGCCCCAAAATCAAACCGTCATTTACTCATCTGTCAGATTTATTCTGTTATTGATATTATGGTGTGAACACACAGAGAAGCATCTTAACTTGGGTTTTAGTTTTGGTGTGATTTTGTTGTTTTAGATTGTTGGTGAGGAGACGGTTTCTGATGGCACGTGTGACTCGACCTCCGCTGCTCCGGTTCAAGTACACAGCAAAGCAGAATCCGACTGTGACAGGTCAGCACTGTTACACACGAGTCCTCTTTTATAAAACACTTCAACTTTAATGAGTCCTTGTGTTGTTTTCTTGTGTTATTCAGTGCAAGTTCAATGGCTTGTGAAAACATGACTGATGGTGAGTTCTCAGCTTTAATGGTTGTTAAAATGTTATCAAAACAAATCTTTTCTGTTAGTTTGTCTTGTCATTTTTTTTAATTGCACATCTTTGCCATTCCTCCTGTGGTGAACTAAACACGGCTGATTTGTGTGAGCTTTTCTGTTCAAAGGCATTATATCATTTCTTGTGACATCATTTCCTGTGTGTGTGTGTCAGGTGGAAACGACCCCAAACTACAGAAGATGACGACATTTAAACCCTTCACTGTTTTTGATGAGAATCCTCAGTCGAGCAAGATGTACCACGTTCTTCATGTTTTTTTTCTCGTAATATCGACCGTCATCATCTTGTCCTTTCTTTCAGACCTTCTTCATCCAACCGCAGGTCTTTAAAGTTGCCCACCCTGAATCTGAAAGCTCCCAGACCAAAAGCAGAGCTCTCCGCTGACAGAGTAAGATCGGTGTTGATCAATCTGATTCTGTTTTTTTTAAATGGTCCGCTGCGGTTTGACCGTCTGGTGTTTGGCAGGAAGCGTCCATCGCTCGCTCTGAGGAGCCCATCCTGAATGGACACTGGAACAAGACTCTGTGCCGCAGTCCAAACGACACGTGTGACTTCGCTCGTGCGACTCAGCTCGCATCCACACCGTTCACGGGAGCGGAGAGACCGAAAGTGACGGAGGATCTGAACACCGCTGCTCCTGAAGCCTCTCAGACGCAGAACACTGACACCAGGAAACTCAGGTACACACACACACACACACACACACAGTGAAGTATGTATTGAGGAATCACACACAGCCGAGATTTCTGAACAAATCAAATAATGTGTGTGTGAGCAGACGGGCGATAAGTTCATGTTTGTAAATGGTCAATAATGCCACGTTGAGTGTTTGTGTTAAAGATACAGTGTGTTTTTTCTGTTATAGCCCTATTCAGGAGATCAGTCATGATTGGGGAGGAAGTTCATTGGTCACTGTCACTCATGAGAGCATGAAACACCCAGAGCCTGCTGACATCATCCAAGAGGAGGAGGAGGAGAGATGCCCGAAACGCGTGAGAATTACAGCTATAAAACCACTGTGATGTCATGCAGGGTTACAGTTCAGTGTGCTCCTACTACCGCTGCTGGTGTAATTATGGGATGTGTTGGCAAATATACATCAGTTAGTTGTTATATTACTAAGAGTAGAAGACGCGTTCCACTTTCTTTACCGCTTATGACCACTAGATGTCGCCATCAGGCTTAAACATGGGTTCATACATTCAGCGCTCTTACCTACAAAATCATCAGACTATAGTCATAAGTATCATGATATGATGTAGAATGAGAGAGACTAAGCTAACGTGACCATATGAACTCTTCTTAGCATGAGGTAAGTCCCCACGAAATCAAAATGAAAGAGTTTTGTGGTTACATGTTAGCCGTAAGGATCTCAATAAACGTCTGCTCCAGTACATAATGAACATAAAAGCATTCTGTTAAGAGTCATTCTTATGGCATCATTCAGAGCTTCAGCTTCACATCAGATTCCAGACCGTGGGGTCTACCAAACACTATTGGTTTATTAGTCTCAATTAGGGATGCTCCGATATATCGGCCGCCAGTATTAATCGGTCGATATTGGATTCATTTAACACCAATAGCATGAAAAAGGCCGAGACCGATGGTTTATTAGGGCCCTTTAATTTCTGTGATGCGGAAACACAGATGTACTGTAAAGTAGCAAACACCGATGTAAAGTAGCACTGAACAGCTTATGAAATTCAGATTGTGCCATGAATAGTGCTAATAATTATTCAGCTGCTGTTTAAATCTGCGTGTGAAGGAGTGGTGTGCTGTTGTGACGCGAACACATAAAGTGAATCAGCGCTGCTCTAACAGAGTTTACGTCAGGCGCATTTACCGTTTCATTTGAGAGAAGCTGCTGTCAAACTTCGCGGCAAGCCGTCAAAATGAAAGTCCAGTTAACCACATGACAAAACTGCTACTAAAAATGTACAAAACTAGTAATTAAATGCAAGTAGACTTAAAACAGCAAAAGAATAAAATAAAACACAGAATTTGGTAAAAAATAAAACGGATTTCATAGGTCCCTAGTTTATTTCATTCTATTCATTAACCTCATGGTGGCAATGAGTTGGATGTCTGAATATCCAATGTTTTCTCTCAGCAAAATAATAACTAAATAGCAACAGCACAGACTTTATTTAAATGTATTAAAGAAATGACAAATTTTAAGTCAAATTTGAGTAACAATGTTTTTAATAAAATAAATATTGGATAGCAAAATCACCTCTGAAGATTGTCATGTTGTGTAATTGTATTGAAGGCACATTTACTCTTGTGCCTCTCTTAAAATGTTAAATGATCCAATTCATGTTCAGTAAAATTAATTGAATGCAGAAAAGAAAAACTAGTGAATAGCGGAATCGGCCGATATTTGTTTGTTAAAATCGGCATCGGCCTAAAAAATCCTATCGGTGCATCCCTAGTCTCAATCTAAAAAGTTAACTAGAAAAGTGAAAAACCTTGACGAGTGGTGTCATACTTGTGTGTTTATGTTTGTGTGTGTCTGTTCACAACAGTTCGTACACCAGACGTCTGCAGTGAGGTCCTGAGAGCCAGACTGCTTGAACAAGTCGACATGGCATCGTTTTCTCATTTCCACCGTCAAACAGGAGCTCTGCCTCAGACCAGCGGACATGATGACCTTCTCCTCGGTATCTTACTGTCACAAGAATGTTTTTATGATCCTGTCATCTCAGTCTGTGTTTAAAGTGATAGTTTACCAAAAAATGTCAATTCTGTCATCGCTCACTCGCCCTCAGATTGATTTCTTTGATGTGCTGAACACAAGGGAAGATGTTTGGAAGATTGTCGTTAACCGAGCAGATCTCATCCCCATTTACTGCCATAGTAGGAAAAATAAATACCACAGGAGTCCACGGGGGATGAGATCGGTTTGGTTACTGACATTCTTCCAAATACCTTCCTTTGTTTTCAGCACAACAAAGACATGTTTACAGGTGTGGAACAGTCCGAGTGCAAGTAAATGACGACAGAATTTTCATTTTTGGGTGAACTGAGTGTTTCTCACACTTTCAGATGGAGAAATGTTGCTTTACTGCAGTAAACTGAAGGATTACACGCTCTACTCGTCCAGCACTGGAACTGTTCTGATGAAGGTGAGACATGTGTATCTGTCTCACAACAACAACACTAAGTTGTTTTTCATTCTTTTTTTGTTTGTTTTGCATTTTATATTTAACTATGAAATAACACAAATGGAGTTAAGAGGGATATGTAGTGACAACACAAGTGCGTTGAGAAATATTTGTGTGCTGGTAACAAACTTTGACACATGACATTAGTTTCAGTAAAGACACACATGAGATGTGTTGTGCACAGGTGGAGTCGTCTTCAGTGCCGTGGGATTTCTTCATCAGCTCAAAGATCAGATCTTCACTCTCCACACGTGATGATGATGATGATGATGTGCACGTCTCCTGCTATCTTTATGATAACGGATGCTTGACTCTCTGGAGAGTTCCTCATGGAGTCACCGTTGAGGTTCTGCGCTCTCTGTTTACTCAGACCGATTGTTGGTTTGTTCGTCAAAGCTCTCATGTGTTTTCTCATTGTTTCTATGACACGCAGGATCTGTTAGCTGAGCCGGTTGCGAGGGCAGATCTTCCTCATTTGGTGATTCGATTGCTGGAGATGGTGAAACGGCTTCATTCCTGTCAGATAGTTCATGGAGGTCTGAAGCCGGAAACACTGTACTTTTATCACAGGTACACAGGGTGGCGCGGGTCCTCAAAAAGTCTTAAACCGTCTTAAAGTTTTCCTAATATAAGGCCTTTAAAAGTCTTAAATTCACTTTCTCTGGGTCTTAAATATTTTGGTCACATTTCCGCAACAAATCTTTCCGTCTGACGGACCAAATGAGTTTAAATCATTGAACAGATCTAAGATTTTTTTCTGAGAGAACTGAGGTCGCAGAATACAGGTTGGAGTTCAGCTAGTTTGCGGCGTTTAAATTGATTAAATGCAAGTTTAATAAAAATGGCTAGAACGATGAGTTCTCATGGTGGGTAAAGCCGGTGTCTGGAACTGTGGCGTTTATCGGAGATGTTTTAAACTCTGAATCAGCATGGATGTGGTGGAATCACACAAGCACAGACGGAAGCAATGAGCACGCGAAAGGCCTCCAGCAGATTGCAAAGGATATTTCAGAGTAAAAGCCAATAGGAGCCTGGCGTGAAGCGGGTGAACGCTACAATCGGCTGGTAATGTGAGTGGTCTCTAAATGTTCAGAGGCTGTGTATGTGAAATATATATATGTATTAGAATGTGTATGTCCATCGCAGGTTTGGTCTTAAATTTCATATAAAGTGGCATTCAAATGTAAAGTGGCTTATATCTGTAGAGACCCTGGGCACACTAAAACTGCTCTGGGGTCAGACGTAACGCCATCAGCTTTCACATTTCACAGTTTACAACAACATGGAGAAACACCCGTTTATTATGTTTTATAATGTATTAAATACAATAAATGATACCATGTGCTGTTTGAATACTCAAATTCTGATTGGCGGGAAGGTGTGCGTTAAAACCGTTTAATGCACGGGTAGTTTCAGTCAGTTTGATTACATTTGAAATGACCTGTCTGGTCAAAAATGACGATATAAACAGTAACAGCTAACGCTGGATAAACCACAGCTAGCCGTGCATTAAAGCTAGGGCTGTCAAACGATTAATATCATCCAGAATACAAAGTTTGTGTTTATATAATATATGTCTGTGTACTGTGAATATTACCTTTGTGTTTATAAAGACATGCATGCATATATTAAGAAAATTATATTAAATTTAAAAATTATTAAACGTTTCTATGGCATTCAAATTATTGGTAAATATAAATAATTCACCTGCAAATTTAAATAAATATATATACATTTATGTGTATGTTTTTATATTTATGAATGCAAAATGAATATGCACAATACACGGACACATATCATGTAAACACAAACTTTTATTCTGGATGCGATTAATCGTTTGACAGCCCTAATTAAAACCCTTTAATGCACAGCTAGCTGTGGTTTATCCCTTACATACTTTATTGACGTAATGCCCACATGAGGATGATCATGTATTTTCAGTTCTTTGTACTGTAATGTTTACCGAAGTAAATATTTATAAAAGTACATAATGCTATACGTCCATATTGATAATTGTCAAGGTTGTGTGGAACCAACGGTACGGCGAGTTTTGTGAACAAGGTGGTTGTGATTTATTATGCACTCATTCTTTCATATTGTTTATTAGTCTGTTGATGAAACTTTTCTGACAACAGTGACATGACGCCTCTGGATTTCTCAGCCGCGGTGGATCTTCAGATGCAGACCGACGTGAGAACGGCGCAGGTTTTGTCTTCCTCACAGGATTATATCACACGAGGTCTCCTGACACCCTCTGCATCACCGTATCAGGTCCATTCACAATCTTTGGTGTTTTGAGATGGTGTTGATTAATATCAATAATGAACGGTGAACCGAGCACGAGTGGTGTTGTGATGCAGTATTTCCGCTGTGCTGCAGGTGGATCTGATGGGTGCTGCAGAAATCACGCACATGTTAGTGTTGAATCGACCGCTGAAGGTGTCGCGTGCAAACTCGGGCTGGAGTTTGGATGAACATCGCAGGTATCATCATCGGTGTCATCTGTTATTCACACACACACAGACACACAGATCAGCGGTGATGTCGAACCTGTGTTTCTCTCCTCAGCAGTTCTGTAGATCCTGTCTGGACGGACTTTTTCCAGATGATTCTGAATCCAGGAGAGCTGTCGACAGAACTCGTCTTATCCACTTTAATCAATAACCTGAAGGAGAGTTTATAAAGGACATGTGGACGTCTTCATTCCCTTCACAATACTCCATCAAACCAAACTACACTTTCACTTCAGACGTCTTTTGTGTGTCTCTTGTCTATTTTATATGTTGTTTATACTCATTAATAAACTATTTTGACAGCATTAACAACGGTGTACCTCGTTTCATTGACATGAGGAAGATTCTCCAGTGTCTTCATGAGATTACTGGAGAATGGCCACGCTTGGAAGAGTCATGAGATTTTGTACGTTTGTTCTTTGTGAATGGAGGTGTGGAGTAAAACTCTTGATATCTGTTCAATTGTTATAAACACGTGTAATCCTGTAATAATGAAAGGAATGGAAATGAATTAGAAGAAACTCTCACATTCACTTGACTTCTTCATTTACACGTATGTCAGAACTGTCACATGTGTCTGAGACGGTGCAGGTGTTTGTTTAAATACCAAATCTTGACTGTGTTTTACTCCATGTCGGCGGGTAGACAAGGAGCATTAGAGGAATACACAACAAAACCTAAACAAATAAATGTCTCTTCAATTTAAAACACGGAAGTGCTCATCCATGTGGAAAGATGTGACGGAAGGCAAGTGGAACCGTTGTGTTGTTTGTTGTGTTGTGTGTTAAGCAGAGGATTGGACTCGCACGTCTCTCACACTCTACATACAGTCATGTAGATGATTGACATGTGATGGGCGGAGTCCAGAGCTCTTTTGTTAGTTAAATGACTTGTGTCTGGATCTCTGGAGGATCGTGAGAGGACGTCTTTGTGTGTCATGTGTTTTCATGGTTAACCAGGATCATCCATCTCCAACACGGATCAGCTGTAAGATCTGCCGTCGGTGGGTAGCTTGTGTTTGTCTATGTTCACAGTAACATGCATCATACTACACGCTTCAGTATGTGTACTTCATGCACCATCTGTGCTGCTGTAGTTCACAATGACAGACTGCTGTACTGAAGCTCTGGTGCTGTGTCGAAATTATGTAAAGCGGTGTGCAATATTTAAAGAGACAGTGCACCCAAAAATGTCCCTGTAAGACTTCCAGTATGAACACAAAACCACTGAGACATTTCTCAAAATATCTTCTTTTGTGTTTCACTGAAGAAAGACTCGCAGACAGATTTACACATGAGAGAGAATAAATGATTTTATCATTTTATAACAAAAGCTACATATTGTGCTGTAGTTACTGTAGTATCTCTGATATAAAACACTTGTTTTGCATTTTATGTCCCTTGACTGAAATAAAGTTTTTTATTACTGGTGGTTCATTTATTGAACAGGAAACAGACGTTTAAACACATGGCATTGTGGGACACTGTTGATCACACAATGTGTTCTGTTTTGGGGTTTATCAGAGCATAACACACCATTTCAGTGATTAGCCAACTAACAGAAAACAGTTTTCTATTGTAAAATATTGTGTATAAACTCATGAAGAAACGTGTGCACACTGTATATTAGAGATGTTTTCTCTGCATGATCTGCCAGTGAGATTCCAGCATCAGCTCCAGGCTTATGAACATGCATATTGGTCCTATATTGGTTTGTATAAAGCACCTATCAATGCCTTATTCTACATCCCTTAATCCTACCCAAAACCCAAACCTAAAACCACCTTAACTGTAGTTAATAGTTACTTATTACACGGCTCGATGGAATGCTTGATTCTGATTGGCCGCTCGCGACATTTGCAGGTTTGTTATTCCCAGATAACAACCTCTCAAAAATAATTTTGACAAATTAAATATAAAATGTCTTTTAATAACATATGTGACATTATATTTACAAACGATTAAACCAAACAGCCTGTCCGTGACATCACTCTCTTACCTGTAAACCAAAAAAAACGTCTTTTCCTCACAGAAGGTCTGCATTCGGTAAAATGAGCTAATCAAATATTTCAAATTCACATTTCATGTCCAGTTTTTTTCTCATGTGGCAAGTAGCCGTGTAATAAGTGGGATAATGCACAAGCAGCCGGCTGTTATCGCCAAATAAACCCCTTCAGTGTGACACAAGACCTGATCACACGGTCGGGGCTTATTTCTGCGATAACAACCGGCGGTCTGTGCTTTATCCCTTACATCATAGTGAGAATCGGCCCCTATTCTAAAGCGAGACCAATCTTTCTATTCAAGTGTGCAGAAAGTTGACTTCCGTCCAAAAGTCAAGAGGTGTCTGATCATCTGTGGTAAATATCCCAGTTGAATTTGACTCCACACGATCCTGCCAGCTTCATGAACTGGTGTTTGTATATTCTATGGGTTGTGTTCGGTAGTTACAGAGTAACGTGAGTTTACGGTGTCAGAAGTGTAAAGGTAAAGCACGCTAAGAGCTTCAGCTGCATGTCAGCACACATCTGAAGTCATAAAGGGTGTGTCGCGAATTCTTCAATGAACCCAGAAATCTTCCTCACATCCTCTGACTTTATGGTTTGGGGAGTTCCCTCGGTCACATATGGGAGAGGATTTAGACGTGCTTTAGATTTGCTGAAGTGCTTTACCAGACATTTGAACTGGCTGATTTTGGCTCGTCATGTAGCTGTAACTTCTACAGGTATAAACACGTTCAAATGGCTTCGGTCACCATGTTGAATCCTTAAAAACCGCTGAATTTGGTGTTTGTTGTGGTGGAGGAGCTCAGGTGTTCTTGGACGTTTGGATTTGACTGGAAAGGTGGTGTGGTTTTGTCCTTCATTCCAGCTTTACTTCAGGTGGTGTGTAACGGCCTCCAGCACACTCCACGTCTGTGGTGCCGTGACTCACATGTGTTAGAGACGCTCCCACATCTCAGAGACATGCAGCGGCATGAACGTGTTCATGTTGACAGGAGAAACGGCTCGTGTGTGTGTGGAAGACATCGGTGAGGTTCAGCGCCGCTTCTGTCTGCTCCACCATACTCAGGTGAGACACATTCCGTGCTTTTCTTCTCTTTATCTCTCTTTCTATCTCGCTCGTTGTTGGTGTGTGAGTGGGGCGGGGGGTGGTGGTGTTAAAACACTGGTCTTTGTTGGCGTGATAAAGGAAGCAGGTACGGCAGGGTTAGGACGGAGAGGACGACAGCCTCTGAAGAACACATGCCAGGAGTGAAGGCGACGGGATGATCCTCGTCTTTCTGGTTCTCTCTGTCTTCTAAAGTCTGGGTTAAGAAAGGCACAGATCAGTCAAGATTGAAACCTCTTTCATCATTTGTTCCTCCTCTGCATGTGACGTGGAGCACAAAAGAAGATATTTTGAGGAATGTCTCTGTCAATGGAGCTCAGTGTTGTTTGATAATCAACATTCTTCAAAATATCTTCTGGTGTGTTCTGCGAGAACACATGCTGTGATTTTACTGCGGATAAACATCAAAGGACGCTTTGCTTTTAACATTTTGTGCAAGAAAATGTGTTTTTACATCGGCAGAAACAAAACTCCTTTAAGAACACTTGACGTGTGCTTCTCTGTAAAGATGGTCTGTGCTGGATGTTTTTGGCTCTAAGTATCTTTAGTATTTATGTCTTTATGAAGTCTTTACTGTTTTTTCTTGTTTTTACACTGTTGAGCTGAATTAATCGTAACTCTTTTAGTTATTTGAACTAAAAACTTTGTTTTAAAAATTGTTAAAAAATCATGTTTTTTATTGTGCATTCCAATGAATGTCAATCAAACTGCAGTTGGTTTGTTTTGATTTAAGCCATAATAACAAACAAATACAGCTAACTGACACATTAAAATCAAAGTTATCTCAATTCTAAAGCAAAGTCTTCTGTTAGTTGTGTGATGTCAGATTGTTATGTCTGTGGTAGAGGATGATATCCCACCGTCAGGGTTCACAGACACAACAGGTTCGGGGATTTTCGGTTATTATCTCTTGTGACGGATGAAAGTCACCGGTCAAAAAAGCTCAAATGAGCGATGTAGAAGAGAGAGAGAGGGAATTGTTGTTTGTCAGTTCATGTTCTTCTGATATAAATGCTTCAGAACACATTAAACCTGAAGGCTATTGTTTTATACGGCCGGTGGATTTGCATGAGTTTGCTGTGGTGCCATTAGACATGTTTCTCTTTTCTGTAACTGAATGTATGTGCTTGTGCGACACGCCGTCAGGTCAGAATTGCCAGATTCTGCATGAAAATGAATCTTTTGCAGGATCATTTACTGAATACCTTTATACTACTTCATCACATTCTTGACATGTTTTAACATGAACATGGTTCATCACGGACTCTTATAAATGCACTGGAATGCTTTTAATTTATTTATTCTTATTCAAGAAAATATCCTGTGAATTTTGTACTATTCCACTGTTTTAATTGAGTAAGAAAACACTAAAGACGACTACATTTGATCACAGTAATATACTGGAATACTTGACCCAGACATATTTGACACAAAAATCAAAGTTCACTCATCATTTCTTCTCTCTCATGTGTTTGTAAATCTGTCTGTGAGTCAGAAGATATTTTGAGAAATGTCTCAGTGGTTTTACAACGGAAGTCAGTGGGGTTCAGTGTTGTTTGATTTTCAACATTCTTCAAAATATCTTCTGTTATGTTCTGAACACTGCAAATAATGACATTCTTACTAAGCATTTCTGTATTGTTTTATAGTAATACAAATATCTGAACATTCTTAAATCAAGAGACATTTTCTTGACCAGAAAATGGACCTAAGATGTTTTGTCTTGTTTTATGAAATACAAAATATAAGAATTAGGGAAATGTATTATTTTGGGGTGAGAAAAATAAACCTTTAATTAGGTACTAAATTTAAATACAATTTCTATTTAAAAGTTTTTCTCACACTATTGGCAGATTTTTTTGTTTGTTTTAAATTTAAATTTCCTTCATTCTAATTTTCTTTTATAAAATAAGAATAAATATCTTACGGCACTTTTCTAGTCAAGAAAATGTATGTTGATTTAAGAAGTTTGAGATATTTTCACTAGAAAACAAAGACAAAAATTCTTAGTAAGAATGTCATTTTTCGCAGTAAAGATCCTTCTCGTACAGAAGCTCGTACAGGTTTGAATTGTGATGGAAGTGAGAAGTCATTTTAAGATGAACTGTCTCTTTAAACAGTTGAAGGAAGGGTGTACAGTCGTGGCCAAAAGTTTTGAGAATTACATAAATATTGGAAATTGGAAAAGTTGCTGCTTAAGTTTTTATAATAGCAATTTGCATATACTCCAGAATGTTATGAAGAGTGATCAGATGAATTGCATAGTCCTTCTTTGCCATGAAAATTAACTTAATCCCAAAAAAACCTTTCCACTGCATTTCATTGCTGTCATTAAAGGACCCGCTGAGATCATTTCAGTGATCATCTTGTTAACTCAGGTGAGAATGTTGACAAGCACAAGGCTGGAGATCATTATGTCAGGCTGATTGGGTTAGAATGGCAGACTTGACATGTTAAAAGGAGGGTGATGCTTGAAATCATTGTTCTTCCATTGTTAACCATGGTGACCTGCAAAGAAACGCGTGCAGCCATCATTGCGGTGCATGAAAATGGCTTCACAGGCAAGGATATTGTGGCTACTAAGATTGCACCTAAATCAACAATTTATAGGTTCATCAAGAACTTCAAGGAAAGAGGTTCAATTCTTGTAAAGAAGGCTTCAGGGCGTCCAAGAAAGTCCAGCAAGCGCCAGGATCGTCTCCTAAAGAGGATTCAGCTGCGGGATCGGAGTGCCACCAGTGCAGAGCTTGCTCAGGAATGGCAGCAGGCAGGTGTGAGCTCATCTGCACGCACAGTGAGGCGAAGACTTTTGGAAGATGGCCTGGTGTCAAGAAGGGCAGCAAAGAAGCCACTTCTCTCCAAAAAACATCAGGGACAGATTGATCTTCTGCAGAAAGTATAGTGAATGGACTGCTGAGGACTGGGGCAAAGTCATATTCTCCGATGAAGCCCCTTTCCGATTGTTTGGGGCATCTGGAAAAAGGCTTGTCCGGAGAAGAAAAGGTGAGCGCTACCATCAGTCCTATGTCATGCCAACAGTAAAGCATCCTAACACCATTCATGTGTGGGGTTGCTTCTCATCCAAGGGAGTGGGCTCACTCACAATTCTGCCCAAAAAACAGCCATGAATAAAGAATGGTACCAAAACACCCTCCAACAGCAACTTCTTCCAACAATCCAACAACAGTTTGGTGAAGAACAATGCATTTTCCAGCACGATGGAGCACCGTGCCATAAGGCAAAAGTGATAACTAAGTGGCTCGGGGACCAGAATGTTGAAATTTTGGGTCCATGGCCTGGAAACTCCCCAGATCTTAATCCCATTGAGAACTTGTGGTCAATCCTCAAGAGGCGGGTGGACAAACAAAAACCCACTAATTCTGACAAACTCCAAAAATTATGAAAGAATGGGTTGCTATCAGTCAGGATTTGGCCCAGAAGTTGATTGAGAGCATGCCCAGTCGAATTGCAGAGGTCCTGAAAAAGAAGGGCCAACACTGCAATACTGACTCTTTGCATAAATGTCATGTAATTGTCGATAAAAGCCTTTGAAACGTATGAAGTGCTTGTAATTTATATTTCAGTACATCACAGAAACAACTGAAACAAAGATCTAAAAGCAGTTTAGCAGCAAACTTTTTGAAAACGAATATTTATGTAATTCTCAAAACTTTTGGCCACGACTGTATGTCCAGGTAATGTTACACACGTCTCAAGTGTGTTTGTAGGATTTCTTCTGTGTAACTTCAGAGGATTCAATATCAAAACTGTCCAGAATAACAGGCTCATTTATTCAGGAATGTTCTTTTTCTCTGTGTAACATTCTCCTCAGACTTTGTAAAACTTTTAGAAACATGATCTTCTGTATTGTTTCATGGTCCTCCATTAGATATTGTTTATATTATACCATATTTTGATAAACGTGTGTACATCACTGTGTTGTGTTTGTGTCATCACATGAGTTGGTGTTGATTTGGGTTTCAGATGTGAGTTTCATATACATCAGCATGTGTACATACTCTCATCTGACACGGTTCCTCCTCACACCCCGTCATCAAACACACACACTGAAGAAATATCATTCTCACTCATCTGCTGTCTTCTGTTCTCCTCAGAATCCATGAGTCCGTGAGCTGAACACACAGAGATCATCACCATATCAACAACACATCTCCACAGGTAAGACCACAAGACAAAATATGACTTCCATGCTTATCGCAACAAACTTCAATGTAACTCAGTTTCATTTTATTTATATAACGCTTTTCACGACGCGTATCGTTCCAAAGCAGCTTTACAGGAGAAAGTCAGAAAAACACAGAAAAGGTCAAACACAGCGCAGCGCATGGTGTTTATAGAGCAAGCAAGATCATTGTAATAAATAATATACACGGCCCTGTGGCGAGGAACACAAACTCCAATGAGGAATAAATGGAACGAGAAAAAATCCTCGAGAGAAACCAGACTCAGACGGGAGGACCAGATCTCCTCTGACACGTCGCAGCTGCACTCACTGAGGATTCAAGGTTACTGAGTCAATGTTTCTGAAGAACAGGGAGAGTTTATTAGTTGTGAGTTTGGACATTTCATTTGTTGAAACTGTTTAGGTCTAATTTAGTCTTATTTTGTGACCGATATCAGGCAACAGAGGAATGTTATAAGCAGGGAAAACAGTGATGGCATCATGTAAGACTTCAAGCTGCTGTCATGTGATGTAAGTTTAGCATTAAATATTAAGACTTAGTAGTCCGTGTGTTGAGATGTTAATGTCACCTGTGATCACATCTCTCTCAACTTCACCACAAAATTAGGGCAAAACTTAATACAAGTAGATTAATGAGTTTACTCGACTTAAAGACACAGGTCCACTGAACTTGTCTAAAAAAGAACTCAAGATATGATTTAATTCAATTGTTACATTATTTTATAATACAAGACAGAACAAAACTCTTCAGATTGTTTGTGTTAAAAGCCAAACAAATGATCTTACCGTTCAACAGCTTACAGGTTTATATTTTTTGTGTAAACACTATCATTTTTCTGATTATTGTTCAGTTGAGATCTCAGCGTTTCACGTGTTTATGATCTTGTTATTTGACATATTCAGTGTTTAATGTTCTCTAGCAGCTGAAGTTTACACAAGGAGAGAATGAAACTGTGTCAACAGCATCATCTGTGTTTGTACAGTCTTGTGTTATCATAGAGAAGCTTGTGTTATTATGGGCTGTTCACTGTCCGTACTGCAGCGTTAGGGTATGCCAAAATGACATATAAACAGTATATAAGTATGCTGTTCAGATCATTTAAAGAAAACATACAGTACTTGCAGTATAGTAGTTTTCTGAGAGTATACTTCGTCATCCGTGAAAAGAATGTGCTACAAGTATTGAAGGAGTAAACTCTTAGTAGAGTAGAAGTTCACTTGGAGTGCGCTGCAGTGATGTACGCTTGTTGTCTACTACTTTGTAACACTTGAAAGCATTTTATCAAATCAAAAGTATCAAACCAATTTAGTCCAATGCAGTTTTGAGTTAGTGCTTTCACATTAGTACACTTACTAGGCTACATGAAGAATATAGTGTACTATGAGTAAACACATTTACTAGAGTAAAACGATGGTGAATGTTGGTGGATGACAGTGTGCATTAGTCAAGTTTCTCCGGTGTGAACTCTAGACTCGATTGACGACTGTCTCAGTTTACCGTGGAACATAAAGAAGTCAGTGTCAGGTTCAAACTCTCGTCTGGATTGTGGAGATGTGGCAGTGACCTGCTTTAGGAAAGGGGCGTGTCTTCAGTTTCACACCTGTCTCCACCCCTTTTTATCTCATCGGTCAGCGAGGGAGCAGTCGGTCTTGTTTGTTTGTTTGTTGTTGATGGATGAGGTGTTTTGAATGGCGTTGTTGGAGACGCTGAGCCTGTCGTTTGCTGAAGGGAAGGTCTCTTGTGTTCCACAGCTCGTCAGAATGTTTCAAAGGAAAAAGAAGAAGAGAAGGTTGGAGATTTCTGCACCGAAGAACTTCCAGCACAGGGTTCACACGTCCTTCGATCCGGTTCACAAATGTTTTATAGGACTGCCGCCTCAATGGCAAAGTCTGATAGAAACACTGAAGCGACCCAAACCTGTGGTGGACCCGTCCAACATCACACACGTACAACGCAAACCAAAGAAGGTACACAGAAACATGTCTGTCATCTGTCATGGGGAATTGTGCTGTGTGTGTACATCTGTGAATGAATCACTCGACTCACATTATTGGATTATTTTGTAAAAATCTGATTGATGTGAGTATCTCTAAACAGGACACATTTCTCCCTCATATAACATCACTCCCGGCCTTCGGAAACCTTATACACTGCAAAAAATGTCTTTCTTGCTTAGTGTTATTGGTCTTGTTTTCCAGTACAAATGGCTTATTATTCTTGAATCAAGATGCAGTTTCTTGATGAGCAAATGACCTATGATAGTAAGTCTTGATTTTGGACAAAAAATGATCTTGAATTTAGCGACTAAGAAAAATGTAAACCTTAATTCAAGATTTTTTTTCTTACCCCATTGGCAGATTCTTTGTTTGTTTTGAGCACAAATTCTCTGAAATCTAAACATTTTTGTCTAAAAACAAGACTTATTTTCATAGGTCATTTTGCTCATCAAGAAATGCATCTTGATTCAAGAATTTTTTTACATTTATACTGGAAAACAAGACCAAAACACTAAGCAAGAAAGACATTTTTTGCAGTGTATTTTTTTTTTGGCCATAAATCATTGCTATTAGTCACCCTTTATGTTTGTCACTGGGTTTTTGAAAACATCTAGCCAATAAACAGGACGAAAAAGTGCTTTTCAACTTTGACGGACTATTTAATCATTAAAACTTGCTTGAAAAACAGTAAATTGTGACATACGAGGTTTCAGAAGGACAGGGTCAATATTCTTGTGTAAAATTGATTTGAAATAAAAAAAAAAACATCTTATAAATGGAAATATGAACTCATCAAACACTTTATATTTCATGATGATAACTAAGTTGAGAATGATTAGGTTATGAATATTTTGTGTTGTGTCGTTATTCACTCACAATTGAAAATGTTTTAAGAATGTTCTGGACTTCATTATTCCCCTGCTAAACACTGATGTAGAGACGTCCTCTGGGAGGATCTGCTCAAGCGTCAGTCCATGTGTCACAGATTCATATTCAAACTTTAAGGGGCGGTTTCCCGGACAGGGATTAGTTTAAAACCAGGACTAGGCCTTAGTTAAATTAGGATATTTAAGTCGTTTTAAAAAAGCACATCTTACAAAAAACATGACTGGTGGGCATCTCGAGACAAAACATCTGCACTGATATATTTTTAGTTAGTCTGGGAATAGTCTCAAATCCTGCCCGGGAAACCGCCCCTTTATCTGCATTTTTAACACTTGAATAGTCTTCTTGTGTAAAGAATATGTTTGAATGTAACTTGATGCACCCATCACACTCCAGTCTTTCAACATTTGCTGAATGTTTGAGGTAAAGCAAGGTGGATTACTTCCGTTCACATGTGACCTAAATATACCCCTTTGAAAAAAACAGCATATGCTGGTTTGGTATGTTTTGATGCTGGTTTGATGGTTTGTGCTGTTTGAGCAGGTCACGTGCTGGTCCATAGCTGCTTTAAAATGATCACACCAGTAAAACATACCTAACCCGGCATATGCTGTTTTTTCTGCCTTGGGGATTGTAAAACACTGAATTAAGTTCGTGCATGAACGTTGTTTCAAAAGCTGAACGGGTTTGTCCATATCCCTGAAAGATTGTGAAGAAATGCGTTCAATGGTTTTCTTTGGAATGGCGTGAACGGTGATTTCACGTCGGTTTTAAGCACAAAACTGATGATGATTATTATCATTTTTTTGTCTTTCAGAGCATCGTGCGCGGCAGCTTCATCGGACACGAGGATTATATTTCTGCGGCGATCGCGCAGATGAGTCGACTGTCAGTGAGCAGCTCGAACTCTTTGAGACGCAGCAGTCCGTCTCTGCGCAAACGCGCGCAGTCTCTCGGCCGCCTGATGGAACACACTGAAGGGGAAGCATACGAGTATCAGGGACTGAATGAAGCCAATCAGAGAAATGGAAAGCAGGTCACAGACTGGCACACGAGATGCCGACAGGTCCACAGTGAAAGTGGAAGTCCACGGGCCGGGTCTAAGAAGACGTTTGACTCCAGTGACAACCAACCGAGAGCCAAGTCGATTCACGAAGTGTCGATGTTGATGGAAGAAACGGCGCTCATGCCGCGGGATATATTACTCCTGCCTAGAGTTGCTCGTGAACGGCCCGTGGTTTCAAGAACAGGCGGCAGAAAGAGCGACAGGCCCGTGTCGTGTCTCTACAGCACATACAGTGCGGATGACCAATCAAACATCAAACCGAATGCGAACACGTGTCAGACAAGAGTGTCAACACCCGCGAGACCGCACTCCGCTTACAACCTAAAGGTGTTTTTGCGCGAGTGGATCATTTCGATCCTTTCTAATCAAAAATAGTTTCACATCAGTTTCTAATGACTAATAATCAAACTCTCAGTGGAATGTTTTGTGTCACACGTGATGTCAGTTAACACAAAGACTTACAACAGAACTACACACGAATCATTTAGAGAGCACATGAGGGAGAATAAATGATGTCAGATTAGTTTTTTCATTATATCATAATTTGGGTTTCCCCAAAACAACGTCACCTGTTTATAGTCTGGAGTGCCTCTTTCCACCCCTATAGTGTGCTATCGGTGTAAGTTATTTTAAACTTAACATAAGATAGTGTTCTTAAAAGTTAACTTTGTATAACTTCCCAGAAAGACATAGTTTAAAACATAAATGAAGTGTACTTAAAAATATTATTAGTGCACCAATTTACTCCCCAGTAGTATTGAAAGAGTACACTTTAAGAGTGTTAGCAGTTACTTCTGTCTTACAGAACAAATCAAATGTCATTTTGTTTTTTGTTACTCTACAGCAAAATTCAGCGGCCGGATCCACACCCGCTGACACCAGCGGTCCAAAACCAGTTCATGGACCCCTCGCCCACCAGACTCCACGTCAATTCTCCAATGACGACTCCAGAATTTCACTCATCAACATCTCAACCGCTTCGGCCTCAGTGCCACCGACACAGGACAGCCCGTCCCAGCCCAGACCCTCACCCACGGGCTCCTCCGCGAGTCCATCGGGCACATCATCGCCCTGTCTCAGACCAGCCCAAACACCCTGCGTCATCACAGAACCACCCAAAGTCTCTCATGAACAGTTCAAAGCCGCGCTTCAGATGGTCGTGGACCAATGTGACCCTCGCACGTATCTGGAGAACTTTGTGAAGATCGGAGAAGGCTCGACGGGTGTGGTGTGCATCGCCCGGGACAAGCACAGCGGGAGACAGGTGGCGGTGAAGATGATGGACCTGAGGAAACAGCAGAGGAGAGAGCTGCTCTTTAATGAGGTCAGTACAGACACATTTATCAACATCAGTAGTGTCACTTTGGAGTTTTTGTGAGTCTGTGATAATGTTGTGAATGTGACAGGTGGTCATCATGAGAGATTACAGACATAAGAATGTGGTGGAGATGTTTAAGAGCGCTCTGGTGGGTGAAGAGCTGTGGGTTATCATGGAGTATCTGCAGGGCGGCGCGTTAACCAACATCGTTTCTGAAACCAGGTGATACAAACCTTTGACCTTTAGAACATCACATCTGCAGTTCAGTTGCCCTGAAACACCAAATACACTTTTGTACTTGATTGACTCACACTCATGTTGTTCCAAACCGGTTTGTTTGTTACTCACTGAAAGTTTGACATCAATCTCATGTAGCGCGTCTCTCACTTTACTCCTGTGTTGTGTGTTGGGTTGTGTTATGTGTTGTGTGATGCGTGTTGTGCGTTGTGGTGTATCGTGGTGTGTTGCATTGTGTTGTGCTTTGTGGTGCGGTGTGTGTTACGTTGTGTTGGGTGTTGCGGTGTGTGTTGTGTTGTTGTGTTGCGTGTTGTGTTGTGTTTTGCGTTGTGGTGTGTTGCGGTGTGTTTTGTTTCGTTGCGTTGCACGTTGTTGTTGTGTTGTGTTGTGTTGTGTTGTGTTCAGACTGACAGAAGAGCAGCTGGCTACAGTGTGTGAAGCTGTACTTCAGGCTCTGTGTTATCTTCACGCTCAGGGTGTCATTCACAGAGACATCAAGAGTGACTCTATATTACTGACACTTGACGGACGGGTGAGAACACACAAAACAAACACACAATATTTCAAGTGATCAACATTGTTTTGCTGGAAGTTTAATTTATTTCCAGGATTCAATTTAAATGCATTCAGAACCAGACACTGATGGATGTTGATGTTCTCTTCTGATGATGTGTCCTACAGGTGAAGTTGTCAGACTTTGGATTCTGTGCTCAAATCAGTAAAGACATCCCCAAGAGAAAGTCATTGGTCGGGACACCTTATTGGATGGCACCAGAAGTGGTCTCAAAGACGCCCTACGGCACCGAGGTGAATGAACGAAATCATTCCTGAAGAAAATGTTGTTTTAACTGACAGATACACCATGTGAAATCATTGAGAAAAGAGCCGGCTGGTCAGAATTCAGACGCTTTTATTCCAGTTTTATTCAGTCTCTTTCACAAGCAGAAGTCTTTAAAACATTCCTGCTGATGAAATGACGTAGCGTTCGTTGATTTAATGGCTTTTAACTTTATTGGACGGCCAAACACTTTGAAACAGTATTTTCACATTCATCAGCTTCAAATGAAAGTTGATTTAAACTCCTGTTTAGTCCTAAACTGTGTAAATTAAAGACAAAATCCAAGGCACCCGTTGATACCGTTGGATTGTAAGATCCACTTTTTTAAATATCGTGCAATGTATTTGACTTTGTTCAAAAGAATCGTAAAGAAAAAGATAGGTTAAATGTGTTCATCAGAAATGTTGAGATGTTTTTCTTCAGACGTCAGTATGTGTGTTGTCTTTAGGTGGATGTCTGGTCGTTGGGCATCATGGTGGTGGAGATGGTGGATGGAGAACCTCCATACTTCAATGAGACACCCATAGCAGCCATGAAGAGACTGAGAGACGAGCCGGCACCTACTGCCAGAAATATACACAAGGTACAACTATAACACAACATCAACAAATGAAATGAAATGAGATCTTTTATTTCCATTGACAGATATTACGCAACAGAAAACATAAGTCAACTTTTGAAGTATACTTTTTGTAAATGTACTAATGTCAATGTGCTAGTTTATTAACGTGTACTTTTAAGCAGACTTCTCAGTAAACCCAACTCGTAAGTCACTTTGGTTAAATGTAAATATAAACCACTAGTTTACAGTTTTTCTCAACCGCTTTGGCTCATTTCTTGAATGAGACTTTACATTCTCTACACTGTAAGTTCAATGGTCACAACTGTTTGATGGAACAGCAAAAAAAAAACTGCAAAAAAAAAAAAGACAATTGGCCAGTGCCACCAAAGTAGAAAGTGTTTTTATTATCGTGTGAGCCGTACTCAGGGGCGGGCTGGGAAGCAAAGTCGGCCCTGGATTATTGCGTTACATGCACACGTGTCCGACTCCCTAATGCCTTCACGTTGCATTCATTTGCGTTTATAATACATCCGTCTGTCCGGCCCAAGCGTCCATTCCTGCCCCATAAATTAGTGGTCCACCGGGAAAAGCTAGGGTACTCCAGATGGCCAGTCCGCCCCTGGCCGTACTAATCAAAATGTTTAGATTCTTTTTCACAATGGCAGTCATGTAAAAACAATTTGTTATATACAAATTTCAAACAAAATGACTGTAATATACCAAAATCTTACAGTAATTAAAGATTTACTGGGAATAGTCAGTACTGAAGTACCCAGAAAAATATTTATATTTTTTGTGTAAATGTGTTCCATAGCTATTGTTATTTTTACAGTAAATTTTACAGTAAAATTGCTGTTTTATACATGTTACAGTGAACGACATGTTACACAAAATGACATCCATGAAAATCTCCTTGGGTGGCGTAAGCATCCCCTACAGTGATGACTGTACCTGTAATGTCTTCACAAGCAGCATTCATGATGTCTAAAAGAGATTTTCTGGCCGATGGTCGTACAATTTCCGAGTAAAAGTAAAAACCTCTAGTGATCGCGCTGTGGGCGAACTCCATATACAGTGTATGCTTACAAATCTGCTTGATTGGTTGGTTGATTGTATTTAGTGTTTTACATCAATTGGCCGATTAAGCGGACATTACAAACTTCCATGTCATAAATATTGACAGAATATTCATTCACGATAACCGAATGGATCATTTTTTACGTGATGGTTCACACGAGTTTTGAAGATTGAGCCTTTCACTGAGAATCAGCTTTGATCAACAAGCTATGTGCTTTTAGTAAGTGTGCATATTGTTGAGAATTGTGCATTACCTTTTGCACACATGTGCCTCAAGTCTGATGTAAACTGTTCAGAGACCCAAACGTCTTGTTTTGAGAGAAAAAAAGTTTCATTTTCTTGAAGCGAACTGAAGATCTTTCTCTGCAGATTTCTCCGGTTCTGAGAGACTTTCTGGACTCGATGTTAACTTGTGATCCCCTGAAGAGATCGAGCGCTAGTGATCTGCTCCGGCACCCGTTCTTACTTCAGAGCGGATCTCCTCGATGTCTGGTCCCACTGGTGGAACAGCACCGCAAGCGCACGTCTCGCTGCTGAGAAGAGCTTTCTCACCCTGACGTCAGGACAGGAGTCTTTCATGAGCACTTTTCAGACTTCAGAGATTTTCAAACCTCTATGACTTTCACTTCATGGCGTGTTGTGTATGAGGGAATCTTACTTGTGAGCTCAAAAAATGGTTTGTACAACATGTGAGGATTCATTTTGATTCACGTTGACAAAAATAAAGTTTTGCTATTGTTGTTGTACAGTAATGTGTCATAATAAATGTATAAACGGAGCTTGTTGCATCTTCTAAACCACTTCACTGTGTATATGAAGAGTTTGGTTCCAAAGTGAGATGCTCAGTTTTTAAACAAAATCATAAAATCATGTTTTTTTATTGTGAATTCCAATTAATATCAATCAAACTGCAGTTGGTGTGTTTTGATTTAAGCCATACTAACTAAACAAATTTAAACGGAGTTATCTCATTTTGGAACCAAACTCTTCAAATAATAAATATAATTCTGCACATCTTATTCATTTAATTTTATTTGTAAAGCGCTAATGTTGCATCGTTTCAAAGCAGCTTTACAGGGAATAAACACGGAAAGCAGTAGAAAACAATACACTAAATGATATTGTAGAAAGCTTACCCTACGCTTATCTAATATTATTACCATTGTACCGTATGCAACATTTCAAATGTTTCTTTGACTCATAACATGACCTTGGATCTCTTTGCACTGCAGTGTTAATAAAATCACACAACTACAGTCATATTAATATATTGACTTGGATCTGGTAAACATATAGTCGTTTAGACTTCAGGAAGGACATTTTAAGGCGTTGTCAAAGTTTCACAAATGTAGTGGTGTTCATCTTTACTTAAACGCACATGTGAAGCGTGTGAAGTGAATGACCGAACGGTTAGGTGACAGATTATCTGTTCACTGATAAAGTTGTTGTTTGCACTTAATGCTCAGTGCTGCTGCTCAAGTGGACAAGACTTTAAATATAGAAGAAAATAATTCTAATGCATGAAGTCATTAACAAACAGCTTTATTAGTGTGGACGGGTAAAGAGACGCCCAAATCAGACGCAATATTTGAGCATTTGAGTTTTGTTTAATATTTATCTCGGATGAAGACTTGCTCGTTTTGGAAATTAAATTTTTCTTATGCTTCAGAAACATTCCTTCTGGATATTAAGACTTTTCAAAAGAATTCTTTAAAAACCTAAGCTTGTTTTGTTTTGCTGAAGAAAGAGTCATATACAGGTTTATAACCACATGAGAGAGAATAAACGACAGCCTTTTAATTATTTAATGGATTACGCTAAGAATATAGTACATGCTCAAATTGAGCCTCTTCTCATTATTACAACAAAAGGATAATTCTTTGTTCTGTAGTACATTTGTTGTAGTTATTGGATGTAGTCTAACAACTCTTAAGAGGCAATGCTCAACATTAAAAATGTTTTTGCTTACATCATTTGGACTTTATTTATGAAACACTAGTCAAATAATATTACAATGTTTTTATTGAATGAGATCCAGTAAATGTCAGAGTCAGATAACACAACACATTTATCTTCACGCTTGTGCTATTTGAAGAGTGTTGTTGAGGCGAGATGGTTTAGGACGTCCTTCACCGAGACGTCTGCCGTCGCTATCAGAAAACCTTTGATAAACTCACTGCTGTAAGATTAAACAGACACACAACTGACTCTGAAGACATTCATGCGATTAGTTTTACACATGATAAAAGACACACATCAAAACAAACCGAATGAAAAATGATCATATCACACAGTTAAAGATATAACTCCCATATTTAATGTAGTGTGTGGGTGTACTTCTGACAAATTAGGAAATGACTATCTTGACAACCGCACAATCAGTTGTGAAATAATACAAATATCACGATTTCGAAAGGCTAAAAACTTTTATTGATGTGTAGTTTGTAAACCACAAGCACATAGTCTACCTACATTCATGTTGTACACATCTGCAAAACAAAGAAGCAGTGCACATAAACGGGGTTACAATCGTACAAAGGAAACAACTATACTCACAATATACAATATACTGTCGCACAGGATAATGACCATGAAATCCTTTCGTGAAGGTTTATCCAATACTTCTGAAGGTTGAGCAGTCCGTGGAAACATTCTTAGAGGTGATAGCTGTCTATATAAGGACATTAACAACTAAAGGTCTCATTACTGACCCCACACCACTTGAAACTCTTGATAACAACACGTGTTACTTTATTTGCTCTCCTTGTGTTCTCTGCATCCTTATTTGGGTCTTGGTTAGTCTCTATAAAAACCGAGCACTGGCTCTTTGTGTCGTCTAAAGTTTCCTCAGCCGAGGTCTGTTCATCGATTCTCACAGTACCTGTAAAACTCCAGCGGTCACGATGGGTGATGCTCTGATGGCAGAGTTCGGAAAGGCTGCTCCCTACCTGAGAAAGTCTGACAAAGAGCGTCTGGAAGCTCAGACGAGAGCCTTTGACATCAAAACTGAATGCTTCGTTGCAGATGAAAAAGTGGAGTTTGTGAAGGGGAAGATCGTGAGCAAGGATGGTGGGAAGGTCACCGTGAACACTGACGATGGGAGAACGGTGACCGCCAAGGACTCGGACGTGCATCCCCAGAATCCACCGAAATTCGATAAAATCGAAGACATGGCTATGCTCACTTTCCTCCACGAGCCCGCAGTGCTGTTCAACCTCAAAGAGCGTTACGCAGCCTGGATGATCTACACTTACTCAGGGTTGTTCTGTGCTACGGTCAACCCTTACAAGTGGTTACCGGTGTATGATTCAGAGGTTGTCGCTGCTTACAGAGGTAAGAAGAGAACCGAAGCTCCTCCTCATATCTTTTCTATCTCGGATAACGCTTATCAATACATGCTAACCGATAGAGAGAACCAGTCTGTGCTCATCACTGGAGAATCCGGTGCTGGAAAGACTGTCAACACAAAGAGGGTAATCCAGTACTTTGCGAGCATCGCTGCTGCCGGAGGAGCTGGAAAAAAAGACTCTGGCAAGGGAAGCCTGGAGGATCAAATCATTCAGGCTAACCCTGCACTCGAGGCCTTTGGCAATGCCAAAACACTGAGAAACGACAACTCGTCACGATTTGGAAAATTCATCCGTATTCATTTTGGGACAAGCGGCAAACTCTCCTCTGCAGATATCGAAACGTATTTGCTTGAGAAGTCTCGTGTGACCTACCAGCTAAAGGCTGAGAGGGATTATCACATCTTCTACCAGATCTTGTCCAATGAAAAGCCTGAACTCCTAGACATGCTGCTGATAACCAACAATCCATACGACTACTCGTAC
The DNA here is from genome assembly GCA_006030095.1 of Triplophysa siluroides. Taxonomy (NCBI): domain Eukaryota; kingdom Metazoa; phylum Chordata; class Actinopteri; order Cypriniformes; family Nemacheilidae; genus Triplophysa; species Triplophysa siluroides. The sequence goes on from VCII01000713.1 coordinate 551,535, forward strand.
ATCTCTCAAGGAGAAGTAACCGTGGCATCCATCAATGACAACGAGGAGCTGATTGCTACCGACAAGGCCTTTGATGTACTTGGCTTCACATCAGAAGAGAAGATGGGAGTCTACAAACTGACAGGTGCTATCATGCACTACGGCAACATGAAATTCAAACAGAAACAACGTGAAGAGCAGGCAGAGCCCGACGGCACAGAGGACGCAGATAAGGCGTCTTATCTAATGGGGCTGAACTCGGCTGATCTGTTGAAAGGCCTCTGCCATCCAAGGGTCAAGGTAGGCAACGAGTATGTCACCAAAGGACAGAGTGTGGACCAAGTGTATTACTCAGTTGGCGCAGTGGCAAAGTCAGTGTACGAGAAAATGTTCAACTGGATGGTGGTGAGAATCAATCATTCCCTTGACACCAAGCAACACCGCCAGCATTTCATCGGTGTGCTGGATATCGCCGGCTTTGAGATCTTCGATTTCAACACATTTGAGCAACTCTGCATCAACTTTACAAACGAAAAGCTGCAACAGTTTTTCAACCATCACATGTTTGTGCTTGAGCAAGAGGAGTACAAAAAAGAGGGAATTGAATGGGAGTTTATAGACTTTGGGATGGACCTTCAAGCTTGCATTGATCTGATTGAGAAACCCCTAGGTATCATGTCCATTCTGGAGGAAGAGTGCATGTTTCCAAAAGCTAGTGATCAGACTTTCAAAGCAAAGCTCTATGACAATCACCTTGGCAAGACAAACATTTTCCAGAAGCCACGTGTTGTGAAAGGGAAGACAGAGGCCCACTTTGCTTTATCTCACTACGCAGGCACTGTTGATTATAACATCTCAGGCTGGCTGGTGAAAAACAAAGACCCACTGAATGAAACAGTCGTCGGGCTCTATCAAAAATCCTCTTTGAAGTTGTTGAGTCATCTCTTCTCGAGTTATGCAGGAGCAGAAGGAGGTGAAAAGTCAGGTGGGAAAGGAGCCAAGAAAAAGGGCTCGTCTTTTCAAACAGTGTCAGCCCTGCACAGAGAAAACCTTAACAAATTAATGACCAATCTGAAAACCACTCACCCACACTTCGTCCGCTGTTTGATTCCAAATGAGACCAAGACTCCTGGCATCATGGACAACTGCCTTGTCATGCATCAGCTTCGCTGCAATGGGGTTCTAGAGGGTATCAGGATTTGCAGGAAAGGTTTTCCAAACAGGATACTCTATGGTGATTTCAAACAGAGGTACAGAATCCTAAATGCATCTGCCATCCCAGAAGGACAGTTCATTGAGAACAAAAAGAGCGCTGAGAAGCTGTTAGGCTCGCTAGACATTGACCACACACAGTACAAATTTGGACACACAAAAGTCTTCTTCAAAGCTGGCCTGCTCGGAACGCTGGAGGAGATGCGAGATAATCAACTTGCTTCTATCCTCACAAGGATCCAAGCCTATGCCCGTGGCTTACTCATGAGGGTCGAGTACCAGAAACTGGTGGAGCGCAGAGATGCTCTTATGGTCATCCAGTGGAACCTTCGTTCCTTCCTCGGCGTGAAAAACTGGCCGTGGATGAAACTGTTCTTTAAGATAAAACCTCTGCTGAAGAGTGCCGAGTCTGAAAAAGAGATGGCAAACATAAAGGACGAATTTAACAAATTGAAAGAAGCGTTGGAGAAATCTGAGGCCAGGAGGAAAGAGTTGGAAGAAAAGATGGTCACGACCCTTCAAGAAAAGAACGATTTGCTACTTCAGCTGCAGTCAGAGCAAGACACCTTAACTGATGCTGAGGAGAGATGTGAACAGCTCATAAAAAGCAAGATACAGCAGGAAGCTAAAGTCAAAGAGCTGTCAGAACGCATAGAGGACGAGGAAGAGATCAACGCAGATCTCACAGCCAAAAAACGTAAGCTGGAGGATGAATGCTCTGAGCTCAAGAAAGATATAGATGACCTTGAGCTGACACTGGCCAAAGTTGAAAAAGAAAAACATGCCACTGAGAACAAAGTGAAAAATCTCACTGAGGAAATGGCTTCCCTTGATGAGAACATAATGAAACTCACCAAAGAGAAAAAATCTCTTCAAGAGGCTCACCAGCAGACCCTGGATGACCTGCAGAGCGAGGAGGACAAAGTGAATACGTTGACCAAAGCTAAAGTTAAACTTGAACAACAGGTGGATGACCTTGAGGGCTCACTGGAACAAGAAAAAAAAGTTAGGATGGACCTAGAACGCAGCAAGAGAAAACTGGAAGGAGATGTAAAACTGACTCAGGAAAATGTCATGGATTTAGAGAATGACAAACAGCAACTGGAGGAGAAACTCAAAAAGAAGGACTTTGAAATCAATCAGCTCACTGGAAAGGTTGAAGATGAACAAACCGTCTCAGTGCAGATTCAGAAAAAACTCAAAGAAAATCAAGCCAGAATTGAAGAACTGGAGGAGGAACTGGATGCCGAGCGTGCGGCCCGCGCAAAGGTGGAAAAACAACGATCTGACCTTTCTCGAGAACTGGAAGACATCAGTGAGAGACTAGAGGAGGCGGGTGGAGCCACATCTGCTCAAGTGGAGCTCCACAAAAAAAGAGAGGCTGAGTTTCAGAAGTTACGCAGAGACCTCGACGAATCAACCCTTCAGCATGAGGCCACAACTGCCACTCTTCGGAAGAAACACGCAGACAGTGTGGCTGAACTTGGAGAACAGATTGACAACCTGCAAAGGGTTAAACAAAAGTTAGAGAAAGAGAAAACAGAATTCAAGTTGGAACTGGATGACCTTTCTTCAAACATGGAGAGTGTTGTGAAGGCAAAAGTCAATCTTGAAAAACTGTGTCGTTCACTGGAAGATCAGATGAATGAGCATCGGTCAAGAGCTGAAGAAGCCCAGAGAGCTCTTCATGATCTGTCCACTCAGAAAGCCAAATTACTGACTGAAAACGGCGAACTTGGACGTCAAATGGAGGAGAAGGAATGTCTTATTTCTCAGCTCACTAGAGGAAAGACCTCCTACACCCAGCAACTTGAGGACCTGAAAAGACAACTTGAGGAAGAGGTTAAAGCAAAGAACGCTCTTGCTCACGCTGTACAGTCAGCACGGCACGATTGTGACTTACTGAGAGAACAGTTTGAGGAGGAACAAGAAGCAAAAGCTGAACTCCAACGAGCATTGTCCAAGGCCAATGCAGAAGTAGCAACGTGGAGGGCGAGATACGAAACTGATGGAATTCAGAGAACGGAGGAACTGGAGGAAGCCAAGAAGAAACTTGTTCAAAAACTGCAAGAAGCAGAGGAGGCGGTGGAAGCGGTGAACGCAAAGTGTTCTTCTCTTGAAAAAACTAAACATCGCCTGCAAAATGAGATTGAAGATCTGATGCTGGACCTCGAACGCTCTAATGCTGCATCTGCTGCCCTGGACAAAAAACAGAGATCCTTTGACAAAATCATTGCAGAGTGGAGACAAAAGTATGAAGAGGCACAATGTGAGCTTGAGGGAACACAAAAGGAGTCACGCAGTTTAAGTACTGAGCTCTTTAAACTCAAGAATTCCTATGAAGAAGCTCTAGATCATCTTGAAACCATTAAGAGAGAAAACAAGAATCTACAGGAGGAAATCTCAGACCTAACAGATCAAGTGAGTGAAGGGCGAAAGACCGTTCATGAGCTAGAAAAACTGAGGAAACAGCTGGAGCAAGAGAAAGCAGAGTTACAGTCTGCACTGGAGGAAGCTGATGCCTCTCTTGAACATGAAGAAGGAAAAATCCTACGAGCTCAGCTAGAGTTCAACCAGTTTAAGGCAGAGATGGAACGTAAGATGGCTGAGAAGGATGAGGAAATGGAACAAGCAAAGAGAAACTACCAACGTTTGGTTGAAAACTTGCAGGCCTCTCTCGAAGCAGAGACGAGAAGCCGAAACGAGGCTTTGAGAGTGAAAAAGAAGATGGAGGGAGACCTCAACGAAATGGAAATTCAGCTGAGCCAGGCCAACAGACAGGCAGCAGATGCCCAGAAACAGTTAAAGATAGTGCAGTCGTGTTTAAAAGATACTCAACTCCAGATGGATGACACGCTACACGGTAATGAAGATCTTAAAGAAAACATCGCCCTGCTGGAGCGCAGAAACAACCTCATGCAAGCAGAGCTAGAAGAGCTGAGAGCTGTGTTGGAACAAACGGAGAGAGGTCGCAAACTAGCTGAGCAAGAACTCACAGAAGCAACGGAGAGGATGCAACTCCTGCACTCCCAAAACACCAGCCTCATCAACCAAAAAAAGAAACAAGACTCTGACCTGCTACAGCTTCAGAATGAGTTGGAGGAGCTGGTCCAGGAATACAGGAACGCGGAGGAGAAGGCAAAGAAAGCCATCACCGACGCTGCCATGATGGCCGAGGAGCTGAAGAAAGAACAGGACACTAGTGCACACCTAGAGAGGATGAAGAAGAACATGGAACAGACCATCAAAGACCTACAACATCGTCTGGATGAGGCAGAGCAACTGGCGATGAAGGGTGGGAAGAAGCAGCTTCAGAAGATGGAGGGCCGTATCCGTGAACTTGAGAACGAGTTAGAAGCGGAGCAGAAGCAGGGCTCAGAGTCCATCAAAGGTGTGCGGAAATACGAGCGCCGCATAAAAGAGCTCACGTATCAGACAGACGAGGACCGCAAGAACATGGCAAGACTTCAGGACTTAGTGGACAAGCTGCAGTTGAAAGTAAAGGCCTACAAACGGTCTGCCGAAGAGGCCGAGGAGCAGGCTAACGCTAACATAGGTAAATTACGAAAACTGCAGCATGAGCTGGAAGAGGCTGAGGAGCGCGCCGACATCGCAGAATCTCAAGTCAACAAACTGCGAGCGAAGACTAGAGATGGTGTGCCTGGAAAGAAATCTCAAGACGGGTAATATCTCGACAGTTCAGCTTACGACATTTGTTTGATCATTAAAGATTATAACACGTTTTTAAAAATCGTAGCAGGAAATATCTATCAAACATTAAATACATTATATACTAAAGAGACAACGCATGTTAATCAGCTGATGAAACTGTGATCATGTGAAGCTGAAGAATGAAAGTTCTTGCTTTGAATTTCACATCTGCTTCCATGTGGCAACAGAAATAAAATTCTTTCATCCAGACGTCTTATTCTTGAATGTGTATTGGTATTTCAACCAAATCTCCCTGATCTAACCAAGCTTGGCCTAGCTTAATAGTTTTAAGGTTGCATTTAAATCAAGTGAAACATCTTTGCAAAAATAAACTTCATGCACCTTCACCATACGTACAGTATTTTATTTTTAAAATAAGACATTGTTCACAGCACACAATCACTTCATCCACATCTGATATACACATAATGTGATGTTTGTTTCAAAGAAGTTATATGTTCATAAAAAAACAAGGAAACAATTCTTTTATCCCATATTTATTTTCACATTTCATTCAAGTTGACCAAAAGCAATTTGTAAATCGGTTGAGGCCAACAACAAATGGGGGCAAGGCTGAACGGAGATTTTCTTACAAAAATAGGACAGACTCAATGTTCTTCTGTCTCTTCAGCATTCGCAGTAACAACAAACATGAAAATGTCTCAAGCTATTAAAAGTACTATTGCAACCGATTTAACTCCATAAAACACAGCTGATCCGCTTTATTTACATTCTTCACAGACAGCACACAAAGCGTCTAAACTTCCATTTAGAATACTAGATTATTTACATTAGAACACACAAAAAACAGCAACACATTTCTTTAAAATGCCTACGATTCTTTCTCAAGGTTAGGGCTGTCAAACGATTAATCGCATCCAAAATAAATCTTTGTGTTAACATAATATATGTCTGTGTAGTGTGCATATTAATTATGTTTTTATAAAGACATGCATGCACATTCATAAAATATAAAAACAAAAAATTAATAAACATTTATATAGGTCCAATTATTGGTCAATTTAAATAAATACATGTAAATACTCCCTAAACATACAGTATATGCCTGTATGTTTTTGTGTTTGAAAATACAAAATTAACATGCACACTACACAGACATACATTACCAAAACACAAACGTTTATTGTGGATGCGATTGATCGTTCGACAGCCCTACTCAAGGTGGATTTTGTCTTGCACATTCAGCACTCTGACAACGAATATATGCCACTAACTTATTTACACACATTTCTATATGCAAGAAAAAAATCTCAAGCCAGGATATATACAAACATAAAATACATCTTGTTTTCCAGCATGACTGACACATCACATGCATTAGTCCATCAAGAGATGTAACACGAGAAATGCAGCAGGCCGTTTCAATTCTAATAACACAATTCCTGTGAAAATCCACCGTCACACAACTCGCATCTCGAAGCCAATATTGCTGTCATTTCTCCAGGAGAACACACCTGCCGAGTGTAATTCACACAGACGTTACAGAATTGGATGCAGGACACAAACCTTTGGTTACCTTGTTTTTTAAAACAGGCTAAGGTGAGCTGCACGAATCCCAAAAACTGATTTAAATAAAAAACTTGAATGAGATTTTCTCAGTTTGGAAGAATATGTCTATTGCACGAATTAACAAATGTAACCGTCGGACAAATGATCAAACAACATCGACATTATCACAAATTTGACGGAGCCTCTCAGACCATGAGATTCACAGCTCAGAATATAAAACAAAGGCAGATCAGGACATCTTTTGGGGTGGAGGTCATGTTTAATTTGACACATGAGGATGACAGGTTCAGTTTAATAGGTTTGTGTTGTCTGCACTTCATCGTCTTTAGTGTTACAAATAAAACATGACATCATCTCTCACCAGAGTACAGTAAGAACGAGAGGTTTTTTTAGAGATAACTTTGCATCTTTTTAGAGCAGCACGTGTCGGCAAAGCCAACAGACGAGTTTTTTTAGTTCTGCCGTGTAAAAACCAAAGGTGCCGTAGACAGCTGTCGATTTCATCAACAATCTTACTTTCACAAGTCGCATTCGTACGCTGTTCTTATAAGGCAGAAAAGGGAAAGACTTTTCTCTTTTTTCTTGTTGTTAAATATTATAGCATATAAAAAATAAATATTTACAACCACAGCAGTTCTTGGAGATCAACTGAATGTACATGTTTACAGAATGAAAAGTTGTGCAATTCTGTTTAGTAACCGGTCAGCCGTCAAACTAGTTCCTTCCCTCAGCCGCTCAGAGAAAGTTACTCACAGACTGGACGGATGCGCTTGCTGCTGTAGCGCGGCGTGATGGGCGGGAGCCGTTTCACAGTCTTTACGACCCTCGTCGGGTCGTACGTACATCAGGAAGAGGGTGACGGTGGCGAACGTGGCGGCGTTGACGGGAAACGCCCGGAGCAGAGTGGAGGTCAGTCCGCGCGTGAAGACCCTCAAACCTTCTCGCTCGATGCTCTTGCGCGTGCAGTCTATGATACCGCTGTACTGGAACTTCCCGCCCACCCCGTCGGCCTGGAGGCGGGACTTGATCACGTCCACAGGGTATGTAGATAGCCACGACGCGATTCCAGACATGCCGCCGGCAAACAGCAGTTTGGGAATCATGTACGGGTCCTCCGGCTCCCAGCCCAGCGAGCGCGTCAGCAGGTCGTACGTCAGGAAGTAAACGCCGAAGCCGGGCGTCTCTCGGATCAGGGTGGTGACCATGCCACGGTTGACCCCCCGTAGACCCTCGCGCTGGTAGATGCGAGCCAGGCAGTCCAGCGAGTTCTTGTACAGCTTCCGAGTCGACGACTTCTTCTCGCCGGTGCCCTGCAACTGCATGCGGGTCTTGGCCAGCTCCATGGGGCAGCAGATGACGCATTGTATGGTGCCGGCCGCCGCCCCGGCCAGGAACTGATTCAGGGGCGTGTCCTCGTCCAACCAGCGCATGGCGTTGCCCTGCACACCGAAGACGATGGCGTTGATGAACGTCAAGCCCATCATGGGTGACCCGATGCCTTTGTAAAGACCAAACGTCTGTTGAGATGATGACAGAAGTCACTGAATATTCTTAATCTCAATGAGAATAATCGTTATAATCTTTTTTAAGTGAAATTTACAAAGACGTTCAGGGCTGTGTTTACACTGAGGCTCAATGAAGCCCAAATCTGATTTCATTTCAATGTATGACAGCAACAACCAAAACTGATCTGATGTTTCATATTCATCACATGATTTCCAGCAGTCTCACTTCGGTCAAAAATCACATTGTTTTAATGCCGATTAAACTCAATGCATGTCATAATTATGAACATGAATTACTCTTAAATAACGTGTGAGAAAGTGAAAACAGCCATAATGACAATTATTAATATTGCCATTTCCATGAATTTTAACTTGTTTAATTTATTTGAAAGAATATTTATATTTTATGACTATACGATAAAGTAATAACGATTCACAAAAATACAATAATTTTTTTATACCATGGTCGGTTTGAATACTGGATTCTGATTGGCTGGAAGGTGTGCATTAAAACCCATTAACGAACGGGTAGGTCCAGTCGGTTTGATTACATTTAAAATTAACTGACAAAATAACCGTCATTTTCACCTCTTTGATCAAAAATGACAATGTAAACATCAATAAAAGCTTTAACTTGGGAAATGACCATGGTATAAGCGGCATAATCCACAGCTAGTCGTGCGCTAAAGGATTTTAATGCACCTCCGCTTCGCATCGGGTGGTTCTTGGCCTCCACATCGTGCATTAAAACTCTTTAGCGCACGGCTATCTGTGGATTATCCCTTACATATTTTAAATCCACACCAGGATGTTTAGGAGCATCGTCTATCACATTTAACCAATTTAATTTGTCTTCATTTGTGAAATTCAGAATTGTCCGTGTGAACATAGCCAATGAGAAGAGAGATGCTGAAGTCAGTACTCACAGACTCCTGTCGTATGATGGACTGGAAACAGTGAAATGTGCCTCTGTAAAGCGGTTTATCTACACTCTGAACCTGAAGACGAACCTACAGGAAAACAAACATTCATCAAACAAAATGAAGCAAACAGTGCTCGCTCAGGTGTGAGGTAAACTGTTAAGAAGGACTGAACGATATTGACGAAAAAAGTGATCTAAGATAACTTGCTAAATAATGCAATTTACAATATAAAACATGATAATGCTTTAAGTTTGTAAAATCGATTCAAACTACATTCAAATAGATTTAAAATCAGATTTTTTTTCAACCAACATACATGTTTCACATTCTTCTTGATTACTGATCATCTTCAGACAGTCTCTCTATCTGCATCAACTTGAAACGTTGATTAAACCCAACTTTTGGATTTTTTTTCAATTATTTTCAAACCATTATGATATTCACATGTGTGATATTTTGGTTATTCCGCTCCAGTGTGCAGACAAGCTGTGAAATGTTTTTTTGAGTTTTGTGCCTATTGAATGGTTTATAACCGTCTGAGCTACTGAAAAAGAATAAAGTTGAGTTCGTGTCACTAGTCACAGTCAGTTATTTCGGAATACTAGTAGTAGGAAATGCTTTCCAGTAACTCTTGCGTTCACATCCAGAAAAAGCATGTCACAGGGTTCAGAATGAAAGTGATACGTAACTGCATCTCTTCATTAAACATCAACCCAAAATAGCAGTGAGAAGTGCTGGCCTCCAGACGACAGCATCGGATGTTAGAAGACACGTAAACTCACCTTAACCGTATCAAACGGATGCCCAACGAGGACGCCGGCGGCACCTGAAAACAACAGAAATACACTGATCTTTATAGACACACAAATACAATTATTTGACATTCAGACTTCAATTTTGTAAGATAGGCCAGTCAAAGCCCATGGGTTTTAATGCTCCAGAAGAATATGACAACTGATGTGATTCTGTTTGTTTAATTTTCGTGTCATTGGATTGGTCTACAGCACAGCCCACCACAGCGAGATGACCATGTAGGACTACAAACGCTTTCTATTGGTCAGAGTTTCTCGGTGCGCCACATGGGTTCATGTCAGGGGTTCTGTATTGCGCAATGACCACATGACTTCACTACACGTGTTCTGTCTGACGGCTGGCCTGTCGAAGGCGTCGGCCCACCAGGACCAATAAAACACTGTCGATTGAGAGCAAGAGGTCAGCTACACAATATATATATAGATACAGTAGTGACCAAAAGAGAAGTGACACGCAACATTTATATTTTAATCATTAAATTAAAACTTCAACAAAGGGATAGTTCACACGAAAAAGAAATGTATCCGATCATATACTCATCCTTTAATGTCACATCAAACGTGTATGCGTTTCTCTCTCTTCTTCAGAACACAACAGAAGATACTTTGAAGAAAGTTGATCATCAAACAACACTGAACTCCATTGACCTCCATTGTGTGAACACAAACCACTGAGACATTTCTCAAAATATCTTCTTTGTGTTCCACTCAAGAGTCATAGACAAGTTTTGAACGACCCGAGAGAGGATAAATGATGACAGAATTTGGCTTATCTATTTAAAACTTCACCTGAGCCCATAAATACACCTGTGTGAAGCAATATTTCTAACGGATCTTGTCTTCACGTAACTCAAACGAAAGCTGATTGGCTCTCACAGGGGTGTGTGGATCCCTCTGTTTTCTACAGGACGGGGGCAGACAGATGGGAGGAGGGGGGATATTCTGGGCTCTTCCTGGAACTGCATTTCACAGCAGCACATGAGTGCGCGTGCATGGCTGTTATTTGTGCAAGAGAAGAGCTTGTTCCCTCAGGGAAGTTTGTAAATTACAGATGGCTGAAACATTAAAGGGGAAGCGTGTGGTTTTATTCGACACATTTGCATTCATCGGTTTGTCACACACACATGAAAAACGCAGTTTCTGATCCTTCAAAACGAAACATAAGTCAGGGATAAACCACAGCTAGCCGTGCGTTGAAGGGTTTTAATGCAGGACGTGGAGGCCAAGAACCCCCCGACATGAAGCAGAGAGTGGTCGCCTCCGTGAAGTGCATTAAAATCCTTCAGCACACGGCTAGCTGTGGATTAGGGGTGGGCGGAATGACCAAAAGTCTATTTCACGGAATGAATAGTTTTATTTCACGGTAACAATCTCCTATTTTAATTCTATATCTTATACTTAATTTTTCTTAGATTGATTTAATCTATTGATTTATTACAGTTCATTTAAATGCTCAGCATGGTAAAAATGGGCAAGTTATGAAAATGTACTAAAGATATCAAATTAAGTCCTGATAATCAGATTTATTACTTATTTATATTAATCTTCTGGCTATATCATATGCATAGGCTACAGTAGGAAGATAGACAACAAGTATAACAATGAAGTATGAATATATGCACAAACACAGAGTACAGTATATGACTAGTGTTATAAACTGGTGTTCATGGGGTCTGTACTGTTGGTCTTCATCGCTCTTCACTCTCCATTAGAAGCGCACTTTTAGTTTGTTGACTCTGTCTTTATTCTCGCGCTTGTCTTTGCACTGCAAGTCTCTGGTGACTCCACACGCGTCTCCCAGTAGCAGCGCGTCACGTTAAAAGCGCTCAAGTGGCGAGCGTCATCGCGCGTTACAACGCAAGTTTCCCCTTGGCTCGCCTAAAGCTAAACTTTATTAAAACTGTTAACAGCTTTACAAAGCGACCTGACTTCTGAACTACGTGAGAATTCGCTTTTTTATATGCAAGCGCAGATCACTCCACCCTTGCAGAGCACTGCGGGTGAGAGAGAAAGCGCCGGACCGGAGCGGATCACGAAACTACAGAGTTCAAGTTCAAAAGAATGTTTGATTTGTTCAGTTTTTATGGATGAATTAATTCAACTTGACTATGACAAACTTGCAGAGCACCGAGTTAACCACGCCTACTTATGTACATTTCGCGAAATACACGGAATAGAAAAATCTCTTGCGGTTGACATTTTATTCTGTCATTCCGCCCAGCCCTACTGTGGATTATCACGCTTATACCATGGTCATTTGCCAAGTTAAAGCTTTTATTGACGTTTACGGTGTCATTTTAGATCAAACAAGTGAAAATTACGGTTAACTTCAAATGTAATCAAAGCTACCCGTGCGTTAAAGGGTTTTAATGCACACCTTACAGCCAATCAGAATCCAGTATTTAAACCGATCACGCTATAATAACAGCAATCTGGCCTAAATGTGTGTTTTGACTAAAACAGCTTTGCTTCACATTCCACGGAATGTTTACATTGTAACATGTGCAGTGTTTCTGCATGACTGAATCTGTCACAATGTAACACTGGATGTAACTTTCTTTCACAACTTCAAAAGCGACCAGCTGGTGTCCTTCATTCTGACACATTTCTCCTGTTTAACAACATACAAATGTCACAGTAATACCTCACAAAAACAACAGAAAACATTCATAAAGCCAACCTAAAAAATACACGTATTTTATTATACCACATTAACATATCATCGTCTCAAGCCCACAAAAGAGTAGATGTGGATGAACAAAATAAATGAAGAGTTTGGTTCCAAACTGAGATGATATCTACGTGTTTAAAATATTCAAGAATCATGATTTTATTACGTTATCATGTTTTTATTGAGTTAGTTGGATGTATTGTTGAGTTATTACGGCTTAAATCAAAACAGACCAAATGCATCTCATTGGTATTAATTGGAATGCACAAAAACAAACAGGATTTAATGAGTCATCACATTTTGGATACAAACTCTTCATATCATTCATAACGAATAGACGCGCGCGCGCGCACATTTCTTGTGTGAATGTACTTCAATACAAAGCATTATCATATTAAACACATATTTGATCGGGTTTATTGGTTACAATGGGAATTGAATTGGCTTTAATGGAAGTTATAATGGTGTCTGTGGATGTTCTCTTGGTGGGCTGTGGAAAACCCAAGACCCAGAACACACAACATAAAGGAGTTGTGTACTGGTTTTAATGGTCAACGGCTGATTGTTGGTTCATACTGGTGTCTGTAATGGAAAGAGGGCTCAAACTATAGATCGAAATACACTCGCCCGTGTTATTAATGCTCACGTGGAGGTGGGTTAACACCATTTAACGAGCTTAACTTAGTCCTAATCTACCGACTGACTGCACGCGACTGTACAGAGTCATTTAAAGTAGTAAGATGTGTAACTGACCTCCGATGCAGCCCGCGAGGAAGTCCATCACTGAAACAACCGGAAGATTCACCTCAGATGAGTCTGACGATACACGACCGGGAACTCGGCTTGACTCGGTTCTACTCGGCTAGCTCCCGGGCCTGTCCTGCTCTGAAATGCCTGTAAGTTGCGGCAGTCCTGCAGTTGCTCTGATGCATTCACGCGACACCGACTGTAGTGTCGATTATTCGGACCGTCACGGTCAATTTCACCTGCTGTATGACTTAACGGCCGTTCGGTTCGCCGTCTATTTCTGTACCGGAGCCTGACTGAAAGGTGGCGGGAGGAGGTGTGTGTGCGCGCGCCCAATCGCGACTCGCAGATTTTAAGAGGATTTCTGTGCCACACGTTGGCGGTCACGCACGTCGCGCGGCTCTTCCGGGTGTCGGATTACTATGGCGAAGGCTCGTGATATTCACGAGAACAGCTTTGCTATTGGACGGTTACAGAGGCAAGTCCTCATAAATCTCATTAATATTCAAGATTCACACCTCCCTCGCTTGAGCGTCATACGGTGATGACGCGTAACGTAATACATATTCATGAGACGTGCCTTCGCCGTAGTATGTCCCGGTTGAGTCATTTTCCCAAACGAACCGTTTGAACCAAGCGATTCGCTAATATGTAAAATCAACAAAAACATTTAAAAGCATTTCGCAAAGCTTTGTAGTTCAATCGTCTGGATCTGTGTTTCTTGTTTTATATTGTTGTTCCCACCTGCAACCCTCCTCCAAGTGTCGAATCAGTTCAAGTGTTTCGTTTAATATGAACCGGCTCAAATGAACGAATCGTTGGCATCGTAATTCCGCAGACCCATTGCGTCAGCGTGTGTGGCGCGATCCAGGGTTCGAACGGGTTTAATTCGCTTGACACGGGAATTAAACACCGCATTGAAATACAGATCACAAAAACTTTCATTAAAAATAAAAGACTGATTTAATGGTAGTAAAACGTGAGTTTACTGCTGCTTTAAATATACATGCACAAGTGCAGCTGTCAGCTAACGCACGTGAGAACGAGGGGGACTGCTTACAAAATGACACACACGTGCTCCTGTGCAGTCACGGACACTCGAGCGTGTCAAGGTTGCAGCGACTTTTGCGCAGATACGCCGGTCGGCGTATGTCAGTAAAGTATCGCGAGACCTGATTGCAAGCTTAGCTTTTGAGTCGTTCTCGCGATACTGTGATGTCACGCGCCGGTCGATATGCACAGCGCTTCTTTGGTCAAACGCGACGAATGGCTTTGATAACTTGAGCAGGAAGGAGAATGCATTTTGCAGACTTCCTCGCAGGATCTATTGGAGGTAGCTATCATCAATTTATCCCTATTTATCACCACACTATTATATAAAGATAAATCGCTCAATGAATGTGACTTAATGTGGCATTCAAGGTAATATTGATGTGGGGTTTTCATAACAGTAGACGGTGTTAACTCATGGAAATAATTCATAACTCATGTAAGATGATATCATGTGTGTAGCGATCTTTTACATAAGTAGCTTTGCATAAATATCATATTTGTTTTAATGTGTTTATTGTTGTTATAAGTGTGGTTATTAGACACAAATATTTCCAAAACCTCTGTCTTATGTCGTTTTATAATTGTTTGAAAAGTAACAAAGTAGAGGAATGAACCTCCAGTGTTGTGCAGTACACTGCATGGAGTTGTGTACATGTTGACTCTGATGTACATGTTGACTGTGATGTTGTGTACCATGTTGTGTCTCATGTTGTGTACATGACTGTGATGTGTACATGTTGACTGTGAACATGTTGACTGATACACACATGTGTTGTGTACATGTTGATGATGTGATGTTGTGTACTGATGTTGTTACCACATGTTGACATGTTGACTCTGATGTGTGTACATGTTGACTGTGATGTTGTGTACATGTTGTGACATGTGACTGTGTTGTTTGTTGACTGTGATGACATGTGATGATGTTGTGTACATGTTGACTGTGATGTTGTGTACATGTTGACTGTGATGTTGTGTGATGTTGTGTACATGTTGACTCTGATGTTGTGTACATGTTGACTGATGTTGTGTACATGTTGACTGATGTTGTGTACATGTTGACTGTGATGTTGTGTACATGTTGACTGTGATGTTGTGTACATGTTGACTCTGATGTTGTGTACATGTTGACTGTGATGTTGTGTACATGTTGACTGAATGTTGTGTACATGTGACTGTGACATGTTGTGTGTTGTGTGTTGGCATGTTGTGAACAATGTGACTGCATGTTGACTCTGATGTTGTGTACGTGTTGACTCTGATGTTGTGTACATGTTGACTGTGATGTTGTGTACATGTTGACTGTCTGTGGAGTGGCTGTGGGTTTTCCTCTGGATACTGTCAAAGTAAATCTCTCATTCATGTTCACCGGCTCATTCTACTTTCAGATGTACAGAGTCACAATGTAGTTCTGACTCGCTGCTCATGATAAAACACAATATAAGGTTGAGAATGTTGTTGTGTCGCTCACACAGGTCCGAATCCAAACCCAGAAACACTTCACTGGAGTCGGGCAGTGTTTCACGAGCACTATTCAAAATGAAGGGGTAAGAACTTTATGTTCACTGTGGTACTTTGCAATAGTAGTGTGGATCTGTAGGGTTGGTAGGGATGTAAGGGTAAGAAAATCTCACTGTACGATAATACCTCGGCATTCCTTGCGGTAAATGATGGCTTGGAAACGTGCCGTAAGCATCCTCGTTTCTTTATCCTCCAATCATAACTGTTGCTTAGAGGTGTGAGTTATATGGGTCACATGACCTCGAAATCACTTCCATACAAGAAAACCATTGCACCAGATGGACCTCGACAAAGGTTACATCGTTTATTTTTCTTACATCCTCTATGTTAACCCGGAAGACCCATCGTTCACACAGTCATGTGACCACCATAGACAACTTTGCGATAACACCATATCAATAATATTGTCACATCTCTTATGGTTGGTGATTTGTATTAACGTTTAGTTTCATAGACTCGATATGTTCAGGTGGTGTTTGTTTTCTTGACCTCATGTTGTCGGCGTGCTTCAGGTTCGTGGCTTGTATAAAGGAATGGCTTTACCTGTCACCACCATATCCATGACGTCCTCTCTGGTGTTCGGCACCTATCGCAACTGTCTGCAGTGTTTCAGTCACATTCACGCCTCTGATGGCCGCAACACCAAACTGCAGATTTTCCTGTCAGGTTTTGCTGGAGGTGTGACGCAGGTCAGAGATGCTCTTCGCACGTCTATCAACACAGTCATCGTGACTGACTGAAATGTTTGGTGTTCAGCTTCACAAAATGACACGTAAAGGTTTTCTTTCAGATTTCTGTAATGTCTCCTGGTGACATCGTGAAAGTTCGCCTTCAGTGTCAAACCGAGGGATTCGACTGTCCCAAACCCAAATATCGTGGACCCGTTCACTGTCTGCTGACGGTCATCAGAGAAGAGGGGGTTCTGGGACTTTATAAAGGAGCTTTTCCTCTGGCCTGCAGGGACGGGCCGTCCTTCGCCACCTACTTTCTGACGTATGACACGTTATGTTCAAAACTCGGCGAACCGGGACAGAAGCAGCCGGGTGAGTGAAAAAGATCAACTGGGTGTTCTTCACATAATAACTTTGAGAAACAGAAATGTACAGAACATCCCGATCGTGAATAAAGCGCTGCTGATGTTTTCTGTGGCTCGACACCTTTGAGTCGTAGGATAAAAAAAGTATGTAGAAGCGCCAAGATTTCACACTCGCTGGATGTCTTTATGATTATACGGACAGATTGGACGGTGGTGATGTTCTCTGGCGGTGTTGCGGGAATGGCCGGCTGGTCTGTCGGGACGCCCATGGACGTGATCAAAGCCCGTCTTCAGATGGACGGAGTCGGAGAGCAGAAGAGATACAGAGGTTTTCTTCACTGTGTTTCTGAGACCGCACGTCATGAAGGTCCATCGATATTCTTCAGAAGTCTGGGAATAAACTGCTTGCGAGCGTTTCCGGTGAACATGGTGGTTTTTGCCGTGTATGAGGTGTGGCTAAGATTCTCAGATCAGAGTCTGTTGGGCCGCTCTTGTGACACACGTCAATCGTGCTTCTGTCAAGATCACGTCCGGGTCACATATGACATAAATGATGTTGAAATGTACAGAAAATCAAGCTGTTTGCTAATGTTGATCACTCGCCTCAGGTTGCACTTATAAGTTTGGTTTTTATTTTAGTGCTTTTACGGTTAGCGTAGCGTCAAAGCAGCTGTACAAGAAAAGTGAACTATAAGACGCAATGACAAATGTACAGATTGAACACGTTAAAGTAAGAGAAACAAGATGTAAATGAGTAATGACTACATTTGATGGCTGCTTGCTAAGACAAACAAATAGCATTTATATATATTGATATTTATAAAATACTGTAACAACAGTAAGAGCGAACGTGAGTTTCCCAGGATCATTATTTGTCATCGTTTTATATTTCAAACTAACTTTATTTTATACAGCACAATACAACTGTCATTGAACCGTTGTGCTTTACAAAAGCTTTTCAAATATAAATAGTAAAAACAAAACAGAAAGACATACAACAAGAAATAAAACGTATACATGTACAGCACACACCGGATGACTCGCATGCTAGAGGCTTTTTCTGAAAGGTTTTGAGTTTTATTCTAAACAGAGATTCTTATTGCCATCATGAATGAACATCAAACTCACACACACAGTAATCGATCAATATTACTGAAGATGTGAAATATTCTAGGGCTGTCAAAAGATTAATCGCGATTAATCGCATCCAGAATAAAAGTTTGTGTTTACATAAAATATGTCTATGTTCTGTGCATATTAATTATGTTTTTATAAATACAAACACATACACATGTATGCATTTACATGTACATGTACATTTATTTACATGTATTTATTTATATTTACCAACAATTGAAATTATATATAAATGTTTAATCATTTTTAGATTTTTCTTAAATATATGCATGGATGTGTATGTGTTAATAAATACAAAATTATTCTGCACAGCACACAGATATATATTATGTAAACACAAACTTTTATTCTGGATGCGATTAATCGCGATTAATCTTTTGACAGCCCTATCACGGTTAATATATTCATGAGAGACAGAACGAGTGTCTGTGATGTTTCTTCTTCTGCTGTTTTCTGGCGCCACCTCGCGGCAACCGCCGGTAACACGTCACCATTCACCCTGACAGAAAACATCTACTGGATTCAATGGTTATAATGGGAGTTGTATTGGTTTTAACGGAGACTATAATGGTGTCTGTGGTTCTGTACTGGTGGTGTGTTGAGTTGGTGGGCTGTTATCTGAAAGATGGAAACAGAGACTTCACTTGAAACTCTTACTAGAATAAAACCCAATCTACAACCGATGGTTCGTCCTGTGTTTGTCATTATATTTCTGCAGAGATCTCTGTCCTGTTATATAAGAACCTCGATGCTTTGAACAAAGATATTTTCAATACCGTGTGACAAATACACACAAGTGGGCATGAGCGCAAACTTATTCGTGGTATTAATTTGCTGTGAGTCTGTACAGTAGGAGCTCAATGTTTCTTTTGTTCTGTATTTCAGTATTAAACCTTATGCAACAGTTACACTGGGCACTTACACAAGCGTCTAAAGAAGCCTGTTAGCTTACAGCTTGTCTTACACCAAACAAAAAAGAACGATTTATTCCTGACAAACATTTCCTCGTGTACTTTTGAATCCTTTACAACATTCTGGAGCAACGTTCGTACGATTCCTTCATTCTGCACCGACCCGCCTCCCAAAAGTACTGCAAAAAAACCCTGTCTTTTGGAATAGATGACAATGAGTGTAGAACAGACTTCAATCTTCAGACGACAACACAAGACAGTTGTTCATTTAGGCTTTCTTTAGAGATTCACATCGTAGAAAAAAGAAATCTGACAAATGTGTCCGTCAGAGTTGGAGACGAGAGGTCGAGGACGTGTCAAACCCAGCTCAGATTTGTCTCAATATCAACTCAGCTGTCTTTTTATAGAAATCATAAAGTTCTTTCAGTCTTCTCTTTATTCTCAGAAATAGACTTCAAACGACACTTAAGGACGCTTGACTCATACTGACAGAAGTCTGAGAGTAAAGAATATTAAGTTTCTTAAGTCGACTTGTATGTTTTGTTCGAGAAGCCTTTTTCACAGCTCTAGAAGCGACATGTTCAAGTTTATAACAAAATCTAATTTGTGATGGAAGAGTTTTTAGAATAAACCATGTGACACTGATCATCCAAATTCAAATGTACTTCAACACCTCAATAGAAAGATAAGAATCCATCTAAAGAGCAACGATGATATAAATAGAAAACTAGGGGGCGGTTTCCCAGACAGGGATTCTTTTAAACCAGGACCAGGCCTTAGTTTCATCCGAAAGTATAAGTCGTTTTAAAACATGTCTTACAAAAAACAAGCAGTTTTATTCCACAACACAAAGGCATTATGAGATGTTTTCAGATGGACAGCTCTTACACGTCTATCCCTGTCCGGCTGACCTCCCTATAGGTATGATGTTAGGTTCACTTCCCTTTAGCTTAAGAAAACGAACCAGAAACACGTCTATCATGTGCGGTCAAGTGTACATCTTGAGCCGGAGTTTAAATTCACAACATCAGACGTCATTATTATTCATGCTTTCATTTAAAGCCAGAGGACTTCTCTTGGCTGTTCTACAATTATCAACTT
Source organism: Triplophysa siluroides (assembly GCA_006030095.1). NCBI lineage: Eukaryota > Metazoa > Chordata > Actinopteri > Cypriniformes > Nemacheilidae > Triplophysa > Triplophysa siluroides. The sequence continues at coordinate 571,384 of VCII01000713.1, forward strand.
CCTTTCCAAAGATCTGAGAGGAACACACATGGCTTTCAGTAAACTGTAGAAAAGCTGATAAGAGCAGAAAACTGTGTGGTAACAGCTGCCGTGAAGAACCTGTCATCGATTGTGTCCTCACCGGCCCTTTCAAATCAACACCACTTACTAACCTAAAGTGACAGTTCCGTCTAAATCTCAATCCTGTCGTCTTTGATTCATCATGTGTTTGTAAATCTGTCTGTGACTCATTCTTCGTGGGACGCAGGAGAGGATATTTTGAGAAATGTCTCAGTGGTTTGTGTTCAGATAATGGAAGTCAATGGAGTTCAGTGATGTTTGATGATCAACGTTCTTCAAAATATCTTCTGTTGTGTTGTGAAGAAGAGAGAAAGTCACGCGGGTTTGACATGACGTGAGGGAATAAATGATGAGAGTTTGTCTTTAAGGCACATGTGGACGTCTCTGTATGTTTGCATCATCACCGATCGGATGGCTGAAATCTTTCTCGGAAGCTCTTGTGTGTCATCATTTCAGCTGTTGCCATGGAGATGAAGGAGCCCGTTACTCAGGTTATACATTTTCAAGCGAGCGGTTGTGCGTAAACCATCCCAGTATGTGCTGTGTGAATATGATTCTTCTGTCTGGTGTTTATTGGTTGAAAGGAGCACTTCAGGCCGAAATAAAAGAGAAGGATTCTGTCAGTGTCATGTGTGTGTGTGCGTGTGTTGTGTGTGTGTGGATGTATGTGTACGTATGTTGATGCGAGTAATGAATGACAGAGGTTTGTGCTGACGGTCGTTCACCTGCTTTAAGGGTCATGGTGATGTTTGTACATTCATCTGAATTCCCTCAACTCTTCTATACGAGCAGGGACACGTCAGGACAACGCTGGGAAATATGAACCTGAACATCACACGTGACCGCAGAACCGGTTCATGAACCTATTCTGTTATTCTTTAATCAAACCACACCATTCAAAACCTGGTTTCTTGTGATGTGAGTCTTAAACGCTTCATGAGACACAAGAAAAATCATTGGATATCGATCATTATTATTGTTATTAGAAACGAGATTCACATGTTACCTGCATTACAGTGAAGTGTGATCCAGTGACTGCGCTTCATGTCCATATGAAGAGTTTGGTTCCAAAATGAGATAACTCATGTTGTTATTGTGTTAGTTAGCTGTATTTGTGGAGTTATTATGGCTTAAATCTAAACAAACCAACTGTAGTTTGATTGATATTAACTGGTATGCACAATATAAAACATGATTTTTGAAAAAACTTAAAAACAGAGTTCTTCCATTTGGAACCAAACTCTTCAAATATAGTTTTACTGCATTTCGTTTTTAAATCATTATTATGATGTTTAGTGACCTATTTTATGTCTTAAAGATTTGTTTTAATTGCACCAATTTGTGTGGTACCACAATAAAAAATGTTTTATTTCATTCTTATTGCAGTTTTACAAAATTGTGAATTGTCCATCTCATTTGGAACCACACTCTTCATATACAGTACATGTTAAGTTCGGAGCGTAATATCGTACATCTGTCCTATCGCTCCTGAAAACGGTGTATCGTCGCTCATTATACCGACCAGCCCTAACTGATGTTATCTGTAAATATTTGCTGATATCAAAAGTGATGCGGTCACTTATTTAAGTTCTACATCAGTGGAAACTGTGTGTTTCTTCTTCATGATCTCTTCAGTAAAGTCTACCAATAGCCACCGTTTACAAAATTGGCTTAAAATATCAAAACTAGATTTTTTAACATGATTTCTGGGTGAATATTTGTGACCCCATGTGTGGAATTATTGCAAAATGTAATGATGACAATCAAACAAACAGAGGTCACGTGTGAATATAAATAAAGTTCATGATCCATTTTGGGAGACGGTTCATTTATGATATGAGAAAGGCTGAAATTCGTTCTTTTATTGACGCCACACTTTGATATTTTTCACAAAAAAACGCAGAATTCTTCCCCTGTAATGAATCTTATAGTTTTACAAAATGCTTTTTACATGACATAGGATGATTTTATGTGGAAAACATCTCATAAAAAGGACTAGCTCACGTTTCCCAGACAGACTCACATTTAAATCTCCATAATTCATCCCAAAATCTAAAGAAAAGAAATGGATATTTGTCTTGTATTTGATTTGAAACTGTACTGCCAGAGGTCAGATTCAGACTCCTGGAGCAGAAAAACCTTTGTACAGTTAGTCAGAATGATGACCCGCGTCGACCCGCACAGAAAACACGCTTGATGTTTTGACATCTGCATTGACCCTCAGTAAACATTAAACAGTTTATTGATGTACAGCGATCTATGGACCCGTGTGCTCTTCACCTATTCATCCATATGTGCTTCTCTATAGGGGGTTCTGTCATGACTGCAGATGTCCTGCGTTCACCTCGTGAGTTCACCCGGGGTTCTTCTGAACTCAAATCTTCATCACACTACAGTACGGCGCTGATCTGAGGGGCGACGGGTTTAACGTGACGCTGGTGTCAGTTGTCTCATGGGAAACATGTGTGTTTGTGTAGCTTTTGAGCGTGTTATTAAGTTTAAAAAGTATTGTTCTTCAAACTAATTGATCAATTTAAGCTGGTCGCACAGTCCAAAAGTTGACAGATACGCATCTGATTTGAAATGTGTGTCGACCTCTCGAGCTTCAGGGGTGTCTGCAGGTTCTGTTGTGCAGGCTGTGAGTTTCTTGATTGTGGTCGTTGTGTAAAGATGAAAAAGCCTCGAATATGCAGATGTGAAGGATTATCTGAAGCCCAGTGAACAGTTTAATGGCTCAGACCAAACAAGAATCACACAACACAGTTTCGTCATTCACTTTTAAAACATTAGGTGGACAGAAATAGACAATGTAGTTGTTTTTCTGTGAGGTTGACTGTATGTAAACACATGTTACTTGTTAAGGGCAGAACTACATTTAAAACTAACCTGGAGTGTGTATGTAAACGTTTGAGCACAACTGTGTTTTAAATGTTAATGTGACATGAAACATTGACAGCAGGATTAGATGTGTGTGTGTGTGTGTGTGTGTGTGTGTAGTTCCACATACACAGAGATAACAGGTGTGTAACTGTAGAGGGTTTGTGAGGTCACCGTTGCTCAATGATGTGACGTGTGTGTAGGTGTGTGTCCTGAGGGTCTCTGGTGGGCTTGTGTGATCTTTGTAGAGGTTGTTTGTTAACACGACTCACATTGCTTGTGCTCCTGTTGACAAAGAGCTGTTTGTGTCCTGTTGGAACATCCGATCAAAGCGCGACTCCTGAAGGATGAGTCCTCAGATAGGACGCCGGGATTCTAGGAACAGCAGATACAGTCAATGAAGTTTGTCTCCATCGCACTCACTTACACACACACGCACGCACGCACAGATACACACACACACACGCGCACACACACACACACACACGCACCACACACAGACACAAGCACACAGACACACACTCTTTCACGCTCTACACGCACGCACACAGACACACACACACACTCTCACACGCACACAGACACACACACACAGACACACACACACACACACACACACACACACACACACAGACACACACTTTCACACGCACACACAGACACACTCTCACACGCACGCACACAGACACACACACTCGCACACAGACACACACACACTCTCACACGCACAGAGACACACGCAAGCACACACACACAAGCACACACACACAGACACACACACACACACACACACACACAAGCACACACACACAGCACACACTCTCACACAGCACACGCACACACACACACAAGCACACACTCTCTCACACGCACACAGACACACAAACAGTCTGTTTGATTACTTGATTCTGATTGGTATAAGCAGGATAATCCACAGCTAGCCGTGTGTTAAATGGCAGGTGGTTCTTGGCCTCCACGTGGTGCATTAAAACCCTTTAACGCACGGCTAGCTGTGGATTATCCCTTACGTAAAATAGTTTGAAATGTTCAAATCCGTTTTACTGAATCACATCAGACAGTGACACCACAAAACAACAAACTAAAGTCAATCTGTGAAACCTAACAAACACATAGTAATAGATGTGCATCAGTCGCGATTTCTTAAGACTGCAAGGGAAGCTCAGCTTCCCCTATAATTGTCAAAAAATGAATGGTCAAATATATGTACTATTATGTTAACATTTTATTGACTAAAAATGCGTTAAACACGTTCATCTCGAACGAAAACAATTTCGTTCAGAATCAGCTACTTAGGTCGGCTGACTGGATTTCCTTCTCATTCATTCCCGTAGCGTACAGTGCATTACTCTGTTGAAGCCCAGCGTCCATTGACTTCAATGGGGCTGCTTTAAACAGTTTTTTTCAGTGCTTAGAAACAAGACGGTCATTGGATAATGCTGCGATTATGTCCCGCCCACGGACGCTCAGCGTCTCTGGGATGAATGGAGGAGTGGGCTGGCCCGGACTCCGAGCGTCTGCGTGATGATTGGAGGGTCTGTCATCTCTTTTTAATCCACTTTTATGTCTTTTTGGGGTCGACATCTTATAAAAACGTATTTCTTGTTTTTTTTTAGCTTGTTTGCTATACACATTGTCACATATCAGCTTTTAGACATTGTTTTTTTTTTTTTTATAAAATCATAAATGACAAGAAGGCGGCAGCTTCTCGCAATGCAAAGAGAGTGGCCATCCTTGATAACATCTTGGAGCAGATTCCTCGACGTTTTTCAAATTTGGAAAGTGCTTTTCTTAGAATTAGTCAATCCAGGGAAATTTGATGACATGAGACAAGCATTTCCAGAGGAGGCCTTCAGAAGTGTCCTGAAAAGTTATGGCCATCACTTTGATTCAGGGAGACTGAGGTCTGAACTTCAGGTCCTGTATTCAGATCAGGACTTGCAGAGTAACAGGGAACGCTGTGTGATTACTTGGTGTTCCTTAAAGACATGGAGTTGGACAGTGCAATGCCTCAGCTTTACAAACTCTTCTCATTAGTGGCAACAACTGGAGCTACATCTGCAGGTGTAGAAAGGAGCTTCTCCTGTTTAAAGCGGCTCAAGTCCTACACCCGTAACACAATGGGCCAAGGCCGTTTAAGCAGCCTAGCTCTGCTGGCCATTGAGAGGACACTGGTCAAGTCACTGGAAAAGACGCCTAGTTGGTACGACAGGGTTACAGAGCATTTTCTTGAAAAGGAACGTAGGGCAGAATTTACATATAAATAAATGGACAATTTTTATGATTTAGGCCGAAAATGAGCTTCCCCTCTTTAAAAGATCAGCAGCCGCCACTGGCGTGTATAATATAGACTGAGATTCATCTTTCATGCTCGTCATCTCACCGTGAATTCTAAACATGTGCTGCGTGTGTCTTTGATAAAGAATCATTTCTCATGGACGGTGAGCTGAAAGCAGCGTTGCTGGGTTTGACCTCCTTCCAAACACTGCAGTCGTGACTCAAATCATCAAGCTCTCCGTTCATCACGTGAGCAGAAACACCGACTCGCCGGCTGTCCTCATTTGCCTTCCCGGCCTAATAATAGAACTCTTCACTTCAACGGTAACAGACCATCTCAGCCAAACTCACAAGAGTCTCTCCAACAATCACATCACAAATAACACACGAAACACCGTCTGAGAATGTTGTGCTAATATTCCCGTTCTGACCGATTAGCAATGACATCAAAACGGTTGTTTTTTAGTGCAAGAACAGAGTTTGATAGCTTTAGGTAGAGGACGATGAACGTGAGGGTGATGATGTGATGTTCTGACAATGATTTGGGAGACTCTTGGTGTCAGTCGAGAGCTTTTCTTCAGTCTACAGATAATAATTATACATTTATTTTATTTAGCGCCATTAAAATTCGCTGCACAAAATCAAAACAATACATCACACGTGAATAAAACAGCACAATAAAATACTGTATAAAACAAAACTAAAGAAAATGTTTTAAGAAGAGGTTAGAGAGTTTGCCTCCCTGATGTTTGATATCTGATGAGAAACTTTTCTTTTGAATTGACTTTAATTCTGTAATATCTGTAGTGACGTATCACAAAGTATCTCATCATTACAGCCCAAACTAATAATCAGAAGAAAACATGTTTTGTTTGAAACCTTGTGAGGAATGAAGCGTGAACATGAGCATGGGCCGGTCGTGCATCGCAGTAAAACATCTGAGTTTGATCCAGTGAATAACAGAAAGTGTTTGCAGATGAGTCTTTAAACCGCACATGGTGCGAACGTGAAAAATCTGGATACGATCGATATATCATGGCCATCTGGACTTGCTTTGACGTCAGATATTACCTCAAATTACATCAGGTTATTAAACTTGAATGTGAAAGTATAAATGAGTTTTGCGTAAGCCAGAACAATCGTGGCCGGTCAGATGCTGCGTGGGTCCAACATAAATAAATGAATCCCCATCTGATCATTCTAAAGTCGTTTGTCCCGGGTTAAGTGTAAATATGACACATGAACGGATAAACATGCACATGTCTGATGTCTCGGAAGAGTCTCACGGATGATATTCATCACATCAAACTCTTCACGTCATACACAAAACTGCACACACTGCATAAAATATATTTCAAATCATTTTTATTGTAAATATTAATATTTGAATGTTGAAGGAATTCAGTGGACACTATGGCAGTGAACTGTAAAATCAAACCATTCCGTGACCAATGAGCTAACCAAATACTTCACATTCACGTCAATTTTTTTCTCGTGTGGCAAGTAGGCGTGGAATAAGCGGGATAATGTACAAGCAGCCAGTTGTTATTGCCAAATAAGCCCCTTCGCGTCAGGTCCTGATCACACGGTCGGCCATAACAGAACATTGATAACATTATCCCTTACATCATATAGCTAAATATGTACATAAATGTAGAACAGCGCTAGATATGTAAGTACATAAGGACACGCTTGTCTGTACAGTATTTCCCGGAGGATTTTCCGGCTAAAGAACCAAGAAAGTGTCATTGATCAGAAGAGGTTCTGTTGTTCTGTCGAGCCTCATCTGGTCAGAATCTGCTTCAGTGTTTCGTTTGAAAATCCAGCTTCCTGTTTTCAGGGCATTATTTCATCATCGCCAAATCTGATTTCTTGTGAATGACTGCGAGAGATCCGCTCCGCTGTTCTCTGATATCTCTCGTAAGAATCACCCGTGACCTCTGACACCTGAGGTCTGTTATGACATCACCGTGCTGATGAGGCGAAGGTGAACTCGGATCTCAACGCTTTTCATTTCATTCCCCTGCAGGAACAGCTCTCTCCATCACTTCACTTAATCAAATGAATTTCAAGTGTATTTCTTTTCATAAGAGGCGTCAGGCTTTAAGCCAACTTACATTTCTGAAGCAATAAGAACAAAAGAGATTTATGTTACGTTATGTAAAATGCTTAGGTAGCAGAATCAAGCTGGAGTAAAACATCACAGTAATGTACTGAACACTGGATCTATAGAGCGCTGGAGAGGGCTTTAGAGCGTCTGTTAAATACACACAGTATACGCATGTTTAAAAATATACACCGGACGTGTTTGAGAGCTACAGATGTCCAGCGTCACGTCAAACAATCGAGTCCTCTACTAACACATGTGGAAACAATCAAATCTCTGGGCAAAGTTCACACCGCGTGAGGCTCGGTCCTCTCATACATGTTCTCCACTACACGCCTTACGTAACCTGTAAGCTGATCTGTCGAGCGTCTGGAGCCGTGCTGGAGGAGATCCACATGCCCTCAAACCATCATCACATCCACTCCATCATCATGACACATCCAGCACTTCACACAATTCATCAACACAACATTTCCTCCACATCAACAAGTCAACTCAAATCTGTGTTCTCGTGACCCTTGCAAAAGAAATCCTTCACCTCTACATTACTCAAACTACTATACAAAGTATATTTGAAGAGTTTGATTCACATATGAGATAACTCTGTGTTTAAAAATGTTGGTTTTTATGGTGCATTCCAATTAATATCCATCAAACAGTTGGATTGTTTTGAATTAAGTCATAATAACTCAACAAATACAGCTAACTAGCACAATAACAACATGAAGTAGATTTAGTATACAAACATCAATGTACAAGTACCATACTTGTAAGTGTACACTGCTTTCAGTAAATTTGCTTCAAGTGTAACAGTACACAATCACATGGCACACACTTCGCACATCGTGCAGTTTTGTACGATTTGCTTTCGCACCAGTGATGTTAGGTTGAGGGGTGGGGCTTCAGAATTGGGTTTTTTCGGGTCATTTTTTTCTAGTCTTTGTAAAAATCACAATCCATTCCTACAAACAAGCGACCTCGTAGTAACTTATTCCAGTGAGATCAGGTTGCAATAGTACAATGTTACTACTGCAACTACTACAAGTGCACTTATAGATATACTAGTTCAATACTCGTAGCACATTTTAAGTTTATAGAAGTACACTAAGAAAACTTTATTATACTTTTATAGAGTGGACCTAATATACTGAGAGCATTTACATTTAGGCATTTGGCAGACGTTTTTATCCAAAGCGACTTACATTGTATTATCCTATACATTTATACATAGGTATTTGCAATCCCCTGGGATCAAACCCACAACCTTGTGTTGTTAACGCAATGCTCTTACCACTGAGCTACAGGAAAGCAGGGGCGGTCGGGACTTAAAACAGAGCGGCCCTCCATCCATCCCGTTGACGGGGGGATGGTTGTGGGTCATCAGATGCTGTCATACCGATTCGCGTTTCGAATCCGTCCGTCTGTCTGCATTTGCGTTTCGTCCCGGTACGCCAGATGGCCAGTCCGCCCCTGCATTGGCATAACAACAGTGGCCCTCGCGGCCACAAAGAAGACCGGGAATCTCCCAGGTCCTCCCGATTAGGCGATCCGGGCTTGAAAGAGATTTTTCTTTCTGTGAATTGCAGTATATGTCTGAGAAGTTCATAACAAGCCGACTGGAATAGCACACTTCTGTAGATCACGGTGGGATTTGTTTAGAGATTGTCAGCTGTGTTCTTAGTGATAACAAACAGAGAGCTGAAGCGTCAGGATCCCTAAAGAAACAACACAATCTGATTTCTTTCGTTCTTTAGTCAACTTTGACTATGATGCAATGAAGTCACTCGAGGTGAATTATCAAGTACGATAAAGGTGTCTTGAAGTTTTTCATGGTCTCCTCGTGTTACCTCCCACCCTGCTTAAAAAATGTGAGGAGTATTATTTTACACTCGATCCAGTTATTATGGCTCCGTGTTATTTATTACTATCATTATTTCAGCTCATATTTACTGCCGGAACAAGACGCGAACGATAGCGTTGCACTTTGACATTTTAAGACCCAAGTGGTTTCTTTCTCATCTACGCTTTCAGAGCGGTGCTAAAGCCTCCATGAAGAAATGTTCTGGTGTTTGAAGTCTCATTTCCAACATCTACACCATCTCCAGTTCAGCCGCACGCTGACAAAAGAGAAAAACGCCACGGAAATTTAAGAGGCTTTGGAGTCTCGGCGTCGAACCTAAGAATTTTTCTAATTCCGAAAAAAGAGAGAAGCGAAGGAGCTCGAGAGTCGAGGTTCCCGTCGCGAGCGCGCCACCAGTCGGCGATCGCTCGGGCGGCCACCGCGAATGCCCTACTGGCGGCCTCTCCACTTACATGTGCCGTCTCCCCTCCTCGGCTCGGCGCACGCATCTCTCCTCATGCCGCCTCTCCCCCCGCAAAAAAAACTTTGCCGCTCTGCTCCTTCTCCTGTTCTTCCGACCCCGCTCCCCCTCCTCTTCTTCCTATTCCACCCCCCCCCGCGCGGGCCCCCCCCCCTCGGTCAGGTCCGCCGCCTCGCCGGCGGGCCGGCGCGGCTGGGCGGCTACCGCACGTTCGCTCCGCAGTCTCCTACGTCTTCTTCCGGCCGTCTATCATCCCCTCCGGCCCCCGTTTTGCTCCCTTACGTGACCTTGACCTTTCGGCACTCGTCACCTACCTACGACGGGAGTCCCTCCTACTCTAGGCCGGCAGTATCTTGTCTCATCGCGCGTCCCTCTCGTTGCCTTAGCGTCCCGTGCGCAGCTGCGTCTCATCCGCCGCGTCGGGGCGACTCCCCCACGCCCCCCCCCCAGCCTTCGGGGGTCGTGTAGGCAATAGCGCCAAGACAGACATCAGAAGAAAGACGATTGAAAAAAGTAGAAAGAGCTGTTGACTAAGGAATGCGCGATAAACCAAGCACGGGGACGAGTAATAAAACAAAAAAAAGAGTGCGAGAGACAAAATAAAGGGCAGGAACAGTTGTAGAGATAGGAGACAAGAGGGAAGAGTGAGGTGAAGCAGAAAAAGAAAAAGAAACGAAGAGGTTTGGGAAGTGGAAGAAGGGCCGGAAAACAAAAAAAGCGAGGAAGGAGGTTGAGGGAGATAATGAAGATCAGGTATCGAAGGGACACAGAAAAGATTTAAATAGGCCGAGAGACGCTGAGCAACGGGACAGGGAGATGACGAGGGTGAGGGGTATAAGGAGGAGTGGGTGCGAAGGCGAGAAAGAGGGGTGAATAGAAGTGACCAATATAGAGAGCGGGGGAAGAGAGGAAGGAGGGGGGGGATGGGAACACGAGAAGAACGCAATACATACGTGGAACGATACGAAAATCGTAGGAGAAGGTAGCGGAAAAACTAGGAAAGGTGGGAGGACGTAAAAGGGACAAAGGGGACCAAAAGGGCAGAACGTAGCAATGAGAGTAGAGAGTTTGCAAGGGAGGGTAGAAGGAAGACGGAAAGAAATAGTGAGAAAGCAAGAAGAAGGGTTAAAAGAATCAGGAGGCACGGCAGGGAGGCCAAAAACTACAAAAGAAAGAGGGAACCGAAGGGACTAAAAGAAGGAAATCGCGACAAAGAGAAGTCAAGGGAGGCGAGGAAAGAAAAAGAAACAATGAGATTAGGTGCGAAAAACGTGGAAGCACAGATAGAAGAGAGAAAGGTGAAGAGAGAAATGGAAAAAGAAGAAAAAATCAGAAAATGGGTACAGACTGAAAAAAGCTGAAGAGACATGGGAGAATGGATGGAGTAAAGAAGAAGAGAAAGGGAAAGAACCGGGAGAGAGAGCTGGGAGGACTAGAACAGAAAGAGAGAAAGGTGTAGAAAAGGAATGTAAGAGGGCGGCGCGGAGCGAGCGGAGGGAAAGAGGCGCTCGAAGCGAACTCAATAACTCTCCCCAACTCCAGGATATCCGAAACACAAGAACCAAGACGAGTGCACCCAGGCCGCGGCAAACCAAACAATTGAGGTTGATGACCGTAGGTAACAGACGGGAGCTACAAGCGAGAAAACAGAAGACCAATGAGGGTCGAACTGGGAAAGGACCTCGGATAAAAATGGGCTGGAGAAAAACCAATAACCACAAAAGAGAAAAGCAGTAGGTATAGGGGGGGGGGGATAAAGTGTGGAGCTGAAAGACATAGGAAAAGGCAAAATAGGAAGCAATAAGGAGGGGGTGAAGCAGAGGAGGGTGAAAAATAGAAAGCAGCGCGAGAGAAATCGAAAAAAGAAAAGAACAGAAGGGGATTCCAGGAGAAGGCGGATGAAAGTGAGGAGGATGGAACCAGGAGGGGAAAGATAGGAGGGGGATAAAACAAAAAGCAGGATGGAGGGAAAAGGTGAAGAAAGAGACATGAATGGCCAAAGGGAGAAAGAGTGGAGAGGGGCAAAAACACGGGGGCAGAAGTAAGACATTGCGAAGGGTAGGGAGAGGGTAGAGCGGGGGGGTGGAAGTAAGGAAGGAAGACAGGATGCAAAGAGCGGGAAAGAATACGGAACAGATAAAGTAGGAAGAAAAAAGGGGAGAAAAGGGGAAGAAAGGACGGGACACATGTAGGGCGGTCAACAAGCGCATTGCGGCGCAGTACGACCAAGGGAAAAGTGGCTCGTATAGTCGCAAACAAAATATCCTAAGCGTCGGGGGTGGAAAGAAATCCAGAGAAGAACAGACAAAAAATTAGAGCGTGAGTGCGAAGGGGAGGGGAAATATATAAAAGGCCACCGATGGAAGACTGTTAAGGAGCACGGTGGGTATATTTAGGCAAGCGAGGGGTGGAAGAAAAGGTAGAGAAAGGCATATAGGCAAGTGGATGCCAAAAAGCCTAAAAGTAGGTTGTGTGACGAAGGGAAACAGGAGGAAGCAGAGGGGCAATAAGGAGAAAGGTAGTAACAACGCTCGGCCTAAGAAGAGTTGACACACATAGAGAAATTGTAAGAAAACACAGGGTAACCCTCGCCCGCAATCGTAAACCCTTCTCAGAATGCGGGAGGAACGCTGTAAAAAAAAAACACACGTAGATGGTGAAAACGCTCGATGCTTTCACATGCCACCCACAACTCCATTTATCAACTTCTGTCTCTGCAAAGAGCTTGAAAAAAACAAGAAGGTAGAAAAAGTTGATTGGGCTTTTAACAAGGTTTCATCAGAAGCGTCTGGTGAGGTCCTGAATGACGTCAGCTCAATAAATAAGAAAGCAAAGCAGCAGATTTCTGGAGAACAACACAACACAAAGCAGCGAGACGGAACACATGGTTGTGTTTAAAAGCGCAGACGCGTGTCAGCGTGGACATCAATCTGATTTAAGTGTGCGTTTCACGGTTCAGTTATAATTTAACTCTAAACAAACTCCACGGAAAATCCAGAGTGACCAGACACGGCACTGATCTGACCTGTGGAGTAACGCCGGCTGAAAACCCTACGATCTAAAATACAGAATCACACAAAAGAGTGAAACACACGTGCTGCCAAAACATGCGCTGGATTCCTAGAAAGTGAAGTCGTAAAGCGCCGAGCAGCTCTGGGAAACCAGTCAAATAGAAAGCGGAACGCTTCAGAGTCCTGCTGGGATGTTGGGATTCGGCCACGCCGGCCTCTGCTCGTATGAAGGCACAACCGCCAACATCTCACTCACACACGCGCTCCAAAAACAATCCATGTTTTTCACAACAAACTACAGCAGGTCCTGGATCATCTACAAGATCGGCAGATTCTGTGGCCATCTTCAAGAATCGTCTGGAAACACATCTCTTCTGTCAACACCTGACCCATCAGTTCTGACTTCTGTCTCTTTTCTACTCTCTCAAAGAAAAAATCGTTGCTCTGTAGATGAGACCAGTTTTCTTTGCACTTATGCTTTTTGTTGTCTTTATGTTGTTCCAGTTGCTTCCATTGTTTCCTTCATCTGGAAGTCTCTTTTAAAGCGTCTGCTAAATGACTGAATCAGTGGTGAATGGTGAGTAAGTTTAATATAAAGAGCAACCGGAGAAAACAACAGGGTAATCCAACAAACATCCAATGGAAATGAAAAAGGGTGATCCAATGAGCAAAAGGACATTCACGGAACAAGAAAACACAAAGTAACAAAACATCCACGGAAACATACACCAACATTACATTAATACTAGACAAAGAACAAAGGGTGTCCGGATGATGGGGCGCAGGTGTGAAAGTCAATGATGCCTTTGAAAGGCAAAAACAACGAGGGACAGGTGAGGGAGCGGGGCAAAAGAACACCCTAGGGGCAAAAACAGGGAAAAACGGACTAGGGACCAACGGGAGTGTCACAACCGAGGACACTTCATCTGAAGTCAAGTGTTCAGGGACGTGCATGAGAGATTGACCTCTGACATACAGCACAAACACATGAAACCTACAATATTTCTAAGAACAAGGTTCACTTGATGGCTGTCATTCAGATTTACACGCAGTGTCCGGTCTACTTTCATGCACAGGATACAAGAAGAGTAACACAAAACTATAAAACACAAGCGCATATTACCCAAGGTTATTATGGTTAACTCAAATTAAAACGTTGAAAACACTTCTGTTTGTTGAAATTAAATACAAATATTCACCTAAAATCTTTGGAAAAACTTGAAGAATGGAAATGTTGCCTCGAAAATGAACTGAAATAAGTTTAAAGCACTGAAATGATAATAATAAACAAAAACTAAAATAAAACCAAAATGAATTAATCTTATAAAGCAACATAAAAGAATGAATTATACAATAACAAAAGCATACATCAAAATTGCTCAAAATGAACATAAAAACGAAAAATCGAAAAATATTTATAAAACTACAATAACTCTGTTTAACACAAAACGATGTGTGTTGTGACGGTGCTTGATTTCCAGCTGGTTGTCAGGTTGGTTGTCGGGATGTTCTGGGTGCTTATTGGCTGAAATCACGACACGATGGTTCAGACAAACTCTATGCCTGGGGTGTAAAACACTGAATCTTATTGTATCGCATGTACAGTAGAAAAAGCCCAGCAATAACGCTGGTGTTGGCCGTTTCAATAAGACATTCTGAAATAAAGAAGCCCTCGTACATCTCAGATCTGTGCGTTTCACAGCGTGTTTATCTGCAGAACACATCCTGCCAACCTGCTTAAAGAACGATTTCCCACACGAGCTGGAGCGAACGTCAGCCCTAAAGCCTTTCAGACGCTGCAAATGATCCAGCAAAGACTGCAGTGGAATCTGCTCTCGCTCTTTCAAAGCAGTTCCACCCCTCAAAGCTCTTAACAGATGATTGTGTGACCCGACGTGAACCGCCAGAGATCCGCAGCCCGCCTCCTCCCGCAGCGCCGGGTGAATTTAGGTCGCTGCGTGTCAAAATAAACCCTGCCGCTCGCTTCCTACCGTGATTTCTTTGATATTACGTAATAAAGCCTGACGGAGGACAGCGGCGGTGCGGGAGAAACCCTGTTGATTTGACACTCCTAAATAAACAGAAGAAAGAGAACACAAAAGCTCAGACGAGAGGGAAACGCCGGCAGCGCTCGGTCCTCCATTGATCTTTAGACTGGCCGCAGGACATTTCAGTACGGACCAATCACACGCCTGAGAGATCTCTGCCTTCTGCGTACCTGAAGTTAAAAGCATCTCATATACTGTATGTTCACACACGTGTGTCTTAAGTGCAATATCTTATACTTCATGTACGTGGTTATAAGAATGTACTGTACACAACTGTATTATAAAGTACTTACTAGGCACACGTACAAATAACTCAACTGCATATTTGTGCATTATTTATATTTTTTATCCTTTAAGTCTCATATTTATCATATATTCTTTTCTGTTTCCTGTGTTACACAGTGTCTACACCGGTCGAGACCGGGCGGACACAACACGACATGACACACGGCTTGTTCTAATGGGATTGTCGCGCCGCATCAAGTGTGGACGAAATGAAAAATCTAAATGGGTTCTAATGCGTTCTGTTGTCTGGTGTCGACACAGTCTGTGTATACTGTGTGTTTAAGACAACAGAACACCTGTAAGCAGAACAAATGCCTTGTGTGCGTGTGCACACTTGGCGCATAAAGCTTAATCTGATTCTGATTGATGTTTAACTCTGTGCACGAACAATCGTCAATACCTGAAAAATCACTTTCTACAAAAGAAGTAGACTTCAAATTTCATTTCATTAATACAGCCTTCACGTGCTCTCGGAATGATCAGTTGCCGAGGTAAATAGCCGGAAAAAGGTTTGATCCAAAATGGCGGCGCGGTAGGACCCTCAATCGCGCTCCATGCTCTTAATAACTCGAGTGATGCGATCTGAAAAATATTTTCAACCTTTGCGGAAATATGCGTCTTTGCATTGACTTTGTATGTAAATTACTCGCACAAAACGCTTAATTCGCATGTGGTGTGAACCCAGTGTTAGACTCATCTCCTTGTTTTAAAAGAGTCTTACTTTGCAGCAACTCATCAGGCAAACACTTGAAACACATATATGATCGACAGAACCTTCTAGAGAAGAAACCTGGCAAGTGTGGATGAATAGATCGCTATATTAACCCAACAAAACCAGAGATTTATCACTGTCTGCTAAGATCTGCGGAGGTGGCTTGTGTGTGTACATAAACAATGAATGGTGTAACAATGCTGTGTTAGAGAAGAAACTCTGTTCATCGCTGGTGGAGTTTATGTTTGTGAAGTACCTCAGGTACTCGGATTTCTTCTCTGTTATGCTGATCCCAGCATGCAATCCACTTTTGAAACGTGCCAAACCGCTTCAAAAACTCATTACAGTATGGCCGGCAACGCAACCTCAAAACAGCAAGAGCCAATCTGTCCTGCGGCATCAGTTATCATTTTCCCCCCAAAAAAGGTTTTGGTCATACGCAAAAAAAGAAAAATCACTCCACAGACAGCAGAGACACACGGAGCATATGGCAAGCCATTCAGACCATCATTAACTACAAACCTCTACCACAGGCCTGTGATAACGACACAAATCTTCCAGATGCACTTAATCAGTTCTATTCACAGGTTGAAATGCAGAACGACACACCTGCGCAAAAATTGGCCACAACACCTCAAGCGTTACCAGGTGGCCCACAAGGCCGTGTGCTCAGCCCGCTGCTCTTCACGCTGTTGACCCATGACTGCAATGCCAAGTTCAGCTCCAACCACATCATCAAGTTCATGACACAAGTGTGGTAGATCTCATCAGCAACACTGATGAAACACCCTACAGAGAGGAAGTGGCACAGCCACTAGACACTTTTCACACATTGTTGTGTGTACATAATCTTACAAAACACTCCATAACCTCTACTATGTACAAATCATCTTGCACTGTTCCCCAGCTATCTGCCTGACTTACAATCTTCTCCATGCACATGTACAGTAGGTTAGTTTGTGTAAAGGTTTATTCTTGTTTTACTCCACTGTTGTATGTCTGTATTTATGTAGCACTGTGGTCCTGTGAGGCACGACATTCCTTTCCAGTGCGTGTCCCCACATTTAGCGGAATGACAATGAAGCTCGACTTGACTTGACATGAACACCCTCTGATGTCGCGTTTCCCACTGGGAGGTTTGGGAAATCATTTTGGAACCCGAGTTCCCAAGATGGGCAGGCCTTACACAATCAACATGGCGTATGGGAGATGGATTTCTGCTGTGACAGATATGATTTCAGCTTTTTTGCCTTGTCTTGTCTTGTCGTTAAATTATGTGTTTACATATAAAACCATTGGAAGCATACTGTGTGTTTTATACACTGCAAAAATAGTGTGTGTTTCACCAATATTCCAGAATCGTCCGCAAGCTGACTAGTACAACTGTACAGTAGGGTGTACGGTTGAAAACTATTACCCATTTTCCCAAGACACACACAAGCATGAATCTGGCATCCTCCATTCTGAACACAACCAGCTCAGAATCATGACGTCAGAAGTGGGAATGAGCTACTTAAATCAAGTTCTTTGTGTAGTACACTTATAATAGTTCATGGTGCTGCATTGGTCCCTTTCAGTATACTTAGTGGTAAACATTGAGTGTTGCAACTATACTACATGTGAATTTATAGTTCAAAACTTTTTAACTAACACTTTGAAGTGTACTCTCAATAAACTACTAGACTTGTCCTTGTACGCTTTCTTTACATTAACGTAGCATCGAAACGTCGAACTATGTGAAAAAACGATTGAATACACAACTCAGTCAAGAGAGTTCAAACAACTCCAAGTGTTCTTACGCCACTTCAAATATATTTCTGAGAAGAAGTAGACTGCGAGTATAAGACCTTGTTATTTTGAGCATGAGCGAAAGAAGAAAAGACAGCAGACGTGTTGTGTTCCTGCTGGACGTTCACATGAATATATGATGGATTTACTGGATTATCCCAATCAGATTACAGAGAACTGAAGGGTCAAACGCCGGAAACTGTGTCGTGTGTACCAACCACTGATCCAGTTAACAACGTCTAAACCGAGTCACATTATTTCCTCTTGATTTACCTAAAAAGAACTTGTTTTTAAGAGAAATGCTATGGGATCTTAAAGGGATAGACATTCTCTCTTCTTCAGAACACAACAGAAGATATTTTAAGAGCGTTGATCATCAAGCAACACTGCACTCCATTGACTTCCATTGTATGAACACAAAACCACAGAGACATTTCTCAAAATATCTTCGCTAAAGAAAAACGGATTTAAATCACACGAGAGGAAATAATGTTCTTCGGTTGGTTGAGAACAGCCTCAGTTTTGTCCAAAGCCTTCATTCAACAGTGTTTGGTGCCAGAAACAGTTTGTTGGTCGTATATATTGTCGATGTTTTATAAACGTCTGTCGCACAGCTATACAGAACACATTGGAAGCAGTGTTAAAGTGTAATGATGTGAAGAGATGCTATCTGTTTCCCTTGAAATCAACTGGGCTGTCCTCAATCCACCCTTTCATCATCTGGACTTTACACAAACAAACAAACTCACTTCCCCTCTTCCCTGCCAGTCAGCTGATGACATGACCTCTTTGTCACGGTGATCACCAAACTGATGTAACCCGTGCGATGTGACGCAAGCATCGGGAGGGAAAACAATTCATCACCTCTACTCGATGTTCCACTCCAAACATTTGGAAATATGTTTATACTCATCTACTATTAAAGTCACCCAACAACAACTCAACGTCATCAGATTATGTCAACACATACCGTTTCCATTAAAAGAACTGAACCGCAGTCAGTCGTCTGAACTCTGATACTCCATCCACCAATCCCACATGAGGTCTCTTTAATATCTCCGTTCTTTCTCCTGGTCAAGAGTCAGAAATTGAGAAGAGATGTCAACAACTGAGTCTGTCAATCAAAAGTCAAGATTAGTGAAGATCTCAATGTGAACTCCAACATTTCTCATCAAATCCAGATGATTCGACCTCTTCAATCCACATTCGTTTACACCCCCAGACTCTTCCCGTGTTTACGCAATGACACTCTCGTCACTGTGTGTTTTTATTTCTCTTTGGATCAAAGTCACTGCATGTGTCCTAAAAACATTCCGAAATCCATTCAAGTGTGTCAACACGCACGTTTAAACAAACGTTTTGATATCAGATGTCATGAGACGTGTTATCAGACACATCACACACGTGTGCACACAAAACATCGTAAATACCTTCATGATAGATTAAAAACAGGATGTCCCTCCAAATCACGCAATCGGTTTGTTTTACGTGACGGTACGCAGCATCACATACGCTCTGGTCTGGCATCATTTCAGAAGGAAACTCACCGGACACATGCAAACATTACAACGACACGCATCATTCATGAACAGATTCGTGTTTCCACCTTTTTCACACGAAACCTCACCGATGTCTCAAACATTGCTTAGGGCCTGTGTCCACCGAGGCGCTTTAACGCGGCTGAAAACGCCCGCTGCAGGCTGAGCGATCTGCCCCAGGTTGAGCATTTTTCAACTCTTGGCGCTCGGTCGGACGCCGGCGTCAGCTGCTCGCGTTTTCTAAAGACGCGGCGTTTCCATTGGAAACAATTGAAAAAACAGAAAGCCCCTAAAGCTGGGTTCACACCAAACGCGCAGAAACGCGTTCCACGTTCTTTATTACTCGTGCGAAAAGTTTGCGTGAGTGACGCGATCCGACGGATGTTTCATCCTTCGTGGAAGACGAGATCGACGTGCGTTCGTGTCTGTACGCATCTTTGCATTGACTTTGTACGTAATTTACTCCCGCAAAACGCTTCACCGCGTTTGGTGTGAACCCAGTGTTAGACACAATTTTCCTTAAATACGATTAGAGAAATAACTCAAATGAAACAACTGAGAAACACATTAAGTTTAAACCTACAAATGGGATTTATATAACCGTCAAGAACCTGTAAGCATCCGCAAAAGTAGCACAAATGTATTTGATCATTTCCTGTTTATACGACTTCTTTCTCTACGGATTCGTTTCTTTTCTTCACAGTCTTTGGTTTTGTGTTGTAAAGCTGCATCGCATCAACACCAATCTGTGAAAAGTGCTAGAGAAATGCACTTGAACCGTGTTTCCTCGCTAATAAACCAGCAGGAACTTTGCCTTGGATCTTTCGCAGAAATGCTGTTAAACTGAGCTCTGCTCATCGTCTCAACGCTCAGGTAAATCCTGTCTCAACCAGCGTGAAGTTCTTCCCTTAAAATACACCGTCCGTCCACCAGCCCGTGACGGAGTTCAGATCTCATTTACTGATGTATTCTGGGTTTCCTAGAGAACTAGATCTCAGTACACAGAAGTCCAGCACTTAATCTTCGGCTTTACTCCTGAGCTCTATTAAGAGCGGCTTGAGGGCGTTTGGACGGTCAGGGTTTTGTGTTTTAATTCTGATCGGTTGTTGTGAGGATGAAACACTTTTATTCGCTGTAGCACAATCGCACATATTCCGGTTGAGACGGAGCACTCAAAAGTGTGCTTTCCAGGAAAAGGGCGGCGCGTTCACAGTCAGCACTACACAACTTTATTACGGCTACTTTACGATGACAAAAACCAGGAACGCTTCCAGACTTGAAGACCGCTCTACACGGCACCGCAAACTGAACAAAACTGGATTGTCGAGGAGCCCCGAGAAACACCGTAGTACAGAAATGCCATAGCAACACCCTAGCAACCCCTCTGAACGTCACATTTCCTTCTCACGCAACCACACACCAGAAACCATGACATGAGAAAGGATTTCATTTATTCACTTGAAAAAGAAGGTTTTAGTATTACAGACGCAGCACTAAACATCTCAACGTGGACGCGGCGTGGAGACTACAGTGATTCAGCACAGGATCAGTTCGTTCTTGACAAAACAAGACTCGTGAGTTGTAATGAATCTGCGCTCGAGGTGGAAATGAGAAAACGATGGCTCAGTATCCTCCGGGCGTCTCAGCTCACCGTGGGTCTTCTGTCGGGAACACCGGGACGAGGAGGAGGGGTGATGGGAAACAGCTTTTCAATGTGAATGCAGCACTTTGGCTGGAGCCCAGGGGAGCAGCGACGGGGGGGAGGGGAGGGGGTCAGACGAGGTCACGACTGGGTCGAGAGGTTCAGAGAGGACGTTTGGTTTAATGGGCGCTGCTCAAAAGAGCAGCAGATGTGAACACACAGTTTGTTCAGCTCGTGAAGAGAAAATCATTTCATCGTGTCGTGTCAAACCTGTGTGAGTTTCTTTCTTCTTCGGAGCACGAGAGAAGATATTTTGAAGAATGTCCATCATCAAACATTAATGCACTCCGTTGACTTCCATTGTAGGAACACAAAACCACTGACACACAAAACCTCTTGTGTTCCAGACTCATAAATGCTGACAGATTTTTGCCTTTAAGCATTTGTGATAAATCGGTAATCGTCAGAACAGAAAATGAAAGACGAGGGTGACAGATGTCTGTGGTAAAGATAGACGAGCATGTGGCCTATCGCCATGGCAACATTGTGAACCGGCGTCTTTTCCAAAGCGGAAGCGTCATTCTGGTTCACATCATTATCTTGAAAGCATTTTCGAGCCGCTCATTCATCTCTTACACAACAAAAGCGTTCCCACAACGCTCATCGCTAATGTTAATCTAACCAAATCTGTCCTCGTCTCACCCTCAGGTCCAGATACACGAGCCGTCATCGCTTCACAAACCCACCGCTCCAGAGCTGTGATTACTGGCAGAATTAAACACAACACACATGTACAGCACATTACACTGCTTATACAAGAGACTCCGCGTCACACTCCTGCAATTAGGTGAAACATAACAAATCGGACGGATTTCTATTAACCACAAACACTTTTGCGGGTCACGGGGTTGACGGCTGATAAATGTCTCTGTGCGAGCGCCTGTATAACAAAATCACCTTTATTTGTAACATCAGTTATAGAAAATCTGTTTAAGCAACACAAACGGGAAATGAGCGGCGTGAGTAGACGTGAAGAATTAGACTGTGTTTGTCTCTAAGACGGCACAAATGTGTGTGTGTGTGTGTGTGTGTGTGTGCGAGACAGAGCGTGCTTGTATACAAATCTGTGTAATGACATGTGTATAACAACGTAAACATGGTTTACGGGGACACTTCCTGTGTCCTCGTAAACTAAATCGCTTAAAAAACATTATAAATGATCATTTTTTTTAAAGAAAAAAACCTCAGAGGTTTTCTGTGATGTTAGGTGTAAGGAAAAGTATTTACAGCTTGTACGGTATACGAATCATTACGTCCTAGTGAACCATATATACAAGTGTGTGTGTGAAAGAGAGAGTGTATGCGTGTGTGTGTGGTGTGTGCGCTTGTGTGTGCATACGTGTGTGAGAGACTGTGTGCGCACGTGTGTGTTTGTGTGCATACATGTGTGTGTGTGTGTGTGCGTTTCTGCATGTATGTGTGTTCAGTCATGACTCGCTGTGATGTCACATCTGACAGTGCAGTGAAAATCATGTTACATGCAATCAGAAACCAGTCGAGACAGTCTGATGAACTAATGCGACTTCTGCAGGAATCAAAGACTTTTCAAAGAGATTTTTGAGTATTTCGTAAATGACGTCACAGCGAGGACAAAATCTGGAACCTTTGGCATTTCATTCTTCACATCTTACCCGGAAGCGGCACTGCAGAATTAATTGCAGGACGTAGTAAACGTTTGCACAATCTGTGTGTAAGAAGCATTTTCAAATCAGCCAAAAGTACTCAAAACGAAACAGAGGTTCAGACCAGAGAACGCAAACGTCAAATGAGGTTAAATGTCCCATCCTCCTGTTTTCACAAGGTAAAATAACACCTTATCAGTCCAGAATCTCAATGTTTCTTTGGCAAACAAGTGACCTGCAATCAATAGCAATCTGGAGGAAATTCACTTCCTAAACTATTACAGCTCATTAACATATCACCAAATCAAACATTTGTTTCTCTTAGAAAAACAAAATAAAGGACGTATAAATAAATCCTCTAGCAAAAAACAACAAAAACATGAACATTTGGTTTCAGAGCTCTTTCTGAATGTTGGGGTCAAAATACGGCCTCCTGTTCAGCTGTTTTATATTTCACTACATTTAATTCTGTCTGTACGCGTATGTAAACGTAAACTCTGTGCTAATAAAAACACATCCAGGTCACAGTTCAGCCCAGTGAAAAATTTGCAAAGAAAGAAAGTATACAATGAATATATTTTTTTAATTCAGCATTTTTAAAATGTAAATGATATATTTTCATAACAATTGGGCACCAATTCTCAAATTTGTGTCGCTTAATTTTCTTATACGTTTTTAATTCACGGTAAAGCGAAGCATTTTTTTACTTCAATTTGCACAAACTACAGTCACAACAACAAATACAAGCAGAGTGTGAAAGCAATGTGAGTTGGGGCTTAACTGTCATAAAACAAATGTTCAGCATTAATATATGTAGTGTATATAGTAGATGTTGTGTATGTTTTAGTGGAGGTTGTTGTTAGAGTTTTGTGTTTAGTAGAGTTGTAACAAAGAATTTCTTATTTCAGGCACAAACATTTCTCTCTCTCTCTCTCTCTCTCTCTCTCTCTCTCTCTCTCTCTCGCTGTGTTCACGTGATGCAGTCATTTCAGGTCACACACACACACACACACACCACACACACACACACACACACACACACACACACGAGTCCGCTTGCATTACCCGAGTCTCAAACGATAGAAACGGTTAAAAAATTGGCACCACCAGAGAATTGACGCTTTCTGTTCATCCGACATTTGTAATGAATAAAAATGTTTGCTTCTCGTGTTTAATGAAGTTTATTTTTCTCACCTCGTGCGCTCAGTCACTGAGCTGGTTGTGATGCATTATGGGATTGTCCTCATGAAGACGGCGGTGTTTCTGCGTCTCTTTGATGGGTCATGATGTGACTTTGAAAGTGTGCGGCGGATACGAGACGTCCACAGGAGCTGAGGTGAGCTGAGGTGTACGGGCTGCACACTGAGATGCGCTTCAGCAGTCCTGGATCAAAAGAGATTATGTAAATGAAATGAATAATTAATGCGAGACCCTTCTGTCCTGTACCACAGCGATAACACACGCTCAGACCTCCAGCACAAAACTCATGCGCAAATAACGTACTCACTGTCGTCTTATTTTTAATGGTTAAAAAAATAAATGTCTTTAAATATGTATAATATGTGAAGCAATAGGGCCCGATCAGAACTCAAATGTACCATTTGTTTAAGTTAATACAAATGAAGAAAGGTCTGTCACTAATAGCGCGGGACGAAGGTCTGGGGGTTCATTAGTTACCAAATGGCATTTGCATTGCAGCTGTACTTTTAAACAGTTGTAAATATGTGTACACTTGACTTGATGTTTTTATTTACAGGTGTCTTTGCTTTCTAACGTTACCTACAAGCAAACCTGCTTAGTTATTGTATATAAATAAAAATAAAGAAATTTGAAGGAACTGATGAGTATTTGATGAGTTTTACTGGTACCGCCAACATATTTGTAGTATCCCATACTACAACCTAGCGTGTGAATCTTTCATGTGTGTGTGTGTGTGTGAAAGAGAGAGTGTATGCGTGTCTGTGTGTGTGCGCTTGTGTGTGTGTGTGAGAGACTGTGTGCGCACGTGTGTGTTCATGTGCGTGTTTGTGTGCATACATGTGTGTGTGTGTGTGTGTGAGACTGTCTGCGCACGTGTGTGTTCGTGTGTGATAATATGATAATATATATAATCTTTCATAGTATAATATATATATATAGTTAGTTCAGTGGATGCCACTGGTTTGTATATACTGTTTATACTTTTATATTTGAATGCCACCTCAAATTATGCCACAGAACTTATTTGTTGTCCTTGTTTTTGTAGTCGCTGTGACTTTTTTCAGAAAGTTCTGTCTGTTCTGACACCAACGCCAGTTACAACTCGACATCCATTCTCTCACAACAGCTTCCTGAGCCTTTAGCACCACCGCATTGGCTCGATAGGCACGTGACTGTTTAATTCTGATTGGACGGTCGGTTTCTTCGCTAGGCGAATGGGGCAAGATTCGTCGTACTACACGAAAAAAAATCCTTTGCTTTTTCGCTGCGTGGATTTTCGCCATCTATATGAAAGGCTTCATAAGAATCTATTGTTTTTGTTCTAAAACGTTATCGTGACGAACATTCGCACCGAATATTCGCCGGCAATCTGAAGGAGACTTAAGAAAGCTCAAACGTTTAACAGCATTCAAATGCACAAAGTAAAAACGCACATCAACAGGATAAATAAAATACATATCGTAAACCCATATGGGAACGGTTACAGTATCACGATATATTGTTAAAGGCCTATTGATTATACAACAGCATTGTTAACAGCGCTTGATAGAGAACATGAAGCTGACGTCACGTCCTATGTTGCGGTGGAGCCGCCATCTTGGGAGGATCATACTCCACTGCTATTATTGTGTTGGTATGTACCGTTACGTGTTTTGTTTGATGTAGGGAGAAATCGATAGTGAAAGAACCAGGGGCGTAATGCTTTTGCGGTTTTTAACACAGCAATCCGACCATAGTTATATTTCCCAACCAAACGAGAAAAACAAAACACTGCATTGAACGCACTAGCAGTCGTCCTCACAAAATGGCGCGACATCTGTGGTCATTCCTCAATGCAACACTCTCTGGATAAACATAAAAACCCGTCTGCTAAACGATAGTATCCTGCTGCTTTTGAGCGGATAATCCCGACCGGGCCTTGATGACGGTTGCTATGCTACCGCGATCCTTCTCCGCTTCCCCGGCTAAGCAAGAACGAGAGGATGGAACACGTGAAGAGGACACGACAGAGGCCAAAGCCGAAAGCTGTAGCGCGGTGTGCAGACGAAGAGCGCGGGCTGGACGTCTGCGGAGCGGTGGTTGTGGCTCAGGGTTTCCGCCAGTCTTTAAAGTTTGCTGCAGGCACCGGGCTGTTTTTGCTATTCTCAGCTGTCCTCGTTTGACCCAAGAATCCGTGCCAAGTTCTTAGCAGGGTTTACAGGAGGTAACGGGGTTAGGAGCCAACGGCATATTTCAGCTAAAACAAAAAACATCGACGACTTTCCTCGGGTCTGTTGCACGAGTCCGACGATGCGATTAGCACACGCGTGATTGAGGCCACAACGGGAAAGAAACGCGTCTAGACGGATGGAAACGTGACCTGCCCAGCAGATATAAACCCCCGACGCTGTCTGTCTGAACACTTCAATCACGCGTGTGGTGATGCAGCTCATCTCATCTCACCTGTTCATGTGTCATTATTCACCTTTCGTCCTCATTCCTCAGAATCACTGAAACAAGAGGTCGAATTAGGACCAGATTCAGCAGCTTAAAGCATCAAGAGTTCAGAAGTTCATTGAGCGTTTAAGAGTCCCTGTCGTGTTCATCCGCGGGTGCAAACA
Organism: Triplophysa siluroides; assembly: GCA_006030095.1. Classification (NCBI taxonomy): domain Eukaryota; kingdom Metazoa; phylum Chordata; class Actinopteri; order Cypriniformes; family Nemacheilidae; genus Triplophysa; species Triplophysa siluroides. The sequence goes on from VCII01000713.1 coordinate 597,550, forward strand.
GACATCGTGTGAATTGTACATGTTGTGTTCTTATTAGTGATGAAGTAAAGCACATTCCTGCTCAGATGACTCGGTGTTTCTCAGAACCGTTGGCGTGTTTTCAATCTACAAATACCTGCTTCCCCAGTGTCACGTGAGCTTTCGGTCCGGGTCAGGAATGGTTTCCGCTAACAGTCCGTGTGATGGATGTGTTATGGTCGAAAACCCCGCCGCTGACCCGCCAGAACACACGTTGTATGAGCGGGCTTTTATTTGTTTTTACTTTGGGGGAAGTATCTCCGTTTGGCGGGATGTCAACGCTGTAAAAACAATCCAATCATTTCTGGATGTGCAGACAGAGCTCATAGAAAACCGAGATAAAATAAGCACGGAAACAAACTTAAACCTCGAGACCCGATTCAAGAGTCTACTTGTGCACGTCATTTCATCACTTTGGATAGACGGAAGCTGACGGTCATAGCGCGCGCGCACTTCTTCATTGATGAATGTGGTTTCATGTTGAGTCCACGAAACTCAATCGAACGCTGTTGTTGAAGGAACAAACACGATTGCAATATATCATAAATGATGCTTTTCTCCTCCTTAATACCGTCACGCTGTATTTAGAGTCGTGTACTGAATAAATCAATCCGTGGTCTATTAGAAATGTTTCTTGCTATCAAAGCGAAGTATCCGATCTGACACTGTGGAGGATTGTACGACAGGCATCAGATTGTGTGACAGGCATCAGATTGTGTGACAGGCATCAGATTGTGTTTGTGGGGGGGTTTGGGAATTCTCTGGTCCTGTACTGCAGAACATATTATAGCAAGAAAACAAATCCACTGGACGTGCTCGGAAACAGACAAACACTGATCTGAGTTCATCGCGTGTGTGCGTGCTGTTCGTGGTCAACCTGTAACAGTGGGGGAAGATTGCATTAAGACTTGTCACAATGCATTTAAACCATGAATGCAACACTGTGAAAGAGACATTAATATTGTATTTTTTCTCTAATGTGCAGTAAAATTGCAGGCATTAAAAAGCGCAACTGTAGTTTGTGAGATCATCTAATAAACAGCACGACGCATGTTGCGTTTTTATGAGATTTCTCGAACTCATGTTGCAGTTAACGCATCAATGCATTGATAAAGAGCAACTGAATTTGCAACACTGCATCTTTTAATCTCGTAATATCTTTTAAGACTTCATTCATCCTTTTTAGAGAAGATGAAATAAAACCACAAATGCATTGAAGAGTGCGACATAAATAAAAGGCTTTGCTAATTATTGCGTGCATTTAAACCAGCAATGCATTCAAATCTAGTGGATCTATCATTCGTCAATCAAACGGGCAGCACAATGCTGTTGCGATAAGAATTGAAACCAGTGATGCGTTCAAAAGAGCGAGTGGCATTTGTTAAACAATTCTGCTTTTTTTATTCTAGAGAGATTTCATGTATGATTTCTTAAAAAGTTGCATTAAACAGTTGCCAAACTTCGCAGCATTCATTGCATGCATTAAAAACAGCGTGCATGCAAAATATGTCATGCATTAAAAAATGAACCTGCCGTTTGTCAAATGATTTAATGAGCAGCTCGATGCGTCAGGTCGCTTTCTCGTGATGCATTTAAAGCAGTAAAGCATTAAACAGCGGAAGAGTCCGGTAATGAAGCGATCAGCTTCCATCTCTCTCTCTCTCTTTCGCTCTTCGAGACGCGGGAGTTGACGGGAGGTAATCCCCTCCATGTGAGGAGGCGGCACGAGCGCGGAGGCGTGTTGTTTTCCATTCAAATCCTTACTAGTCCTATAAAAAGCGGCACCGGGAGCTGGGGAGAGAGAAAGATAAAGAGAGAGAGAGTGTGTGTGTGTGTGTGTGTGTGTGTATATATCCAGTACGCGGCCGTGCACACGCATTCATCCATCACAGCGCTGCCGCCGCCGCTGCTCCGGATGGGGGGGGCGGAGATGCTGCAAGGCTCCGCAGGTGTCCACGCGGCGAGGACGCTGAAAAACGCCGCCGCGTGCCTGATGCTGTTGCCCCGCTTCCTCGTGGCCGCCGTGATGCTCTGGCTGCTGGACTTCCTGTGCATCCGGAGGAAGGTGCTGATGAAGATGCGCGAGACGAGTCCCGACGACCCGCCGCTCTGCGTCTCCGACTCCAACAAGATGTTCACGCTCGAGTCGCTGCGCGCCGTGTGGTACGGACACAAGCTGGACTTCTTCAAGTCGGCGCACGTCGGCGGCGCGGCGCCCAACACCGAGGTGGTGCCCCTGGACGACAGCGAACGGGCGCACCGGATCCTGGACTACGCCCGCGGAAAGAGACCCCTCATCCTGAACTTCGGCAGCTGCTCCTGACCGCCGTTCATGACGCGCCTGTCGGCGTACCAGCGCGTCGTCCGCCAGTACGCGGACGTCGCGGACTCGCTGCTGGTGTACATCGAGGAGGCGCACCCGTCGGACGGCTGGGTGAGCTCCGACGCGCCCTACCAGATCCCCCGGCACCGCTGCCTGGAGGACAGACTGCGCGCCGCGCGCCTCCTGGACGCGCAGGGCAGCGCCGTGGCCGTGGACACCATGGACAACTCGTCCAACTCGGCGTACGGCGCGTACTTCGAGCGCCTTTACATACTGAAGGACCAGCGGGTCGTGTACCAGGGCGGCAGGGGCCCGGAGGGCTACCGATTATCCGAACTCAGAGACTGGCTCGAGCGCTACCGGAGCGACGTCGAGGGTTCCAAAGCGGTCGTGCTTGACGTTTAGCGTGCGCGTATGTAGACGGACGAGTGCTCCGCGGCGCTTTTTTACCCACACTTCTGTCTTTACAATCAAGTCTTTGGCTGTGTTTCATATATCCCAGTGACAGTCTCTCTCTCTCTTTCTCTTCACTGTATTTGCTTCACACACAAAAGTTCTTCAGGTCTGCGTTTTGTTTGCTTGTTTTTCACACCTGAAAACGAAGTCACCGGCTGCTTTCGAAACCCAGTGACCGACTGTCTGCACTCTTATTGTTGTCATCAGTGCGCTCCAAAAGTCCCTAATACAAAAGCGACACCATCAGCAGAACGATCGGAGCGTTTTAAACGGACTTGAAACGAAATCGTGTTTGGTGCGTCTCCCACTCGACGCGCGTAAAAGTGCCGCTGCGCAAAGGAGACAGAAACCGGTTCGTTTGATTTATGCTCTTAAAACTGCGCATTCTTCATGTTTACAGCGTCAAACCCTATTTCTCATTTCAATGTATTCTCAGACTTTTGGAGCGCACTGCAGAGCCAGTTCTGTAGAGATGAAAACGGGATTTAAATGCACCGTTCAGCCAAAAATCTCAATTCTGTCATGTTATTCACCTGGCTGTGAGTCTTTATTCAGTGGAACACAAAATAAGATATTTTGAGAAATGTCTCAGCAGGTTTTGTGTTCGTACAGTGAGGTTCAAAATATCTCCTTTTGTTTTCTGCTGATTCCACAAAGAACTCTTCTTTAAATCGTGATTTTTTGAAGAACCAGAGTGGTTGAAAAACAATCGCTTGCGTCACTTTTAACTTGCTGTATAGCTTCATGAGATGAAAGGATCTGGATATTTCAGGTTCTTTAGACCACCGTCGGGTTTCTGTGGAGAAGGTAAAAGAGATTTATTATGAGATTTCATTCCAATCCTACGTGAAACATCTACTGCACAGAAACAGGGCTTTTGGAGGTAGACGGGTCACGAGGTTTGGAAAGACGAGATGACGGGTGTTTTCATCTGCTGCTATAGACTGTCAAGCTCAATACTGCACACGTCAGGCTTTAGTTCCATGCATACAGATGTCTATGTTGTCAGTGGCCATGCGACCACCGCATGATAGCTGTTGTGCTTCTGTTATGTCCACCTGACCTGCCATTTATTTGGAATATAACAGAATCTTCGATCTATATGAAACATATGCTATTTGATTTATTTTTGTATGGTATCTCTATCCCTCTGTGTGTGTGTGTGTGTGTGTGTGTGTGTGCGTGCGTGTGGCCAGCAGGCTGTTGTATTGTACTCTGGAGTTATCGTGAAGATCGGTTTTTAAACGGATTTAAACCAGAAAACCGATACTGATGTATTTTGACACTAGAGTACAGGACAGATAAATGGCCTCTAGACGTGTTGCCAAATGTTGTTTTGTAAATGGTGTATATTTTATTGAACACTTTTTTAAATAAATGGTAGAGCGCCCTCTAAACGGCTTTCATTTGTCCTGGTGAGCGACGGCACGGGTTCCAAGCCTCAGATGGCGCACTGATCATAATGCAATGTTTCATAGACCACATACACCTGACATGCGATCACGGTCACGCGTGATGTGTGTAATGAGACAGAGCCGTGGGCTTTTTCTTCCTGATGAAGGTTACGGATCAGATGCTGGGAATCTGTTTTTGTGTCATTTCAAAGGTATCAACACACAAATCTGTCCTGATGATAATCTTCACTTTAACAGGCCATTTCACATTCAAAACACACATTATTGTTTCATATTATTAATAATTTACATTTTAATAATACCATTTTTTTAAGAGAGCAATGTTAGAAAAATAATGATCATAAAATCTGGCACATAAGTTTGTCCTTTATACTGATAGGGGCTTATTATATTTATTTACAAATGAAAATAAAAACAAACCTACTGCACTATTCTTATCATTTACATTTAGTCATTTAGCAGACGCTTTACTCCAAAGTGACTTACAAATGAGGTAAACAATGGAAGCGATTGGAACAACACAAGGACAACAAGTGCAGTAAAACTGGTCTCGTAGCCCACCACGGTATACAAAGTTAAGGTTTTTGTCTTAATGTATAGATTAAGTCACACATCACTATAATATTTCTCATACCGAAGAGAATATGAAATACAAGCGTGTATTTGAATGATGTCTCATCTCCCGATTGAAAGGTGTTGAGAATATAACGGAGGTGTTCTGAACGACGTCAGTCAGAGAACATCAGTCAGTGTGGCAGCACGACTCACATTTTCTTGCGGGTTTAAATGCAGATCCTGTGAGCGATACCTTCAGCCGGCTGGTGAGAAACACACGCTGGAGAGTGGAGGGGTGGTCGCTTGGCTCCTGCAGTCAGAGAGCGAGAGATGAAAGCGGTTAATAACGTCTCGTCCAGCCAGCGACATCTGAACATTATAACACCAACACTATTTACCACGCTGCTGGGAATAGATGGCTTAGTGATGCAAAGACACCACAATACATAGAAAATCTGAGTTAATGCAGCAGTTGACATGAACTAACAGTGAATAGGACGTCTACAGCATTTATTCATCTTAGTTCATATTAATGTCAGCATTTACTCGAACATTTTAAAATCAAAAGTATCAAAATAACACGTATATTAAATGCAGAAAAACGTTACTGCTCATTCATAAGTTCATTGCTAAAGCATTCAAGAATCAAAGAAGTTGAGAAGTTGGCAGGATAAAATACATTCTACATTGCCAAAGCACAGGACAAATAAATATAAACATTCCGCACAAATACAGATTAAGATCAAAATTAAATAAAAGTAAGTATCTATACATACAGAAAAAGAGCCTTCACTAATGTTACCAATATTACTTCAAGTGCTGTCAATCGCACATAACATGGATGTTTTTAAATATACTTTCACATCCTAATAACTTCACGTTTCATCTCCAACTCAATGTAGAAACATCAGATTTCTTTTAACGGCATCATTTGATGAATAAAAGGCAACATTCTGATATTAGTACTGCAGCTGATGTCTCCATTGAATGATTTAACATGACTTATAGCCGTCTGACATTAAAGTACAGTATAACGGAGAGCTCTCGTGTCTGTAGGAAGTATACAGAAATGGAATTAAGTTCTGAAACCCTTTACAGTCGTTAATGCTGAATTCTAAATCAAATGCAGAATTAAAGCTACAAAACCCACTGAATTCCTCTTTTACGGAGGTTCACTGACGCAGCGTTTAGCCCGTGACTCTGTGTACACCAGACGGAGCGCTGTTGAGTCGTGACGTGTCCCACAGCTAGAAGCCGTCTATCTATACTGAACGCGTCAAAGCAACCGTTTCGAATCGCACTTAAACGCTTTAAAGGCCTTTACATGAATAAGAACGTGGTTATATAATGTAACGCTAGACACAGGATGACCAAATCAATTCATGATGCGGGATTTGCGATAAATATTTAAACGCGTTAAGGTCTTTGCACATATAGTCCAACATTTTCGTATGCGTTTTTTCGTATTTGGCGCTGGTTTGTGCGGTGTCTCTGAATTGTCAAAACGCCTCTCTAAATGCTTTCTACGGATTTATTTTTTAACTTGCGGAAATTTCGGACACAATGTGCATTGGCTAAAAAATGAATCGCATGTGTTAACGCGTTAACATCGACAGGCCTACTTAAAATACAAAATAGCCTTATGATAAGAACAGACATCATTATTTATACAAAATGGTAAGTTTTGCCCACTCAAAGAGAAGGGTTTCTTCTTCTTGAACTGTATATTTGATCAAAGTTTCTGTTGGATGACAATAGCTTGTTAAATTTAAGGTCGTGTATATATTACATCTGTGATGTATGGAGTCTCTGCTGTTCACTAAAACAGAAACTAATAACACAGCAATTCCTTATTGTTTATTTTATAGCAAACAGTGAATATGTTTACGATGTCAATTTGAAATAATATAATATTATGAACAACTGTCATCATCTCTGCCACAAACCTCCAGCCTTTGAGATCATAACAGTGAAGATGTGTCTTAATGCAAACGCTCCATGATTGTTATTATTTATACGTGTCGCACCTCACTTGATAACGCAAGAACACTTACGTGTGTCTTAGCATGAAGCAGTGTCGGTTAAGTCAGGTCAGGCTGGGTTTGTTAAGTTTCTCTCTATATCTGTACTGTACACAGAGGAAAGATGTTTTTGTCTTATCAAATAAAAGAGAAAGGATCTGTTTCGGTGGAAGAGATAAATGAAGAAGGATGCTGGTTGTGATGGAGATGTGTCAGTATCTTGACAGTGAGCGGTGAGCAGCAGGAGATGTGATTACAGCACACGTGTCGTCTGTCCCGACTGCTTGATTTAATGTATTCAGGTCTCTTTATCAGCTGCGCGAGTGGCCCTTTAATCTGGCCTGCATTTAATTCTCCACCTGCAATCTGCTCTCTGTCTGTCTGTCTGTCTGTCTGTCTGTCTGTCAATCAGCCTGTCTGTCAATCAGCCTGTCTGTCTGTCTGTCCATCTGTCTGTCCGTCCATCCATCCATCTGTCTGTATGTCTGTCTGTCTGCCTGTCTGTCCATCAGTCTGTCTGTATGTCTGTCTGTCTGTCCATCAGTCTGTCTGTCTGTCCATCAGCCTGTCTGTCAATCAGCCTGTCTGTCTGTCTGTCCATCTGTCTGTCCGTCCATCCATCCATCTGTCTGTATGTCTGTCTGTCTGCCTGTCTGTCCATCAGTCTGTCTGTCTGTCCATCAGTCTGTCTGCCTGTCTGTCCATCAGTCTGTCTGTCTGTCCATCTGTCTGTCCATCAGTCTGTCTGTCCATCTGTCTGTCTGTCTGTCTGTCCATCAGTCTGTCTGTCTGTCTGTCTGTCTGTCTGTCTGTCTGTGTCTGTCTGTCTGTCCATCAGTCTGTCTGTCTGTCTGTATGTCTGTCTGTCCGTCTGTCTGTCTGTCTCTGTCTGTCTGTCCATCAGTCTGTCTGTCTGTCTATCTGTCAGCAATTCGGGAGAAATTTACGCTTACATTCTCCAAAATCCCAGCTGTCATTCAAAACATAAGAGTTAATAAAGAGAGGAAGTGTGTATTGTTTTATATCAAGGAGAAACAGAAGAAAGTAACAATCATGCAGTATTTAAGGATATTAAGATAATACCGCAGAAATAGTGTTTAATGTTACCTTTTGTTTTCAGAGAATATACCTTGTATAGTATTTCAGGTTGTAATTTTAACCTCAAATCTCAAGATTTTTTTACAAAGAAAACTAAAAAGGAAAAATGTATTAATTTAAGATTTTGATAAATACATTTTTTTTATGTTTGCTGTGAAAAGAGAGAGAAATATGTAATATATAAAAACAAATATGTCATACTGTACACTAAATTCTGTGCTTCATTAGATAAAATGCAAAATGCAATATGTAAATGTCCTTTCTTTTTAAACCAAAGCATAAAAAACTAAATTCAGTCTCACTCACTGTCTTGTTTCAGCATTAACCAGTGTGTTTGTATTGTCTGGCCGTCTGCCAGTTGTTTGATCTCCATTATTGCTGTTGAATTCGCACTGATTCACACATAAGCACATCTTGCCTTCACTCACCTCAGCAATGTGTGTACATCAATTGAACTTTGACCTCTTGGGCAACAGGACACAGGGGTCGATGCTTTAGCTCTGATGATAAAACAATGCAAATAGATGACCAGTCAAACTGTCAATCACATCTCACCCTAAAAAAAGACCATTTGAATACAAAAAAATGACGCTTTTACACATGTTATAAAGTTAATCATTTTGTTCAAGCAGATTTTTCATCTTTTTGTTTTTAGGGGAACTCATCTAAGTGTACTGTGCATAACAACGTTAAAAATGATATTTAAAAAAACCTACTAAACCCTCCAGCTGTTGAAACTAAAGCCACACTAGCATGCATCAAAGTTCCACTCAGAGTTATTATCATCCGTCCAGAAGAATCTCTCGCCATCACAAACTATCCATCATTTCATCTGAGCCCTAATGACTTCTGTTCTCCAGCTAAATGACCAATTCCACCTTTGACTCAGTAAAAGCTGCAGTGCAAAGAGAAAGGTTTGCAATGCTTTTAGACCCAATGAAATTCAAGATTCCTCGTTTTGGTTATTTGGCCCGTCGATGACCACAGACGATGGATGCATGACGTAATCCCATCTGGCTGGACAATGTCATAAACACATTTATGCATTATAGCAGACGCTTTTATCCAAAGCGACTTACATTGCATTAGACTATACATTAGTTTCCGAGTATGTGCGATCCCTGGGCTTGAACCCATGAACTTGCCGTTGCTAGCGCCACGATCTAACCACTGAGCTACATGAAACACAACATCACAACATCAGTGGTGACCCAGAGCATCACTGTATTTATGTGTCTTATGTCTTATGTCAGCCGATACGCTGGTGGTGAATCTGTGACGCTCAAAGCAAATGTCTCTGAACGAACTAAATCTGTTTGAGTCTGCCTCCTGTTTCTTTCTTCCCCGGAACACAAAAGAAGATATTTTGAAAAATGTTGGCAGCAGAACAGCACTGGAGCCCATTCCTTCTATTGTAACCAATGCAAGTGAATGGGGGGGTTAACGACATTCTTCAAAATATCTTCTTTTGTGTTCTGCGGAAGAAAGTAAGTCGCACAGATTTGAAATGACAAAAGGTAGAGTAAATGACGACAGAACGTTCATTTTGAAGGTGAACTACTCCTTTAAAGGTGCAGTTTGTAATAATTTTGCAGTAAAATATCCAAAAACCACTAGGCCAGTGTTATATATTTTGTTCAGCTGAGTACTTACAATATCTCAAATGTTTCCAACTACTTTTAAATCCAGAGAAAATCTCCATTCTAAACAGTGACACGGGGCTGTGCAGTCGCCTGTCGATGGCGTCATATAAGCATTCCCCTTTATTACGGCCTTTACTGACGTAGAAACCACATGACAACAGTGTCACGGACAAATGCTGAAGTGGTGTCTAGTGTCTAGCAATCCACTAACTTGTTTCGAACAGTCACTTATATATTTATGGACTTAATTATTCACAACATTTCTAAAGCTTTACCTCCTCCGCTAACATGATTTCTCGTTCCCGTCTGATTGATGGCCATCAGCGGTGGAGTTGAAGACAACAGATCCCATCATTCCACCTCCTTCACAGCGTCATCAAGCTACGCCATTGTTGTTGTTTTGATCGTGCAATGATTTTTACAAACTGCACCTTTAAGAATAATGTTGCATGTGTCTATATAACTTCTATTGAACTGCGATCTGAAACAGCAGTCGACTGACGTGTATTTTACCATAATTCCTTCTTTAATAGCCTTGAGCAAATTGAGATATTTATTCACATGTAAAATATGCAAACAGCTAAATACAGTGTGTGCGATTTAAGATTCCATCTCTACAAGAACACATTCATCTGCAGCATTTTTGCTCGGTTTGTTTTGTGGTTTATGGTGTGTATTGTGCGAGACATTATTTATTGTGTACCTCAAAGGGAATTGTAATGTGATGTCGTCTGAAACCTCAGGACCTGAAAACATCTTAAATGTGACATGAAAAGAGAGAACGCTTTATTGACCTCACAGAGCTTCTCTTGCGTCTGAAAACGTTCCGTTGTTACTCAATTACTGGAAAATACAAAGATTTAATCTGAAGACTCCAGGTTGTCATATGACTAGCGCAGACCGTTCAGTGAATGTAGGGCAGACGAGAGAATGTGAACCCAAATCCCGTCCACAACAACATCGTCTGGCCTCGTTTGGCCTCTCATCTCAACGGCTCGGGAGTTATTTACAGCACGTGTTGTTCTAGTTTTCGCATCTTAACTTGTGTTTCACACATGAGCCGAGACCCCCGGCCCATTCTAATTCTGCTTTCAGTTCAAGCCTCAAAGGTTTTGCCGGTTGTGTTGACCTGAAACGGGGTTAAGACGGGCCGGTTATTTGAGAATTATAAAGCTCTAATGCATCCAGAGCGTTTTACTGACGTTTTCAGGCAATCACAGTCACAGATTGCATCTAATGGCACTGGCGGGAACAGATCTGTTTGAAAGAGCGCGGCCGTCGATAGTGCAGCCCTGAGATGCCTATTTTACAAGCATTAAGATGCATTTTCTGATTACTTTCACCATCATTTTTATGATGTGCCCGGATGTTTAACTTCTGAGGCTGTTGGTAATTTCATTATCTTCTTTACTGTAAAACATTTCTGTGTTTAAATAACATTATACATGCAATTACAATTTACGTTTAAATGAGATTTAAAATACATCAGAATTTAAATAACACGTTCATTTAATGCAATTACAACCGTGGGAATTTATGGGAAAAGAGTGTTGATTTGAGATGAAAATGTTCAAATGCAAAAGAAGTGAAATACAGTTTTATGTTTAGATTTCCTCTTAAATACAGATCAGTGGCTCCCGAGAGGTCACAGAGAGGGGCACAGCATCATTAAATATAGACAAAAAGTTTTTATTATAGAATATAATTTAAACATATAGCAAAAATGATCTTAATCTTCAGTCTTACAGTCAATCCATCTGTCTCACCGTGCTTGGCAATGTTACAGAAAAATATTTATATGTTTAAAAAAGGCAAAAAACTTTGTTGTTACAAAAATGTTTTGCTTGTATTGATAACCAATCTTAATTACTATCAAAAACTTGATTCTTTTTTATATTTGAAATATGTAAAGAAGTAGGAGGGCTCCAAGGAGAAAGGTTGGGAACCTCTGATATGGACTTATACATTTTCTCTTGTGCAAAATGTCTTTCTTTTGTATTTTGTGGTGACACATACAGATGCACGCACACACACACAGACACAGACGCACACACGCAAATACATGCAGACACACACAGACACACACGCACGCACACACCCGCGTGCACACAAACACACACAGTACAGACACACAATCATTTTCTAATCATTGGTCAAGTTACCAAAAAGAAAGAAACAAGAAGCAAAAATGAATGTTGCATGAGAAGCAGTGAAGCTCACAAATCTGAAGATATTTTACAAAATGGAGGAGTAAATGGGATGAACTCACCAGCCAAATCAGTTCTGAGACTTCATGACAGGTGTGTCCTCAACAGGGTCAACACAGAATGAGTCTAAACAAACAAAAACAAAGAAACATTTACCAACAATATATGCAGGTGGTAAACGAGAAAACTGAAGAGAACACAACTGAGATCTGAAACTTGTATTGCTCAGGGGTTTCTCTCTTATAGCTCACAAGACGAATCCATCAGAATATATATTCTGTCAGATAGCAATTAAAAGAAAATTCAAAGGTTCTGTAAATAAGTACCTTGATTTGACATTCTTTAAGAATAATAAAGTAGATAAAATGAGACGAATAAAAGCCATCAAACTTATGTGGATTGGGAATCACGGATCATTTGGTCTTTGGCACAATTGAATGAGTTTATTTTGAGATGTTTGAAGAATGATTTGGAAAACTTAAGATATAGAGAATTAAGCAAAAGTCTCAATCAAATTCATTACTGTCTACAAGAAACCAATGAGATATAAGATCAATCTGACGAATCTTTTCAATAGAAACTGTATTCCTGCTTTCTCTAAAGATGCTGCACATGTTTGTCTCATTTCACAGCATTTCCTCACTCCTCATCCCGGTCAAAAAACAATTCTCCAAATCCTCTTGAACTTATCCTCAAGTATTGCTACTAAATTGATCTAACAGTGTTTTTGAGTTCCACGAACCACGAGAACAGCAGAATCATTAAACCCTTATATTCCTCGGAGAACGATGATGAATGATGAAAATCTCTCAGCGCAACAACACAAGAGGTCTCGTCTATCAGACAACAAACTGAAGCATCATCCAGACGTACGGCTCACCAGCGTCTCTGTACCAGCTGCTGCCCTGAGAGCCGAAGGAATGAGAATCGCGTCCACCCGACAGACGTGTAATGTTACTCACGGTCTGACATCTGCATCCCAGGTTGCCATGGGAACCATGTTGCTATGAGATCAATCTATTTGTGCCACCATAGCGTCTGTGGAAAAGCACGGGCTTTGGATACGGTGTCACACCTCACTGTTTACAAGGCCGTGACAATCCAATCCACCGCCACACGAGCTGCTGTTATAAAAGAACAAGAGGAGGGTTTTGTTACTTGGCCATCCAGATCAATGCATTTGAGTATGATGGCAGGAAACACATGATAGACTTTCTGGAAGGCGTGTAAGGTTTGTAGGCCACACTTGCATCCTCAGATCTGAAATGCTGCAAACACATTGTATTTGTTTTTGGATATTTAAGTGTGCTTTTTTTGCTGCTTTTGTTATATGATGTGTTCTAAAATGGTTCAATAAAACAAACCAAACTCAACTTCACTGCATTTATCATGTAAACTTGACTGTCGTTTATACTGCGAGTGACTTCAGTTCATGAGGGGCGTCGATTTGTAAACTCACTTAAAACAGAAGAATCGCCTTTGAAGTGCACTCGACAGGGCAAAGTGAAATGAACCCTGAAGTCATACGCCGCAGACATTCAGCCGTTTCTAGTTCAGCGAATCAGGAGATGTTCTCAGTTATGTAAAGTCCTACATTTGCAGTGTGTGATGTTAGCGCTCGTCCTGCGGGAGCTCTCTAGCATCTATTCACAGGAACGGCGTTCATCTGTTCTGTCAGTGCTTCTAATGGAAACAGCTTGATGCCCATAATCAAGACTCAAAGCTGGCAGCTGTATGATGCTCTCCTCCCACACGGCCAGAGGTTACTTTGCATAGCTCTGACGCATTTCCTGCGGCAGCCGGTCGGGAATCCTGCGGAGGTGGAGAATCCCGGGAGATGATATGCTGCATCATGTTGCAGACCGGCACGCTGGGATTTGTGACGGCGTTAATGCGCTGAGAAAATCTGCTTATTTCCTCTTCCGATCCCGGACGTGACCTCCGCCCGCGCGTTATTTTCTTCCAGCTGTAAGGCTTTTCGCTCCTCCGGGCCAGGCCGCGTGGATTACGGCGGCATTAACGTCCGCCATACGGCCGGCCGGCATGAAGCCGCGGCCTGCCTGACCCGGTGTCATGCGTGTCAAGGTTGCACGGCTGCACGCTGAGCACACCCAAGGCTTTTACTTGGCACGGCGGACAAAATCCCGTGTCCTGACGTGACTCCAGAGCGGCTGAGATGACTCACAAACACAAAGCAGGGTGAAAGAGATGCTCGCAGCATCACTGCAGTTTCACACCGCCGCTCTGTTGCATTTGTGTGCGTCAACCCGCAAACAACACAATTCAATCATCATTCTACTCTACATGCTTTCTTTGCCATAAAAACTGCAAGACTATATATAAGACACAGAAGAAAAATACATATACACACACAGAATATATACAGTGACATAAATGAATAGGAATAGGTGCATGTGAGGATTTACGATGTAGTGGTGGAAAAATCATAAACAGAGGAATTACACTTTTATTTTCAGAAATAAACCGCCATAATATATGACATTCTCTACATAAATACATGAATTAGTATATCAATATAATATTTGTGTGATAATAAGACTAAAATGAAGAATACATTCTGGTATGATGTGATGCTTCAGTTTTTACCTCAATCATGATCAAACGTTTCTATTAATCCAACCGTCTGCAGGTTACAGTATTTCTTCATCTCCATTAAACTTCAGCAGATTCTTCCTGAAACCCCCACACAATAACCTCAACAGTACTACAGTAAAGAGTTGGATATTACACAAGTCGTGTGTTTTCAGAATGGTTTAAAGCAACAAAGTCATGTACATTTTGCTGTAATGTTTCTCCACCAATACTTGTAAATTGTTTGCATGTTTCTGCGTCACCTTAATTGATCTACTTTGCTCGTTTAATCTCCTTTATTGAACTTAATTCTATATTTCATTGGTAATGTAGCGCTGTAGACTCACAAAAAGCATTTCAGTGCACATCTGTCCACACAACAAATAAACTTGAAACGTCCTTCGTTCCACAATAGATGTAAAATCATATCGTTGTGTTTAAAAACAGAACTTTTGCGTCTGTGCGAGACAAACCTCCACAGTTATCACAGATGAATGAATGAGCTCTCGGCATTGGCTGTTGCTTTAAGACACTGATGATTGGATTACTGTAAGAGACAACAGAAGGTTTAGTGCTTTTCTCAGCTCACCTGTTCCTAACAGAACCGGACATCTCTCGTCCCTGAAACATGTGCATCATTCCATCAACATCATCACGTGTTCGTCAGCAGATTCACTCTTTGCGTGTTTTTCTTTCTCAGACGTTTACACTTTAGAAAACAAATGTTCTTCAACATCACCCAGGAATCATTATCTGGCTCTTGATGTCAAAGAGAGAGTAACGATATCGCACATTGTGAGTAATAAAAGTCAGACTTTAAAAGATCTCCGGCACAGTAAATCACACGGGACGGCTAAATAACCATTTCTTTCGTCATCCGTCTGAGGCTAATTTGAGACGTAACATCTCTGTGACCTCCAGCATCCGAGCATTAAAACATCAGACACAAATGCATCAATCCGCAGTCGGCTCGCTGTTGCTTCCCTTGTGTCACATGTACTGCGGGATCGTGTCACTTACCTCCCATGATGCCTGAGCATAACTTCTGGGAAGTTCTGGGAATGCACGTCACAAGTTCAAAGCAACCGGGAGGTTTCAGCATTCCAGGAATGCGCATGACATCAGGAGGGTCAACCATTTAACATTGATGTTTTTGATCTCCCCTTGATCGTTCTTACCCGTCTTTTCAAAGGCCGTCCTCTTGACTGCACAAATCCTTCTGCTTGATCACAACCCGGTGTCCAAGACCTTCAAGTACAAGAAAATATTTCGTTTCAAATCAATCTGCCTTGAACCGGTTTTTCTAAAAACTAAAAGAATTCTTTATGATGCCATGTCAGAAAGAGCAAAGTTTATTAAAAAATGTTAAATTAATAAGATTAATTTTAAATTCAATAGCAACAGAGGTAAAGCAAAAGCACATTTATAATTAAAGCAAACTTTAATCAGACGTTGTGTAAATTGCTTTAGTTCAATTATATTTGACCATAGACATAATAAATACCTAGACGCCACATTGGCCGCTGCTGCGATACGTCACCAGCGCCGCCATATTAGTGAGGGCAGCACTGCACTGAAAGCCCACTGAACGCATTGGCAGAGCTGCGTTTCTTCAGCATTAAAAGCACAATCACGTTTACATTTATAAACATATTTCAATGGTTTGTGATGTACGTAGAGAAGGACTTCAGAGGCTTCACATCCCCATGGTTACAGCCTACTTTAAAGTGAATGGTTGTCTTCATGTGAAATCCATTATTTGTGCCTGTTATTGGTGTGAATGCACTAGATGGCATCATGGTCAGTGATATGTTAAAGATGGGGTATCATGCGATATCATGCATTCTGACTTCTTTACACTGTTAATGTGCTGGCATCTCATGCTTAACGTGGTCAACTTGTTAGAAAGCGAGTTGGACGTATGACGTAGTATTTCTGTGCTTCATACACTCCCCCAGCACTTTGTTTTTCTATCTCGCTGCTCTCCAGGTGAAACAACTGAGATGTTAATGAAATCTCACTCGTAATGATGAACCGCTTTGAGCTAATGTTTCTTTGAACATCCTCCACATTTCACAAAACACAAAACCGGCATAAAGGCTAATATTTGTCGAGCGATGACGTGTCTGTTAATAGCGCATATCTGTATATCTGCGAGCATATGAGTCACTGCAGGTCTGTGTCTCTCTCTCTCTCGGTTTCTTCGTTCTCCTCCCCGTCTCAGCTCTGAGAAGTCTGACTTCACCTCAAAAGACCCGGAGTGGATGTCAAGGTCCAAATGAGCACATCTAAGCCGTCACATAAGCAACAAGCAGAAAGTAGGTCACGACCACCTCATCTGACTAGTGATTGTGCAGGTCTGGGTCAGCGTGGACCCCCGAGGCCGAGTCACGTTTGTGTAACCTAAACTGAACCTTCGGCTCCCTAAAGGCTCGAGGCGTGCAGACTCCACGGCTCTCTTTCATCCGGATGTGAAGCCAATCACGCTGAGTCACGGAGAGACGCGCTCTCAGACGTGAGGAGGGGGAGAAAGACACAACATCCAGCTTTTACTTCGAGCGTTCTTGCAGCGATCCACCGTGGAAATGTATTGGGTGAATCTGATTGGTTAAACAGGATTCTGATGCTTGTTGCCATCGCTTCGTGATGCTTCTGTCGAGAGGTCAAGATCCGAGCGGGGCGACCGATGGATTAGACATTATTAAATGTAAAGGAGAAAACTGATGTACCCATGGTCTTCTTCACCCGGATCATTCCACTCAAATTAAACTTGTGCAGATTGAGTTCTGCATAATCATCTGCATAACATTCCATAATATAATAATAATAAATGTCATATTTAAACCAATATTTCTTTTTAGTTTTTTAATATATATTCTCCATTTTTTGGTAAATATTTGTTGCTATTATATGTGCACACCACTGAGTAGAGCCCTACAAATTCTACATTATTCTGCGCAATATCTATTCTATTCAGTACTGTCCTATGTGATTCAATTCTGTACCAAAAATGAGATACGGTGAAAATGGTTGTTATCTAAATAAGAATCAAGTATGTGCATGAATAAGGAGATAAGTGTTCACGTTTGTCGTTCCTGTCCTCAAAGGTTATTTGTCACTCGGACTCGTCTCAAACTCGCTTTAACATCAAAAAATATATCAAATTGAACGCATTTCCATGTTAAAAGAGTCGGCAACAGAAACCACTTTAGATGAACACTTTTTGCTATAATGCTAAAAGGTTTTCTCTGGGGGTCGGGGGAAGAAAATATTATTCGCTCTGTATAAAAATAAAAGTTATACCTAAAATCCTCATATTGTGTGTGTTTGGGGGGGTCAAATAATTCAAACTGATCTAGTATTTAAATTTATAAAAATAAAAGTGTGTGTGTGTGTGTGTGTGTGTGTGTGTGTGTGTTCTTGAAGTCTTGAGTGTTTGGCTCCATCTTGTGGCACAAGAGAGACATCTGCTTTGTAAATCAAACTCAAAATCAATCAGAACCTTATTTTTTGTTAACACTGGCAAGTCTGCATGTTTTTATCTTATTATTTTTATTGTGGTTTATTATAAGTGTAATACTTGAAAAATGAAAAAAAAGGGTTGGGAACCGAAAATCGGAAACGATTCGGATCGGACACTTGAAATTAAAATTCGATTTCTATTGTGTCTATTTTCCTAAATGTGCATGTTAACTTGAGATTAAGCACAAATTGACCAGTTTCATTATATTAACTACAGTTTATCCATGATGAAGTGAAACGATGGTAATACAAATTGCAATAAACATGAAAGAAACTGCAAAGCAACACAAAGCAACCATCAGAACACACAACTGCTACAACTGTTATAGGCTGAACACAACATCTGAACAGGAATTCATCACAAGTATCCAAATCATTATATCACAAGGACTGTGTTTATGAGCTTTAATTCACATTAAAGCGTTTTTTGTGTGACTGTAACATACTCGAAGTTAGTAAAGAAGTGAATCTGAACAAACCGATAAGAATCTTGTCTTGATGAACAATTCTGTAACATCTGAGCATTGAACAACTCTTCATACGAAAAACTGCACAACTAATGCTGATAAATAACGTTATCTGAAAAGAATCGAGAAGTCGTTTGACTAAGATGCTCAACACAAGTGGCTCACTATTATGGTAGCATTGACAACTCCTATAAAAATAACAAGCATGCTTTTATTACCGTTGAAGTGTGGTATGGTTTTGGATTGTTTTGTATCACCACAAGTTATATCATGGCGAAACTACAATGATTACTGCAGTAAACAGGTAAGAGAAGGCAAAATGAGTTACCTCAGAAAAGCGCGCCAATCCTGCCAGCGCGCGCTGCCGATCCACAGTAGGCTGCCAGGCTCCCTGCGTAGTGTTCACTGATCCCTAGCCTGCACACTTCAGGGAATATCAGCAGAAGTTCTTTCAAATGTAATGCGTCACGTTCAGTGAGTGTGTATTGAACACTTGTTGTGTGATAAAGCTCGTTTCAGAGCTGTATTTTACTCTATTAAAACGCTATTTGATGAGCAGAGACCGATGGGTAAATCTCCCGCCTGGGACGCGATGAACGAATCGATAATATTCTTATTTTTTCTACCTTTCAAAAAATCTGGGGTCTTTACTAATTTCGTATTAAATCTTCCGCATTTTAAAATAATAAACAAACTGTCAAAAAAAGCTGTGAATCGGAATTAAATCAAAACTGTTATATTTGATCATCTTCAGCGTTGTCCATCTTTGAGTAGAACTGACAGAAATGTTCTCTTGACATTTAATCCGTTTCTTGAAGTTTTGCCCTGAGATGAATTTTGTTTTTGAACAGTCTTGTTGACTCGTTTCGTCATGATTTTTAACATACATATCCTGGCAAAATTGTATTTTTTCTTCTGAGCTAACTCCACACATCAATACATTCAGATCAAAACAGATTTAATATCAAACGTTTCGGTCATGTGACCCTTGACCTCTAAATGTGAGTGTGTCAATCCATGTCCATTTAAAAAAGGAGATTCACGTTATTGTGCGATCAAACACCACAAACGGGTCGAATTTAGCGGGATACAAACCTTTTGTTTCGTTTAAACTGTAGTTAAAAAGTTACAATTTAATACGATTTTAATTTAATAGTAATTTTGTGCATAATTCTGTCACTCATCCGCGTATATCAGAATTTCGTTGAAAACTATATTCTGTGTGAAAAACACCTACTGAACACACTGTACTGTAAAAGTTAATGTTGAGGGCACGAACACAATCACAACACAGAATGCAAGGAGTGCGTTCCTTTAAGATGAAAATATAAAACACGTTTTCTTTATTTCTTGTATATAGACATATACCACTTGAGACTGAATAAAGCACATGAAGGCTAATGTATGATGATCTCTTCAGACAGCTGAACGAATGCAGAGACAAAAGATCTGAATTATAAAGATTAAAAACACTTCAGAAAGTACATCCTACTTTCTAACGCAGTTACACCAGTCTGTCTGCAAGTGGCTAATAGCGGTCATCTGTACACAAGAACATTTGTACAAAATAAAGAGATCTACCATTCAAGAACAAATGAATCATTACAGTACATCATATGTACAATATCAGATCGAGAGGGCGGGGTCATCCTAAAGGACACTTTGCGTTTTAATCTTATCATCTCACGAACTGAAAACGAGGGAAATTGAAAATCACCACGGTAAAAGTTTCCAGCTTGATGCTATTGACGGGGGCATATCGGGGAAGAAAAAGAACATGTTCGGCTATGCCTTTAGATTGAAGCACTGCAGAAACTCAAAATAAAAACAAGACGGTGGTCGGGATAGAGAAAAATAATGCAGCGTCTAGATCTATTTCATTTTGCACATTCATATCAAACATCAATGAGCTTCTGTGGGCCGATGACAGAAATCCTGCGAGCGACTTTAAAACAGGTCACCGACACACGGGAGACACGGAGAGAACTGCTGCGCTCGGGTTCAAACCGGGCGAAACTCGCCGGACGTTCAAACAACGGTTCAAAGGGAATCGTCACTACACAAACCCAAGGAAAGACGACGTCAGGAACGTTTCTTTGTCTTTCGTTGGCTCCCACGATTCTGACGTCGTTCTCAAGTGAAAGGAAACGCAAAAGTCCTCTGTTAGAAAAGGCACTCTACGCAAAGAAAGGCTCGGACGAAAAATGCGCATGAAACCTGATCAAGAACGCGTTCAATATTGCCTGTTACAAGCTCCAACGAGTCGGGAGAAACCAAATCAATCCTAAAATTAACCACGAGGCAGTTCGCCATTGTTTGAACATCCAAGCCAGATCTCCCCGGACCAACTTATTGCCAACTTTAAAAAATATTACTTCAATATAACGGAAGGATTTCGCACCGGCGAGTTCTCTCGTGACAACTCGGCATGTGTGAAATTCTAATAAAGAGGGTTTTTGTCGTCAAGCAGGAAGACTGAGAATGAAAGTTCGCACAGAACACACGAGAGCGGCTGCCTCCCGACAAACCTGAGAATCGTTCGCTCGCTCCGAACACGGCCGACAGACACACTTCCAGTGCTCTCGAGTCCAAATGGACCTTGCCACCCGCCTGTATGTCAGCGCAACGGCTTGTAAAGAGCTGCAACAGGCACATGACACGTTTCAAAGACAGAAAAACAAACAAACAGAAGAGAAAAGAGCGGAGGGATGACTGGGCCGGCTGCAGGACGGGCACTGGTGCGCTGGTTTCTGTTCGTGTCTCTGCCGTCAGTGCTCTTCCGGGCCGGCCTGTGCGCGGCGGGGTGACACTGGGCTGGTTTTGGGCGTCTGTGGTGCTTTAGTGGCCTTCCTGGGCGATCATGTCCTCTGCGCGCCGATGCGTCTCCAGCGCCTTCACCGTCGACATGTCCTGAGGAAGCTCGGACTTACGTCTCATCAGGGGCCGTTCCCGCCGCGGTTCTCTGTGGATCTACACAAGATCATATTCAGAAGGAAACTCGGTTGTTATACAATGCAAAAAATCGTACTTGATTTATTAGAAGGAATGCAGTGTCTGTCTCGTTAAAATCAGTCTTAATGTGCCTTTTCGAACAGACGTCAGACAAAAGACTTAGCTTATTTTAGTTTAGTCAAATTAAAACTTTGAAAACTTTTATTTTTATTGAAATCAAATCAAATATTGTCCAAAAAATTTTAAGGTTGCCCCCAAAAATAAACTAATAATAAACAAAAACTAAAGTAAATTAATCTTAAATAGCAACATTAAAAATAAATATATATAATCAAATGAGAAAAGCACATTACAGAATTGTTCAAATTTTGGAAAATGAACGTAAAATTGATTAAATTAGAGCTAATTTAAAATACGAATTAAACTAAAAACAAAACTATAACTCCTTATTGAATCACAGCAAACTAAAATAAGTACATTTTAAATAGCAAAATTAAAAATAAATAAACAGAATTGTAAAAAAACCTTTTATTAAATTAAAGCTCATTTAAAATATGAATAAAACTAAAAACAAAACTATAATAACTCTGAATCACAGCAAACAAGGGAAAAAATACATTAAACAAGAAGTCTGATAAAACCTAAGCAACACTTTCCTAAGCAAAAATTTCCCTTTTGAGCTCCGTGTGTTTGATGTGATGTAGATTTAAACTGAAATAAAGACGCATCATTACCTGAGTGGCCTCTTCCTCCACCGTCTTCTTCAGCATCATGACATCATCGATCATCGGCCCGTCCGTCTCCATGTCCACGGGACTGCTGAAGCTGGCCGAGTCGATGTACATGATGAACTAGAGGAGAGAACACCACCCTTCAACCTCTCACATCACCACCACCGTCTTGAACAATAATAATCACTGATCTTTCATTCTGGCATGAGCATTGGCTTAATGATGGGAGCTCTGGGTAGTTGTCGGGCGTTGGTTGCTATTTATGATTGCGTGTTGTGTGTCATTTGAATAAGTGTGCTGATGGTTCAAGTGATTCAGAGTTGTCTTGTGGTCGTCACCTGTGGATTTGATTTGGCGAGGTTCTCGATCTTGATCCACGCCTCCTCACGCTCCTTCCACTTGGCTTTCTCTCTAGCGGTCCAACAAACAGAGGAAGTATTGAGTCATACACTGGACAACATCAGTGACATCACGGCCGTCTATGAGAGGCGTCTTACTTGTTCTTCTCAGCTCTGAACTGCTGAGTGCAATCATCAAATAACTTCTGATTCATCTCCATGAACAGCTTCAGAGCGTTGTAGATCAGACCGTGAATCGTCCTGAGAACAAGTGAAGCGTTATTTATTACAGAGTAGATCATGTCAATATCATAAAGCAACAATGTTCACATATGTTTTTCTCCTCGCACAGATTGCATTGAACTTTCTTAAAGAGTAAATATTACGTATTACATTATATGATATTATTATATGCCCTAAAATGACATTTTCTGCAGGTGTGAATGTACGCAGTCAGTTAGTCACTTGTTAGTGTTTAATGTTCATTTATCTTCCATTTTTTGAAGAGTTTGTTATATATTTGAGTTTTGTGTTCAGAAAAGCGTTGCCTTCGGTTAGGTCGTGGGCGGTTACAATCCTTTATTTGCATTTCTGTTGAGCTCGATTAACTCAATGTCTTCTTATTGAAGTTAAATGAAGTAATGACTAATTAATGTTAAAAATGTTTAATATAAATACATTTCTTGAGCGCTTTCATTAGACAATCTAATCAATAAAATAGATTTTTTTATATTGGTTTTGTGTCAAATATGTATATGACACAAATTAATTTAATCAAGACTACAAAAAAATTAAGATCATGCAACAAGATTATAAAGAATTGTTTCAAACAAATAATATTTTGTTGGAGAAATGTAATTCAATTTCGTGGAAAAGTTTTCATTCATTTAATTAAGTTTGTACTTTTGTATTTGCATTCACCAAAAATGAATAAATGCTTTACAGTATTTATTGTTCATTATTAGTTGATGTTGACTCGTGCATTAACTCTTGTTGTAAAGTGGAAATGTTCATCTGAATAACTTGAGCAATATAAGACTGGTCAGTTGGTTAGTAAAGAGCGAGACTCTCACTTGTTCCAGTGGGTTTTGGAGTTTCGGTACAGCGATGGGAACATGATGGGCAGGATTCTGGCAGCGTTGTCACTTATTAAACTCATGATGTATTCATTATTCCAGTAATACAGCGCTCGCTCGGCCACCTGAACACAACACAACGCAGGTTACAACAAACGGCACGCGTGTCACAAATCCCACGGTTCCCCCCTGGAGTGGAGCCGACCTGGAAATGAGGACTGGACACACATTTGGCCAGCTGTCTGAAGAGCGGCTCCATCACTTTCACAAACTCCGAGGGCTCGATGACGTCCAGGATCTCCTCCAGCTCGTTCAGAAACATCACCTCCTTTGGACTGTGAGTCTTGGGCCAGTACTTCAGAAGAGCCATGACCACCTGAGGAAAACATCAGAGAATCATGGGTACGGCTCTCTACGAACAACGACTGTGTGTGATCAGCAGATGGCGCTGGACTCACGGGTTCAGTCAGTGTGCTGTCCTTCTCCAGAAACTGAACCACACAGTACGCCAGCTGTAGAGAAACACACACACACACATCAACACCGACACGCACTCACTGAAGACCATCAATGGTTAAACTGAGCTCGTACCTGCGGGTGATACACACTGAGAGACTTCACTTTATGTAAAGGCAACAGAACCTTTAAGAGAAAGATCTTGTGCTCTTCTTTCAGGGGTAAAGCGAAGCCGTTAATGATGCTGACGGACAGAAAGAGACGTGAATCACTCCATGTGACATCAAAGAGTTAATACAGAAGTCATGAAGATGACTGATACCTTCCTAATATCTCCAGTAGTTCAGCGATTCCGTTGTGATGCTCCGTCTCATAGATGAACCTGAATAGAGATTCACAAACATCTCTCTTCTGCTCACACAACAACATATCATATCTCTCTCCACGCACACGTTAACGCAAGTCTCACCTATAGAAAATGTGATTTATCTGTTTTCTGACGTAAGCTCGGAGGCCCAGGAACTTCCCGTAGATGCGGTGTAGAGTGGTCTTCAAAAAATCCCGTTCTCTGGGGTCTTCGCTGTCGAACAGGTCCAGGAGCTGAAAATAAATCAGGAATAATCCTCAACACCAGCATTCTAAACACACAAACTGAGGTGGTTATTTATTTCTGCTCAATGAAACTATGGTAAACATGATTTAGACGTATGTTTGGACTGTACTGTGCGGTTTTATCCTTACTGATCGGTGGTTTAAATGAAAAACAAATGTGAGGAAATCCAATGGACATACCTGCAAGACAAACTTCTGGTCAATGTATTTCTTGGCTATGTTTGGCTGAAAGTCTGGAGACTCTAGAAAGCGCAGGATGAACTCATAAACAAGCTGTGGGGAGAAAAACAAACGCTTCATTCATCCTACAGTTCACTCAACATCTTCAGAAACATTCAAGTAAACACGTGTTTTGTGCGTTGTGACATGTACATGGGTAGTTCATTTACTCAACGCCATTCCAGCATCCAAGGCTATATTCGTGTGTACATGTGTAGTTGGCAAATAAATGTGTTATATGGTGTGACGGCAAAGAAGATAAATCTCTCTTATGCCATTTCATATTATAAATATTGAAAACAAATATACTAAAAGATGACAATTAAACGCACGTCTTCATTATTGTGATGTGTTTAAAGTATGTATGAAGATTGACCTGCAGGTGTGGCCAGGCCGCTTCTAAAGTGGGTTCATCCTCCTCTGGGTCAAACTCCGCTCCGGTCGGGTTAGAGGACGGCGGTAACGTCCTGAACATGTTCACTGAAAACTGAAACAAACAATCACGTGAAACGTTAACAGTGGTTCCGAACCACAGATCAGAAATAAACCAATATTGACATTGTGCGCCGCTGCAGAAATAATCAAGGACACACAGTGTTGGGTGGAACTAGTTACTAAGTTATTAGTTACAGTAATTCATTACTTTTCCCTTGAAAAAGTAAAGTAAGGGATTACTCTTGTTTTTTCTGTCATTTAATTACCGTTACTTCTGATTAAACTAAATAGTCTAATAATATAACTATTCATATTTTACTTCATTTCTGTTCATATTAGATTATATTATTATTTGTGTCTAATAAATAAACAAGTTGTTGAAAGGGTCCTGTAGTTTGGACGCATTTAAACAAACCATATGGTGCATCTTTGATGTTCTTGGCTTTAATCATCAAAGTGTGTGTGTGTTCTTAAGGGGATGAGATGGAGAATACATTAACATGCTTATTTCCACACTGAGGAGAATGAGTCCATTTGCACTTGGATGGGCTGCGCTTCTGTTTAACATGAGGGACGGACACTAATTCATATCAAAGAGAAGTCATTCAGCGCTGAAAGAACCCCAGCTGGCACGACGACTTACAGATGATACACCCGCAGATCTGCCTCAGACAGAAAACAACATCTCTGAGGTATAAGAAGTGAGAGCAAAGGTTGATTCTAGTCTTTGGCTGATGCTCAGTCATCCAGCGATTACATGAAACCCCCTTCACCACACTGCCAGCTTACATTTGAATAGAAATAAAATCTATTTAGTTTGTTCATAGTTTTAGTTCACACGGTGAGACTGAGGAGAGATGACTGATGGGAAAATAGTGGAGGCAAAACACAGAAAATGTGTTCATAACAGTTTAGCATCTTAGCATATACATTTGTCTTTGTTTTAATGTTGTTGTATTTCATAACAATAAACCACAAACTAAACATTCCTTAAATTCAAAGGTCTTTCATTTATTTGAATTTTATTCGTCCTGTAAATGAAAGTTCGATGTTTAATCTGCAAACTTGTCATTTCCAATTTATCGTTGTTGTTATGATCTAAAACACAACTTCCTCCTCCTCTCTGAACCCTTGGGCTCAAACTCATGATTCTGATTGGCCGGATGGTTGTGAACGGATTAAAATGAACTGTATGAACGCTGCTGTCTGAACACTGGTGAGCAAACTCTAGTGCAGCTGAACTGAAAAATATGAACACAACGTGTACCAGAGACAACTTTAAAATAGAGGTTTTTGAGATCTTTGTGCATATGACAAGAGGAACTCCTGACGCGGTTTTGACTCGTTTCAACGATTTGATTTCCAGATGTGTGTGCTCACCATGTGCACGACCTCAGGGTAGATGGGTTCTGTGATGACGTTCCTGTTATGAGTGATGTACTCCACCATCTCGCTGAGAGCCGCCCGCTTCACCTCCTTCCATTTCAGGTCGCTCAGGGGGTCGGACACAAAGTCAAAGAGCACACAACACTGACGCAGTTTCTGCACAAATAACTTCTCCTGCTCGCCGGGAGGGACATCTAGAAGAGACGTTACAAAACACATCATCCACAAGATTTATATCCTCACACATTCTTCAGGATCTGCTCTACAAAATGCTCATGTGGGTCAAAGACGAAAAAGGCTTTAAGTATAAAAACAAGAAGTGTAACACTGCGTTAAATTGTTGTGGTTCAAAACAAAACAAAACAAAAAGTGTTCTGATATCATACATTTCTCCCTGATTTACAGAAGACTAAAATGTCATTCAAAACAAAAATCTATTCATGACATTAAAAGACATGCTAATTAGTTGTAATTTAGCATTTTTCAAATGTGCCACTGGTTTGTACTCATTTAAAGCACAATACAATGTAATACGCTCCCTTATTCTTCCAAATATTTTGATATGTACAAGTCAAATAAACATGTTTGAATTTGAAATAAATGTTGTGTTTCACTGAATGACAATGTGACATTATTTCAGAAAAAAATTGACATTTGACTCCCTAAAAACCTGTTGAAACCATAAAGTAAACACCTGACTTGCATTTAATGTGCTTTCTGTTGACATGAAATCACGTTTGTACATTTCTTTTGATGGGGACATCTTAACATACGTGACCCATGTTTACAACCGATCATTTTTCTTGAGTCATTGTTTGAGGATTTCTGTGTGCTTCACGTCATGTGCATGTGTCATTTGTTCGTTTACATTCAGCGTTTTGTGTTATTCTGGAGTCTTTCAAGGACGTGACGGTGAGAAAACAAACACATGAACAAAGCATGTGAGCCTGCATTAGGATCTCTTGTCAGCACGCGTCTCAACACGGGACAAACATGTGTGTGTGTGTGCTCTAGCCGTGAAGGTTAACAATTACGAACTGAAAACAAACAACTAGAATAACAATAGAACAAAACATACATGATAAACACAGAATACTAATTGAGCTAAAGACGCTGTCATCTGCACCAAACTTTTCAACAAGAAGAAGAATGCAATGCACATTTACACGTCATGCATGTCACATGCGTGTTCGCGCAACCAGCCCACGACAACACTGATGACAATCACTGGTGTGTCTTGGCAGATCAAACTGCATGCAGCAAACTCTGCAACGCATGCATGCATGTGCTTTTCCTGGCTCTGTGACCTCACTTCCTGTGACATCAATGGTCTTGTTTGTGTAGGGGGATGGGAGGCAGTTAAACAGACCAGCGCACTGTCAACACAAGTCTCCACATTCACCCGTGAGACACACAGCCAGCGAGCCGTCTACCAAAACACCATCACACGACTCACTAAACAGCTCAACCACAACACAACCTGGAGCTCTGCAGCTTTAACGGTTCCTGTAAATCAACATCCAACGCTTTAAAAGCTTCAGCATTCTTCCGGCTTCACAACAGCCGACACAAATCATTGCATGGCAACCCTGCGCGCCGTCCCAAACATCTCACCTCTAAAGTGCATCAGGGCCACGGGTTGAAAAGGCCCGTTCGGCCCCGGAGCGTCCAGAACCATCTCAGCCTCCTCTTCAGAGCATGTCAACATCTACAGGTCCGAGCGCCGGCGAGACGGCCGCCGGCTAAGTTGAGCTGTTAGCCTCCATTTTAGCACTAACACAAGCAGCAGAAAATGAAGCTCCGCTGCTGGAGGGAAGCAGCTAGTCAGTGATGTCACCCAGCCAGGGCCGCGAGCCATTGGCTGGACGGTGTCACGTGATCTTAACCAGTAGAGGGCCGCCTGAGGAGGCTGCGGATTGGCTGGTGGGGATGAAATAGGGCGGGACTTTTATATGCGATTGGTGCACGGCTTGCAACGCAGACCACATGCAGAGGACAGAAGAGATTTCACACTGTCATCCTCTGAAGGATTAATAAATAATGTATCATCATTAAACCACACGACATCATCATCCGTGCGCTTTTAAACCTCTTACGGTTGCAGAAAAGTGCCTTTAAAAACATGCAATAAACAATGTGTGAATCTCTTTTTTTCTCATTTTATGTGATCATGCGTTTATTTACATTAAGTCACTTAGCAGACGCTTTTATCCAAAGCGACTTACAGTTTATAAGCGTGTTAGAACTTTCTTTAATATTATTGCGACACTTGAATAATGCAGTCAGTGTAGGAAATGCAATGCGATAATGCTCAAATGCTGCATCAACCAAAAACTTTACAAGCAAATGCACATTTGCAATATTCTGATTGTTTTGATCACAATATTCTATCAGTTTCTTATGTAGTGCTTTTGTTCTGTCTTCAGGACAAACAACAAAAGCCTCAAAATGAAATACATTCATGCTTAAAACAAGATCAAATATCTGCCAAGAAAATGAAGCTTTCTTTAAAGGGAATGTGTGTTTTAACTTCGTTTTCATGTTTGAAATTTAAACTTCCATTTTGATCTTTTCCATGTTGTTCCGCTTTTCAAGAAAATGTATTTTAATTTAAGAATGTTTCTATATTTGTACAGGAAACCAAGACAATCGTTTTGTTGCAGTGTAAAGTTTCTCAAAAACACGAAACCAACACCACATCTCGGCTCCGAATTAAATCACTGAACCGCTGATGGTAAAGAAAGTAAGAAACATGATGACATAACATTAGTTCAAAACGTCTTCTTGAAGTGAAACGCTGACAGGAAACCACATTTCAACAGCAGACGTGCAGCTGAACGCAGAGGAAACAGACCGACTCCATCTCATGCACTTTATATTTATAATATATAAATATAAACAGATCAAAGCACCATCACTACAACCTGCTGCATGCCTTACAGGGACGGCTCAGTGCAAAATGGATCAATTAGCTCCTTGCCCGAAACTCTTTCATATAATGGGTGTGTCTGTCCTATTTTAGGACTCCTACGTTTAGTGTTTGAGCTCTAAAACTAACTCCTAAACCTGTGAGACCTTATGAGATGTGAAGAGGACTAAGACAAACTCACAACAATCCTAAAATGGCTGTAACACCGGCAGTCTGCCTTGAAATCTAAACATTTTAGAAAGATTTCATGACTAATATCTGCTAACTGTTTACGAGATGCAAACAGGCAAAATGCTTACAAATAGCTCGACATATACTTTATACATAATGTATATGAACATATAGTTTATTTCCAAATATAAATAAATGTTGTTTATTGTGTTATCGTGTGTTTATTGTATTTGTTAGCTATATTGTAACTTAATAAAAACAACACAAAAACAAACTGTTTGATTGAAATTAATTGCACAATGCACAATAAAAAACATGAACTTAAAAAATATTTTTTTGTAAATTAACTCTTTACTTGTTTAATTAGTAACTTAGTGTATATTTTATCATCTTAATTTTAATTATATTTTAAAACATTTTATTTGAATATGACTAGAATTTCATTTTTAAGATCTTAATTGAAATATGTCAGCATATCTCTCTGAATAAATGACTGACAGACACCCATCCTCTATCAGCCAATCACTGGGGTCATAGTCAGTAAGCTTGCTGACATCATCCATAGCAACGAGGTCAACCCCGCCTTTTCTCATAGCTTAAGATTTATTTCTGTTCCTTAGTAAAAGTTGCTGTCAGCAGCGTTGTGAATAGATTTAAAGAGGAAACTCTGAACGCCATATGGAGAGCTCTTCCTGCTCAGATCAAATGTTTTGTGAATACGGCCGCAGAACACAAAAGAAGATATTTGGAAGAGTGTTGACAATCAAACAACACTGAACTCCATTGACTTCCGTTGTATGAACACAAAACCACAGAGACATTTCCCAAAATATCTATGTTGTGTGAATAAAGGATGACAGTTTTGTATTTTTGGGTGAACTGTCTCTTGAAGTCATGTGACTACAACGTGACATACTTCAAATCCCACAGTGTGTTTGATTTAAAGCAGAAAACAGGACCTAGAGAACATTTATAATAACCGCATTAACTCATGTACTGCACTATAACTTCAATAACTGCACTAACTCATCTACTGCACTGTAACTGTATAACTGCATCTACTCATGTATTGCACTATAACTTCAATAACTGCATTAACTCATGTACTGCACCGTACCTTTAATAACCGCATCAACCCATCTACTGCACTGTAACTTTAATAGCTAATCTCTGTAACTAATGCACACTCAAGTCACTTGCACTATTGTATAGTCTATATTGTTATCTGTTCATAACCACCTGTACATTAATGTTCACAGTATATAGCCTTCTGTTTATATTGTTCTAGTACATACCGACTGTCATATTTTCATAGTACATGCCCATTGTAAAGTATTTTCCTAATATTGTATTCTGTATTTATTCACACTGTATATCCTGCACTTGCTAATTGCACTTCTGGTTAGACCTAAACTACATTTCGTTACACTGTACTTGTATATGTGTAATGACAATAAAGTTGAATCTAATCTAATCATCTAATCTAATTTCACCTCTAATCCTGCGTGTAAAACATAGTTTTGAGACAACATGTGAAACGCTCCCTCATCTGGAAGTGTCTGGTGAATGGAAACATCGCACATCCTATACTGTATATACAAGAATGTGCGTCCATATACTATTACTGTCTGATGTTGTTTTAAATAGCAAGTTTGCATTATGCAACGCTAAACTTTTCATCTCACTGATTTAAACAACGCTACATATTCTTAATTCTTTCTTGCTGACGTAAACCAGACAAACGAGAAATAACCAGTATTATCTCAGCCTGTTTTTTCACTATCCAATCACAATGGATAAATCCAAGCAACATTACAGGCTGGGTATCTGTTGAGTCACGATATGTCGTGAATGTTGTTTTGCGACTCTCACCTTTGAACGCAGGCAGTTTCTGGAGCTCTCGGTTATTGCTCAGACTGAATCTGGACGAGCTCTGTCTCTTGTCTTTTTTAACAGCGCTTTGAGATGAAGACTGTTTGCCCTTCAGCAGTTGTGTGGTGGGTGGAACGCTGTTGCTGGCCTTCTTATTCGAGCCCTGATGACAAAACACAAGTGTTCAGAGTGACTTCTGTGTGCTGCTTCAAAACACCGTTCACATGAACACCAGGACAAAGTTTCCTGTGATATCAAATACAGAATGATTTAGATTTTTTCATGTTAAGTTTGACGTTTGCACGAAATTTACCTACTTCATAGTCGACATGTTAAGTCCACTCAACAGTCAGTTTTTATTTAATGAAGGGGTCTTTCCTACAATTTGGTAACTTTTAAGACCCCAGTAAAAGGTGTGGTATTAATAGTGGATAATTAGCATAATAGAAGCCTAATAAAAGTAAAACATCATGATAGCGTTATAAATTAAAATATGATTATTTCAATTATTAAACAGTGAAATATAATCATTTTACGAAATGACAAATATGAAAGTCGCGATTAATCGCATCCAGAATAAAAGTTTGTGTTTAGATAATACATGTGCGTATTGATTTTATTTATAAACACATACACATGCATGCATGCATTTCAGAAAAATATCAAATCTAAAAATGAATAAACATTTATATATAATTCAAATTATTGGCTAATATAAATAAATATGTGAATATTTCTTAAATATGTATATATGTATTTGTTTATAAATTCAAAATGAATATGTATAGTACACAGACAAATATGACGTAAACACAAACTTTTATTCTACAAGCATTTGACAGATCTAGTTTTCATACAAAAATAGAACCGGACTAGATTAAGGGTCACATTGTTTGTTGAATAAAGCAATAATTATTATGCACAAACATATGAATAGTTTGGTTCCAAAATGAGATAAAAAAAATTGTCCATTCCAATTAATATCAATCAAACTCCAGTTGGTTTGTTTTGGTTTAAGCTATCATAACTCAAATAAATAAAATTAACTAACACAATTAAAACATGATAATATAATAAAAAACATGATTTTAGATTTTTATCTTGAGATATCTCATTTTGCAACCAAACTCTTCATATATTGTTGGTCTGTTGTGTGGCGTTATGTTTGTACATATTGAAAAGCTCTTTTGTGGATCTATAACCTTTATTCTACAATTATCTTCAAAGTAAATGATGCATTTCTCCCCATAAACATCTGAAACTCAAAATGACCTCATTGCAACTGAAATACATCAATAACAAACACAAACTACACTTTAAGAAATGAATATTCATGAGATGTGTTCACTCTCCAGCACAGAACACGACTGACATCAATGTCCCAGAAGTGTGACTCACCTCATGGTCTGAACTCTCTTGTCCTCCTCCTTTAGCCGCTTTAGCGGACTTCTGTGACTCCTGCGACACAATAACATTACAAAATAACTTCCCCTCATGTTTTCTTATCAAAGTCAAATGTAGAATAGTTCTCAATCTTATTAGCTTAAGAGAGCAGGTCACAGGTCACAAACTAGCGTTAGCAGTACGGCTAATGTACGTTACATCAAACCTGAACTGACAACAAACGTGTTCAAATGACATGGATTTAATTTCTTAACAACAGCGTTTGTGTTTGTTTAATGTAAATATAATACATCGTGTACACACGATAAACCATCGTTATAACGTTACATCTGCTAGCCGGCTACAGTTAGCTGCGCTAACAAAACTAAGCTTTAAACACAAACAAACATTTAAAGTCTTTTTTAAGTCAACAGTCGTTGAAAGCGCTCGGTTTTACATCTATGCTCGTTCATGTGGTGATTTGTGTTAAACAGATATAAGACACACGAGAGGGTTTAAACCGGAGTTAGCGCGTGCATGCTAACGGTAACCGTCTCGAGCTGACTTTACTTATATACGGTCAGTTTAATGCGAGTGTAAATCCGCGCGTTTGACACTTTTCTCGAGTTTTCTCAGCACAAATCCAGTGTTGTTCTTCCTCACCTTGTCTTTTTTGGATTTATTCGGCATGGCATTCATATGTGTGTGTGTGTGTGTGTGTTTGAGCTTTCAGATGAGCCTGCTGTCAGTCAGAGTCTGTGTGGATTCTCTCATGTGTCACATAAACACATCATAAACACACAGATCTCACATACACTGAATGTAAAGACATGAGGAGTCTCGGTATATACACCACTTTGATTTCAGTTTCATTTCCCAGCTGATAATAATAATATAGAGCCGTTTGCTTTGAATGCAATGCAAGAAATAAAACAACATACAGCAGAGATGAAAGTCAATGTTTATTGTTGCATGTAAGTAATGTGTGTGTTGTGTTTACGTTACTGTGTGTTTGTTTGATCAAGTGTGTGATGTATTTTGGGTCATTTGGTGCCATCTGCTGGACACTCACTGTATCACACAACAAAACTACTGGATCAAATAAGAACTGTTGTAAACTAAAGTGCAATACAGTACATCTTCGAAGTCCTTCTGGAACCTCGTATGTCCAAATTCGCTGTTTTTCAGAAAATGGAATAAACACTGTACTTTATAAATAATGAAATACTTTTTTTGTTTAGATATTTGCAAATACCCAGTGACAAATCTTGTGACGGTTATGACTGTTATGTATACAAAGCAAATCACATTACACGTGTCACTACAACCAGACGTCTGGAGGATTATTTAGCTTTATTTCAACATGTCATTCATGCAAGGTTGTTTTAGTTTACTAAAATTAAAACTTTGAAACGTTACTGTTCATTGAAATCAAATCTAATATTGACCTAAAAATTATTGGAAAAACTTAACTCAAGGAAAAATGCAAACTGAAGTAAGTTTAAAGCAGCAAAATTATAATAATAAACGAAAACTAAAATAAAAATGAATTAATTTTACATAGCGACATTAAAAATAAACAAATAAATTATAAAATGAGAAAAGCATATACAAAAAATTGCTAAAACTTTTAACTAAAATGAACACAAAAACTATCATTTAAAATATGAATGAAACTATAATAACTCTGCAATGTTCATGGTTCTGAGAGAGCAAAACAGAGAGACTTGTAATGACCTGATATGATGAACTTTATTAAGAGTCCCATCGAGTCAACATACAGTATCAGAATCCTACGTTTGAGTCTTTCACACTCAAATTTAACGTTGGAATGTTCATAAATGCAAAAAGAGTGCAAACACAACTAAAATGGAATACAAAAACAGGTCAGAGGGAATGAGGTGCGGTACTCTGAAAGCTATACCAACAGAAAGGAGTGCATTTAAAATTTAGAACATTATAAATATTCCAGAACACTTTAATTTAGACATAAATCTGAGTACTTTTTACAGAGCTACAAACGTAAACAAGCGAGCGTTAACGCTGCCTCCTCAGTCGACCTCCTCCATGCGAGTTGTGTCGTCGTCTCCTTCTAAAAGTGGCATGTCTTCAGTGGGAGCTGAGCTGGGCTCTTCCGTGGGCAGATCATCCTCATCGATACCTGCAACGATCAAATTCACATTCTAGTTGACATTTGTATGCACATCTAATCGAGTTTTCAAGTTAAGAACACTTAACAAACAAACACACAAACGTCTGTTTTTGCACACCTAAGCCGAGTTTGATCATCCTGTAGATGCGGTTTGAGTGCGTCTGCGGGTCATCCAGCGTGAAGCCGGACGACAGCAGTGCCGTCTCGAACAGCAGGATCACCAGATCTTTCACAGACTTGTCGTTCTTGTCGGCCTCTGCTTTCTGTCTGAGGGTCTCGACGATGGGATGGTCTGGATTAATCTCAAGGTGCTTCTTGGCAGCCATGTAGCCCATGGTGGAGTTGTCTCTCAGAGCCTGAGCTTTCATGATTCTCTCCATGTTGGCCGTCCAGCCGTACGTGCTCGTGACGATGCAGCAGGGCGAGGACACCAGACGATTCGAGACGGTGACCTGTGACAGAGACGGGTCAGTTGGCAGTCTGATCGAGAAAAGCCGCTCGTCAGACTTTACAGAAACTGCTCTTTACCTTCTCGACCTTCTTCTCCAAGATGTCTTTCATGATCTTGCAGAGGTTTTCAAATTCGGCCTTTTTCTCCTCCTGCTGCTTCTTCTCCTCTTCATCCTCGGGCAGCTCCAGACCCTCCTTGGTCACGGACACCAGATTCTTGCCCTCGAACTCTTTCAGCTGCTGCACGCAGTACTCGTCGATCGGCTCGATCATGTAGATCACCTCCAGACCGGCTTTGCGCAGACGCTCCACGAACGCAGAGTTGGCCACCTGATCTTTGGTCTCACCTACAGGAGATGCATAACAACAGTTAGAAACTATTCTCATCTCATGTAACGGACAGGTGCGAATAAGCTTTGAGTTCACAGCAGGTCATCACCAGTGATGTAGTAGATGTGCTTCTGCGTGTCTTTCATGCGGGTTACGTAATCTTTGAGGGACACCAGCTCGTCTCCGGAAGCAGATGTGTAGTAGCGAAGCAATTCAGACAACTTCTTCCTGTTCTGAGAGTCCTCGTGGATACCGAGCTACACAAAGAAAAAAATGCCAATTTAAACCGAATATTCCCACACCACACAAAATTACGTTTTAATCAGCGCAAGTCTGCTCGTGAAAAGAAGGATTTTAAGGGGTCATATGGCGCGAATACACGTGTTTTCTGTGTCTTTGGTGTGTTATAAGTTGCCCATGCATGTATTAGACACATCAAATTGTTCATGTCAGTACAATTGAAGAGGAACCTGATGTTCCAAATATGGTCAGAGGCGTTACATTTCCCTCACACGCTTGCAGTATTCCACCAATCACTACGCACTGGTGAACTGGCCAATCAGAGCAATGAGCTTTGTCAAACATCCAGAGAGGAGATACAAACATGCAGTGTGTGGAAAATAAAGCATTTTCAACTTTAATTCGTGTTTACACATTACATTACATCTCAAACAAACCATAATACTCATTTAGCTGTGTCATATGACCCCTTTAAAGATGAATGTTACCGGTCTACATACAAACACAGGCACAGAACCCACCTTCATGTTCTTGGAGAAGTGCTCGTAGAATTTCTTGTAGTTGTCTTTGTCCTCCGAGAGTTCGGTGAAGAGCTCGAGGCACTTCTTGACCAGGTTCTTGCGGATGACTTTCAGGATCTTGCTCTGTTGAAGCATCTCTCTGGAGATGTTCAGAGGAAGATCTTCCGAGTCCACGACGCCCTTGATGAAGTCTGATGAAGAAATGAATAACCATGAACAACACGGAGGACACTTCAGATGTTACAGCACAACACACGTGCACTTACTGAGGTACTCGGGGATGAGCTCGTCGCAGTTGTCCATGATAAAGACTCTGCGCACGTACAGCTTGATGTTGTTCTTCTTTTTCTTGTTCTCGAAGAGATCGAAAGGAGCTCTGCGAGGAACGAAGAGCAAAGCGCGGAATTCCAGCTGACCCTCCACAGAGAAGTGCTGCGAGATCAATGAAAACAAAGTCAGGAACATTCGGGACGACAGCGACACCACACAATCACTCCTGGAATACCATACTACCGTACCGCGCTACACTCTTTAATACTGTTCTCATTCTACACACGTCACACTACAGATCGAGTTTGATCTCCACAGTTTAGACGGACCTTGACCGCCAGGTGATCTTCCCAGTCATTGGTCAGGCTCTTGTAGAACTCGCCGTACTCCTCGTTGGTGATGTCATCGGGGTTGCGGGTCCACAGAGGTTTGGTCTTGTTGAGCTCCTCCTGGTCGATGTATTTCTCCTTGATCTTCTTTTTCTTCTTCTTGTCAGAGCTCTTGTCATCGTGGTCCTCGTCGTCCGAGCCTACGTCCTCGATCTCGGGCTTGCCCTCGTCTTTTTCTCCCTCCTCTTCCTCTTTTTCTTTCTCCTCCTCAGCCTCATCGTCACTTACCTCCTTGTCACGCTCCTTCTCCACCTGAAAGTAAGAAAGACAACACGACCAGAATTAATGTGATAGTTTGAATATATACTGTACATAGAAACACATTGTCATTTGTTGTTTACACAAACACCACAAGCATTTCGTACAAAGAGCGTGATGGGGTAGCCAATGAACTGTGAGTGCTTCTTGACGATCTCCTTGACACGCTTCTCTTCAATGTACTCTGTCTGGTCATCCTTCAAATGTAGGATGACTTTTGTGCCACGGCCGATTGGCTCAGCTAAGAGGAACAAAAACAATGTAATCGTTTACCACTTGAACAGACAACATCACAGAATCATGTCATGTGAAACCGCTTGTTTGTCACTTACAGTTGTCCACTTTAACTGTGAAGGAACCGCCTGCAGATGACTCCCACACATACTGCTCATCGTCGATGTGTTTGGTGATCACTGTGACTTTCTCGGCCACCAGGTAAGCGGAATAGAAACCCACTCCGAACTGACCGATCATAGAGATGTCAGCTCCAGCCTGCAGGGCCTCCATGAAAGCCTTCGTGCCGGATTTGGCGATGGTGCCCAGATTATTGATGAGGTCAGCTTTGGTCATACCGATGCCGGTGTCGATGATCGTGAGCGTGCGTTCCTCTTTGTTTGGAATGATTTCGATTTTGAGGTCTTTTCCCGAGTCAAGCTTGCTTGGGTCTGTAAGACTTTCGTAGCGGATTTTGTCCAAAGCCTAAAAGTTGGAATATTTTAAGTTGACAAATTACTTTGTATACAAAGTCATTCTGAGTGAACTGTAGACATTTTAAGCAACTGTTTAAGACCGCATTCAAACGCAGTGCAAAAAGAACAATACGAACAAGCATTGTTCTTTGCCAATGTCAGTCTCAGATCTGTGCGATTACATAAAAAGCCCAGAATTAAGGGTATTTATTAATTCAGTCCATGGGATCGTTATATGATCATTATATGATCGTTCATCCTCTCTTTAATGTATGCATTATCTTCAAAATCCACACATGCTATTATTTCATCATTCTTGACACAGTGACGTACATCTGAGGAGTTGGAGATGAGCTCCCTGAGGAAGATCTCTTTGTTGGAGTAGAAGGTGTTAATGATGAGAGACATCAGCTGAGCGATCTCAGCCTGAAAGGCGAAGGTCTCAGTTTCCTCCTCCATCGGCTGGTCGTGAGCTTCAGGCATCTGTAAAACAACACAAACCATCAATTAAACACCTCAACATGTCACATGGTAGGGCTCTAGACAAATATGAGAGCAAATTCGAACGTCTTTTTAATAACATGCGAGGTACAATTTCACAGGGTCACATTGGTGCGAGTGCCAAATAAGGAATTTTTGCCTGCCAAAGATTTATTTTAACATTTAAAGTGATTTATGAGTGTGGTGAATGACGTTCTTGTGAAAAGTGCAGTGCACTCCCTCTGTCTCCAAACTAAGGTGTGGGCTTGACTTCATTCGGTGTTGCGCAGACCGAACAGCATAAAAGCACTACGGGACAGACTGCTCCATATGCGCGTACATTGATGTCATATTCCGATCATTCTGCGCAGCGCTTAATGAAGTCGATCACATCGGTTTCTGAACTGTCTATCCAGTCTATACTATCCAGTGAAGTGTTTCCCTTGTTAACTTATAACTTTTGCGATGTCCTAATAGCTGTAAAAAAAAAAACATCAATGTCCGCTAATGTCCGATTCACAACGTAATGACTCATTTGAACAAATGATATCAAACACTGATATATAACACTCAAATATCAAACACCGAACTCACGAGACTCACTGACTGAACCCATCAAATCATTCTCTCAAAACATCTGAGAACACAAGTGTGCTTAGACCATTTAACAAGGGTGGTTAGTACGATTTAGTATTTAAAGTTTACTTATGACAATGTGTAGTAAAGTACATATATAATAATTTAGTTCGGGGTTACTTTTGAGTTTTGAGCTAGCTAATTTAATTAAATTTTATGTGGTAAAAATAAGGAAGGCCAGTTGCAAAACTGCAGCTTTTTGCAAAGAGGGCAATAAAGGAGGATTGTCAACCACTCGCGGCGAACATTCTGTCTCAACAATGTGTTCCATACTGCGTAGTACTAAAATGTGTGTGTCATTCAATATCTACTCCTGGCCGCCTGGTGGGAGTATGCTTTTCCTGAATACGACGGTAACTACATCGAGTGCAAACCCCTGCAACGTTGGACACTTCGGCCCTAAGGTGATTTTATATCCCCGCGACTTTCGAAAGATTTGCGTGGCTTTCAACCGGTCGGCGGGCTTCATCTAAGCTTTGGACACTACTGAAAGATAGGTGGACATAAATACATAGCTTCTATCTTGGTACTGACGAAATTCCATCGAAATCCATAGAGGAGAAGGTATTTTACTAAATCGCGGAAATTGGGTAGTCACATTTGTGGCGGGTAGATTAGCGAATGTACTGCAGGCGTCGTTCTAAAAAAAAAAAAACATTGTCTGTATTTAACTCATTCTGACCATGGGTCTGATGCCCATTCCAGCTAAAACAGTACATTATCATGATTTAATTTGAAAGAACTAACAAAATTCTACCTTCTATTCAAATTTCATGCAAATATCTGATCAAATGAGGAAGTTACAAGCAAAAATGTGTGAATAATAAGCATTTTCGGTCACACGACTTCTATTGTAGGTAATGTTTACTATTTTAATATATTCCCCGTTATTATAAATATCATAACTTTCGCAATCCTCAACTGATTTTCACAATCCAGGTGTCGTCGTAAAGGGAATTTCAGCTCTGTCTAGTCATGTGATCCATTTTGAGCTAAGGGGTGTTTGGAAATGTTGTCATCATACCTACAATATATAACTTGAATATAAAACTAAATAATAACAACTGTATGAAATAACAAACACAAAGTTTCTTTGCGTTCATGTTGGATTTATTGGGCTCGCAAGTGTTAAAGTGCACATATGAAGGGGTCTATAGCCGACTATTTTAAAAGACAAAGTGACAGATGAACAGAACGATTCATCAACTGAGGTCATTATGATTAAGGGTGCGAACAAATTGTAAGTTGGTGCCACCAGTGGGTAAGATGAGTCTAGAGCCCGGCGTTGCCATGACGCTGACCTGTTGTCATATTAAACAGCCTCACGCTTCAACTCCAAAGCAAACATGCTGAGAAATCATGTGAATCCTGTTCTGGATGAAGAATATTATATTTACACCAGAATACACAAAAGCGACCTGTGCATTATCATTAATGAACCGCATGTACAGACTCAATACGCCGGGATCATCACGCGCACGCGCACGCGCGCGGGCGCTACCTGCTGGTCTACTCGGAATATTACGAGCTTCTAGAATTTACTAGTCACATCATTTCACTTCTTCTTGGCATTATTACGATCAAGACAAGGATCACACATTATAATGCAATTAATACCGTGTATTATATCTATTTATATGCATTCCGATGCTTATAATCACAACACAATAAATACTTCACGCATTAATATCATGCACGTTTAAAATCGTCAACCTTCATTCACTTCGTTATAATAATCTTGTAATTTATTTACAATAAAGCAAACATGCCTTTGAACGATGAACGTTTATTAAGCAGGAATCCCTGAACAGGCTCGTTAATCTGAGGGAAATCCTCTGAGGTAACGTAACGGTACAACTCACCCGTTCATTCCAGAACCAATTCCTGCACTTTACATTCACCTCGTGTATTTATTGAACAACGATGACAGCTTTAATATAGAAACACAAACTTAACATAGAAACATCTCAACTTTAAAAGGCATTAGCAAACGTCCCAGTGATCCCGGTCGTGATGTGATTTATTCACCACATCCTCACCAATAAAACACGATTAAAACGACGATTATCCTCACAAAAATACACGACACTTTTCACACGAATAGATTGTGACGCCTTTATTGATATAGTCTTACCTTGAGTGATGTTGGTGAAGTGAACGCGCTTAAAACCTGTGAGGTGTCACTCACTGACTGTAACTGTGAGCCGTTACGCCGCCGGTGCTTTATATACGTTCACGAGGAGTGTTCGAGAACGCGCCGCGTGCCCCCGAAGCCTCTCGAATCTTCTCAACGCTCTCTTTCAGCCCACCTGATGGAGGGACCGTCCTGTCAATCATCGATTCGTGTCCAATCATCTGTCGCGGACGGCGGGGCTACGGCTGAAGAGGGAAATGTCTAGAGCGCCTGAGAAGCCCACATTTAATAAAAAAGACCAGACTCGAGGTGATATTTGATCAATGGTAATTTATTAAAAACTTTTCAGGGGAAATTCAACTGTGTGCAGGCAAAAAGAAAAAGAAAAGTCGGCTTTTGCTAATGCAATCTTAAAGCTGGAAGGAATTTCCCTTTAATGCAAATGTGTTTACAAAAATAAAACAATGAATTAATCGATACGTTAACAATTTAGTGGTATTTAGGCTAAAACTCTTTAGTCGACTTCCTCCATTCTAGAAGTGTCACCGTCGCCTTCCAGAACGGGCATATCTTCTTCAGCGGGTTGAGTTATATCTTCTACAGCGGAGTCATCGTCATCAATGCCTGAAAAACATCACATTCCATAGATTTAATTTCTCCATTAGGGGTTGACTGATGTGACAACATATACAAAAGTAATATGATACAATGTGATGTATTCTTACGTTGTCATAATAATGCAGTTGAGATGTATGGTAAAATTAAACATGTGTGCGCAATATTTCATTGATATTATTGTGGTATGTATTGGCTTTTCAATGCATATCGATCAAATATCAGTGTGTAGAGACCGTTTCATCGGGACCCCCAGTAAACTTCCGGTTTGTGTTTGGCTAGTGTCTGATAATATAACTATTTATATTTGATTTAATTTATGTTCATATAAATTTCTATTATTATTTTACTGTATAATGATGGTATTAAATAAACGATTCGTGAAGGGGTCCTGTAGTTCGGTCGTATTTAAAGTCCCAGTGAAATTAAAAATGACAATGCCTGTTTTTTCATGAAATATTGCAGCGTTTACTGTAAATAGTTTATCAATGTGGGTCATTCTCTGTTTAAAATTCATGTAGTTAAAATCTGAAAATGCACTTTCTTCCTGTAATGACTATTCATCTTAAATGACGCATGTCAGACGGCTTGGGCGGAGAATTCGTTAACTCCTCCCCTTCAACTGTCAGTCTGCTGCCAGTTTCATTTCAAAATGCAACGGATTTTTTTATACATCCAATCAAATCGCAGAAAAAGACGAAAGCCACGCCCACTATTTTCTCATTAGAAATTCCATTTCACTCAGAATTTCGGAAATGGGTTGTTGCTAGAAGGGATACAGCTACGGCCGGACGTGGTGCAAAATCTCGCCATATAATTACCATTAATGACATTAGCTAACGCTATACCTAACCTTACAATAATAAAAAAATATTAATCGACTGTTTTCAGCGTGGCAAAAATTATGCGGTATTGAAGTGCTCATGCCTAGCGGAAGTAGCTGTATCCCTTCTAGTCAAAACCTCGGAAATGCGTCAAAATACGGAAGTAAAAAAAAAAAAATCGCAATTTCCGGTTCACAAGGACTTTAAACAAACCATATGATACAATGACATCTAGCGGTTGAGCTTGGTATCGCAGTCCGAATTATAAATATTGGAGTGGCAAGTTTAGCCAAGTAACGGTTCTTTTCGATTTCTTTTGACTGTTATCAGAAATAATCTACAGGCGCTTTGTTGTTTGAATGTGTACCGGAAGTTCAATTGGGGTCACAAAAGTGCGCATGCGCAGTAAGTTATGTTGTTAAGATGAAACCGTCTATATCAAGATCTCTTCTCAAGTGTGTTTTGACACACTGCTCTGAGTTCAGATTGTACTTTTTTTTTTAATGCAGTCGTCCAACTCACCAAGGCCGAGTTTGATCATCCTGTAGATGCGGTTTGAGTGCGTCTGCGGGTCATCCAGCGTGAAGCCAGACGACAGCAGTGCCGTCTCGAACAGCAGGATCACCAGATCTTTCACAGCCTTGTCATTCTTGTCCACATCTGCCTTCTCTCTGAGGGTCTCGACTATGGGATGGGCGGGGTTGATCTCTAAATGCTTTTTGGCGGTCATGTAGCCCATGGTGGAGTTGTCCCTCAGGGCCTGAGACTTCATGATTCTCTCCATGTTGGCCGTCCAGCCGTACGTGCTCGTGACGATGCAGCAGGGCGAGGACACCAGACGGTTCGAGACGGTGACCTGTGTGAAAACACATTTCGATGTTTACATTCATCGTTTGATCTGTACATTTTTCTTTAAAACGTCAGCCCAGCATGCTAAGAGCTCGTACCTTCTCGATCTTTTTGTCGAGAATGTCTTTCATGATCTTGCACAGGTTCTCATATTTGGTCTTCAACTCTTCCTGCTTCTTCTTGTCCTCTTCATCCTCGGGCAGCTCCAGACCCTCCTTGGTCACGGAAACCAGATTCTTGCCATCGTACTCTTTGAGCTGCTGCACGCAGTACTCGTCGATGGGCTCGATCATGTAGATCACCTCCAGACCGGCTTTGCGCAGACGCTCCACGAACGCAGAGTTGGCCACCTGATCTTTGGTCTCACCTTTAGAGAGGAAGATAGTGTTGTAAAACGATGACCTATTTTAGTTACGCTTATGTTGTTATGTGTAGTTTGGACTGAGCTGCTAACCAGTGATGTAGTAGATGTGCT
Source organism: Triplophysa siluroides (assembly GCA_006030095.1). NCBI lineage: Eukaryota > Metazoa > Chordata > Actinopteri > Cypriniformes > Nemacheilidae > Triplophysa > Triplophysa siluroides. The sequence goes on from VCII01000713.1 coordinate 641,739, forward strand.
TCTGGTTGTCCTTCATGCGAGACACATACTCTTTGAGGGACACCATCTCGTCTCCGGAAGCAGATGTGTAGTAGCGAAGCAGTTCGGATAGCTTTTTGCGGTTCTGGGAGTCCTCGTGGATACCGAGCTAGAGCAAGAAACAACTTTTTTTTAGTTTAAACCCTCTTGACAATATCTATAAGTATTGTTAATGATCAACCAGGAAGAAAACTCACCTTCATGTTCTTGGAGAACTGCTCGTAGAATTTCTTGTAGTTGTCTTTGTCCTCCGAGAGTTCGGTGAAGAGCTCGAGGCACTTCTTGACCAGGTTCTTGCGGATGACTTTCAGGATCTTGCTCTGTTGAAGCATCTCTCTGGAGATGTTCAGAGGAAGATCTTCCGAGTCCACGACGCCCTTGATGAAGTCTGATGAAGAAAGATTCATTTTGTTAACCGTAGAGATTCACTCAGCTCACGATGCGATTCACGAATCTGATCTCAAGATGAGATTTTATTCATGATTTTTATCATTGAGGCAAATTAAACAAGAACAATCGCCCTTTTATTATTTCTCTAATGCTGCACATTTCTTTGTACCATAAAACTATATTTTATGTCAAAAAACAAAACTAAATTGCAGTTTCAAAACAAATTGCAAATCAAATAAAAAACGAATAATACAAAAGTCTCAAATGAAGACTTTGTCTGTGCTTTTCCTAACTTTTACTTTTTAAAGAAATATAGAACCATGTTTGCAGTAAACACATCGCCCCCTGCTTTTCAAAACATGTATTGCGATTAGAATAACATCTCAAGCGGCTTGAATCATCACATATTAAAATCGATGTTTATCCCTAGTTAACTGATTTCATCCTTTAATCTTTGAGCAATTCCCAACATTCCCTCTCGAGACACTTACTGAGATATTCTGGAATGAGTTCGTCGCAGTTGTCCATGATAAAGACTCTGCGCACGTACAGCTTGATGTTATTCCTCTTTTTCTTGTTCTCGAAAAGGTCAAAACCGGCTCTTCTGGTCACAAACAGCAACGCACGGAACTCCAGCTGACCCTCAACGGAGAAGTGCTGTTGCGACAAAGAAAATTCAGGTCTTCAACATCCAGCTCACAAGTCAACACTCAACTCTTGAATGACGAACACTAGTGCTCACCTTGACCGCCAGATGATCCTCCCAATCATTGCTAAGGCTCTTGTAAACTCGCCGTACTCCTCGTTGGTGATGTCATCGGGGTTGCGGGTCCACAGAGGTTTGGTCTTGTTGAGCTCCTGAACATCGGTGTACTTCTCCTTCACCTTCTTCTTCCTCTTGTTCTTACCGTCTTTGGAGTCTTCGTCCTCGTCAGCCCCAAGTCCTCGATCTTGGGTTTGTCCGCATCGTCTCCGGCCGCCACCTCCTCTTCCTTTTCTCCTTCTTCAAGGTCAACCTCCTTCTCCCTCTCTTTCTCAACCTGCAGTTTTTAAACTAGAATTCATTCACGTGTTCGGACAGACTTGTCACGAACACGTTCAAGGTTATCACAGTAGAGACACTTACGAAGAGCGTGATGGGGTAACCGATGAACTGAGAGTGTTTCTTCACGACTTCCTTGACGCGTTTCTCCTCGACGTATTCGGCTTGGTCCTCTTTAAGGTGGAGAATGACTTTCGTACCACGTCCGATGGGTTCACCTGTCAAAGCAATAGCACAATTATTTAAGGGTTGCTGAGGAAAGATCCGTTTGATCTAAATCAACATTTGGTCAAGTTCATACCAAGGTCTGGCCTCACGGTAAAGGAACCGCCCGCTGCAGACTGCCACACATACTGCTCATCATCGATGTGTTTGGTGATCACTGTGACTTTCTCGGCCACCAGGTAAGCGGAATAGAAACCCACTCCGAACTGACCGATCATAGAGATGTCAGCTCCAGCCTGCAGGGCCTCCATGAAAGCCTTCGTGCCGGATTTGGCGATGGTGCCCAGGTTATTGATGAGGTCAGCTTTGGTCATACCGATGCCGGTGTCGATGATCGTGAGCGTGCGTTCTTTCAGATTCGGGATGAGTTCAATCTTCAGGTCTTTGCACGAATCAAGTTTGCTGGGGTCTGTCAGGCTCTCATATCTGATCTTGTCCAAAGCCTGATTGAAAGAAGAAGAGCACGTGAGAAACCCACCAAATAAAGCTGAGCTTTTTTGTATATATTAATCCCTAAACGTACATCTGAGGAGTTGGAGATGAGCTCTCTGAGGAAGATCTCTTTGTTGGAGTAGAAGGTGTTGATGATGAGAGACATCAGCTGGGCGATCTCAGCCTGGAAGGCGAAGGTCTCCGCTTCCTCCTCCATCATGGGCTGCGCGGCGTTCTCAGGCATCTGCGTAAAGTCAAAAAGCAAACGGTTGGGTGAACATTTCGAGAGGATTCAAACAAATATTCTGGAAATTAAATGGTCAAATTGCGTTGTTTTAAAAAAAAAGGTCTTTAAAAGAATAAAAAAGGAAGTCACTGCTGCCTATAACTTGATCTTAAAGGTAAATCTTAACTCCTCTAATTCAAGCCAAGATATTCCTCTAAAAATAAAAAGAGAATATAATTATAACAATTATGAATGATTAAACAATTATAATAAAACTATTTTAAATGCTCAATGTCTAAATATTCTATAATTGAATTCTATACATTGACCCTTTTGATTGTAATTCATTAATAAATTAAATAAGAACAAAATGATTGATTCAATATTTAGAGCTGTAGTTTCTTAAAAATACATTGTTGTTTACTTTTTAGAAATTGTAAAATAAATCCTAGCATTTTCTTTACGATTTCTTGTTGCGTCTTAATGATTCAATCGGCTCAGTTCAAGTTTTGTAAATCTCACAAAAGCCTCTTGAACAGACGAGTGATACTTTTATGAAACCTCAGTCGATTGAAAATGTTATGTGACGAAAATGTTGAGTTAAGGCTGTGAATAGTTTTACAGCGGATTGTAGATCTCTGCCAGACAGTAGTGATGGTGAGGGACAGCTGACAAAACCCTTCATCGGGTGTAAAACCACACGCACATGTTCAGCACCTGTCACTGCACATGTCACACCGGGGGGTGAAGTGTGACGGAGAGCCAGCAAGCGCCGCAATCGTGTCACCTCAAGATATTCTCTTTTTCAGCTTGTTGGTTTTAGAAATGTATTTGAATTGAGTCCTCGTTTTGAGGAATAACTCGCACTCGTATTTCAAAGTCTTTCAGACTCCTCCTCCCCTGAGAAGCATGTCCGCAGACACGTGCTCTTAACTCTAACCGTTTCAGTGTCGTCGAGTCATATATTAAGTCGTTAAAAATGTACTTTGTTGAATAGTTCTTGTGAAACTTAAGTAAGCGTGCAAAACCTTGGAGCTTTAAACAGTCACATGTGGACAGAATCCAAACACTTCAAATACTTTTTGTAAAGAGCTGCACAAATGAAGTAAAATGAAGTATTCCACTTACCTTGATGAAGAACTTCTATATAAATATCTGTGTATAAAGTGTCGTTGAAATCTTCTGCTGTATGGAGTTCTTGAAGTTTGTTGATCAGCGTTCGCTGCTTCCGCTTTATCTTCTGAGCCGAGGGCCTTCTTCAGCCTTTATATACTCGCCAGCGAGGTTTCTAGAAACTCCCATTGAGAAAGTTCCAGAAGGAATGCCCACTACATAGACAGGGCTAAAGTAAGACCACTGGCCAGTGCAGTGGGTGTCCGGGTTGAGGGGGGTTGTCTACTACCATATACTCTATCTGTCCTTTTAGGGGCACAAGAGGTGTCTGTCAATCAAGGCAGGAACTTTCCGGGTGGCACACAGTACCTTCCTGATACTGAAATCTCAGCAGCTCATTGGCTGCCGCCATGAAACCTCCAGAAGGCTTCAGCTGGGCCTTTGAATCAAAGCGCAAGAATTCACATTGAAGTCCCGTTGTTCCTCCGCCAGTTTCAAACATTCTCACAAACATGTTCGTAGGACGGACCGGGCCGGAGACATTCTGTTTCATAGCTTTTGTATGTTGCGTTCAAACATCAAGTATGAAAAAGTAGTATGTTGGTCCCTAATAGTGATGTAAACTATCTCACGCTGACCTTAAAATCTGACTAATGTCGTGTACAATAAAGTAACTCTGTTTTTCTTCAGTTGCCATCAACAGAAATGGGGAAAGGCGTCAGCCCCATATGACATTTATTTAAGATGATAAAAATCTGTAGCGATATAACTTTGATATCTTTAATATCGACTGAGTACGTCCATGTCAGATTGCAATGAAAATGAATGATTTAAATCAACTTTGATACTTGTTATTACAATGAGATTGTGAAACGTTAGCCTGAATATGGACAGACTGGGTCACCATTACTGTATTTAAAATAATTATAATACAACTGTTTAAAAATGTAAGCAACAGAAGCCTTGAGTAAACAGATTTTATTTACATTTACGCCATAGGTACCTTCGTGAATGTATACATTTTTGACATACGAAAGCCTTTTGTGTCTCTAATCTCCGGAACCCACTACATTAACACAAGGGATTCATTTAGCAAAATGCAACATGTATTTCATGTCTTTTGCCATCCTGGAATGATAAGGTTCTGCACGGTTTTGAAATATTGAGATTAAAGTTTTGCATTCTATTTTACTTAAAGGGAAAACCTTTTGGTTTTCCAAAAGAGTCCCAAAATGTACACAACGTAAAGAAAGTACATGTGTCACATAATGAGTGTGAACAAATACATTTATAGAAAAATGTATATTCCAAGGTGGCGATATGTGTAAAGATTGCAGCAATTAATTAAAAAACTGTGGATTAAAAAATGATCTAGATACTCAGGGCACACATGCAGTCTATGAACACCACTCCAGTCTATGAACACCACTCCAGTCTATGAACACCACTCCAGTCTATGACTATGAACACCACTCCAGTGAACACCATAAAGCCTGGAATACACTACACGACTTTTAAAATCTGAACAGATTTTTCAAAAACCAGACATCACACACTCGGAGACTTTTTGAACATTTGCAGAGAAAAACCGGGAATCACACACTACGCAATAAAATATGCAGAATAGCGCAAACTTTCTGCAACAAGTCGAGACTGAGAATCTGGGCAAAGTCTGAGCAAAAGTCTTGTAGTGTGTTCCAGCCTTAAATGACTGCAATGACATTGCATTAAAAGTAAAATGATGTAGGTTTAAAATGATAAACAACGTTTGTAACTGATGTGTATAAAACATATCATGTATTTTTAAAGAGCCTATAAAAACGTCATTTATTTATTTTGCGTCACTGAATAACAGAGACTTTCTAGATGTTGTTTCCAGACGGGAGGATTTTCCAGCAGATTCTCTTACAGAGAGAGAGATTCACGCTCACATTTTATATAAAAAAATAACGATTTAAATATATTATTTGTTACAGCCTGCTAATCACGTGATCGGTTCAGATATACAAATGACTTATATTACACAATTTACAGTCCGTTCAGTTAACGTTACCATGGTAACTTTAGCAGTGAACTCGTAAGATCTTCACTCAGGCACCACGACTCTTGTTCATCATCCAAATGATTCGTTAAACTCGAGAAACGTGTCATTTTAAGAAAAATAGTGACTTCAGATTTCCCTTCAACTTCACTTTAAATCGCTGAAATCGACTGGAACTGACTGTCCGGTCGCGAGACTGGAGTCCTCGTGTAAAGGTTCAACCAAGTTCCGTTGATTCCAACGCTTTCACCGGACTAACATCAGGGAGCTTTTATATAGATATATATTTATTCATTCATCATTCTAATCATTTTATATAATTATATAGCTTCAGGGATATTCTTTCTACTTTAGCATTCGATGAAACAGATTTATTACACACGCAACGCTTCGATTCCCGCGAGAAACTTCCACGCCAGTCAGTCGCGGTCCCGCGACGGACGAAGCACGTGGACGCGCTTGCTCGTGCGCGAGGCGGAATGAACGCGACTGTCGAAGATGGCGGCGGACGGCGGTGGGAAGGAGACGAACGAGATTAAAACTCAATTCAGCACACGGGAGGGCGTCTACAAACTCCTGCCGAACTCCGAGTACAGTCGACCCAACCGCGTGCCCTTCAACTCGCAGGGCTCGAACCCCGTGAAAGTGTCGTTCGTGAACGTGAACGATCAGTCCGGTAACGGCGAGAGAATCTGCTTCAATGTGGGCCGAGAGCTTTACTTTTACATTTATAAAGGCGTGCGAAAGGTAACGTTAACCACATGACAGCTGTTGCGATTGCGTTATGTGACGTCACCATGATTGTGTTTTTACGCCCCGTCGTCACTATTAATGTGGTTTACGCAGTGCACTTTGTGTAAACAATGTTTAACAAACGCTAATGTATGCAAACGCTACACACAGCATCATCACGAGCTGTCAGTGACTTTAGAGGAACAATAATACGTAACGACTGATGTGGTCGACCTGTTGCCTTGCGGCTGTGTGGACAAAAGATGCATCATGTAAATGATTATGTGTGTTTACAACTTAGTTAAAGTAGATCCTTTGCGTTTTAAAGCATTTTGGTTGACCAGTATTGTGGCAAGGGTTAGTCCAAAATGAGAATGATGTCATTTATTCAGTCATGTTATATTCATCATGTAAGTGTTTACTTCTTCTTCAGAACACAAAAGAAGATATTTTGAATAATGTTCGGAACCGAACAACGCTGAACTCCATTGACCTCCATTGTATGACTATGAACACAAAACCATTTCTCAAAATATCTTCTTTTGTGTTCCGCTGAAGACTCGCATGCAGATTTACAAGCAAAACAGTTTTGAGTCTTTAATTCTTAGACTCCAAGTGATACTTGTGATTTTTCACACTGCAGGATTGTTGTTTAAAGTGAAGTGTATAGCAGGACATGTGTGTTTGTGTCTGATGAGAGCAGGCTGCTGACCTGAGCAAACCCATAGACAAGAGGATATATAAGGGAACGCTTCCCACGTGTCACGACTCCAATCCTCTCTCAGCCACGGCCGACAGCGTCTCTCTGCTGGTGGGCTTCTCTGCAGGACAGGTTCAGCTCATTGACCCCATCAAAAAAGAAACCAGCAAACTTTTCAACGAAGATGTGAGTCGGCGTGTTTTCTTTGTGTTTGTTTGTTTGACCCAGTTGTGCAGTCGGCGACCCGGAGGTGGTTTATTCTGGGTAACCGGCCATTACGTGACAGTAAACGGCCGTTCACATTATAACGATAACTATAAAAAAATAAGGTTTAAAAAATCGTTTTTAGTTCATGAGAATAGCAGAGTTCACACCATCACACGATTTTTTCCCAGCGGATGAAGGATAAAACATACTGTCATACAGTTTCTGGCAGATAATGTTTGACGTTAGGGCTGGGCGATATATCGTACGTTTCTTATGCTCTTAGTTTCTCAATGACTTACGGTTAAATGCCGCCACATCCGAAAGCCAGAGGGCGCTCTTGCGCAGAAAATCTGAATATGGGAACCAGAAGAAGAACAATAAGTTCCAGGAAATGCCTGTGGTCATATTCTATCGCTGTTCTTCAAACCTTTTCAGGTATTAAAGTTTATTTATAGTGATGATGTTTGACGCGTGTTGCTTTTTCAAATACACGTAACAAACGACAAAATCTCGTAGTGATTTTAGATCGAGCAGACGAGCAGAACTTCCTACTGATCAAACAGCCGAAGTTCAAGGAAGAGCTGTGCAGAAAACATCCAATCGATTTAGACACGGATCATTAGCGTGAATCGTGATATATATCACCCAGCCCTAGTTTGACTATTGGTGATCGCAACACAGCTTTTATGTCAGAATAAAAGACGGTAGTGGTCGGAAAGCGCAGTGTTTACGGCAGGATATTATATATGTAGTCAGCAAGCTGGCAAATATATGCTTTATGTCCCGGACATGAGTGCACCTTCAGCCTTCAGAGAGCGCATCCAGCTTTTGCTGTCATATTTTAGAGAAAAGACGTTCGGGACTGAAAACCAAAGCATCAGCTGGTCATCTACATTCAATTTAGTGACTGAGAGCACTGCAGCCCGCAGGATTAAAATCAACATAACCTTATTGTTATCGTCCACTGGTGTAGACGCAAATATAGTTATAGTTATCATTATAGTTATCGCTATAATGTGAACGGCCCTCTTAACAGTTATCGATGAGCAGATGCGCATGATGATGATCTGTAAAAATGTGACGGGGTTTTGATCTTCGTAATGTTTTCCCGTTTGTTTTTGGTGCGTTCTAACAGAGACTTATCGACAAGTCACCGGTGTCGTGTCTGAAGTGGGTCCCCGGCTCGGAGAATCTGTTTCTGGTGGCTCACGCCAGCGGCTGCATGTATCTCTACAACGTGGAGCACACGTGCGGCACGACGCCGCCTCACTATCAGCTCCTGAAGCAAGGAGAAAACTACGCCGTGCACACCAGCAAGAGCAAAACGGCTCGCAATCCCCTCCTCCGCTGGACGGTCGGCGAGGGTGCCGTCAACGAGTTCGCCTTCTCCCCCGACGGCAAGTTTCTGGCCTGCGCCTGTCAGGACGGTTTCCTGCGCGTGTTCTGTTTCGACGCCGCCGAGCTCCACGGCACCATGAAGAGTTACTTCGGCGGACTGCTGTGCGTGTGCTGGAGCCCCGACGGGCGTTACGTGGTGACGGGCGGCGAGGACGACCTGGTGACTGTGTGGTCGTTCGCTGACTGCAGGGTCATCGCGCGCGGCCGCGGGCACAAGTCGTGGGTGAGCGTGGTGGCGTTCGATCACTGCATCACCAGCGTGCAGGACGGCCAAGGGCCGGCGGAGTTCAGCGGCAGCGACGAAGACTTCCAGGAGCAGCTTCAGTCCAACGGAAGCCGAGAGCGGGCCGACAGCGCTCAGTCCAGGCTGTCCAAGAGGAACTCTACTGACGGACGACCGGTCAGTGTCACGTACCGCTTCGGCTCGGTGGGTCAGGACACCCAGCTGTGCTTGTGGGACCTCACGGAAGAAATTCTGTTTCCTCTGTCTAGAACTAGAACGCTTACCAACGCGATGAACGCGTCGGGTCCCTGCGGAGATGCGGCGGCTCTCGGTACCAACGGCAACAACAGCGTGAGCAGCAGCGGACCCTCCAACTCTTTATCGCCCCCTTTGCCCCGCTCTAACAGTTTGCCCCATTCCTCGCCGACAGGGGGCAGCAGTCCCAACAACCACAAGCCCACCAGCATCATGGACAGCGCTTTGATCGCCACCGGGGTCAGTAAATTCGCCACACTGGCTCTCCACGAGGTGCGTAAGGAGCGCCATCCCGACAAGGACCACAAACGCAATCATAGCATGAGCTACGTCGGCAACAAGAGCAGCGACAAACTCAGCCAGCTGATCGGCACGCGCGCTGCCAAAGCCGATGTGGCCAAGACGCTGGGAACGGCCTTGTGTCCTCGCATGGAAGAAATACCTCTACTGGAAGCGCTGGTGTGTAAGAAAATCGCCCACGAGCGTCTCACTGTGTTGATCTTTCTGGACGACTGTCTGGTCACGGCCTGTCAGGAGGGGTTCGTCTGCACGTGGGCACGGCCTGGAAAAGTGGTGAGCGATACTTGTGTTTTTCATCCGAAATGGAAGAGTGATGTGTGATTTCAGAGACACTGAGTCTCATTTACCATAAGATTGCAGAAACCTCACATCTCCATATGAATCACTATTATCAGTCACACTAGATGTTTGTCACTGGAGTTTGCAAATATATAACCGATAAAAAGTACGAAAAGTGCGGTCAACACAGTTTTAAATCATCTAAAAAGTACAGTGTTTCCTGAAAAACAGCGAATTTGGACAGCGATGATTTCTATTTACATCTAAACTTTTAAACGTCATTACTTTCTGCCTATTTCACAATGCGTGCACATGGTTTTGTTCTTAATCATCGTACGAATTACATAAATTGAGATGGGACTCTGTAGCAAAATTAGAGAATATAATGTAAGAGAAATTATATAATATATAATAAAGTAATAATACAAATATTGTATAGCAGTGAACTTCTAGTATGTATTCAGCACCAGTGTTGGGTGTAACTAGTTACTAAGTAATGAGTTACTGTAACTTAATTACTTTTCCTTTAAAAAAAGTAAAGTAAGGGATTACTCTTGTTTTTTCTGTTATTTAATTACATTTACTTTGAATGTAATGGATCTTAATACTTTGTCATTTATACAATACCGGAATTTACATTACAATTCATAGTCTAACTTTAAATCTTTCTCACATTTGTAATATTTTAATCAGTTAATAATATAAAACTACATAAAGTATTCTTATTTATTTGAATGAATCGAGAGCCGTTTCATGTTTATCCTTGAACTAATCAAAGTTGATGTAGGATATGAAAGTAATTAGTAATAAGTCATTAAATACTTTTTGGAGAGAGTCGTTTGTACAGTAATCTAATGACACTGTTGATAATGTAATTAGTAACTAGTAATTCATTACTTTTTCATAGTAACTTACCCACCACTGTTCAGCACACATGATGGCGTATGTGATTGCTGTGTATTGTTCTAAATTGTTTTCCTACTTTTAGTATTCATTTGAAGAAGATTTTGGTGAATCATAATTTTTTTGAAAACAAAATTACATTTTTAAGTTTAGATCATCAATGTACTTAAAAACATCCAGATGTGAGTTCATAAGAGCCGATGTCAAGTTTTGTTGTGTTTACTGGACTGAATCGACAGGCTGGTCACTTATTAATAGAGGAAAAATAACCTAAACGACAGGCTTCATGTCCTTCGAGAAAAATAACATTTCTTCGTTGCCTTTCATCACATTTAAACCAATGGAATGATATGAAGAAATGTCCAGATCATATTTCATTCCAGAAATAAAAGCGAGATGAATAATGTTTAATGTATGTCTTGTTTTCAGGGCCTTTTGACGTCTCAGAACTCCACAAACTCTCCCAGCGGGACGGTGGTGTAGCTGCTGTGGTAGAGAGACGCGTCACACATCAGGGGTCAAAGGTGAAACTTGTCAAGAACGTTTCACCCCACAAATCTGAAGAACGAATGAAGACTGTTATGTGCAGTTTTATGAGCTACCTTTCCACGATGATTATTCTCAAGAAAAAAGGTCTGAAAGACCGAAACATAAGCTTTGTTTCCATAAGCAAATACTATGTTTTTATTTTGAGGCGAAATGTGACCCAGATGTGGTCTTGACAGGTTTTATAAGAATCATCCGTAACGATGCGTTGACTTGAACCGCCGTTCTGTTCAGTATTTACATTCATACTTCCCTGATTATTGTTTATTTCACTTGGTTCAACTGTTTATTTCACACTGTAGCGTGTCACTTTGCTCTCTTATGTTTTGTTTGTTTGTTTAAACTGCTGTAGTTTGGTTGATTCATTCCACCGTACGATTCTTGTGCTCTTGTGTTTCCTCACTCGATCGCTGATCTCAGTCAGAACAGATGTTGTGGTTTTGCACTGAAGATGTTGCGACTGGAACAAACACGCGCTGTGACGCCTCCTCCATCAGCGCTGGATGGTGCAATTGTGCTTTTGTTCAAGAGTGAAATGGAGAAATATTGTTTGCACTAAATCATTAGAAGAAAATGTGGAGTTTTAAAGGACTTCCTGGAAATGCTGTACAAGTGTAAGAAGAACTAAATATCTTATTGAACATTTATTTTAATATTGTTTCTGATGAAACGTCTGTAAATATACAATATGTGTAAATATTGTAAATTAAGGATTTATGACAGATTGGAATATAATGATTGTACAAGATAGAAACACTTGTATTTCTAATACAGAGGAATTTATATATATATATCTATACATATATATATCCATAAAATTAAAATAATCTTAAATATGCAGTTTTGTCTCTTTGTTCTTAAGCAAAGTGTGGATTTAGTCAAAACTTTTTAGCACTTTAATATTTTATCTTAAATTCATTTGATGTATATTACACATTGCTATTTTGCATTAGAACAGGTGCTTTATGGCTGTGGAGTAAACAATATATTCTTATATTTTCTTCATATATTTAATATATTTGAAGAGTTTGGTTCCAAAATGAGACGACATCATGCAAAATTCACAAAACCTTCTTTTTTATGTTGTTATTGTGTTAGTTAGCTGTATTCTTTGAGTTTTTATGGTTTAAATCAAAACAAACCAACTGCAGTTTGATTGATATTTATTTGAATGCACAATAAAAAAACACTTTTGGAAGCAAACTCTTCATTTACACTCAGAATGACGTAACATCACAGAGCATAACATTGAGTTTATTATTAGCAACTTAAAAAATTAATCAATCCCTTTTATTCATATTGTTTTAAAACTATTGTTACTTCACAGCCGTCATAGAAAAACTGGAAATTGCTGTTCGACTTCAGAACCATTATGTTGTTAAAACAGAGATGTATGGAGGATTAGAGTCCGTTCGACTGGTGTTATTGTTGTTTAAGAAGATTTGCATCTACAACTTTCAGGTTATCAGTTTATGACACTTCAACTAGCTTCACTGTTGATATAATGACATTGACTGGCAGCATCCAGCGGAGCTTGAGTCATTTTAAACGGATTCTTTTTGCTACATACCAGGATTACAGAGATTAACACGAAGAGACGGATTTAAGAGTAAAAGGAGATTCTTAGGCTGAGCCTGTCGAAAATATATTTTCTGTCTGAATGAAGCCAAAGAAGTAATGCAGAATAAATCCTGAATGAATTTCATTCAGACCCGAATCATTCCTTCACCTTCACGTCTGACTTGTTTTATATGTGGTTTTTAAAAATCTTTCTTATTGCTCCTAAAAGAAAACGGCTCAATGGGTTTGAGTCACATCTGTTTGGGACTACAGTAAATACACCAATAAAAATGTTCATCAGAGAATCTAGCTTTCAGCTCTTACAGACCTGTCGCTGTGAGGCTTTGTGAAACGTTCTGCTTTCACAAGCCACAACCAAGATATTAACATCGAGATGTGTTCTTTGTAGAGCGTGTGAGGGTCACTCTCTGTAAGTACTTTTCATTTCAATACCTTTTGTGAGCTTTAATGGATCGTGAGGGCCTACATTTGAAGATATCTGAAAGGCAGGTTTAGAGGGAAAGACACTTTCAATTTCTTACATAGATCAAGATTAAAGGGACACTTCACCCAAAAATGAAAATTCTGTCATGAATGACTCGCTCTCGAGATGTGCATGAATGTCTTTGTTGTGATGAACACGGAGAAAGATATTTGGACGAATGCTTGTAACCAAACACGTCTCGGCCACCATTGACTCCCATGGGAGGAAAAATGACTATGGTGGTCAAAAGCGCCCCAGAATTGTTTGTGTCCAAAGTCTTTCGAAACATCTTTTGTGCTCAACAAAACAAAACAATTGTAAAGCAATGAGAGTCAATGGTGGCCGAGAAGTGTTTGGTTGCAAGCATTCGTCCAAATATCTTTCTCTGTGTTCATCACAAAACATTTATACACAAGGGGAGTAAATGATGACAGAATTTTATTTTTGGGTGAACTATTGCAATAACAGAGTCGGTCACTTTGAATGGCACAATGATGTGAGATGAAGATTCACTCTGAATCAACACTTACGGCTCTTTTTAAGCATGAAATACTCCGCTATAACGCCTATAATAGACACGAGTACGTCACTGCCCGACTGCAGCTTGGGTCTGTGAATATTGAGGACACACAGATCTGTTACAGGACTAAATGGAAGCTGGTGGAAATAGGACAAAGCATCTCCAACGGGCTGAAGAAGGACTGCCAGAGAGACAATGCAATTTTAATGTCTTGCAAAAGCATTCTCATACTCGAGTATGAAGCGGAACCTGTAAAACCATCAACCACATTCAAGCAAATAGAAAATAGTTCATCTGCATATCAAAAATAGCCCAGAGTTTTAGATGAAGAGTAAACAGAATGCATTCCACGTCTTTTGCTCGAAGTACACACGGGTATAGAATTCATAAGACACTTCATGCTTTCATACATACAAAGTTTGTGAAATGGAACAAAACTGCTGTGAGAGTGACCGAGGGCTGGGCGATATAAGCCACATCAAGAATTTGTCAGCTAAAGCCGGGGTCACGCTTGACTTTTCGCTCCATTGACTTCCATTCATGCGCATGCGACAGACCGGAAACACAAGCCCGTCCGACGATATTTCGCATTTGGCTGCGTAGCAAAGTTCAAGTTTGGTGAACTCTGACCTGCAAATTCACGTGACGTGAGACCAATAGATGATCAAAACGTAACAGCGTGACCTCTCAGTACAGAAATGCAAAAGATGGAGAAATCGGTCCCGCCCATTTTCGCAGCACCGTCCGAACGCATGCTCAAAGTCTAATCTGACCGCCGCATCTGATTTGCTTCATTCAGATCATTGCTACGACCAATGTGATTTCGATCTCCTCAATGATATATATCGCCCAGGCCCGGCAGCCAAAAATGATTCAAGTTAAATGATGCTCATTACCACCACATCCAAACGTCACACACTTTTTTTTTATTCGGAACATTTCAATAAAACAGGCAATACGAAGAAAGAGTCCATTAAGAATTTGTCAAGGCTTTCATTAGAGGATGCAAAAGCAAGAAGAAAAAGCAGAAAGTCAGTGTAAGCGAAGGTAGCTCTTGCAGAGCTCGTGGTCCCTGATGTCTCCCCAGCCTCCGTTCTTCACATGAGGAGCCACACCTTTGGCTCCGGCGGCCAGGAGTCTCTTGGTGATGAGCAGATGTTTGGGGAACAGCTGGTTCCCGCTGCTCTGGAGAATGTTCTCGATTTTCGTCTTCTGGCCTGTCGGCATGCAGGCCGACTTCTTGTGATGCATGCCGCAATCGCCGGCGTGGAAGACGCGGGGCGCCTCGCTGACCATGACCTTCAGGAAGGTGGGCAGACAGGTCACCGTCAGGTGTTGCAGCGACCAGTCCCAGTTGTAGTCGTCGTAGGTGCAGAAGGTCTCCGTGCACCTGAGCAGTTTCTGATAGGCGTCTCTGGTCAGCACCATGCCCATGTTGTGCTCGGTGGACTTCCACACCTTCACCTCCACCTTGTTGGCTTTGATGGAATAGCTGACGTGTCCGTAGCTGCCCAGCGAGAGCACGTCGCAGTCGGGGCACTGCTCCTTCTTCAGAGACACCATCAGTTTGAGGAGGTGATAGAAATCGGGAGCGAGGTAGTGGTCCTCCTCGATGAGCAACACCAGGCCATGGTGGTCCTTCAGAACTCGGACTCGGTCCCACACGAAATGCAGCTTCCACCACCAGTGGTGTTTGGTCTGAGAGAACTTGGCCTCCCGGTAGTGGCCGAAGGAGTCGGGGTACTCCGCGTTTATGCAGCCTAACTTTAAGGCGTCATTCTTGGCGATGTCTCTGGGACAGTCTTTCGGATCGTTCCCCGGGAACTCTTGAGGATAGAGCTGGATGCTGAAGGGGAAGAATATCTGGAGGACGAGGCAGAAGTCGATGGACGCCACTATCTGGTTGATCTCCGGGGACCAGAGGTCGTGGCTGAAGATCAGAAAGACGTTCTCGATGCCCTTGGCTTTCCTCAGACTGTCCACCAGCAGTCGCAGGTATTCCGGACGGTTGTGAACTTGAACCACGACCACGAGGTCGTCCTTCCGACGTACCTTCCCGAACTTCTCTTCGTTCCTGAGGGTCTGGTCGAAGTTGAGCTGGAACACGATTCCTCTGTACACTAGGGTGGTGTTGTCTACTTCCGCTTTGGCAGCCGGGGGCTTTTCCGGAAGCGTCTCGTTGGGCGGTTTCTGTGTGACCGGTGATGTGACTGGTACCTGACCACCGCTCCGTTTAACGGTCTCCGTCTCTTTAGGAGAAACCGTGCTCGCCTTCTTCGCTCTTCCGCTGTTCCACACGGCAAATCCACAGATGACCACCACTACGGTCAGTATAACCACCTTTCGCTTGTAAATCCGGAATCTCATGATGGGCGGTCGCCCTGCGGGGCGGTCGGCGAGTCAATTCTGGAGAAGGCAACGACAGGTTTGCTATCTGAAATAGATCTGCTCCCGCAGATGGACTGTTAAATCTTAGCATAGAAAATAAAGCGTGTGTCCTCTGATCCTGGAATGTAGTAGATGTCAGTTCTGCTGAGGGACAATCCCACAAGGCATTTTGCTTAGAGGCAGACGAGTCTCCTTTTACCACCTGCACAAATAAATAAGGAAAAAAAGGGTTTTATTACGAATGTTCTGCACTGGTGACGTTGTGAAACATACAACGATGGCTTAGAATGTGATTACTGGGAGCGGATTTTCATAACTTTATTACGTTAAGAGGAATGCATAATCACTTGCATAAAATAATTAAGGAAATGCAAACTTTCAAAAAGGTCTCATAAACTGAAATGTAAATTGTATATCGTTACTTTATATTCTATGAAGATTCATTCATTTGAAGGTTGTTTTAAAGTCTAAATCATTTATTGACACAACTCACAAGAAGTGTCAAACACTCAAGAGTTTCTCTAGTGTGCTTGAACCAAAAGAGACACACCCGTCGAACAGTATTAAAGGAGCAGTTCATTATATAGTTAAAATGACATGCTAATTCACTCAACCAATTGTCATACAAGCCATCCGTGTGTTACTTTCTTCTGCCGAAAACAAAATGAGGCTTTTGAGGACAGGTTTCCAGGGTTTTTATCCATTTAATGCACTTAAACGGGGGGCTGCTGGTTAAGATACACATTTCAGTTTCATCGCAGCTTCAAGAGGCTCTAAACGACACCAGCCGATGAATAAGGATGTTGTCTAGTAAAACGTTTGGTCATTTTCCAAGAAAAAAAAAAGTTTGAGTTCACGTACTCTGTTATCATGTTGGAAGGTCACGTGTGACGTAAGAGGAAGTTCTGAACCAGTGTGGAGATAGAAGACCGTTCAAAAGTTCTTAGACGCTGAAGGACACGTTGTATGTCTTTGTGCAAGTTTGTTGTTGAAATGGTCAGTTTGTGTGCATATCAGGGACGGTGTTGGGCTGCAGTTGATCATTTATTTGGTAACAGAGTAATTTAACGCCTTTTCATTTCCAAAATAGTCATTTGTTTATAGGTCCAAGCCCAGGAAAGTACACGTTAGAGGTGCATTACATCCAGAATGCAGTGTTTTATCGTTTATTTTGTAACTGAAATTTGGACCTTAACCAACAGCCCCCCGTTTTACTGCATTATATGGACAAGAACCCTGGAAACCCGTCCTCAAAAGCCTCATTTTGTTTTAACAGAAGAAGTAAACCCACGGACGGCTTGCATGACATGTGGCTCAGTGAATTATCAGGCAATTTTCATTTGAAAGTGAACTGCTCCTTTAATGTGTCCAAGTGTTCTCTTGACCTAAATACTCAACTCTGAGGATGTATAACCTGACTGTGAGCTCAACCTGAGACTGTGCTGTGCACTACAGAAAAGAAATTCAGTTTCATGTCTCAGATAATACACAAACTGCACTGAGAGCAAGAAGGAAATATAAAGAATCTTGATGAATAAACTATCTATACAAAGTACAAACATGTTTCAAGCAATTTTGGTGAAATGTCCCATTTTATTAAACCAGATAACTGAACACATTACTTAACATCGTTTCTATATAATTTACATCATTAATACTCCTGTGCTTATATGAATGTTACTACTGAGACAGCGTTTATCTATATACACATATTTATACATATATATTATTTTTGTATATATAAAAATTATATATATGTATATTATATATGTGTGTGTCTATATATAAATATATATAAAATATAGACACACACACACACATTACATTCATTTCTATAACTATATATCTGTCTTTTTAACTCGAAAACATTTAAACAGATGATTTCACCGCTGTTTTCATAAACCAAACAAGGCTTAATATAACCCTGTGAAAATATGACATTTATAAACTGAATATTATCACACGCATATTCACGGACACTGTTCCACATTATAGGTCACATGCGCACGTGTATGTTCAATAGAATGTAAATCCAGAGCTTAATAACAGTAAAAACGAGTGACGTTTAAAAATAAGGAAGTAACAGGAAGCTCGCTCGCGCGCGCGCCTGCATGCATTGCAACTGCATGTGTGTGCTAAAGCAGCTGCACGAGCCGGAAAAACAAGCCAAACACACCAAATGCGTTTATTAGATTGTATTTCTTATTGATATTGTTCATTTCAGATGACAGATAACGGATGTGCTGTTATATGCATGAGGATGTGTTTGTGTTTTGGCGATGCGGATTGGCTGTCAGTTGTTAGCTCGCGAGCTACAGACTCTTACAGCGGAATATTGAAGAGCTGCCGCATTCACATTCAGAGTAAAAACACAGAGAAACAGACAGAGATCAGAAACACTTACCGAGCGTGAAGTCGTGTGGATCTGAGCAGGCGCGCATGTTTATTCACGTGTGTGCGTGCGTGTGTGTGCGTCTGTGTGTGTTCGGGCTCGCGCGAGACGAATCTCCGGGGGCTTCACACACGCGCGTGATGTCACAGCACATTTCCATATGATAATACACACTAAAACTAACACTACACCACATTTAGTGTCCATAATCACGCGTATGGAAATCAAACATGGTTTATTATAGTAAGAGTGCAGTAGCCGTGATTGTTTGTCGGATTGCAAGTAGTATTATTCGTTTTAGATTGTATACATATGCTTGCTATAGTGATGCAATTGTAAATGTGTAGCTTCAATGCTTTTACTACAAATGCCACAGCAGGTTCATGTGGTAAAATCGTTTTTTTGTTGGAACCTTGCTAGGGTTTCTTTCATTGGGTGCTGTAGATTGTCCACCTTTATAACGTTAAATTAATGTTAAAGATATTTAAGTTATTCAAGAAGGGGTTTTTATCACTAGAAATGAACTCGTTTGAACCTGTTAACTGTCGGAGCCCTTTTTGAGCCTACACATGAAAACGCATGTTGGACCTAAAATGGCTGTAACACATGAAATCTTTGGAATATAGACATACGGCTGGTCTCGTTTGAAGGAAGAAAAGTAGCTGATTATTGCTTAAAAAAGAAGAAAATCACACACACAAATGTAAAGGTATGTGGTTAGGTTTATTGTAAAAATAAATTAAAAATTGTATGTTTTTCTTTGATTAAAAAATACATTTAAAAATATGGGTCGCAAAAGGATAACAAAAAATCTAAGCACACTCTTTATAAAAAATAATCAATTACTCTCCCTACATAAATTACTTTAAAAAACACTAAATAAATCTGTATTCTAGAGTCTTAGACCTTTCCGATGATATATAGTGTGTCATGATTCGATTAGAATAACATGCACAATATTGACGCAAACTTAGGTGTCCCGTATACGGGACAGTTAACAGGCTGCTAAGGCCCCAGTTAACCGCCAGGCGGAGACACTGCTGGCATCATGACACGCTACACATTTTTTAATCCAATATTGTGTGAAAACGTTGTAAGTTTTAACCGTCTGGTCAAAAGCGCCGGGAAGGAGTGGGTTCACTGTGTTGCACATGTTTAGTATTTCAAGCACACAGAAAAAACACAACCTATAATTTTGTATTAGGTCCGTGTGGGAGTTTACATCGCAATGCGCCACTAGAGGCGCTGTACGTCATTTCGACGCAGGATGCAACGCGCGCCGTAGAGCAAGAGCGTATTTTTTGCGCCTGCGCACTATCGCAGCTTCCTTTTCGACATCCCGATCGAGAGAGACGACATGGGCCATCAACAGCTCTACTGGAGTCGCCCCAGAAAATTCGGCCCGGGATCCAGATCCTGGTCAGTAGTGCCTCCATAACACGTTCAAAGTGACGGGCGCGCGAATGCGGTTGATTTGGGTCCGTTTGGGATGTTCGTGTGTAAATTATGAGCTTTAATCATGGGAAGCACATGCGTGATGCTGCGAACTAACATGGCGCCCAGAACCAGACACTGTCCGAGCAGACGCTTTTGTATTCCGGGTTTACTCATACACGTCTTAATAAGTGACTCTGTCGCTACCGAAAACACGCGATATATATGATGAAAGGACGGATGTTCTGGATGCTTTTTGCAACGAATTGACTTTGTAAATCGGATTGCAAATCCGACGTCATAGTTCATGACAAAAGTACATTAAGGAAAGTTCCATTCCAGTAAATCGTGTTTCTGCAAACGTTACAGAATACATGTATTTATTGCAGTTGTGGAACATTATGAAGATTGTTTTTTATACATTAAGTCCTTTTGGAAAGTTTTTTTCCCCCCAATTGATGCTACATAAACAGATTGGGACACATGTTCAAACCTTGAGCCCTCATGAAAGTCTATGGAGAAAAATGATATATACATTTTTTTTTAAGATGACGTCAATATTTGGTAGTATTTAGCTCTGTTTCAGTAATTCCTTTCATTTACATTTTTGCTTGAAAATATAGGGAATTGAAGATGATTTTTGTCGTGTGCATGTCTAACCTGTTGTTGTGTTGTTCCATGCAGCCGGGTGTGTGCTAACAGACATGGTCTGATCCGCAATATGGACTCAACATGTGCCGTCAGTGCTTCAGACAGTACGCTAAAGACATCGGCTTTGTGAAGGCAAGTGTTTCAGCTGGGATTCTGCCATCTATTCAGTGAGTGTGTTTGGAAAACAAGTGTTTAACTGAGTCTCTCTTTCTCTCACTCAAGCTGGACTGAACGCGTGTGGACCTCTGAACTTCTGTGATGTGGAGTCAACCTCCTCGCAGGCGAGCCTGACGTCATGAAGTTTTGTTGGAAAATTCAATAAATATTGTTTGTTTTTTCCTGTTCAAATGTGCATTGTGTGTTTCATTGGTTGTGACAAGAACACAAATGACGAAAAGATGTTTGGAGACCGCAAGCTGATGCGGACACTTTAAAAGCCAATTCCAAGGGTTTCTTTTCTTACCCACCTACACAGGTGTAATCTAACTCCCGACCCAGCGTTTAAAAACACATTCCTTTGTTGTAGTCTGAAGCCTTTTTCTATACAGAGAGCCTTCTGTTTGTTTAAACCAGGACTGGGCCTTAGTTAAATTAGGATACTAATGTCGTTTTAAAAGAACATTCCTTATAAAAACTTTGCTGGTGTGCATCTCCAGACGAAACAAACACACTAAATATTTAAAGATATGTCAGAACGAGGAGTTTTCGATCAATACATCTTAGCATTTGAGTTAGTCTGGGATTGGTCTTAAGCCCTGTCCGGGAAACAGCCCCGTTTCTGTGGATGTTCAAAGACCTTGTGTGGTGTTGTAAACATTGTCAGTTGTGAAATATCAGTACAGTTAATGGTGTGTGATGATCTAAAACAAGAAGTCTAGTCTAGGACAGAAAATACACTGAAGTCTGACGCTAATATACGTTTAATTTTATACACGTAATCAAGTGAAATGGTTTGTGCACTTTTACCTCGGTTGCAAATAAAATGATATACATCATGAAAATAGAGTGAAAAAGAAAATGAGAAGCTTGAGAAAGTTAAGATTCTGAAAATGATTTGTTTTATGATAGGCATTCACATATCAATAAATGTCATAGTTTATTTGATGCTACGCGTTGACGTCATTCACAGACTAGAAACGTCTTGGACAAGGATGGGATTCGAGCCCACGCGTGCAGAGCACAATGGATTAGCAGTTCAGCACCTCGTCCAATCACGACTCCTGGTTTCGTAGCATCCTCGTAACCCTGACGTCATCCTGACGTAACCCTAACTTACCTGTGACCCGACATTAATATTGTATTCAGGACAGGTGCAGAAGGGTGGGCATATACTCCAACCACACCAAACAGTGTATACATGCAGAAAAAGACCATTTCAAAAGTATAACAAATTGACGCTTTTTTGTTTATTTCTGTGAACTTCTGACAACATTTCTCCCAAGTTTCATATACAAATGTTGTTTTTTATTTATTTGCAGAAAATGAATGAGAGAAAACAGGTCAAAACAACAGAAAGGATGATCTGCGTTTCTAAAACTCAAACATCGCAACAACCACAAAAAAAACCAAGTTCATGTTTTGTTTTAAACAACACAAAACAATGTTTTATGAAATAACCTTGTTCTTTTAATGATTTTAATATCATGCATCGTGTCTTAATGTTGCTGTTGACTGTCACACTGCAATACATCAGGATTGAAATAATTGATGAGGATGTTATGAATATAAAAAGCAGGCATTCATTACAGAAGACTGCAAGATCAATATTACTATTGATTATTGCCTTTTATATTGCAATTGTGTGCGTTTGATGTTTTACGCATTGAAGCCTATAAGAAGCGGGGGACATTCCCCATCACTGAGCGATCACTTCTGTTTAATTTCCCCCCAAAACTCCCGTTTAATGAATGAATCTGATTAAACTCAGTCAATAGAAAATACTGTAATTTTTTAATTCTTATTGTGTTGGCCATCCGGCCGTTTAGGTGGGCTCAGCCCTGGCTGTATTCATTAGGATTGGGATTCTGGGTCCCCATTCATCCGCGCTGTATACAGATCATCTACAAACATGGGAGACAAGTGTCACAAACATGTATTGTTATGTGAAAAGAATCTGTTCGGGAACGGGGGAGTTGCGGATTATCTGGATGCAAATAACATATCGTCCGATTTCAATGCTTGTCAAGCGAGTTTTCACAACTCCTCACGACAATAACTTATTTTCTGACAGTGAAAATAACTGAATTCTCTGTGTAAGATTGGTTCAGAAATGTGTTGTGTTAGAAAAGTCGTTCCTGTGCCCGGTCCATTATGGCGGAGCGCTCGACGCGCCGCGACCGCGATCCAGCGACACCTGCTGGTCACGCGCGAAAGTACATCAACACGAGGACCTGAATTACTTCCGAGGACACGGAGCTGCCAAACCCAGCCTGTCACAGGTCAAATAACATCAGCTTTCTGTAGATCAGATGATAATCTTATGAATTCACAATGTGTTTCATTTTAATCGCATTCAGATGTTAAATGATTCAAACTTAACAATCACGCTCGCGGAGAGAAACAGAGCAGAGAGCCGATGAGACGGAAGGTAACGAAACAGATGAGTGTGTTTCACATTATCCTTTAAATAAACCTTTTGTATTCATGTTTGTATACGATATTCTGACAGGAAGTTTTACGATTCTTAACGAGTACTATAGTATGGATTGTTATTACCACGGTATTTCAATTGGCTCTATTAATTGGGTATATTTGAATATGTTCCAGGCTGATCTCAGATCTGTTGCTGTTGCTGTGGGTCAGTGATCATGGCTGAAGATCCCCAGAGAAACTTCCGCTCGGCGTATTATGAGAAAGTGGGATTCAGAGGTGTGGAGGAGAAAAGATCTCTGGAGATTCTGCTGAAGGACAATCCACTGGGTAACAATCACATGTGATCAGTAACAACCATCACAACATCAGCCATGACATTTCATGAACAAACCCTGTTACAAGTGCGTGAAAATGTCATCCTTACCTTCAGATACAGTGTTTATCAAAGGGTTTTACTAGCCAACTGCACAGATCAACACGCTGGTTCAGATGCCCATGTGATGTCTCTCTTCAAGTTTAAAAACATTTGTTTTATTTCAAGTGCGTGACTTTTCATCGTCAGCTAAGAGCCGTTTTCAGGATTGTCGGTCCATGTTCCTCATAAAATGAGCACATGAAAATAAAAATAAAGTCATTATTTGATGTTTCATGAAAAGTGATCCCTTCTCCATTTGTTAGGATTCAATTGCTTCAGCTTTGTGCATTTTAATTCACAGAAGTCCTATAAAAATGTGTTTCGGTGTCCTTTTTTTGTCACATTTGGATATGAAGTAAAGATCATGCTCAATGAAGAAATGTTGTCAATTTCCTACCGTAAATACATCAAAACTTTAGTTTTGTGAGTAATATGCTATGCTAAGGATGTCATTTGGACAACTTTAAAGGCGATTTTCTCATTATTTAGATTTTTTGGCACCCTCAGATTCCATATTTCCAAATAATCTCTGCCAAATATCATCCTAAATCAATGGAAATCTTATTTATTCAGCTTGACTACAGAAAAATTGACCCCCGGGCTCACAAATGGTTCAGTATATTGGAAACAAATACATTCCCTGAGCGTTTTTATGTCACGTCCATAACGCTGGTTTGCCCATTTACAGTTTACGTTCATGCGTTAGATAGAGTTGAGGTTCTATCATGAATCAGTCGTGTGGTTGTTATTATTATGCGAGTCAGTTTTTATCTCTCTTTCAGATGTGGAGAAGTTAAGCACATTCAGTCAGAGGTTTCCACTGCCCTCCATGTACAGGATACATGTGTGGAAAGTGTTATTGGGTGAGAATTTCAATTGTTTATAGTTGGCATTTATATACTGTATATATAATAGTAATAAAAGAGTGTGGCGACATGTGATGATGTCTTTTTCTACTTCACACTGGTTCCCTTCACAAAAAAACGATAGGATTTTTCCATAGGCTTTTGGATTATCACAAAAATAAATATCGCAACAAAAGTTTGTGAAATATCAAGATACGCACAAAATATATGATACATTTTGTCTCATGGAGGAGGTTTGGTGTCTCAGTACGCGTCACATTACATAAACAGGTGTGTGTTTGTGTCTGCAGGGATATTACCGCCTCACACTGATTCTCACGCTCTGGTTTCTCGACATCGCGCCGAGCAGTTTGAAGACGTCAGCTCAGCTTTGACGGCCATGAGGTTCGTGAAGGCGTCCACGCCCCCTACAGAACTTTACCTCCGGATGTATCAGCTGGAGATCCAACAGCTTCCCCGGAGATCTGAGCTGAGATCACCTGTGAGTGTTCATCACATCCTCACGCGTCCATGTGCGATAACAGCACTGACTTGTTCTTGTTTAGGTGGGAGGGGATGAACATTTCCTGGCTGTTGCCCGGGCGATGGAGGAGATCGTTGATGACCCTGTGGACTGCTATTGGCTGATCAAATGTTTTGTCAATCAGTTTAATCACAAGTTTGGAGACTCTATACCTCACCTGGTGAGTGTGCTTGAAAACAGGCTCCTGGAGCTGCATTCACAAACTATTCTCAAGAAGAACTGCCATAGTTTTCACAAATTCCGATTTAAAGTCGGCATGAAGCGGAAGGAGCGATTGTCTTTTTTTCTGTATCGTGCCGTGTACCCGAGTGAAACGACTTCTGAAATGAAGTCATTAAAGCCCCGCCCTCGCGCTAGAGGATGTTTTTGATTAAAGATTACAAGTGCAAATGAGTTTTAAAAATACAATGACGTGCAAGGATAGATCATTTATAATAAATTCTTCACCGCTGTGTAAAACAATTAGAAGGATCATTTTTAATTTCATGCCGACTTTAAGAGAAAAGTTGCAAATGTTTTGTATTCCTCCCAAAATGGATAAGAAGTCAAAGAGTTTGGTGAGGAGGAATTTCACATTGATATCTGTCTCTTTCTCAGCCTAAGAGTTTGGAGCACTTCTTGTCTCAGGAGGACAGCGGTCTGTTGGCTCATCTGAAGGCGTCTGGCGGTCTGGCTTCACTGCCGTACTGTCTGTGGTTCAGACGCTGTTTCGCAGGCTGTTTACCAGAGTCCAGTCTACAGAGGTCAAACTGACTTACATACAGTGTTTAATGCCTTTTACTTGTCTTTCATTTCGTGTTCTGAGGCCAGATGCATAAAAATGTTCTTAAGAGGAAAAAAATAAGTTCTGTCATAACTTCTGTCTTAATTAAAGTCGGCATTAAATAATTAATCAGATACTTCTAATTGTTTAACCCAGCGTTGCAGTATTTATTATAAATGATATATTCGTGCACATCATTTTTTTATTACACGGGTCGTTGGAATGCTTGATTCTGATTGGCCAGTCGCAACATTTGCAGGTTGGTTATTCCCAGATAACAACCTCTTAAAACTAATAACACACGGTAACCCGGATGCAGCAAATCATTTTGATTTTTTATTTGGTCAAATTAAATATAAACATGTCTTTTAATAACATATATGACATTGTATTTACAAACGATTCAACTAAATTTGCCTGTTCGTGACATTTGAATGTCGTTTCTTACCTTGGCTTTTCCTCGCGGAAGGTCTGGATTCGGTAAAATTGAGCCAATAAAATATTTCAAATTCACATTTCATGTCCAGTTTTTCTCATGTGGCAAGTAGCCGTGTAATAAGTGGGATAATGTACAAGCAGCCGGCTGTTATCGTGAAATGATTATTTCTGCCATAACAACCGGCTGCCTGGACATTATCTCTTACATAAATTAATTTGAATTTGTAATCTCTAATCAAAAACAAGCTCCTCCCCCCTCGAAACGACCGCTCTTCTTCTCTAGTCACGTGGAATGGCGCGAGGGGCGGGGCTTTGATGACTGACTAATTGCAAACTGGCTTACAAATCTGACTCCATTTTGTTGGCAACGCCCAACTTTCAACGATCCAATCAGTTCTCGATGAAGGAAATAAACTCAGATATACGTCACGATAAAGAACAAAAGACAATCGCTACACCTTTTTATGAATTTAGACGACACATTTCACAGTATGAATCATGTTCTCTGAATACTGTAAACTCTGAATACTATGATCCTGTTCCAACTCAAAAACATCTGCTGTCGTGTGATTGGTTGACAGGGTGTGGGATAAAGTGATCAGTGGCTCCTGTAAGATTTTGGTGTTTGTTGCCGTGGAGATTCTGCTCAGTTATAAGATCATGCTGATGGGAATGAATCACCGTGACGGAGTCTTCAACTTCCTGTCTAATGTGAGTACACGCGTGCACACATTACATGTAGCAAAGATGTCGACAACAGTTATATCAAAATCTTCATAACCACAAAATATTTCAACGAATCTTACGGTTTAAAGAACTGAAGGAAATGTGCACTTCCTGGATAGGTTTTAGGCCTTTAACATGTCAGTTTCTGCATTTTTACTTTTGCTCAAGTTCCAAGATGAGCGTGAAACGATGCCGAACTCCTAAACAACTTCTCACTTTCTCTTCACAGATGCCACAGGAAAATACAGACGCTATCGTGACCAAAGCCATCGACCTCTGGCACAAATACTGCGGGACACCCATGCATTCTGTTTAACAAACCCATGACTGTCATCCAGACCCGAAGAACAACTCACAAAGACTCACAGCTGTGTGTGTGGTTCTTTTATTTAAAGGTTCCGTTACATCAGGATCTGCATACATCATTCAGGAGTGACAGTACATCACGTAACATGCACGTTCTGCTCTCTTCCCCATAATGTGAGCTGATAGCAGCACAAGAGCGTCAATGTCAAACAAAATACATCGATCAGTCACAACACGTGCACGTCTGATGTTATTTCAGATGTGCGTGCGAGAGAAATAATTCAACCCAAAATCCAAATTCTGTCACATGTGGAACACGACGACGCATTTGATTTGAAAGGTTCTGTCGGAGAAGAGCTGATGGGTGAACGTGACAGAAGGCTGACAGAACGTTCACGTTCGGAGGAATTATTACTATTATGCGCTGCTTGTACCTCCAGTATCAAAGTCTGTTAAAAATGTAATATCAACATAAAAAATGTGGAGATTTCTGTGATCACGGTCAATAAAATAAAGTAGAAAAACACAACACAGATTGTTTTGACTCATGAAACTAAACAACAGTTTTGGCAAACGTGCACCTGGAAACCATACGCCCTACACCCTACTTAGAACACACTGAGACAAGAGAGAGAGAGAATGAGACGACGACACCTTCAGATCTGAAAACACATTATTGCTCTGCTGTCACTCAACAATAGTCTGGATTTAATTTGGACCGAAACGTAATTTATTAAGCTTTATAAAGGTCTGGTTATTTCTTTAGTTTCTGTGTTTAGGACAGACTCATTTCTGCTGGATTATAAATCAATCACAATACCTGCTGCTTTAAAAATGAAATAAGAGCACATACGACTGACACACATCGGGTTTGAATGGGATTTGTCAGACTATACACAAGCAGCTCAGTTCTTCCTCTCCACCGCCTCTTGAACCTCTACAGTGAAGATCTGCGAAACGAAAGCGGTCGACGTTCCCGGGTGATGGGGGACTAGGGATCGGATGCTCCGAATTCAATCCGAGCGCCGCTTCGATCTGTTGTGATGCCTGATTCATGTTCAGAGTCTCAGCATATCAAACAGCTCCACATGAGCGTTCATGAACTCAAATCCTCAGCTACGGTCGATGAAACCTAAACGTGAAGATGAAGAAAGAGCCATGAAACACTTTCAACGAATTGAAACGTATGAAAAGTCTTGAATATCACAAATACTTTTTCTTCATTTCTATTGTAAGTTACCCAACTCTACTGCGAACCGAATGAGTTACCATCACTTTTCTCAACAAGGAGGTGAATTAGTTGATTATTGAAAGCAAATAATAATAAATCATGGGAATAAAATAACATTCATTATTGGAGATTCCCCCCTTCGATGTAAAGCGCCATATAAATGTAATGAATTATTATTATTATTATTATAAGGTGCTAATAATGTTTGCAATGATGCTAGTACAATATCCATTACAAGATTTAAACAAATAAAATCAACATTTCACATAACAACCTGATTTAAACCCATTCATCACTCACCTCACCTTCACACCACGAGACCTTTCTTTAAACACTTGAAATCACATTTTACAACATTTATGCTTTTTTATAATACTGGTTTCTGATTGGCTGGAAGGTGTGCATTAAAAGCCTTTAACGCACGGGTAGCTCCAGTCGGTTTGATTACATTTAAAATTAACTGACAAAATAACCGTCATTTTCACCTGTTTGATCTAAAATGACACTGTAAACATAAATAAAAGCTTTAACTTGGCAAATAACCATGGTATAAGCGGCATAATCCACGGCTAGCCGTGCATTAAAGGATTTTAATGCACTTCGCGGAGGTAACCACCCTCCACTTCGCGTCGGGTGGTTCTTCGCCTCCACGTCGTGCATTAAACGTGGCTAGCCGTGGATTATCCCTTATTTACCACGGATTGGCATTAGTGCCAAATCTGTCGGGGACGGTGTTTGAGGAACATGCAGATCATGTGATGAATAAGTCAGCATGAAATAAAAAATAATCAGTGGTATTTATTATAAATTATTTATCCGTGCACATCAGTTTTTTTTATTTATTTGCATTTATAATCTTTAATCAAAAACTTTAAGCTCCTCCCCCTCTGCAAATGACCTCTCTTCACTTTTGGTCACGAGGAATAGTGCGAGGGCGGGGCTTCAATGATTGACAGATTGCAAACCTGCATCCAGATCTTTCACCTTTCAACGATCCAATCAGCTGTCGGTGGTTGAAGTCAAGTCCCGCCCTATATTTTTTCTCATTTTAAAAGTCGTTTCACTCGGGTATATGTAACGAAATCGCTACTTCCGGTTCATGCCGACTTTAAAGTCCCAGTGAAATAAAAAATGACAATTCTTATTTTTTCATGAAATATTGCAGCGTTAACAGTAAATAGCGTATCGATGTGGGTCATTTAGGAATATAAACAGCTGTGTGTGTTTGATCACCTGGTTAGATGTCGACTGGACTCGTGCACCTCCATCTCTGTGCTCTTGAACTCATTGAGTTCTTTGCGTATGGCGGCCTGTGAGCGACACAAACATCACACAATTAATGAAGGATCAGTCTGTGTTTATTTGAGAAGGAACCTGTCGGCGCGGGTCAGTAGTTGTGAACCTTATCGGCGGCAGTGAGACGCGTCCAGGGTTTATCGGCCCGCCGGTCGTAATCCTGAGCTTCCGCCACTTCCACATAGTCACTGAAGCGGATGAGAATTTTGGCCTCTCGGAGCTCCTCTACGGTCGGCCTCTGACTCAACTACACAAAACACACAAGATTGTGGAGATGTTGTTTTCATTGGTATGTGGTAGTACAGTTCATCTGTGTTTGTGGACTTTAAATGCACGGAACGCTTTATTTTTGCAATGAAAGAGGACTGCAAGCGCCTTTAATCTTGTGAAGGAATGTTTTCAGTACTTGCAACCACGTGACGTGTGCATTGAAGAATTGAAGATTCAGTGTGTGATGCAACGAAAGCACATAAATGTCATGATGTTAATTCTTTCATACGGTTTATTTGGATCTCATGTGTGGTGTTGCTATAGGAACGGTGTTCAGAAAGCCCCGCTCACCTTCCTCGAGAGTCTTTTCTTTAGCTCGCGTTTCTCCTCCAGTTCTTCTTGTTCGTTTCGAGCTGAACGACAGACATCAAACACAGAACATTCAACACCGCCGTGCTCACATCTACACACATGCCCTCGGGTCCACATCCTCTCCACTCAAACTGATCCGTTTATCAAATGTTTTGATATTTCTTACAGATCGATCTTAAGCTGTTCTTTATTACCCAAATGAATCGATTCAACCAATCACGCGACTTCTAACGGAGGAAAACTGTATTTCCTGTGACTGAAGGTGATGTGATAACTTACGCTTGAGAATGTTCCTCTGTTCCAGTTCTTCTGCTGAAGGTCTCTGACTGAGTCGACTGCGAACAGACGCCAAACATTTTCATCACTATCACCAAAGATCTCAATTATTCTCCCTGAAACGACGGAGTTCTCACTTGTGTCTCATTTAGTCTCAGATGTTTCTCCTGAAATTGCTCAGGAGGAATAGAAAGAGAATGAAATGAGAGTGAGATTGTTGAGACGCATGACGAGTCTGGAGGTGTGAATGAATGTAGATTTTCGAGGTGAAATCATCTGGATGAGAAATGTTTGAGTTGATATTGAGATCTTCAGTCATATTGAGTTTTGATGGCTGAAATCTCTTCACTAATGACACATTTCTGACGGTCTTCTCAGGAGAAATGTCTGAGACGCACGTGAGACTTCAGTACAAGTTTCCTTTTGTTTTCCCTTTAATCTCACTGACGTCTAGGAGAAATAATTGAGATATGAAATATTTTTTTTTATGGAGAGTCGTTTGTGTTTTCTTGAATTGTTTGTTATTGATGTGATTTGTGTGTGTTGTGTGTTTTTGTTCTGACCGGGTGAGTTTGGTGCCGATCTGTTGTCTGGATTCGTGTCTCTCTTGATCCGTCAACATGGGCAGAATATTTTTATCCTCCAGTTCTCTCTTGGATGGACGATTAGTCAGTTTGATCGCCAACGAATCTTTACGCATGATCCTTAAAGCCAGTGTACCTACACACACAGACACACAAAGACACGCACAGACACGCACGCAGACACACACACAGACACGCACACACACACACACACACGCACACACACACACAGCAGACACACACAGACACGCACGCAGACACACACAGACACGCACAGACACACACAAACACGCACGCAGACACACACAGACACGCACGCAGACACACACAGACCCACACAGACACGCACGCAGACACACACACGCACAGACACACACACAGACACACACAGACACGCACGCAGACACACGCAGACAAACGTTAGTTTACTGAATATAGTTTGAATAAACAACTAGAACACATTCTGCATTTTTACATTTAAAACAAAAACTATATTAACTTTCTCTTATAGGGTTTTTCCTACTTGAGTTTGACACATTCTCAAAATGAGATATCAATCATTTTTGGATACACATTTGCATAAACAGCTTTTGTTTTTCATTAGTTTTCTTGTGAGAAGTAAAGCAACATCAGTTTGTCTACATACTGTGTATCATATATTTGGACTGAATTCACATGATGTTGTTGTTGTTGTTGTGAGCAGGTCTTTTGTGTGTTTTAAATCCTACAGCTGACCTGATGTACACACAAACTGAAATCAATAGAGCCGTGCAACGCATAATTCTCACCTTCATCTCATTTATAACGCAGTGAAATCACATTCATGATATTACAGCCGTGATGTTCACAACCGAGTGTAAGTGCACTGCTGTAATAAACATACTTGTAAACAAAGAGTCGTCATCATCTTCATCTTCCTCGTCCTCTTCCTCACACGTGTGTGCGCTGAAGGTGTGTGTGACCAGTGTGTGTGTGAATGGTGGTGATTGGTGCATAGAGTCTCTGTTCTCTTTCTCCTCCTCCATCTCCACCAGAACAGATGGAACCGCCTGCAGAACAGAACTACACACACACAAATACACGTGTGCGCGCACACACACACACACACACAGATACACGTGCACACACACATTTAGATAATGACCATGTACTGTACAAACTGTATGTGCGCACGTGTGTGTGTGTGTGTGGGTGCATATGTGTGTGCACGTGTGTATGTCTGTGCATGCATGTGTGTGTGTGTGTGTGTGTGTATGTGCGTGTATACGTGTGTGTAAGTGTATGTGGGTGTGTGTGTGCGTGTATGTGTGCATTTGTGTGTACTCACCTCTCTAGTCGTTGCATGGTGAGCGCGAGGGTTTTATTGAGCTCTTCTATGATGCGACTGGGCGGGTGAAGTGACAGAGGAATGGTTGCGTACTGCTGCGGGTGTGAGTGTGTCAGAGTGTGTGTGTGCGTGTGTGTGCCCAGTGACGGCAGATATTTGAATGGAAATGAATGTGCCGGCTCACAAATCAACACTTTCTTCGGAGGAAGAGGTGGCAACAGTTTAGCCAGCGTTTCTACAAACAAAAACAACAAAACACACAAAATGAGGTTCCTTAAAATATGACTGCAGTTTCTCTAGTTGTGTTACTGTCTCTTTAAGACTTCAATGACCTCGGTAATCTCTGCAGATAACAAATAAAACTGAAGAATACCAAGATGTGTAAGTCATGTTTGAAGATGGTGAAGTCGTATGAAGTAGTTTAATGTGAAGCGTGTTCACCTGTCAGGTGGTTGGGTATTCTGCTGTATGGCTTTGGCGGTAAGGCAGGTGGCTGTTTCAGTGTCGCCGGTCTCACGTGTGTGATGTCAGCGCTGTTGCCCGGCAACGGCACAGGTTTCACAGAGGGCGGGGCTTGAGATGGCTTTGAGGCGAGATCCGTAAGACACGTCACGGTGTCTCCAGACGACTGCGCTTCTGAGAAGGAAACTGCAGGAGGAGATGAGGATGTTTGTAACGGTTCATGTGTTTTTGTTGATGAATGAACCGTTCAGCCGTACCTGTGAGGTCACTGTCTGGAGATTCTGACACAGGACTGAGGATGGTCTGTCTGTCCACATCACCCACACACACATGAGACGAATCTACACTCACCTCCTCTACACACACAAAAATAATGACAACTGTCAAACCTATTTGATTTTATACATACAATCTACTGAACCTGACAATGAACCTGCAGACACTGTCAAATAACTGTTATACATTCTTTTGTGTAATCATTTAATACATTGATGTTTTAACATATTTTTACATACATTTATATATATGGGCCATTCTATGGGAGTTAGAAAATGTGTTTTTTTTCCCAGAATCTTTTGATGTATGCAAATTGTTTAATATCAAAGGTGAACATTTCTAGTAAATAAGCAGTCAATTTTCTATCTTAAATAAATTTTGTCACTACCGAAACACAATAATATATATTACGGTTTTGTTCATATCTCCTTTTTCATATTTTAAAAATTTTCATATATAAAACAATAACAGTTAATTATATCAATCTTTTCTTTACAAAAATTCAAACTGATTGCACGTTAGTATTCATTCCTGTTTGACCGACTTCTCATCTTAGTTTATAGTTTAATATACTTTTATTTTTGGATTCATTGCCATGTATTAATTGTGACATATCTACATTAGTTATAGTTCAGGGCACTTACTGATTGTTATTTAGTTTACATATCATAGTTTATACCAAAACTTATGTTTAATTGTGACACACACATTTTCAGTATCAGTTAAATCCAGGACATATTGATTTGACATAAAGTTTAACCATTAAAAAATAATGTTTTTTTTTAAAAACATCAAAAATATATATTTTTTAAAACATGGAAAAAAGCAAAAAAAAATTACTTTAATTTTCATAAGTTGAAATTTAGGGGTTAGGGATCGGGACACTTATCTACCAATTGAATGTACCTAAATAAATGATGATTTTATATTTATATTAAGCTTACTGATATTATTGTGGGTTTCAATAGATGAAGAAGGATCTTAGTAAACAACAAAGACTTGAATAGTTAATGCTTTTTAAATGTGTTTTTTTGATGAGGGACAGCAGTTTGTCAAATAGAACAAATTCTGTAGAATGCCTATATATAATGTATATATATATGTCATTCTGATTCTTATATCTTAACCTATAAAAGATTTTATAGTTGATCATTTTATTTCATCTTACAGATGATTTTAGAATAATCAAATCAGATTCACCAGGCTTTCCGAGTGTTACTTAGCTTGAAATAAGTGTTTTATTTTATGAATGTTTTTAGTGAAATGAGACTGACCTCTCTCAAACACTTCTTTCAACACTCCTCTCTTGATCAGCTCTTCTCTGCTCTGACGGGTCGACATCTTTCTCTCCAGCACTAACACAAAACACATCAACACATCATCGTACAGTAGCGTGTGTAGTGTACAGTAGCGTGTGTAGTGTACAGTGTACAGTAGCGTGTGTGTAGTAGCGTAACAGTAGCGTGTGTAGTGTACAGTAGCGTGTGTAGTGTACAGTAGCGTGTACAGTAGCGTGTGTAGTGTACAGTAGCGTGTGTAGTGTACAGTAGCGTGTGTAGTGTACAGTAGCGTGTGTAGTGTGCAGTAGCGTGTGTAGTGTACAGTAGCGTGTGTAGTGTACAGTAGCGTGTGTAGTGTACAGTAGCGTGTGTAGTGTACAGTGTAGTGTACAGTAGCGTGTGTATGTACAGTAGCAGTGTAGCGTGTGTAGTAGTAGCGTGTACAGTAGCGTGTCAGTAGCGTGTGTAGTGTACAGTAGCGTGTGTAGTGTACAGTAGCGTGTGTAGTGTACAGTAGCGTGTGTAGTGTACAGTAGCGTAGTAGCGTGTGTAGTGTACATAGCGTGTGTAGTGTGTGTAGTGTGTCAGTAGTGTGTAGTGTACAGTAGCGCGTGTTAGTGTACAGTGTACAGTAGCGTGTGTAGTGTACAGTAGCGTGTGTAGTGTACAGTAGCGTGTGTAGTGTACAGTAGCGTGTGTAGTGTACAGTAGCGTGTGTAGCGTGTGTAGTGTGTACAGTAGCGTGTGTAGTGTACAGTAGCGTGTGTAGTGTGCAGTAGCGTGTGTAGTGTACAGTAGCGTGTGTAGTGTACAGTAGCGTGTAGTAGTAGTGTGTACAGTAGTGTTAGCGTGTGTAGTGTTAGCGTGCAGTAGCGTGTGTAGTAGTGTACAGTAGCAGTAGCGTGTGTAGTACAGTGCACAGTAGCGTGTGTAGTGTACAGTAGCGTGTGTAGTGTACAGTAGCGTGTGTAGTGTACAGTAGCGTGTGTAGTGTACAGTAGCGTGTGTAGTGTGCAGTAGCGTGTGTAGCAGTAGTGTCAGTAGCCAGTAGCGTGTGTAGTAGTGGTGCAGTACGTGTGTAGTGTAGTAGTGTACAGTAAGTGTACAGTAGCGTGTGTAGTGTTAGCAGTAGCGTGTGTAGTGTACAGTAGCGTCAGTAGCGTGTGTAGTGTCAGTAGCGTCCCCAGTCAGTAGCCCCGTGTGTAGTGTTCAGTAGCGTGTGTAGTGTACAGTAGCGTGTGTAGTAAGTAGCGTCAGTAGCGCCGCGTCGTCCAGTAGCCCCCAGCGTGTGTACTAGAAGTAGCGTGTCCAGCAGACGTCTGTTTGAAATTGTCGCTCTTTTTCTTTCTCCATTTCCACGGTTTAAAGAGTCGTCCCAGACTGGCCAGTTTACTTCGCCGGCGGATCGGAGGCGTGTGTGTCCCGGGCACCAGCGAATCCGACCGCATCGCCGCCAGACGCTCCGCCCCCTCTGCTGCCAAACAGACAGAGTTGTGTTAAATCAAACAAAGTGATGATAAAACACCAGAATACGACTGAAGATTGAGGTTATTTTTAAAGGAAAGACTCTTATAGGGTGATAAAGGAAACAGCAGAAGTCTTTAAAATCAAGTCATTGGAAAAACCTCCATAAAGGAATAAAACACACATTATATTTCCATTCGGTTTCCATTCAGTCTTACGTAACTCTGAAGGTTTGAGACATTTTTATTACCTGTTCCATTAAGTAACACTTGTAGTTTAGAGATTTTAAAATTTTATAAGGCTTTTAGTTAAACGTGTTACCATTAGAGTCAAAGAAAAGAAAGAAGCAGCAGATAAATAACATCAATGCGAACATTTGATAAAGGATGACTATCAGAAAGACCAGATATTCTCTAGAAATGTTTTGTAGACATGTAAGTAGCACGATATAAAGGAGAAACAGACAGTAAATACAGCGGCTGATGTTCAGATCTGAACAGATGTACTGAATAAAACTGGAAAATCTCCCTGGAAGCGTTTGAGGTTTGTGTTTTTGTTATACACAACACCAGGCTGGCTGAGAGAGAGAATGAAATGAAAAACCAAATGAAAAACTGAGAAAAAACAAATATAGCTGCAAGATTTGTTGCCTCTTGCCATCTCCTGAGGGTCACATGAACATTCAATCAATATATACAACCAAAATATATTACATTTACACAAGATTCCCTTACTGAATGTGCATATTGTTGAATTGTAAGTATTTAGTTCTTTAGTTAAAAGTGATTTCTGCATTACTTACAGTATATCTCTCTTTATTTCATGTTTTGTTTCTTCTTTACAGTATGTTTTTGTTTAAATACTGTGTTCACTGATCAGTTGTCAAGAATTTTTTGTCATTTCTTTATGCTTTGGCGATGCAAAAACGTCAATTTTTCATGTCAATAAAGCTATTTTGATTTTGAATTTGAGAGAGAAATAAAGCGCGCACATTACAAACAGGTCACCAGGTAATGGAAAGAGTCATGCGCTATTTTCCAGCACTAGATCCGATCCTCCAACACTCACACACACACACACACACACACTACTGTAGCCCAACAAAAACATTACAACATAGAACAGTTGTGCACACACCACACTTTAAATCACATCCCTCTCTGTATACTGTATTTCAATATGAAGACAGACTTTGTGAGTCTGAGGTTGGTTGGCTCGAGGTTCATTTCTAGCTGAAGAAAATGAGAATCATGTGATACACAACATCATCTAACATTAAACAAGTGGATTGGCACATGAATCTACAAAAAACCTTAACCATGTGAACACACAAACACACATACACACCCCATAACCCGGCAGAGACACGCCGCTCAATAATCCCTGTTCAGGTTTTTTCTGACGGATTGTATAAACATGATGTTATGTTTTTAACATAACGTTAAAGATAAACATACACTAATTTTGACATCTCCCAAAGATAAAACATCAGCACACAAAACACACACACATCCTCTACTATTGAAATAATCAATAAACTGTGATGATGTCACTACTTTCAGCATCAACATTTATCTTATCATTACTCTTAATTAGATTTCACGCTGAAAGTAAAGCCTGCAAGTCAATTACTGTATTATGGTTTATATTTCCCAACACCCCCGTTGACATCAGAAAAATAATGCACAAGTTTCCTATTTAAAAAAAAGGTTTTACTGTAATAGACAAGATAGTCTGTATGATTTTTGTGAGAGTTAAAGCGCGGAAACCAGAAGCAATAAACAAATGGAGAAGAAATGACTCTTCATAGAACTTCAAATATTGATTATATTGAAATATTCATGTGCCCGACTATTATGTAAATCACAGACCTCACGTGTTTATTGTTCCAAATTGACATCTAACTGTTCAACATAACCTGATTTCTGCAAAAAAATACTGTCCAGATAACATACATGTAAACCTAGAAAGAAAATAGGCCAAAATAAAGTAGAATAAAGTATTACACGCTATTATTGGCACATGAACAAACAGCAAACACTCTCCTGCATCATGTGTAAAATACTGTATATAAAGTGTGTATTAATATTAAATATTATTAAATATTAAACTAATATTAAAGGCCACGACTAACAAACTATTGATTTGCATTATTTGATATGTATCTTTTAGAAGAGAGACCTGATGATAACTGATGACGTCATCATCATCCCCATCACATCATCACAGTAACGAGCGGATCCCTCACCGTCCCGGGCGTCGTTCCCGCGGCTGCAGTTGCTGCAGATGTGCTTGATGTGGCCCGAGATCACGACACGGGGGGCGGCCGGTTGCCGCAGCTTCACCAGATGAAACGCTCTCCGTTTGCGCGGTTTCTCCGAGGATGATGATGATAACGACGATGAAGGTGAGCCATCTTCCCGCAACCGAGATGTGATCCAGGTCCCGTGCGCGCCCGTGAATGCGGGACCCGCCATGGGCGCAGCGGCCGCCGACCCTCGTCTATCTGTCACGCCCCGGGACGGTGCGGATATCGAACGGATGAGCGCGTGCATGAGCTTCACCGACCATCCCGAGACGGGATTTACTTTACCGCGCCGAGCGCGAGAACATCGAGCCCACGCGCAGAAACCCTTTAGTACACACAAACACACCAGCTGATGTAAGCCACTTTCCTTCCGTCGGTGTTTATGATCTCACGGTGTTTAATATTTCCCGTCTCCGGTGACGCATCAGCATTCATCGGTGTTTAATGACGAATTAAGATGAAATAACACAGATTTGTTACCCGGGCAGATGCACCTCTCGGTGGCATCACTTCAAATTCATCAACGTGACGCAATGCCGCGTCAAAATACGCGGACCGGGAACGAATTGACGAATCCCGCTACAGCAACGACTTATGAATATTAATGACGTAATGTGACGGTGCCCAGCAAACACTTTTTTTGGGCTACGGTGCTGAAGGCTCGGCTCATTAGTATTGATTACGTAACGTGACGCTGTCCACTTGGCACACCTGATTGGTAGGTGACGAAAAATGGCCTACTGTGGCTCATGAATATTAGGTATTGAACGTGACGTACCGCCAGTGGGTCTAACTGATTGGCTGACGCTGGTGAGTGGGCAAAGGCAAGATTTATGAATATTATGGTAATTCCTTCGCCGTAGTACAGTATGCACATTAAGTCCGTCAAGGGAAAATCCAGACCGCGCCTACGTCAGACCCAGATAAGATTTATACAATTAAATGAATGACGGCAGTATATTTTACAATAAGACTGTGTGTGTGTGTGTGTGTGTGTACAGTATATGCATACGTAGTGTGCATTTGTTTTTAATGTCTAACCCGAGATGAAAATAAACATGTGTGAAACAAGTATTGAAGTTTGAGGTAAAACCAGATTTGAGTGTTAGATCAGTGAAATGCTGCATCAGAGGTTCGGTGTTTGCATTCGGCTGTGAATCAGAATCAACAAACACTCACTCAGTGGCATAACACAATGGTGTCAACGCTGAAAATTACTTTTATAATGCTGAACTTTTATAATGCAAATCAGTTTGGCAACTAGAGACTTTTACAAAAATGTCTTAAAAAATTAAAGTCTGAATTAAAAGTGTTGCAAACCAAGTTTAAATTGTTTCTAAATGAATTGCAGACAGTTCACCCAAAATGGAAAATTCTGTCATGAATAACTCATTCTAACGAAGTTCCAAACCTGTACTAATTTCTGTGTTCTGTACAAAGAAAGATATTTAGAAGAATGTTAGCAACTGGGATTTCTGGGGCACCGTTGAATACCAGAGAAAAAATACAGTATACATTTTTTGGTTCTGCTAAAAGATATTTTAAAGAATTTAACAAAATAAACAGTTCAAGGGCACTACCATGTTTATGACTACACATTCGCAAATAATAAAGTGCCTGTAGATTATTTTTGATAACAAGCAAAGAAACCGAGAAGAACCGTTACTTGGCGCATATTTTTAATTCATTTAGACTGCAATACCAAGCTCAGCCGCTAGACGTTCCATGCGGTTTCAACAAATTGTTCATTTAATAGCATTATTATACAATAAAATAATAAAATATGAATTAATATGAACTTAAATTAAATATAAACCGTTATACAAGCCAAACACACACCGGAAGTAAACTGCAGTCCGGGCGCGCGCGTCTGATGAAACGGTCTACACAACCCCTCAGCACCTTAAACCCACTCACGCCATCTGTGCGTCATGTTTGACACAGATAAACATCACATCTTCTACACAAAAAATCTACAAATCTAGTTAACACAAAACCATTTCAACTCTTGATCACATCTAAATGCCTTTATCGTTTGTTTTAATAACGACATTGCTATTCCAAAAATACACCGATAATACGGCCCACAGCCTCCTATGAGATCGAAAGTGAAACGTAACCATAACGACGAATACAGATCTTGACACATAAGCACAGATATAATCTCCTTCACATACAAGTCGTGTAAAACTGCTCCTTCACACAGTCAAACACACACATGATGTAAAGCTGGAACTCTTCATCAAACACACAATGATGTAAAGCTGGAACTCTTCATCAAACACACAATGATGTAAAGCTGGAACTCTTCATCAAACACCACTGGAACTCTTCATCTGGAACTCTTCATCAAACACACAATGATGTAAAGCTGGAACTCTTCATGAAAGCTGGAACTCTTCATCAAACACACAATGATGTAAGCTGGAACTCTTCATCAACACACAATGATGTAAAGCTGGAACCTTCATCAAACACACAATGATGTAAAGCTGGAACTCTTCATCAAACACACAATGATGTAAAGCTGGAACTCTTCATCAAACACACAATGATGTGAAGCTGGAACTCTTCATCAAACACACAATGATGTAAAGCTGGAACTCTTCATCAAACACACAATGATGTAAAGCTGGAACTCTTCATCAAACACACAATGATGTGAAGCTGGAACTCTTCATCAAACACACACACGTCTCAGTATGTCTCCATCAGCTCTCTCACACAGCCGTGCCAGGTCACGTGGATTCCTTGACACGTTTATTGTCTGGTGTCATTGTTGAAAAGCTCAGACAATACATCGCTTGTGGTGTTTTATGGAAGAAATAACATGACGGCGAATGAATAATAAGAGAATTATAATGCGATGACCCTCACAGCGATCTGTGTCGTCACGACAGAGCACCGACTCACCGTGACACACAACACATCTGCATAACACATCACTCACATACTGTGGCAATGCTGTTTTATTGTCTTTACTATGGTACACGTACTGTGGTATTTCAACGACACTGTGTCTAAACTCTCTCACACACGCACACACACACACTCCCTCACACATATGCACGCGCGCGAACACACGGGCATGCGAGATCACACTCACCTGTCTGTAGTGTGTAGGTCAGTCTTGTTTCGGTGAGGTACGGGGTGTCGCTCTTGGATCTCTCTTCGATGGGCCGGGGGTCCGGCGCGCGAGGGGGCGGGAAATCACCGACGACGGCGATTTTCTTGAAAGTTATGAACTGACGACGTTGTAGACGGGGACGCGAATGGAGGATGCGGTTGGATTGTGCCAATGCGCGTCTGACAGATTACACGCGCCAGATCTCGTGCCAAATGTATGTATAGCGTGATATGCGCCAGACTGATCTCGGAACAGATCCGTCGTCTACATCACACACAGCTGACTCATTTGATTCAGAAATAATGAAGTGCAAACCAGATAAACGAGGATTTACAAAGCCTGCAGAAAAACAACAACAGAGAGCAACAGAGACATTCTACTGGGTTTAATGGTTATAATGGGAACTGTCATGGAAACTGTAATGGTGTCTGTGGTAATGTGTTGAGTTCTATTGGTGAAAAGTTACCTGACGGGTGGAAACCCATAGAACACCATTGCATCTTACACACTACATGAAGTACTGGTTATAATGGTGGCTCATGATTGTGTTTGAAATGGAAACCACTATTTTTATTTTATTTTATTTAGCTGATTTTTTATTTAAGGTTTGATCTGCCGTTTTAAAAAGGTTAAATTCGTTTTTAAATAAGTGGATATTTTCTACTTTCTCAAAATCAGAAGACCATTGTAAATGTGCTCATATTTATTTATTGAAGACAAAGTTTTTATCTTGACTTAAGTCACAGAATCACACACTTCTGCCTTCTGGATGCAACAATATTAAACATCTTCGGTTTTATTCAATGAATTTCTAATACAGTGTCATGTGTGTAGCGTGTTTGTGACACGTGTGCGGTTCATCAAAATATTTCAGAACATTTAATTTGTCTCATTGAAATGTTCTGCTGCTGGTGTCATAAAAACTTTTTTTTCAGTATTCTTTGAGAAACTGAAGATGGAAAGTTCGAAGGCGACACAGAAAATCCTCCAGATCACCTGATGACATCATCACACACAGCCTGTAATGCACAATGACAGGGCTTTAGCGTGTGTTCACTCTTGAAAATGAAGGCGCTTAAAAGGTTCTTCACAGCAATGCCATAGAAGAACCTTTTGGGTCCACCTTTGACATCTGAAGAACCGTTCTGTTTCAAAAAAGGTTCTTTGTAGCAAAAAAAGGGTTCTTCAGATTATAAAAAGGTAAAGAAAGAGATGGTTTGACTGAATGGTTCTTTGTGGAACCAAAAATGGATCTTCAAAAGAACCATTCAGTCAAAGGTTCTACCTCTTAACTGGCGCCGACCCGTATACGGAACAGCTGATTTCCTTCCATACTTTGCATGTGAATTCTTATCTTATCATGACAAACATTATATTGTTGGAAAGGTCTCTTGAAAACAAATTTGATCAGTGTTTTATAGAATCATGTATGTAGGGAGAGTAATTGATTCATGAATGAGTGTGCAGCAAAATATAGTTGCATACAAATTTCTTGTTTTGTTTACATGAGCTATTATATTTTTTCATTGTGTCAGTTAATTGGAATTGGAAATATGAAAAAGTATCTGTGATCAAATTTCAGATTTAGTGTCAAAAGATTAATCGTGATTAGTCGCATCCAGAATAAAAGTTTGTGTTTACATAATATACAGTATGTCTATGTACTGTGCATATTAATTATGTTTTTATAAATACAAACACATACACATGTATACATATTTAAGAAAGATTTACATGTATTTATTTATATTTACCAACAATTGAAATTATATATAAATGTTTAATAATTTTTAGATTTTTCTTAAATATATGCATGGATGTGTTTGTGTTAATAAATACAAAATTGTTATGCACAGCACACAGATATATATTATGTAAACTCAAATTTTTATTCTGGATGCGAATAATCGCGATTAATCTTTTGACAGCCCTAATCAAAAGTAATGGAGGCATATGGGCCCCCTAGTGGATTTTGGTGGAAGAGCACCTCAAAAAACTCCAAGACCAAACTTGATACAACACTTGGTGACCCTTGGGACTTTGATTTATGACATTTGGAGCTGATCCGTAATTTTAGTATGTATTTTTTATAAAAGAAAAACATGAACCTTTTAAAGTTTTTACAATAAACATAACAAAAGTATTTTTGGTGATTTCTTTTTTCAGCAATAATCTGCTAATTCCCTTCTTTCAAACGAGACCAACAGTAGGTCTGCATTTCAAAGACTTCATGGTTTACAGCCATTTTAGTGCCAACAGTGTGTTTTCATGTGTAGGCTCAAAAAGGGCTGTGCCAGAACCATCTCTGTCACACCTTTTCATAATCTGAAGAACCTTTCTTTGCCAAAAAGAACCTTTTGTGAAACAAAAAGGTTCTTCGGATGTTAAAGGTTCTTTCTGGAACCATTAAAAAAGATTTAAAAATATATATCTTTTCTCTTTTGTACATATGTGTGTGTGTGTGTACCTGAGGTAAAAGCAGTTGTGAGAGTCTGTGTGATCTTCATTGTTGCATTCATTAAAGCCGACACACACACCCTGATCCTCCAGCAGTCTCCTGCAGTAACACAACCCAGCACTCTACACACACACACACACACACACACACGTTCTTTGTATTCTCTATAGATATTCTAGTATCATGGCGGTAAGTGTGTGTTTGTGTGTACCTGTGCGTGTGCAGTGTGCGGTAGACTCAGGTGAGGGTAAATGTAGATTCCGCTCTGAACAGTCGAGCAGGTGAATCCTGACAAATCATTCATGAAGTTCACAGCACTGGACATGTTTAACCTCAGAGTGCTCATTCTGGACGACACCTCCTGAACACACACAAAACACAACTCCTGTGCTTTCAACAATTCTTCAGTCGGAGATCTGTGTGTTTGTGTGATGTACCTGTATGTATAAATCATATGAGGCGTCTCCTGGACGGGGCGGATCGACCATGACATCAAGAGCGAT
This sequence comes from Triplophysa siluroides, assembly GCA_006030095.1. Lineage (NCBI taxonomy): Eukaryota > Metazoa > Chordata > Actinopteri > Cypriniformes > Nemacheilidae > Triplophysa > Triplophysa siluroides. Next base: position 686,001 of record VCII01000713.1, read on the forward strand.
CTGACCGCTCACAGGTGTGTTTATATCACCCGTCAGAACAACTTCAGTGTACAACAGTAACGCTTCATCCACATTCACCAACTCCATGTAGCCCGTTCTTAAACCACACCTACATCACACACACACACACACACACATAAATATGTTTCCATTGCAGTGTATTTACCCTTTAGATTAAGCATTGGTCTTTTATAACATGATTTTAAATGAAGATCATGATTGATACCTCTTAGGAAAGCATCACTATTTATTTATGCGTAAGTTCTGTTATAAAGAATATTGATATGAATAACAAACATACTCTCCCATAATGCCGTTGGACAGTGAATGGAATGAGGCCAGTTGTACTCTGTCATGATATGGGTCGCCCATCTCCGCAAGAACCCTTTTATACGACACAAACTCTTTGTCTTTGACCCAAACTGTATTCTGATAAATCTGCAGCACATAAAGACACAGAGATCAAAATCAACGTGATAATATTCATGCATTACAATCAAAGCGATCCAAACATGGTCAAGAAGAACTTCCCTTTTCAGTTTATTGACATGTTTGAACTTACAGAACATTTAAAACTGAATCAAAATGTTAAAATCTTTGAGATGTAATTATATATGTTCAATTTAAAAATCAAGTATATTTTGATAATTTATTATTATTAAATCTACTAAGGCACATAATCACATAAATTTCAGTGTGTGGTTTCATTAAATAGGCTAAAAATCATGATGAGAGGATGAAACACTTTCCTCGTCCACCAGTAAAAACAGGTTCTCTTCAGCGGCGAAGCGGATCACAGTCTCAATGGATTCTCTGCTCTGAATGTGTCCTGTTATAAAGCACAAACTGTTCATCTTCTGTAATATCACCCAAGCTACAGTAGATCTCATTGCAAATTATTGGATTTTTATTTTAATATGAAGCGTAAGCATGACTCCGTGATATCAAAGTACAGATTCTTCTCTGCATGCATGCGATACAAAACAGAACATTTAACATTAACTCAGAGAGAAGAAAACTGTTATCAATAATTAATTTCTACATGAGTCTATAACTGAACTACGACTGAACCCATTCAAAAGACGAACAATCACACACGGGATCTCTTTAACATCTCAATTATTTATCATACACATCACTGAGAGTAAATGTAGAAGTTTTGTTTAAGTCTCATGATAAGTCTCAGATATTGACATACAGACATGTTTAAGTCTCAGATATTTCTCCTGAGAAAATGTGTCTGTCATGAGAGTTTGAGAAGAGATGTGTCAACAACTGAGCTGAGATTTGTCAAGTCTGCAATCAAAAGTCAATTATAATGAAGATCTCAATATCAACTCAAACATTTCTCAAGAAATTTACTCGAATCCAGATCATTTGACCTCGACAATCTACATTTTTGTCACACCTCCATTCTCTTCAGGTATTTCTCTTATAATTTCTCTACCTGTTGGGTTGCCGGGGTTACTGATATAAATTGCTCGTGGACAGCAGTGCGTTCTAGAGGTCTGGATAACTCGTTTTAGCTCCGCCCTCTCCAGGCTCCACCCACCCTGTTCTTGCAGTCTATAGGGCAGCAGCACTAAGCCCACCCTCTCTAGGATGCGGGTGAGAGTGTGAGGGGCGGGGTCTGGGATCAGAACTGCGCTCCGGCCTTCTGATTGACACAGTAATCTCATCACACTCTGATGATGAAATCAATGACACGTTTGTAGCGCTTAGAATAAACTTTCAACGTAAATGATGAATAAAAAAATCTGAAACGCACCATTAAACCTCTCTGAGATCCACAGGTGATGAAGATGTTCTCCGGACTGGACGGGATGCCCCCGTCCCGCAGAGAAATAAACTTTGCCACGTTGCTTCTCACATACGCGAGTCCACTCGAGTCTGTGTATGAACCTGATCAATCATGTGACCAGAGAGTCGATCAATATTGAACGAAATTTAAGCCTCTTAAAGGCGTCATGAAATTAAAAATGATCATTCTAATTGTTTTACACAGTATTGCAGTATTTATTATAAATTATTTATCCGTGCACTTCATTATTATTTTTTTATTCATTTGCACTTGTACTCTTAAATCAAAAATGTTAAGCTCCTCCCCCTCTCAAAACGACCTCTCTTCACTTCTGGTCACGTGGAATGGTGCGAGGGCGGGGCTCCAACGACTGACTGAACAGGCTAGTTCGACTTAATGCGGTGCCGCAAGATCCGACAGGCGTTGTTTATTTGTTTATGCTTTATATGTATTTATGTATATTTGGAAAGAAGTTTAATAAAAAAAAACTATAATAAAAACTTGAAACCACCGTGACCGTGAAAGCGATTCAAAAGCAAACTTTTTATGGTTTGCCGAATCGCTCTCGCGGTACTTTGATCATCAAAGTTTGATGCATCCGGCTGTCGGATCTCGTGGCGCCGCATCAAGCCGAACAAGCCTATTGCAAACTGGCTTACAAATCGGACTTCATTTTGTTGGCAACGCCCAACTTTCAACGATCCAATCAGTTCTCGATGGATGAAATCAAGTCCCGCCCTAAATTTTTCTCATTTCAGAAGTTGTTCCACTCGGATATACGTCACGATACCGATAAAAAGACAATAGCTACTTCCGTGTCATGCCGACTTTCATGTTTAAAAAGGTTTTTAATTAAAATATTGAACTCTTAAGATATGACGTGTGTAGGTGTTCTTGAGGTTCTGTAGGATCTCACCGATGCTGTTTCCATTACACTGACTGAGCAGCGTTTGTGCTCTCGACCGAACGTCAGGAGGAAAATCATCACCGTCCAGAAGACTGGGATACAAACATCCAGCCATCACCTGACAGACACAAAGAAGAAGAGACACACAAACACTTTAAATGTCAACATGATTCTCCCTCTGAAACTCGTGACATTCAATATCCAGAAATCTACAGTTATCCCTTTAACACTTCAAATCTAAAACAAGGCTAAACTTTCAGTTAACATTAACCAACAGCAAATGTTATTACTTACATCTGTAATAAACTCCTGAACTATTACTAAAACACAAATGAAGAACTCATGATGACAGGACCTGTCTGATGAAGGTGATGGGCTTCACTCCAGCGCTGTGAATGTCACCAGAACTCACATCCAGAACTTTGTTAAACAACCGGCTCACGCTCACACCCTGAAAATCAAGACGTGAGACTTCCACGATTATTAAACTGGTTTAAAAGCATATTATACTCGTATTCTGTTTCACTTCATCGATAACCATGTCTGTGAGAAAAGACAAATCACGTATTTAAACACTCTAATATCACAACTGTTTTTCCTCCTGGACACACATGGAGTGAACTAAGTCTCCTCTCGGATGTTTCGTTCTGAGAAAAAGACCTCACACTCTTTAAAATAAAGCTGCTAAAAGTCCCCGTGAACCGGAAGTATTTGAGATCGATAGTCGTACAGGAAGGAAGTGCATTTTCAGATTTTAACTGAAGATTATGAGGGCACATGAATTTTGAAAAGAAAATGACCCACATTTATAAGCTATTTACAGTAAACGCTGCAATATTTCATGAACATTTTTTTTTGTCATTTCTAATTTCACTGGGACTTTAAAAGGTTCTTCACAGCGATGTCATAGAAGAACCGTTTTTGGTTCCACAAAGAACCATCTCTTTCTTTACCTTTTTATAATCTGAAGAGCATTTTTCACCACAAAGAACCTTTTGTGAGAAAGAAAGGTTCTTTATGAAACCATTTAGGCAACAAAAGGTTCTTCTATGGCATCGTGAAGCACCTTCATTTTGAATAGTGCAGTGATCTCGGTACAGTTTCAGAAACGTCTGTAGAACGTGAGAGTTGGTTGATGGAAATCATTAACCGATGAAGAGTTAATTTACCAGCTTCAGCTATTTCAATGTGTACTTTAAACCCATGAGAATCACACTGTAAAATAAAACTGAGAATCAAATAATATAACGAAGACACGTCTGACTTTATTAATGACAGTCTGAATGTTCAGATTTAATGTTATTCATACATGAATCTGAACATGTCATACTAACAATACTGTACATCTTCTTGTATTATAGGTCATGGATAGTTGAATAGAGTAAAAAATTCAGCTCGGATTCTCTTTTTGTGGGTGACCATCAGTCGAACTCTGTTTAGAATGTAAAACTGTCAACCTTGTCATCTTTCTGAAGTCACAGTTAAATCTCAGCGTCTAAAGTATAACCTCACACGGCACAATAGAATTTAATACCTAAACACATTCAAAAATATTTCCCCCCTTCGTGTCAGTGCTTTATAATAAAACATAACACTGGAAAATACTGTCTATACATGTCTACGTACATGACGAACAGGATTTCACACTGTAGAAGTTTTGACAATTAAAGTTTTTAAAATGTTCTATGCCAGTACATGTGTGTGTGTGTCACCTGTTTGAGCTGGTGTGTGATGATTTCAGCCAGCTCGTGTAGCTCTTCATCAGGTGACGGTTGTCTGGTCGTCTTCCTCACAGCAGACATGATTCTGTGTGTCTGTGTCCTGAGATCACACACACTTGTGCTCTCTCTCCTCACTGATGACATCACTGCTTTAAGTCACTCAGTGTGGACTTCTGCTCTGTGAGCTCATCCAAAATGAATGACAGAACAAAGAATTACAGTACAGTAACAGAATTATGAAAACCAAAAGCAAAGCAAAATAATGCAAACATACAGTACATAAATGAGCAGAATCTTCTGTGAGTTTTCAAACCTATTTTTATTTGTTTTATAAAAAACACTTTGCATACACAATGTGCAAAATCAACAATACACAATCATATTCCATTCACACAGAACACACACATTTTTATAAAAATATACGCACACACATTCAGCTGTTCTGTGTGTGTGTTTCATCTGACTGTAATAAATCACACATCATTTCTGTGCTAAAGAATTGATGTCATAAAATGCAGAAACAGTGTTAGTCTGTGTGTGTTTTGTGTGTCTTGTCCTGATCTTCATGGTCTTGTGCTGTCCGCACACTGGATCTTGTAGCCCACCCTGTACGCCTGCAGGTACACACGTGCCTGATTTATCCTACAAACACACAAAACACCCAGCATGACGTGTGTGTGCACATTCAAAATATGAAGTACTTAAGTTATAGTGAAGTAGAGTAACCGAACAGATCTCATCGCACATTGACTCCCATAGTATTTATTTTCCCTACTATGGCAGTAAACGCGGGGTGAGATCTTTTTGCTGACATTCTTACAAATATCTTCCTATGAGTTCATCAATTTATACAGGTTTGGAACAATCTGAGGGTGAGTAAACGAGGACCGAATTTTCATTTTTGGGTGAACCGTCACTTTATGTATATTCAATATAATGACCTTGAAGTACACTTATGTTTTTGTGTGTGGTTTGTTACCTGTATTTCGTGCAGAGTTGGACACCGAGGGGTCCGCAGCGGTCCACATAACTCTCTCTGAAGCCTTTACGCACCGCACGAGCCATACTGACCACCACAGTCACCACAGGACACGTGCTGAATGACAGAGTGTCACCACATGTTTAGTGAATCAGTATCACACGTCACTTCCTGTCTGTGTGTGTGTTTTTCTTACAGTTTCTCACAGCGTAAGCCGCTGGTTCCCTTCGAGCACACACAGGTGTTGTGAGGACCACAGGAGGCTCCGTGATGGCAGGGCGGGACACATGGTGTGATGACAGCTACACACACACACTTGTTTATTTACATATCTATGCATATAGAAAATAAAGCGTATATGTATTGCACACATTAAATACTCAATGCATATGTACACATATATATTTATTTGCTTTCATTTCTTATGATTGAGCGAGTCTTGTGCTTAGAATCTTATTTTCAGTTTTCGTTGGTTTGTATTGATATTCATTTTTGTGTGTACATTTTGTAACTGAAATGTAAACAAAAAATGAACTAGAACCTAAATCAAAACTTTATGTCTGAACAACGCATCAATATAATAATACAAAATATTAGAATGAACGACAGCATGAAGAATCGATTGTGATGTCATGGTGAACAAATGATGTAACAACTGGTGTTATGGTCAATAACTTCGTTTACATGCGCACCAATAACCCAATTATTTAAAAAAATCTCAGATTATTTGCTATAATACACAGCACAAACGATGCTCTCGGGTGCACTGGGTTTTTTACTGGCCATCGTTTTAATATATTCATGTCAAATGCTAAACGCCATCATCTGGATGTTTTTCATATTTTTCGGCGCTGTGATCAAAATAGAAATACGGTGAAAATGCCTCGGCAGCGTTTGCGCTGATACCGAGGAGAGACCGCTGACAGCAAGTTGAGTTAACAGTTAAACTTCAGACTGTCATGTTAACCGTGAATTTGCTCTTAAGATGCGTGACAGAAGCACATGCGCACCTCATTCAGAGCAGCATAAATGCGATTAAAGTGTTGACATGCCTTAATATTGCGATTAAAATCGGTGTACGCCACATATGCTACTGCGATTATGAGCTTCTTCGCATTATTTAGATGGCATGATTGCGTTTACATGAAGTAAAGTGTAATCGCAGTATTGCCAAAATCCTATTATAATCGCATTATGAGGGTGCATGAGATGAATGACGTCTCTAAATACTCATTATGGTGTCGTGATGGATGAATGATGTCATGACAACATGAAACTCTAATGTAGTGATGTCATTCAGTCACGTGCCTGTCTCGCAGAGGGGTCCTGTAAATCCGTCCACACACTGACATCTGTTCAGGCCAACACACACTCCACCGTTCTTGCATGACGGCACACATCTGATGGGTTCTGAGGAAGGAAACACACACACACGTTAGAACACGTCGCGTGCTCAATGGTAGTTTTGTGTTTGTGTGCTCACCTATCTGACAGCGAGCGCCTTCCCAACCGTCCAAACAGCTGCAGGTGTTGATGTCCACACACCTGCCACCATTCACACACGGAGGAGAGCAGAGAGCTACACACACACACACCGGTGTGAGATCCTCGTTCACAGAAATAATGTGACACACACACACACATACTCACGAATGAGACACTGAGGTCCGGTGTAGTCTGAGGGACAATGACAGGTGTTTGGAGCGACACACCGTCCACCATTACCACACGGCAGATCACACACAGCTGAGACAAACACACATCGACGTCAAATCAATGTCACACTGTGTGTGTGTGTGTGTGTACGGTCTGGTCACCTGTGTGGCAGCCGTCACCCGTCCAGCCTGGGGGACACAAGCAGATGTTCCACCTCATACATGAACCTCCGTGAGCGCAGGGTGGAGAACACATGGCTGTATAACACACATACACAACATTATTTAGCTGAATGAGGACACTGCCAGGACTTCCACAGGATTGATGTGCAGTTTATCAACACACAACTGAACACTGAATATCAGAACTCAATGACGGTCATGATCTTATAAGATTCAAATCATACGATTTAAGAGCCAGAAAAAACTTAACCTGAGCATCCCAGCCCAGGGTAACCGGGCGGACAGTCACATGTGTTCGGAGCGACACACACTCCTGAATTCTGACAGGCAGGATCACACAAGGCTGGAAACAATACAGACAGAAATACAGAAGATCTATTTTTTGTTCCATTCAGAGTTTATGAATCAGTGTGTGTGTGTGTGAATCAGTGTGTGTGAATCAGTGTCTGTTAATCAGTGTTTGTGTGTGTGAATCAGTGTGTCTGAATCAGTGTGTATGAATCAGTGTGTGTGTGTGTGAATCAGTGTGCCAGTGTGTGTGTGTGTGTGAATCCGTGTGTATGAATCAGTGTTTGTGTGAATCAGTGTGTGTGAATCACTATGTGTGAATCAGTGTGTATGAATCAGTGTGTATGAATCAGTGTGTATGAATCAGTGTGTATGAATCAGTGTGTATGAATCAGTGTGTTCAGTGTGTGAATCAGTGTGTGAATCAGCAGTCAGTCAGTGTGTGTGAATCAGTGTGTGTGAATCAGTGTGTGTGAATCAGTGTGTGAATCAGTGTGAATCAGTGTGTATGAATCAGTGTGTATGAATCAGTGTGTGTATGAATCAGTGTGTGTATGAATCAGTGTGTATGAATCAGTGTGTATGAATCAGTGTGTATGAATCACTGTGTTGAATCAGTGTGTATGAATCAGTGTGTATGAATCAGTGTGTACGAATCACTATGTATGAATCAGTGAATCAGTACGAGTGTGTACGATCATCAGTGTGGTGTGTATGTGTGTGTGTGTGTGGTCTGTATGTGTGTATATCCAATATAAATCTGTGTGTGTATCAGGGTGTGTGTGTGTGAATCAGTGTGTGTGTGTGAATCAGTGTGTGTGTGTGAATGAATCAGTGTGTGTATGTGTGTGAATCCATGTGTGTGAATCCATGTGTGTGTGTCAGTCAGTGTGTTGTGTGTGAATCAGTGTGTATGAATCAGTGTTTGTGTGAATCAGTGTGTATGAATCAGTGTGTATGAATCAGTGTTTGTGTGAATCAGTGTGTATGAATCAGTGTTTGTGTGAATCAGTGTGTGTGAATCAGTGTGTATGCAGTGTGTGTGAATCAGTGTGTATGAATCAGTGTTTGTATGAATCAGTGTGTATGAATCAGTGTGTGTGAATCAGTGTGTATGAATCAGTGTGTGTGAATCAGTGTGTATGAATCAGTGTGTGTGAATCACTATGTATGAATCAGTGTGTGTGAATCACTATGTATGAATCAGTGTGTATGAATCAGTGTGTGTGTGTGTGTGATTCCGTGTGTGTGAATCAGTGTGTATGTGTGTGTGTGTGTGTGTGTGTGTGAATCAGTGTGTGTATATAAATCTGTGTGTGTGTGTATATAAATGTGTGTGTGTGTCAGTGTGTGTGTGAATCAGTGTGTGTGTGTATCAGGGTGTGTGTGTGATCAGTGAGTGTGTGTGTGTGTGTGATCATGTGTGTGTATCTGTGTGTGTGTGTGTGTGTGAATCAGTGAGTGTCTGTGTGTGTGTGTGTGTGTGTATCAGTGTGTGTATATAAATCTGTGTGTGTATCAGGGTGTGTGTGTGAATCAGTGTGTATATAAATCTGTGTGTGTGTGTGAATCAGTGAGTGTATATAAATCTGTGTGTGTGTGTGAATCAGTGTGTGTATATAAATCTGTGTGTGTGTATCAGTGTGTGTGTGTGTGTATCAGTGTGTGTGTGAATCAGTGAGTGTATATAAATCTGTGTGTGTGTGTGTATCAGTGTGTGTATATAAATCTGTGTGTGTATCAGGGTGTGTGTGTGAATCAGTGAGTGTATATAAATCTGTGTGTGTGTGAATCATCAGTGTGTGTGTGTGTGGTGTGTGTGTGTGTGTGTATCAGTGTGTGTATATAAATCTGTGTGTGTATCAGTGTGTGTGTGTGAATCAGTGTGTGTATATAAATCTGTGTGTGTATCAGGGTGTGTGTGTGAATCAGTGAGTGTATATAAATCTGTGTGTGTGTGTGTATCAGTGTGTGTATATAAATCTGTGTGTGTATCAGGGTGTGTGTGTGAATCAGTGAGTGTATATAAATCTGTGTGTGTGTGTGAATCAGTGTGTGTAAATAAATCTGTGTGTGTGTGTGTGTGTATCAGTGTGTGTATATAAATCTGTGTGTGTATCAGGGTGTGTGTGTGAATCAGTGAGTGTATATAAATCTGTGTGTGTGTGTGTGTGAATCAGTGTGTGTATATAAATCTGTGTGTGTATCAGGGTGTGTGTGTGAATCAGTGAGTGTATATAAATCAATCAAAATAAATCTGTGTGTGTGTATCAGTGTGTGTATAGTGTGTGTATCATGTGTGTGTGAATCAGTCTGTGTGTGTATCCATGTGGTGTGTCCCTGTGTGTGTGTCTGTGTGTGTGTGTGAATCAGTGTGTGTAGTGCAGTGTGTGTATATAAATCTGCAGCAGTCCCCATATAAATCTGTGTGTGTGTATGCAATGACGTCTGGGACTCACGTTGGCATTTTGTGGGCTCATCTTTACGCAACTCAAACCCTGAGCGACAGCCGCACGTAAAAGCCCCCGCGTCATTCACACACACCTGCTCACATCCTCCATTAAAACCCAAACACTCATCCACATCTGCAGAGAAAAGACACAGACAATACCGTACTGACACCTGACCTCATTTCCGTGCACGCTCATGTACAGTCTCAGTTACTTGTGTGTTTTACCGACGCAGGATCTTTGGTCCGAGCTCAACTCCCATCCTGCTTTGCAGCCGCACTGAACGTGACCGCCTGAGCCCAGAGAGCAGATATGATCACATCCACCGTTCCTCAGAGCACACGAGGTCACGTCTGACCAAGACAAAACACACAAACACGTCTCATACACCATTAACTCAACATCACACCCTATTCACACGCAGCTTGAAAAACAAAACACGAACGTGTAAACACACATTACGTACTGACACAGGTGGTGTTGCGGTGGTCCAGAAGCAGAGGAGATGGACAGTGACACAAGTGTCCTCCGGGGGTATTTGTGCACTCATGAGAACAGCCTCCGTTCTGTAGTTTACACTCGTCGATGTCTAACACACACACACACAACATTGAATTCCCACTGTGCCAAATACCACTGATTGTTTAATGTCATTGTCACACACACTAACCCACACAGCTGTGTCCATCTATGTGCAGCTGGTATCCGTGGCGACAGGAGCACAGGAATGATCCACGCGTGTTCAAACAGAACTGTTCACATGTGTCATTACTGACCGCACACTCGTCCACGTCTGTGAAAAGTGAAACATTCCCAAGGTGACATTCTAGGTCAACCATTAAATCATTGTTGAGGTCTGACATGCATACTCATGTGTGTGTGTGTGAGGTCAGTAGTGTGCTTGACATGTTTGTTTACCTGTACAGTTGTGTAGGTCATGTGTAAGTGTGTATCCTGTAGTACAGTGGCAGCTGTATGTTCCCGGCTTATTTATGCAGTTGTGTTCACAGAGTCCATTATCCTGCGCACACTCGTCTACATCTAAACACACACACATACACAACATTATCCTTATGTGAACACAAAATAAACACACGTCATCTAATGGCATTAGAGCAACGTTGTGTTATGACCGTAGCAGGCGTGTCCGTCTCCGCTGTACCCCTGATGACACTGACAGAAATATGAGCCGATGATATTCCCGCAGCGAGCGTTGACATCACAGCCATGATCTCCAGACAAACACTCATTAATGTCTGCACGCACACACACAGAAAAAAAGAATGATCAATAATTAGACTTTGTTCACGGAGTTAAATAATAAACGATATGGTGTCCGCTCACCTGAGCAGTGGGTGCCGTTTCCACGGTAACCTCGCCGACACACACACCTGTAACTGCCCAGCGTGTTCTCGCATTCCCCTCGACCGACACACACGTTCTGCTGCTCGACGCACTCATCAACATCTGCGATACACAACGCAGTCAAAAAACGTCGCCAGCCGAATGCACGTCAATGTAAACTGAAGTCTTTTTCTTCATCTTTCCCTCATTCAATATTTTAATTAAAGTTTTATTTTTTCACTTTTGCTTCTCTAACCTGAATCGCTTGTGTTTTCCTCATTGCTCCTGACTCACTTTGCGTTTAAAAGCATCTGCTAAAAGCCTTAAAGTCCCAGTGAAATTAAAAATGACAATTCTTATTTTTTCACGAAACATTGCAGCGTTTATAGTAAATAGTTGATCAATGTGGGTCATTTTCTTTCTAAAATTCATGTGCCCTCATAATCTTCAGTTAAAATCTGAAAAGGCACTTCCACCACTGAAATTACTGTCCATCTCATTGGTCGGAGCATCCGTTAACTCCTCCCCTTCAGCTGTCTGTCTGCTGCCAGCTTCATTTCAAAATCAATGCAACAGCTGTTTTTATACATCCAATCGGTTCGCAGTGAAAAACACAAGCCACGCCCACTAATTTTCTCCTTTGAGATTCCTTTTTATCTGAAATGTGTCAGAATACGGAAGTAAAAACGATCGCAACTTCCGGCATACGGGGACTTTAATGTAAATGTAAAAAACACTAACATAAACATTTAACCACTAGTTAAAGGTGGTATATAAGATTTTCTGTAACACTTTAGAATAAGGTTGTACAGTATTTGTTATAAATAAATTAATACATTAGTTACATGAACTCACAATGAGCAATTTATTTATCTTAGTTCATGTTGATTTCAGTAATATAATAATTAATGTACACCGAACTAACATAAACATATATTATATTAACATGAATAAAGATGAATTGATTCATTGTCGGTTCATGTAGGTGATGCATTTGCTAACGTTAAAAAACCGAAAACATCTATGAAAAGTCGAAATCATCATTTTAATAGACTTTCACAAAAAGTCTGATGAAGAGCCTGTGTTCTCGAAACGTTACAACGTTTTTTTGGAGCTTTGGTGTGCAGACTTTATTAATTTTTTCCAACATGATTTGTTTTAGTCGAGGACACATTTCAAGTTGTTAGCGTGCTATTGCGGTATTTTGCGAATGTCAACAAATACAACCTTATAAGTGTTTTTCAGTTTTCCGTCAAAGATTAGAGTTTTGTTTTCCACGATGACATTATTTCTCAGTGGACGTCAAGCTCATAAAGCACACACGTGAGTTTACCTGCACAGGTGGCTTCTAACTCTCTGAATCCGTGTAGACACGAACACTTGTATGATCCTTCTGTATTCACACACACGTTCCCGAGTTCCCGCCGACAGCTCTCCTCGAAATTACACTCATCCACGTCTGGAAGGACAGAGGAGACAGATCTAACCTCCATTTACATTCACACAATAACTAAACACACGCACACTAACACCAAACAGACCGATGCAGCTGTGCCCGTCCAGCGCCAGCACATATCCGAGCGGACAGGAACAGATGAAAGATCCGGGTGTGTTTGTGCACTCTGCCCTGCGTCCACACGCCCGGAGGCCCGTAACTGCTGCTAACACACACTCATCTATGTCTACACAAACAACGCACAATGACCAACATGATGCAGCATAGTGTCATACATTTGTGCGTGATTCACGTCTGCAGACCTTGACATCCCTTCAGACCCATCAGGTAACCACGGAGACAACTGCACAGGAAGGATCCGGGTGTGTTCGTGCAGTTGGCATGGTAACCACAAAGGGTCACCCTGCTGACATTCATCAACATCTAAAGACGTTCTCCCAACACAACACAAGCTTTTAGTTTTCAGACAAATATATATTTCAACTTATAACTGTGTGTGTGTGTGTGTTTACCTTTACACTCGTCCGTCTCGTCCTGACTGTGACCTGCTGCACAAGAGCAATTCTGACCATCCGATTGAACCTGGTTACCATGGCAACCAGCAACCGATCCTGAGATAGGGTGAAGGATTGGTGAGGTCAGAGAGAGATAAAGCGAGATAATATTGTAAAATATTGTGTGTTTGTGACCTGGGGACGGCGACTTCTGTGACGTCTGACTGAAGTTGCTAATAGTTGTAATTTCATTCTGTACATAAAACACACAACATAAAAACGTTCAAGGGTGACAGACACCGTTTTAAATGCTGAGGCGCTTCTCCTGACACTGACCAGATCCATCGTGTTGTGTGTGTCGGTGTGTTTCAGAGCTTCACGTTGGTCTGGTTCTGCACTGAGAACGTCAGTCACAAACAGCGTCACGAACAACAACAGAGCCTGTGTGACTGACATACTACACACACACACACACACACACACACAAGAGGGAAAAAAAGATTCACTCGCAATCAAAATCTTGAAGTGCGTGAATCCTAAACTCGCCCAGAAAACACCCAAGTCACATCTTTAACCCCAAAATCTGAAGGCAAAATTAAGATAATACAACATTTACAAGTTTAGACATTTAAACAAACACCTTCAGAGAATTATGGGTAAAACTGTGATCATGTGTTGTTTTTATTACTTTTTGAAGAGGATGAAATGACCCGGACAAGTGTTCATGACATTCTCTTGTACAATGGTTGTGCTCCCTATAAAGTGCACTTCAAAGAAAAGTTCAAACAAAGACTTTAACTGCAGGTTTGGGGGTCGAGCGATTCTTTATCAAGTCCAGACATGAAACAGACACTTCTGTAACCACACACACATTACATACATACATACGCACATACATGTATCTGTATGAGGAAATTACATAATGTCACAAAAGAAATGTTTCTTTATTAAACACCGACACAAACACTACACGCGTCTGTTTGTGAACCGTGCAGACAATTAATAACACCAAGAAAAACACAGAAACGGGGACAAAAACGAACTCGCATATACATTCGGACATATACACGAAGAATTTAAAACCGTTTTAAGATCGCGGTGCACTTCAGAGCTGAGGTAAATAAGAATAGCTCTTCATACTTTTCTGGAAGGAATCGCAAAGCATAAACGAACGAGAAAATATTTTTGTGACAAAAAAAAAACACTAAAGTATAACAAAACATTAAGAAACATTGAAAGATGGAAGTTTATCACACTTTTATACAAGATTTCACTCACAAAACACACACCTGGAGATAACGGCGAGCTCGCGCTGCACCAAAGCTCGTTCGCGACGAACAGCTGCGCGTGGATGTGAAGAGAGTCGTTGATTCACGACTCCTGAGTCAATCTTGGTGTTAAAGTGAATCGTTCAGAAGTACAGAAATGTTCAGCGATTCACATATTATCACAGTCAATAAAAATCACAAACATTGACATAAAACATTCATTTCCGGTGTATTACATATTTTTCATCATTTCTTTCATTCTATGCTCTTTTCCTTTTTATCTTTAGGGCTAAACGCTTTTTCTGTAACACGACTTTGCAACGAGGCAAAGTTATGAAAAACGTTCAGAAATTTGGATTGAACATAAAACGTTATAGGCTGAGGGAAAAGGTTAAAGCTTTAAAAAGCTATATTTGACCACAAAATCAAACACCAACACTTGAATTTAACACCGGGTTTTATTTTAAGCAGGTTTGTATTGTTTCTCTGTTACACCACATTCAACAAATGACTCAAATGAAGACGAATCAAAAGAGTCGTTCTTTTGACTGATTCGTTCAATCGAAAGAGTCGAATGAAACAGGCAGACCCCCAGAGTTAAACAGGGGGCTGTGCTGTAACTTAACCCTTTCTTTTCCTTGCACAAGACAAGACAATGAAGTTGTTATTTCAATGTTGTCTTATGAGTCAATTTTTCGAAACTGAGATGTTTACATCACCTGAATAAACAAGCTTTCTATTGATGTATGGTGTGTTAGGATAGGACAATATCTGGCAGATGTAGAACAGTTTAAAACTCTGGAATCTGATTGTGCAAAAAAATCTACATATTGAGAAATCTGTAGCAGATCATCCACAATATATCTAAAGTTTTGATATATTTACGGTGGGAAATTTACAAAATATCTTCATGGAACATGAACACAATAGCAGACTCACGCTCTACTTTACTTCATATCCTAATGATTTGGGGCATAAAAGAAAAGTCGATAATTTTAACCCATTCAATGTATTTTTGGCTTTTACTAAAAATGTTCTCGTGCGACTTAAGACTGGTTTAGTGATCCATGGTCACAAATATGCTTTTATAAGCCACAGCAGTCAATTCAACCTTTTATTTTTAAAACACAATGTACCCTGATCTCCAATGACCTCAGAATATCTGATATCCCAAAATAGAAAGAAAAACATAACGAATTCACCTTTATATGGGTTAAAACCTCAAAAGAAGATATGTGCTATTAGGCTCTTCATTTATTCTGAGACAACAAAAATATATGACGGTAAAATATACCCGACGGGGAGCATTCAAACACGCAAATAACACGTCATTGTTGACGTCCGTGAGTTACGTCTCAAGAGAACACAGACGCTGTTGTCATTCTGTTCACAGATATTTATTGATGTGTGCTCAATGTCAATTACATAAACACAACACAAGACAAATAACACAAATCCAAAGCTTTTAAATGAAGCGCAGCAGTAGTGTGTGATGGTCCTCGTGTGTGTTTGTTAGATCTTGTTGAAAGCCGCGACGTCCACGCTCTGAACCTGTCACGAGAAATACACAAACACGTCAGCTTCAAGTACCAGAAATCAAACTCACGAGTCGAAACGTGACTCACGTAGTCCTCAAACTTGGTGATCTCCTCCTCAAGGAAGTCTGTGCCGACTTTGTCGTCCTCCACTACGCAGTTGATCTGCAGCTTCTTGATGCCGTAACCGACAGGAACGAGTTTAGACGCCCCCCACAGCAGCCCGTCCACCTGCACCGATCGCACGCACTCCTCCAGCGTTGACATGTCTGTCTCATCGTCCCACTGGCCATGAAAAACCAACATGAAATAAATTACTTCATTATTACAATAAGACGACACTATTGAAAATGAAACGTGCTTTGATTAATAAAGGTACGAACAGGTTTGACATCCAACAGGATAGAGGATTTGGCGATGAGAGCGGGTTTTTTGGCTTTTTTGGCTGCGTACTCCTGCAGCCGCTGTTCTTTCAGCCTCTCGGCCTCTTCATCAACCTCTTCATCACTGCCGAACAGATCGATGTCATCCTCATCCTCATCGTCCTCTTTCACCGGAGCAGAGACGGCTTTCTGAGGAGCTGGAGTGGATTTATGGACAGCAGCGGTTCCGTTAACGGCGGGTGTCGTGGTTCTCTTCTCCAGCGTTGACACGCGGCTCTCCATTTTGCTGAGAGCAGAACGCAGACCGTCCACCACTGACACAAAGAGAACAATAACAACCTTCACATGACCTGATGGAAACGTCGGCGCTCACGATAAAACGAAGGTGGCAAACTCACGTCATATACACGTATAACACGATGGGTAACAGGGTTGAACAAACTCTCATTTGAGCAGAAAAACACGTATGACCCCTTAAAAATTGCAGTTCAGTTATTTGTTATTTTCCCCAAAATAAAGCGTGAATAAATCATATCGTGAATCGCATCGCGAGCTGAGTGAATCGTTACATCCCTACTGTTACTACTTCCATTACAGTTACAAAAAACATTTCTCGATTCTATTATATTTACATCGATGCATTTGGCAGACGTTCTTAACCAAAGCGACTTGCATAGCATTACACTATACATTTGTATCCGAGTATGTGCAATCCCTGCGATCGAACCCATGACTAGCGCCACGCTCTAACCACTGAGCTACAGGAAAGCCGTTATTAAGTACACAAACCTTTGTGAAGACTCTGGTTCTCCAGTTCCAGACTCATCAAGCGTGCTGTGAGCTCTCCATAATCGGCAGCGCTGGGACCTCCGCTCTAAACACACAAAGTCAAACTTCCCATCAGCCCACTCCAAAACTACCACAAACAGACCAAATAACACAAACTACTAGTCAACACTCTTCCGACAACATTACAGAAAGCACGACACACTCTGAGAACATGCAAAGACTTAAAAAAGAACATCTGGACAAATTATATCGGCTTATTGATTGGTTATCGCAGAACTGGCCGATAAGACAGGAAGTAGAAGAGAAGCGTCCACACTATACTGCATGCATACTAAACACTGTAGCATGCACACATGACACCAGCAGCGAAATGAGCTGCTGTGACGTGTGTTCACACACACACACTTACAGGAGAGAAGCTGTGGGAGGGGTTTGATATTTTATGGGAGGAGCCTCTATTTGGCTTCAAGGTGGTCTTCAGCTGAAGGAGAGATTTTGTTTTTAGGAAAAAGCAGATGAAGGTCGAGAAACAGCGAGGAAGAGAACGCAGACGACATGCAGACTGTGGCTTCGAGCGGAAACCTAGTGAGCTAGGCACTAGGCAGCATTTAAGTGCATCACAGGTGCGCTCCCTTAAAAGTCGACTAACAGCAAAACATCTCTATTGAACGCTGTGTGCACTGTGCGGGCAGTAGACGACAAGCAAAAGAGTTCAACTTACCCCTGCCAGAGATTTCTGGATGTTCTCTCGTGCCCGGGCGATGTCCTGAAGAATCGTGTTAGCTCCGGTGTCCTGAGACACGACGCAGAGAAAGAGAATTTAGATGATTTATTTGTAAAATATCAGATGAAATAATGCAGAACGACACGTGTTCAGTCGAGCACATTGCATTGTGGGATTTCACACAGTTTGTGTGCTGCATATTTTGATAAATATAGAGAATCACCAGCATACAGCATGACAGTAAAATGGTGAAACGTAACTACAAACACCTGTTTGGGTTGGGTGGGTCCGTTGACCCTCTCGTAAAACTGACGCTCGGCTTCATCGTAACGCGGCTTATCGAACCAAATCCTCTCCTGTGCAAAACAGTCCGACACAGACATCCTGCAAAAACACAAACACACAATCTTCTGTAACACAAACTCAAAGCTTCTAACACACTCACACGTGTGTCCGATTCCAATAAACAATCGTTTACAAGCGGTGTGAAACATCATGTTTGAAAATCGACATTCTTGAAGAGCATGAGATGATGTTTGAGTGTAAAGAGCTGCAGAACAGTGTTAAGATGAATTTGCCCTAAAAACAACAGCTTCTGGCACGCGACTCAGAAACCAAACGAATGTGATGCTCTCTAACACTGATGTGCAGCCATGACATCAACACAACAAAATGACAAGAAAAAACAAAACAAGCAAATCGGGAGAACAAAATACATACAGTACAATGAATTCAAACAAACAGAAATGAAAAATTTCAAAGATTAAAAGACAATGAATAAAACAACACACGACATGAACAGAACTGAATAAAATTGGTTCGACTGTCAGTCGTCTATGAATGTGATGGGTGACCATGTGTGAGAAAACAGCAGGTGTGTTTGACGTCATGACGTGCTGCGGGGACCAAACGACGGATGTCACACGCAAACCGGCGTGAAGTCAAACACACGTGAGGTTACAAACAAACTAAAGGTGTGAAGGGAAAGTGTGTGGGGTTTTTCTCGAGTCATACTTCTTGCGAGACTGGCTAGAATCGTTTCTAGACATTTTGACAGTTCGGGCCGCAGCTCCATCGTAGAACCTAGTCTCCGCCTCCGCAAAGCAACCGCGATCTAGCCACACCCTTTCACTGTCTGCATGCAGGAAATTATACCGCGCTCCTCCGTTACCGGTGGTGACGTCATGGCAATTCTTCTGGTTGCAAACAGCGGACTTCGCCTTCTTGGCGCCGGCACCGTTTCGCCGCTTGGAGTTGGAACGCTTGTTGTTGTTTTCCGGCTTTGGGATGGTAGAAGCGTACAGGTTCTGGTAATAAGACGTCTCGGCGTTGTCATAAAGCGGCTTCTGTAGCCACACCCCCATGAGGGACGACGAGGGACCATTGATTGGTCTTGAAGCGGGTGTGGGAGGGGTGGGCGTTTGCGATTGGTAGCCCTCGTCGCACGGAGGCTGGGAAGGGTGCAGCTGAAGAGATCTCGGAGCGATCGGTTGATCCGGAGAGCGTTCCGCAAAACGACTGGCTTTATTGACCCAAACGGCCGCTTGGTCTCCATGGTGATGGGCCTCTTGGTTTTGGGGGGAAGAGCTGGCGGGAGCCATGCTGCCGTTTTGGCGCTCCAGCAGTCGGATGTGGTACGAGCTTTCAGCTCGCTCGAAGGCGGCGCGGTCGAACCACACGGCGGCACATTCTGACTGTAGACCCTGTAGGGCTGCTTTGGACAAACAGCCGGCACCCGACTGGCCTTCGGTGGAATTGGAGCGATTCGAAGCAGAATTCCGGGAGCCTCTTTGACGCATTTTCTTGTAAAGGAGGGTAAATAAACAGAGAAGACAAGAAGAGCAACAGGGAACTAGAGAATTAATAACACACGCATGTGGGTTATAACATGAAAGGTGAGGCGTGTCATTTTTCAAGTCCAGAACAGACTCGTGTAAGCCTTTTCAAATCAACTTCAAATCATTCTTGTGGCGTCAGATCATGTGCACAAGACACCGAACAAATACAATTTTGTTTACAATTCTGTACGATGCTACAAGCCGCCCAAAACCGACACTCGTCACCTTTAAAAGACAGCAAGATGCCACATGAACACATTCACACAACACAAAAACAATGAATGGTTGCATTATAATTGTTCAAACGTGAAATGCACCACGAATGACCAGTGAACATCTACTGAAAAAAAAGTACAGAAATAAAAGTACCACGGATGAAACGCAAACACACACATCTAAAACGAGGCAACAACACAAACACATTCAGCATGCATGATCAGCTGTAACTCACCTTCAGTGGCAAACAGAAAGCCTACTAAATAAACAGTGTGAAGTTTAACTCCTTCTCATCCAGTCAAAGGCGAGCGAGAAACCAGAACGTGCAATTAGAAAACGTGAATACTGCTGGTGTTATAAGCATTAATCGTGAAGGAGTTTAAAATCCAGATGTGCTGTCGCCGTGCCATAGTACAACAATGGTATCAGATGGTAATGGCAAGGCACTGTTTTGAATACCTTGGCACTGAAAATGATAAGCACCGTTGTATATCCATCATATCGACATCAAGAAACACACTGATATTTATATGTCCAAAAACAACACGAAATACAATACAATGTCTGCCGTTTTATTTGACTAATCTCACCATAATTAGCCTTTCAATAGTTAAAGCATATATGTAGGATATATACACAATTAATTTAGTATCAAATTCAAAAATATAAATCTACGTCAAGCTTGCAAATATGATGAGCAATATAGAAATAATTTGTCATTGTCATCCAATTTCTTCAGTTGTTTACCTCATCTGTAAGTCGCTTTGGATAAAAGCGTCTGCTAAATAACTAAATGTAAAAGTGAATTTAAAGTCCCCATGAACCGGAAGTTGCGATAGTTTTTACTTCCGTATTCTGACACATTTCCGAATGAAAAGGTGTCGACAAATCTTTTCTTCATTTTTTTATTCAACAAGTCCTTAGAACATACAAAGTTAGAAAACAATATCAAGCCAGGGTGTTGAAGGATAAACAAATCTTACAGACAATCAGAGGAAGAATTAAAATGCACATAAACATAAGTACAAGGTATCACGACAAATCGAGTCTCCACTCGAAATCAGTCCCCTTTAGGACCCTGCATGATACTGTTGCCTTAAAGAACTTCTATTGGGAATCCCTTTAACGCCGGATTGCAATTGTTACAAAATTACATTACGATTTATGTCGCTAGTAGTTTGTTAAAATTACCTTTATTGTCTTTTTCACTAAATGCCTCATATATACTAGTACATAGATGAGGCTAGGGGTAGTGAAATCAAACAAATCTAGTTCTTACTGTTTAAGTTATTTACTATCATAAAACCACAGTAATTTTCAAATATCAAAAGTGAGTTTTAAGCTTATATGCTCATGTGTTTTTCGTAAACTTAAATTTTACCATGTCATTTTAATGCTTTTATTTTACCCAGTGTATTTAGCTCGCTAGAAGCTAACGCAGCTTCGTTTAGCCATACAACAACATATCGAGATAACAACTTTGTGATCAGGCATTACCAAATTCGCCCTTTCGCCTCTATACATCATGGCCTCCTATTCATCCCCATGTACTAATTGGCTTCATAACTATGTCTCTTCTCCACCAATAAGCTGGTGTGTGGTGGGCGTTCTGGCGGATGGTGGGCGCCAGGTGGATGCTACACATTGGTTTCCATTCCATGTAAAGCGTTTTGAGTGCCCAGAAAAGCGCTATATAAATGTAACGAATTATTAATTACTTACTAGATTGGGTCCTAAGCGGACACAATGGGGTGTATGCACACGGAGCGATGACGTTCTTCCGCTTAAATCTCTGCCAGCTCTGTTACATCCGGCATAGGGAGCGATGGCGTTTCGCTTCACGATGCACAAAGGATTACGATCAACAACATGAGTCAAATTGTTCAAACACTTCGCGGTACGTCGACAACCAAAAAGGAGAAGCACTTCAGGCTATCCGTTTCACGGTACATCAACAAATAAAAATGTGAACGTTTTCTTACTACACATCACCATCGTTACGGCTATGAGAGCGGAAGTGATCTAGCTGGCAGCGATTTTAGCGGAAGTACGTCATCGTCCCGTGTGCATACGGAACTTTCGAATGAGAAAAAAGTGGTCGTGGTTTCTTTTTTCACTACGATTTGATTTGATTGGATGTATAAGAAACACCCGTTGCATTTTGAAACGTACTGACAGTTGAAGGGGAGGAGTTAACAGATGCTCCACCCAAGCCGTCTTACTTATGTCATTTGAGAAGGCGGATGTGCATTTTCAGATTTTAAATGAGGAGTATGAGGGCACATGAATTTTAAAAAGATAATGACCCACATTGGTAAGCTCTTTACAATAAATGCTGCAATATTTCATTAAAAAAAAAAACAGAAATTGTCATTTTTAATTTCACTGGGACTTTAAACGCTGCTATAAAACGTCACCATATACGTTTTTATGTAAAGGAATACTACGAAATCTGTTGACCTGTAATAAACACTGATTTCTCCAGATCTCACCATGACAATAGATACGCGGCTCGATACTCTAGTATCGCGAGAGCGGTTCAAAAGCATCAGCAGGAGTTCGATCTCGCGATACTTCAATGTCACAAACCGCTCAGCATGAACAGCGCCGCATGATGTGGTTAAAATAAAAATGCGTCATTACGCGTGATAATCTGCTGCACTTCCGCACACGCTTGACTCCAACTACACAACTATCGTGAATTTATAGACCAAAGCACGTATATGTGTATGCCGCTGTCATGCGAGGTATATACATTCATTCATTCATTCATAGATAGAGGAACCTATTACTGGCTTCTGATGAAACACAATGTATTTAAATGACAT
This sequence comes from Triplophysa siluroides, assembly GCA_006030095.1. Lineage (NCBI taxonomy): Eukaryota > Metazoa > Chordata > Actinopteri > Cypriniformes > Nemacheilidae > Triplophysa > Triplophysa siluroides. The sequence continues at coordinate 708,860 of VCII01000713.1, forward strand.
ATCACATCGTTGTTCCCCCGTCAGCACCCCTACGGGTAATTAATTAAGATAGAAGCTTGACATATCAGACAGATACTCACTTTAAGCGCTTTTGTTGGTTTTGTATGAAACGCCGCTGCTCACCGCGAGCTCATGGAAACAGAAAGGGCGAGCATGTCTCGAGCGAACCATTCACGCGCAGGGGGGGGGGGCAGTACATCAACACCGGTATAAAACTCCACAGCGAACAGTAAAAGGCTTAAATGATTTTTATTACGACTTAGTGAGCTGTATGTGTGTAAATATAGATTAAGCGCACATATGCACTGAAGTCTATTTGTGTGTAATAAAACACGTTTACAACGTGGTACATTCCACCGTCGTTTCCTTGCTCCACGGAATACAGAATGACGTCATTAAATATTCATTTTGTGAAATGATCATGTTTTTTTCGTGTTTTCTTTGTTTAACATCTTTTTTTCTGGGCATAAAAAATTTGTGTTGTTAGTTTTAAAATAGAACCTTACACACAACCAGCTCCATGACAGCCTTCATTAAAACCAATGCAATTTTCACTTTAACCAATACATTTATTAGAATTTATGTGATTCTATGTTTTATTTTAAGTTTAGTGATTTTTTAACGTCTCAATCGAGCATATCCAATAAGGCACAGGTAAAAATAATGATCTATTTTGGCCTGATCAGTCTGTACTGTAGCATTTAGATGCGAAGGATAGACATGTATATAAATGACATGATTCAATTATCATCATCAACCTGAGAAAAAATGAGTAACTCAGATGATCTGCGGAGGATAATAAACAAGTTAAAAACAACGTGTTTTGCAGTCTGAGGTCAATCATGTCAAGTCCATTTAATTTGTGTAGCACTTTTACGACACATTTTGTTGTAAAATACATATGTATGTAAAACTTCCAACATTAGGGTTAGATCACAGTACATGAAATAAACACACCAAAACAAACGCTTGCTATAAACCTTTTTTATATGAACTGTTTACCTATTGTGTTGAACAGGTATTATGAAGAATGCATCTGGTCCCATTCTAATAAAATAACAGAATATTTAACATGGAAAACTGTACCAAAGTTGGTAACAGCCAAAATGGCTTTCTTATGTCAATATTCACATTCTTATATTAAGACGTTGTGTATTCCAGCTGTCATAAAACACACTTACTCCTGAGCAATTCCTCATGTTTGTATTTGAAAACATTTGAAGGCTTTGATGATGGATGTCAAGCGAACATTTTACAGCCTCAGTAGATCAATTTCATTTTTAAAGAAAGAAGCTATACGAAAATCTTTTCTCTATAAAATATTCCCATCGCTCTATAATATTCCTGATCTATTTTTTCCCGAGTTCTCTTGCTCTTTCAGTGGCCGCCTCTACGGCTCCCATGACAGCCGCTCTCATGCCGCCCCTCTCCAGCGCGTGGAGGCCGTGTATCGTGGTTCCTCCAGGTGTGCACACCTCACCTTTCAGCTGCGCAGGCAACTTCCCTGTATCACGCAGTAACAATCCAGCTCCCTACCAGCAGGATTCAGAGCTCATGATTTGATTTAAAGTATTCTGGAACATAGATGCGCATGTGAACCTACCAGTATCGTTTGTGCCGCAATACGTTGAGCCAAAGCGCCCGGCATGCCCATTTTAACAGCCCCTTCTGCCAGAGCTTCCGCAAACACATACACCTGCGAGACAGATCTCTGTTATCATCTTTCAATCAGTAACCAGTACGCTTCATGACTTTCTAACTCGTTTTCACATTTTATTTAGTTTATAAGCTTATAATACGATACACTGCGTCATTTTCAATGTACTGTACAGACTCCATTTAAACTTTGTTTTGTAGATAATACCCCCTATGGACGGGATTTGGTTGTTTTAGTGAGTTTAAAATAAAGTGTAAAAGCTCACAAACGCAACACCGCTGCCACTCAAGCCAGTGTGGGCGTCGATCCAGTGCTCAGGCCCCGCCTCCACCAATCCGCACGGGCTGAGGAGATTCTTCAGTAGAGTCTCCTCCTTCTCTCCTGCACATGAGCCAGAGGTGAGGATGAGCGCTCCTTCCATCAGCACACAGGGAAGATTTGGCATCATGCGAATCACGCGGGTTTTAACGGGCAGCAGCTTTCGAAACAAGGAAAAAGAGAAGATGCCAGAAACAAATGAAAGTGTGCACTTTGTGCAGATTACAGAATTTCAATCAAACCCAAAGCGTCGCAGAATTATTTACTGAAAAACGGTACAAGAACCCTGACCTCCTCAAGTGTTGCTATAGTGACTCCGGCTGCCATGGAAACGATGATGTGTTGCTGGGTGACACAGCGCGAGATTTCATACAGGACCCTTCGAACAAGGTGAGGTTTGACGGCAAGGAAAACAACGGCAGACTTCTCTACAACCTCTTCATTCGCTTGAGTTATAGCAACACCTCTCTCCTGTTGAAATGATGTACAACAATCAGCAGGTCAGTGCTCTCATGGAGGGAAATAACAATAAAGCAGTTAGGTCCAAAGACACGTTTTTACACACACACACACACACACACACACACACACACACACACACACACGCATACACACACAGTCTATAAAAACAGGTACAGGACACACCTGAAAGCGAGGAAGGTTATTCATAGATGGAGCACTAACAATCATATTAGTGGGTGAAACCTTCCCTACAGCAAAACACACAACAACAAGCACAATGTCAACAATATATAGACTAACAAAATGTTCTATAATTGAAAAAAAAGCATTACTATGAAAATAATACAATTATACTCTATTCAAAATTAATTTATTCTAGCCTTTTTTTCACAATCAGATCTATTGCCCAAGCATGTGCTTCCAGAACATCCAAAAGACACATAACAATACAATTATAGTCGTATGTATAGAAATAATATATATATTCTGTGAATATTCTCATTTACAGATGGTGCGCACACCATGAATATAGACATTCATGACAGTTTCATTATCTGTATGAAGATAACAGTAATATTGACCTCGAGAGACGTGTTTTTGTTCCATAAAAATATATGTATTGTTTTTATAAAGACAAGAGTGTGTACCTGATGTCAGGATGCCCTGAGCTATTCCAAACGCCATATTCCCCGCACCAATGAATCCGATCTTCATCTGAGACATCACTTCAGTCTGATCCTGAACCCAAAATCAACCATAAACACATACATACAGACACTCCTACACAGCATATGTGATCCAAACATCCTCTTACATCTTGAATCATCTGTGAATCGCTGGTCTGATGAGGTAAATCCATCATTCGTGTGATGAAAGACTCTAATGATCAGTGGGTAAATGTTTTCACTCGTGCACACATGTGGAGCAGATGTTCTTCTGCTGTCACTCACGTGACACTGCAGCACACATACTGACACCTGCTGGAATGGAGGAATGGCCAAGAAATGAAAATATGACACTTAACGAATAACATTGTTTTAAATATTGGATTATTTAAAAAGGGACAGGAAAAACATGACAGTAAATGTTAATCTTTTCTTGTTGCGGGTCTTTAATGTGTTATTATAATTATTCTTATTATAATTTATTTTCTTTTATCTATCTTCTTTTCTTTATTTTTTTCAATTATGTTTTCTTATAGATTGTTATAGATTCTGTTTTATTTGAGCCTCCTGATCTGTACAGCACTTTGTGGGTTGTTTTTAAATGTGCTTTATAAATAAATGATGAAATGAACTTAGCCTAGTGGAGAAACGGCAGCTGAAAACAGTCAAATTAAAATCGCTTATTGATTGGCGTTAAGTAATTAAAATGTGCTAACTTGCATATATTTGTCGGGCATTGCAGATAAATGGGATTAACAAAATAACTCAAGCACATCACCAGTTAATATGACTTACATCAATAAACTTTTCCCTTGAAATGTTATGTTTAAGAATGCAGATATATATGCTACTTATATATGCGTTTCGGTTGATTTAGAAGAAATCTATAGAAGCAAACAGAGGAGGGGTATAGTAGGCTTAAAACAAAAACCCTAAATGTGTATTTTGGAAATGACATTTTTCATTAGAGCAAAAGAAGACATGAAAGCAAAAAAGACCAACATCTCAAAAACATTACATTAAGTGTCCTGCCTCAAACAACTCGATCAGTTTGATGTCAGACTCATCTAATAACTGTCCTGTATGTTGTGAATGCTGATCTAAACAGCCCTCCCTTGAAACAAAGCTCTTGTTCCCATCAGTGTGTGTGTGTGCGTGTTAGAGCAAGTGTAATTATGACAACAACAACAATAATATTAATAATAATACAAAATTTAAATAATACATTTTGCAGTGTGTTTATAATTATTTTTGCATAGACGTTGTCCGGTAAAATAACAAATTAGCACCAACTGCCTTTTTCAGTTTAGTGTGAAGGTAATTGTTGGTGTTATGATCTGTTTTGTGTTCTGTTATTTTTGAATTGAGGGCACTTCCTGTTTGCGTACAATGTTTGTAGTCTTTTGTAGTTTGTGTTAATTAGTTTCCCCAGGTGCTTCTTGTTTCCTTGTTATCCCTGTGTATTTAAGCCCTAGGCTGTGTCCGAAATCGCCCACTATTCCTTACAATAGTTCACTAATAGAGTCCACTTTACACCCTTAAATGTCGGAGCCCTTTTTGAGCCTACACATGAAAACGCATGTTGGAACTAAAAAGGCTTTAACTCATGAAACCTTTGGAATACAGATTTACGGTTGGTCTCGTTTGAAAGAAGAGAATTAGCAGATTATTGCTACAAAAAAAATCTTCTGCCAATAAGCGGGAATTCATTCAGCGCGAGCATCACGATAGATGGCTAGCAGCTAGTGTCACAGGCCGGGGTGGCCTCCTCCCGTGTCTCACACCACCCCTATTGAGCGTACCACCTCGAGGAGTTACCCAAAGACACCACGAGACCAGGTAATCAGTATAAAATGTTGTATTTTATTGAATTAAAATAGGCTAAATCCTAAACTAAAAAAAGCACAGGCTGATCTGACTCTCTTCTTCATCAGGCTGTGTAGGAGTTCACACAGCGATTCCTCTTCGGACAGCCAGAGGTAAGAAATGGAGCAGACACTGGTAATGGATTCACACAACGGTTCCTCTTCGGACAGCCTGAGGTAAGAAATGGAGCAGACACTGGAAAGTGATTCGCACAACGGTTCCTCTTCGGACAGCCTGAGGTAAGTAATGGAGCAGACACTGGAAAGGGTTTCACACAACGGTTCCTCTTCGGACAGCCTGAGATAAGTAATGGAGCAGACACTGGAAAGGGTTTCACACAACGGTTCCTCTTCGGACAGCCTGAGATATGTTATGGAGCAGACACTGGAAAGGGTTTCACACAACGGTTCCTCTTCGGACAGCCTGAGGTAAGTAATGGAACAGCTCAGTAGCCTGGTAGCAAATGCCAGGGATCCTCTTCAGCATAAACGGCTCAATAGACAGATGATGCCTTCTCTTCGAGTCGGGGAGTCAAACAGCGATGCATGAATATTCAACAAATCCTCTTCAAGTCAGACAGGCTGGAGCTGCGCTCCTGTACAGCATACACTCAACACACAGCAGTTAGTTAGTTAGTTTCAATTCGGCACTCGAGTCCAACGAGTGTGCCAACGGGGGACACAAATGTATAATCCCACACCTGTGCATGCATCGATCACTTCAAATGGTCACACGTGTTCACTTCACACCAAGCACTGCGACTCGCAGTGAAAAGGTCTCCAGTCCTCGAGGTTCCAGCCGTAGACGAGTCAATGTGGGAAGTGTACTACGAACACACAACTGGCATTAGAGGCTTCAAACCAGATTTCAATAAACTCCGGGTAGTTCCACCAACTGTTGTACACAGCGGGTACTGAAGGCATTAGGTTTCCTAATAAGAATTACAGATGACACTTAAGTGCTTGACAAAGGAACGTAGATGCACCACCTGGAGGGGCTGCGTCTCGGGCTCCTCTTCTCTACTCTGCCACGCCAAGTTCGCTCTCCCCAGTCTGGGGCGAAAGAAAAATGTAACGGGAACGCCTAGTGTGGACCTCGCTTTTCATCCTCGGTCCATTCGGGAAGGCCAGCGGAACCAGGACCATTTTGGCCTCATCTCGTAGGTAGTTATGCCAGGTTATGTCAATCAACCGCCGGCCATGCCAGCACCACCTCTGCCGGCCAGCACCACCTTCCTCCTCTGCTCTCCTCCTCTGCCAGCACCACCTCTCCTCCTCTGCCAGCACCACCTCTCCTCTCGCCAGTGGATCCAGATCCACAAAACCGCTGATTCAAGGCTCCCTCTTCCCCGTGTTCAGTCAGTGACCGCTCTGTGTGACGTCATCTCTCTACACAAACATGTCCTTTAATAATCCCCCTCGCGAATACACGTCTCGCGGCTCAATCTCTGCTCGTTACCCAGCTGACGCTCATTTCCCCCTTTACTAAGCCCGGCCGGACTGTTTACACGGAAGAACCCGAAACCGGCCTGGTGTTACATCGAAATCACTCCCACAGGGAAACAACATTGGGCAAAAACAGTTCCGCCTCACGTCACCCCATGACACTAGCGTTGAGTGCTCATCGGTTGTACACTCGTTATTATGATGCATCTTGGGTTTGAATGAGTACACTCAATAATGTCCACTATGAATTCGGACACCACTTAAAATGAATGTCCCCTCAAATAGCGCACTATATTGGGGTATGGGGGCTGTTTGGGGCACGGGCCTAGCGTTTGCTTTATTTGGTTTCGGTCTTTTTTACGTTCCTGTTCTGTTCTGGTATTACCTTGGTTTGTTTTTTTGTCATTGTTTATTTAATTAAATTCTAAACTGCTTTTGGATCTTCTTTCTACCTGGTTACTCATCATACAGTTGGTGTCGCAAAATCAAAATAATTAATACACTTTATGGGCTTGTGCAAAATAAAGTAATTATTAGGGAAAATATCTACTTTCCTTTGTGCAGTCATTTATTCTAAATGTATACTTAAAAAGTTTCCTTTGTTGCCTGTTCTTGCGATAAAATTTGTGAATTCTAAAGACTGTGGTCTCTATGTGAACTGAATATTTTGCAGACATTGTTGAAAAATGAAACAACATGAAACAATTGTGTGAGGGATTTAAAAAAATAGTTGTTTTAATCTATTCAACATTTTGTTAAGAAATTAAAACATACATGAGAAGTGGCCTTTTTTCTATTGTGCACGTCCCATTAAAACATACAACATTCAGCCCATTAAAGGGACAGTTCACCAAAAAGTACCTTTCTGCCATGAAAATAAATTCATCACCAGAACCTGAGAGAAAACCCTGAACAGTAAAGACAGATCAAATATAGTGTTTATTATTAAAATAATAATGAGAAGAGCTTATAAGACTCTGTGTTTATAAGATTCATCTTTGTAAAAGTGCACAAGGCCTGTGTGTTTCATCACTCATGTCCTGCATAGTTGAACAGTTTCAAGACATCCAATGATTTCTTCATTTCCTGGCGATGTCATAATTGGCCTCAAACCAATCACACGTCTCCTTGATGGCTGGAAAATAACAAACTCATTACATATAATACATATTTCTCATTACAGTATCTTCTTTAATTCTGAATTCCATGAGTTTGAGAGTCACATTCATACAGATAACACGTGTGACTTGAACGAACTGAAACAGAATAAAAGCATTCATGTTGTGTTGGTGTGTGTTCACCTGTTTTAAACGGTGTGAATTTGAAGTCTGGCAGATATTTGCGTAGCTTGGCGTTACTGGCGGTTTTCTTGAACTGACCGTCTGTTTTACTGGTGTCATACTGACAGTGAGGAGTTAAGAATAACAGTACAGTAATAATAATTACAATCATGATAAATATATGACAATAAGACCTACAGACATCACAAGAGTACAGTTGTGCAGTGACATCATCAGTGTGACATCATCAGCGTGCAAGGATACAATGACATCATTCTGGAAGCCAAACGCTTCAACCACAGCCTCTGCAGCATCTTTGATGGACACCTCGTCCTCTTCCCCCACTAGAGAGATGAACAGAGAGATGAAGATGAACAACATGAGGTGACAAATCAAAGACGACTTGTGTCGGTCCGAGCGAGTACCTGACAGTATGATGGGTTCCACCTCATCATATTCCCTCAGAACCCAGAGAAACAGACGAGCCAGATCCAGAGAGTAGATGAACTGGCGCAGGGGACGACCGGAGCCCCAAACCTCCAGCGCTTTCCCTTCCTCTACACACAACACACATGTCGATCAGGTGAAACTCTCTTCATGTGAGAGAATCTCAAGTGAACGTGTCTTACTCTTTGCCAGGTATGTCTTGTGAATCAGTCCGGGAAGCACGTGACAGTCTTCAATGTTGAAGCTGTCGTGAGGTCCGAATATGTTGGTCGGGATCCCAGCGGTGTACCGTCGTCCGTACTGCTGAAAACACGCCCTGAAACACAAACACGTTTATTTCTCCTATCATATCACTAATATCCCTGCACTGTAAACCTTGATAAGTTGGCAATTCTTACATTTTTTGTTTTAGAGGATATTGGTTTAAGCAAGCAGAACTTTCAGATTTTGATGACTGTTAAATTAAAGTTCTGAACAAGTCTTAGTAGGTGTGACTCAAATATTTAATTCATTCTTCTCATAAAATGAAGTAAACAGAACTTAAAAATAAGTACGCAAAGTTGCATTTTCAAGTTAACTAAACTTTTTTCAGTTTCATTATTTTACATATTTCTTAGTCTAGATATGCATAAATCAAACATATTGACTAGTGCAACCCAAAATAAGCAAGAAGAGACTGATCTCAGAACTGGCATAAGCACAGTCATTGCTCACTGATGACTGACCACAAACCTGAAAAATATGTCCAACTCTTCTAAATATCAAAGATAAGTAGGTGAACAGTAAACACTAACAAATCTTTAACTTTACCGAAAAATGCATAATATAATATTTGTTTTAAAATCTACTTTAGTAATGCATATATACATCTAGTAATGTCTGACGCAAAGCATGCTGGGAATCGGAGTTCCTTCTCGACCAATTGTGTTGAATTAACATGTTTAAATTAGGTAAATTAAACAAGGAGCAAAACATTTTTTTGAGTTTTAGTTAAAACTTCAAGTTAAAAAATTATCATTGTACTTTACTCAAAATACTTTTTAAGTAGAACTTTTTTATAAAATTAAGTTTACATTATTTAATCTGTTTGATTATTTTGAGCATTTGGGTTGACAGTGATGGAGAGAGAGTGAGAAAACAAACCTGTTGTGGACATCAATCATGCGTTTGGCGTACCCATAACCAAAATTAGACTCATGAGGAGGACCGTTGTGGATCTGAGACAGAGAGAGAGAGTTTGTTCATTTAGTTCTCTTGTCAGTTCACATGTAGGACTCCAGAATTTTTTTTATTGGTTTCAATCCCGATTTCTGATTCTGGAATCGAAAGAACTGATTCAAAGAATTGAATCTTTGCTGTTGTTTTTGCTTCACTTTCGATTTATTATTAAAATATTACTCAGCAGTGAACACAAAAAAACAGATAAATAAGTACATTACAAGTAGGCTGGTCCGTGTAATCCTTTTTTAGATTCAACAGCTTTAACAGTCGTTCATGTTTGCAACATATTTTTAATCAACAAAATATTTCTACATTTTGTCTGCCAAATGAATAAATGTAAAAGTAAATGAAAATATGTTGTGAGTCTGTGCTTTATTTACACACAGCTCACACTCAACTCATTGTTGAGGAATATATCTGTTTTACAGTCCGTTTGAAAAGAAAGACAAATGTATTTCTATGATTTGTTATATGTATTTATTTGCTATATGTATTATTGTATATAGCCTACACAGTGTGTGCAAACAAACCGATTTTTCTTTTATGCATCGATGCAAAATATTTCATGTCAGAATGACAGCATCACGATTCCACAGATTCTAGTTTGGATTCAGTTTTTACGTTTTTTTTTTGTGAAGCTTAATGAAGTTGAACTTTTCTTGACAGACGACCACATGGGCGTCAGAAGCACAAAAAAATGTGAGTGGGTCTTTCCCAGAAAAAAATGTACAATGTAAAAACAACGGCACTTTACCGACAGCTTTGTGACGCCTCATGCAAATTCGAATCTTCCTTTCGCCGAACTCGCTCTTGTACATTTTCACATGACTTATATCAGATCGTACAGGATTTATTATCGAGAACATGAAGAAAATATTTGAAAAATGGCTAAAAGGTGTTTAATGATAAAGTGTATGGTAAGGTTAGGGGTAGTAGGGTGGTCTTCATTGTCCCAATTAGTTTCATCCAATAATTTTAATAAATATGATCATTTACACTCTATTATTATTGTGGTCTGTTTGAATACTGGATTCTGATTGGCTGGAAGGTGTGCATTAAAACCGCTTATTCCCGTTGCGTGGTTCTTGGCCTCCACATCATGCATTAAAATCCGTTAATTCACGGCTAGCCATGGATTATCCCTTAAAAAATGTACAACAATACTTTGTTTACCTTGCTGTGTGGAAACGTAATGGAGTTTCATTTCTATGGACCCTGAAGGAGCAGAGTGGAATGGATTAAACTAGAGGAAGCAGCAGCATTGAAGTCAAGGCTGAAGATAAAACGTGTAATGGAGTTTAATTTAATTAGGCGTTCCTCGAGTGGAATGGATTTGAAAGGCGGCGCTCTGAAAAGTGAACGAGATTTGTCCTGTCCCACCTACATACAAGAGAAAGTGTGTTTGTGTGTACCATAGTCTCGTCGATGGGATAAGTTGTTTTATCAGGGAAGATACATGTGGACAGACAGGACACCACCTTCACCACCCCGACCTCATGAGACGCATGCAGCACGTTGTCATTGATGCGAATGTTATTTCTCTGAAATGAAGAAACACGTGGAGTGAAAATACAGTTCAACTGTACCGCCCTGTGTTAAAGACACAAAGTCAGATTGAAGTTAATGATAATAATTACCCAGAAGTCCAGTTTCTGTCTTATGTGTTTGTAGACTCCACCCACCATAGCGGCCAAATGAATGACGTGCGTCGGACGATGCTTCTGAAAGACTGCCCTCGTCTCCTCAGCGTTTCTGAAGTCAACACAACAATTACAAGAATCAACAGAGAATTATAAAAGATACTAATGATTACAGTAAGATTTCTACGTGTGTGGGTGTGTTTGTTAGTGAAGGTCATACATGAGATCGGCATCTTTGGATGACAGGAATATCCACTCCTCTCCTTCTCTTGCTCCACCCTCCTCCTTTAGCACCCGCTCGATCGCTCGGCCGACCAGCCCGCTGCCACCCGTCACCAACACACGCATCGCTACAACCTGCCCTTCCATCTGACAGACAGACACAGAGAGAGAGACAGAAAGAGAATTTATCATTTAGAAAGCTCTTTAATACAAATGCAAGTTTACAAGAGGAAACTCATGTCAGTAGTAAAAACTAAATTTTTAAAACGATGTAAAGAACAACTCATTTTCATACAAAGAACACAAAGCCCCTCTACTACACCATATCAGTTCAATAGAGGTCTTTCTGATACGCTTCGATTTTTAACATAGCTCGTCGTTGTGAATAGCGCTGTGTGCTCTGATTGGAATACCTCCAGCATGTGGCGGAAATGTAACGCCCCTTACCATATTCGAAACATCAGCCTTCAAAGCATATTGACAGCTGATAATGTCACAGGTGCTGTGTGAGTTCAGGCTGGAATATGATCCAGAAAATGCATTTGACCAAGTGGATTAATCAACTTTGCCAGCAGAGCGTAACAGATCGGTAGGGTTTTAAACTATTAGGTTTAACAATTAGACTATCCTTACAAAGTAGAATTTACCCAGTTTTTTTTAAACATCCTTTGTGCACAACCAGGTGGTAATGTGCTGCACACACACTCAGATTTTGGTAGTATTTGGTGTTTTGAAACATTGTTGTAAATAAAACTTAATCACTGATTTCTAAGTGTCCACGTTTGGAAGACCCATCTAAGTAGTTTTTCTTTTGTAATGAAACACAGAGCGTCTCCAAGACATGGCTGCAGCAACAACAACACTACAGCGCAAATAGACACTTTCTGTCATGGTCCTGCCACTTCTTGTTATGCTTTTCTAGTCTTGTGTCTAGATTTCTAGAGCATGACAGTCCAACGTGTTTTGTGTGCCAGCCCATGGTCATTGTTTGCTTATGATAAACATGCGCTCGCCTGTCTCGTCTCTCGTCTCTTGACCCTGTCCCCTCGTTTCCTTGTTTAGCTTCCCATAAGTGTTTGATTCCCTACACCTGCCCCTTGTTAAGGCAGGGCAGTGTTGGCTTGCTCACCGGGAGACTGCATTTATTTATTTATTAGATATTATCTATTAGAATGATCTTACTTGTTCTATAACATTTAGTCATTTGGCAGACACTATAAACACCATGCACTGTGCTGTGTTTTACCTCTGTGTTTTTCTTTTTTGCTCCTGTAAAGCTGCTTTGGAACAATGCACATTGTGAAAAGTGCTATATACATAAACTTGAATGAATTACCCTTTGTTAGTTTCCCTATATAATGCCCTTGTGTTTTCTGTCCTGTGCCGTTTAGTTTTGCAAGACAAGGCAAACAAGCTCACAAGGCACAGGTAGGTACAAACAACGAAGGAGCACAGGACAGAGAATACAAGGGCTCTAAATAGGGAGATGAACAAAGGATCATTAACAATAGGCAGGTGTGGGTAATGAAACACTGAAGGGAAGCTAAGAGGAAACGAGAGGGGCAGGGCTACACGGAAGACACGCGCCGAATGGGAAAACATAGGACACGTGTCTCCAAACAAGACATAACACACAAACACAAGACATGGTACTGTCACGTCCTGTCCACAAGTCACGACAACCAGAACAGGAAGGCCAGGACCATGACAGTACCATGTCCTGTCCTGGCCTTGTTTTGATGCACAGTTAGTTAGTTATCCTGTTCTCTTGTTTTTGCCCCCTCGTGGCAAGTCTTTTGTTTTTATACTCATGCTCGTCCTGTTTTGCTCCCCTTGGAGTCACTATATGTAGAAAAATCCTGGAATGTTTTCATCAAAAACCTAAATTTCTTTTCGACTAAAGAAACAAAAACAAACACATCTTGGGTGACATGGAGGTGAGTAAATGATCATGACACTGTATTTTGAAAGTGAACTTCTTCTTTAAACTCCAAACAGCACTGGTTTATTCAGACAAAAAGAAAAGAGAAATGTACATCAAAAAGGATCACACATGAGCCGCTGTCATTATTCATATTAAACCCTTGTTTGTTTATTACAGTAGTACAGTAAGCAATGTTTATGAGTCTATATTAAAATTTCCACAAAAGCTATTTTCATATATGTAATAATATAAAATATTTCTGATGACCTCGATACTGTCAAAAACTGTCCCGATTAACTTGATTTGCCTCCATTTGCATATTTTATTAATAAAACGGAGAGAGAGGTGGGACCAAGTCATTGCTTTGCAAGTCGCATGTAAGTCGAGTCTTTGCATGCAAGTCTCGAGTAAAGACAGAAGTACAAGTCGTTCTGTTTTCCCAAACCAGTTTCACTGTATTAAATAGTAGATTTATATGAATTTATGTCAGAAAGGCTTCACAATGTTTTATATGAGATAACATCGGGCAGTGTGCTACATAGCCGCGGGGAGTGGGAGTGCTGTGCGGGCTGCATCACCCCCTGGCCTCGAGTGAAAAAAAAAACTTATAAAGTGTGAAAACTAACCAAATAAAAAATATAAAAAAAGAACTCATAATATTTTTTATTAATTGGTCTATTCACTTTTGGGTCTATTCACATTTATTGAAAACATGAATGGCGTCACTGTAAACGGTAAGCCACAATGACAACACAATTGTGTCATGACATATCGAGGTATTTGTTACTGAGGGTTGAATGTCAGCAGCGCCAACACGAACTTTAGACTTATTTTACTGGACAGTTCGGAGATTAATGACTTTTTGCGTAGAAATTTGAATTTAGGTATTAATCAAGCAATACATTTTTTGTTCTTTCGACTTGAAAAGTATATTCAAGGTTTCCAGTAGGAATACTGACTTTTTTTATCACAAACAGAATGCAATTTTTTATTGAACGATACATTGTATAAATTAATAATTAATTAATAATTATGTATAAATTAATTTATAATTAATTTATAACAATAAATAATTTAACCTTCCAATAAAATGTACGTTTACAACATAAAACAAAATGTTAAATGTTATCGAACAACATGGAGGTGAATAAATAAGGTCAGGATTTGTATTTTGGGATCATTATCATGTTAAATAATGCATTTCCTTTATCCGGGATCTTGTCCTTTCTGTCATGACCCACAGCTCCTGACCATAGGTGAGAGTAGGAACGTAGATTGACCGGTAAATCGAGAGAATTCGCCCTGCGGCTCAGCTCCTTCTTCACCACGACAGACCGGTACAGCGACCGCATTACTGCAGAAGCTGCACCGATCCGTCTGTCAATCTCCCGTTCCATCCTTCCCTCACTCGTGAACAAGACCCCCAGATACTTGAACTCCTCCACTTGAGGAAGGAACTCTCCACCTACCTGATTCTGTATAGTTATAGTTACAGGCAAAAATATGGAGTTTGTTATTAAATAAATGTTTTATGACTGTCAAGCGGGTGAGCGCGAGGGTGACCGGGGAGAATAGTGAGCTTGATCATTTCCTACACTCGTTTGAGATGAACAAATCGTTTAAATTCGTAAAATTTAAGGTTGAAGGGTTTATTATGGCTGCCTCCAAAGAAGTTAAAGTATTTTAAATACACTATTAATAGTTAACTAGCACTTGTGTCTAATTTACGGAATAATTGTCCAAAATGTGAAATAAACATTTATTTCTTATTTATAATAAATAACATTTGGTTTAAAACAGTGAACAGTTTTGATAAATGGGAAGCGCGCATCGCATCGCACCGCACATGGGGCGAGGATTTCTCTGTCACAGTGCCAAACACCGCGCAGCTGTTACCTGTGTGATCCGATCCAGAGAACAGCCGACCGTGATCACAACTTCGATGTTTGGTTTTAAAATATATGAAGACTTGCATCGTTTACGCATCGAGTCTATTTTGCTGTACGTCAAGTCGCAAGTCTTTTCTGATTGAATCAAATTTGATGTCAACATCATGCTCTCAAATCTGATAATTATCATTATAAATAAACTCTCTATCAGCTCAAATCAGATGAAAAAACAATGTTTTGCAGAATTAACTGTAGGCACTTTCATACATGAAGAATAAAGAGTTTAAGAGTTTAAGAATAAGAAACGGAATTACCTGCTCAACGGCGTCTCCGGAGTAAGTCTGACTTGTAATTGTGAGGAAAATGTATATGTTACAGTGACGTATTAGTGGGTGAAACCCTGCCTGCAGCAAAGCACACAAAAGGAAGAATGGTCAATATTAGGATAAAGATAAGTGCAGAATATTTAGTTTTTTTTAATTGTTGTAATTAAATCGCACCTCTTATTCAACAGCAAGACCCAACAAGCAATTTCGCGTCTAAAATGCGACTACATTTGTACGTCTAGACGGTGAATGTGTGTACATAAAACAGGACTAAATTTTGGCTGTCAGTGAAAATCTAATAGACGTCTAACCATAGCCCAAGAATAGACCATCATCAATTAGACAGCTAATAAACATTTACGTCATCTAATAGAAAACAAAACAATGGCGAACTAATTATTTGTATTCATAAAAACAAATTAAAACTTTTATTAAGAAAAAGAACATTTAACAACTCGGGAATGAAATAAGCAAAACAAAATGTTATGTATAAAATATAGTTACAGTAAATATTATTGATTATGATAACGATAAAAATATGAAAAATTGCCCAAGAGCAATTTAAGATAAAAAAATTAAAGAATGTCAAAAACGTAATACAAATCAATAGCGAAATGAAAAGGTTAACCCTTTTGTTGGTTTACTTATTTTAACAAACAAACCCGCAACCAACAGTGAACTTTAAGGAAAATATGAATAGTTGGTTTAATTTCTTCATCCCCTCCCATCTTCTCCCTGTCGCCCGTATTTATTGTTTCTCCAGAAAACAAAAGACCACAGAACAATGAACCTCAAACAGAGAACATGACACCAAAAACGAGTGACGGTTTGTGAAACAGGTTAGGGCTACTCACAAATCGTTGCTTTTTGTGAGAGTGGCAGAAGCTGAATGATTGGTGGGAGGACCAACAGCTTTTGAAACGGGTTTGTTGGAGGAACAGTTGACCGGCGGATTAATGGGATTGTGCAGAGATGACCAGGACAGGCGCCAAATAAAAGCGCGTCCCCCTGGCTAAATTCCGAATTAAAAACACTTCATTCCCAAAACGGTTTACGCTCGCTGAGGTTGTTTTTCATTTTTGCGAAAAATGCGCATAATGGGAGATGGAAACGCACTGGCCGAATAAATTCCTCCAAAAAGTCACGTAACTGCACTATGTGACGGCGTAACATGTCCTGACGAGTATTGATCTTGTAACACTGCACAGAAATGTTGTTATGCTCATTCTTAAATCCCTGAGCAAAGTCGTCAAAGTATTTCTCTAATTAGACCTGTCACGACTGTGTTACCCAAGCAGCAGGCGCACCCACAGCACCGCATTTATTGTGTTTCGTACTCGTCTGCTTGCGCAAGAACTATTATATAGGAAAATTATTATATTCAGTGGCTTCTCTAACTTTTCTTACTTATATTTAGTGGCAGTCTATTAGGAAGTGACTGTTGACTGGATGGAATCGGTAAATGTTTTAAGCGATATTCGAATTTTGCGCATAAACTAATTCAGCAACTTTCGACGGAAACCATATGAACCAACCGACCCGTTTCATATTTCACCAGTTCAGTTTAAGACGGCTGTCATCTTTTGGAGAGTGAATGCAAAGTCTTGTTTATCCTCATAATCTTTCAGTTGGTGGTCTGATTTGACTAAGACCGCCCAAATGTAGACACAAGTAAGGTGGGCGTACCTGTCAGTACACTTGAGGAGGAACCTGATGTTCCAAATATGGTCAGAGGCGTTACATTTCTGTCACACGCTTGCAGTATTCCACCAATCACTACGCACTGAGATGGCCAAATTCTGCGCAGAATCGATCCACGGTGATCAGCGCAAGATGCATGCTGGTTAGAGATTGTTCGACTTGATGCGGCGCCAAGATCCGACAGGCGGATCACGTAAATGATTCATATTCGTTTAAACATTTAAAAAAAATATTGCGGCGCAGCACCAAGTCGAACAAGTCTTCTGTCTTGCCTGCGCTGTTTTCTCTTCTTCTTCTTGTTTGTTGCAAGACGGATGTCATGATACACTGCTTTGCGAGAGGGCGGATGTGAAGTGACGTCATTGTGAAAAGGGCCTATAGGGGCTGGCTGCAGCCGATGGGGCAAGTGAAGCTATCTACACATAAGCGGAAATACGTCACCTCCACTCGAAGCCCGAGCGGAATACGTCACCTAATTCTGACCTCAAGCCGGAAGTAATTTATGAAACGGCGCTGTTTAAATGTTATTAAATACCTTTAATGTTACTAAATCCAGACATTGCTTCCAGTTTTGTATTTAGAACTTAAACATTATAATAGTTAGCAGTGAAAAGTAAATGAAACATCAAATAAATAAATTTTTATACAAATGAAAAATGGGAATACCAATTATTTAGGAATTTTATATTTAAAGCAAAATAACATGCAAAACAACCACAGTAAAATGTTGAATAATTTCCACAAATTAAGTTTGAATTGTTTTGAGTAAAAAACACAAACTATATTTACAAAACAAATCAACTGCAAGTAACAGTAAATAAATCCTTCTTCTTCTTTTCTTTCAATGGCGGGTCGCAACCAACATGTTTAGATGTATATCGCCACCAACATGTTTATTCATCCTTTTTGCGTAATTTCACGGAAGCCGTATGCGTCGTGCTTGCATTGCACGTTAAGACAGCGTCAGTCTGCAAGTAGTGTGGGGATGCTGAGATAAAATCACCCGAGTCAATGTTCGAACTTCGGAGAGCTCAGCGACGCCATTTTGCCCCTTCTTTATTATGGAGTGGAGGTGATGTATTTCCATTTTCGATCGGTTTCCGGGATATAGGAAGGAGAACGGAGGAACGAAGAAACGAGGAGGTATGTTGAGAAGCTCCCATGAACTTGTACCATTGACAACACCCACCTCATCTGTTGCTATAGCAGTATTCACTGATTCTTTGGCACACCTTTGGCACTGTTTCATTGTCCTTTCTTTGCTTAGCTTTGTTTGTGTAACTCTGCCGTTGGTGAGTGTCATGATGAAGTTGGTTCGTGTCAAGTCTTGTGTTTTTGTATTGACAATGTACCTTTATTTAACTGTACATTGTTTTTTCAATGTGCCTTCATTGCCCTGATTGTTACAAACTTGAGGCTTAAGGACAGTATGAGCTGTAACATAACTGACTTGTCTTGACATATTATATGCAGGGTCAACAATCTCTCTCTGAATGTGGAGAAGACGAAGGAGATTGTTGTTGACTTCAGGAGAGCGCACACTCAGCATGCTCCTCTGACCATCAACGGTGCGACTGTGGAGAGAGCGAGCAGCACTAAGTTTCTGGGTGTGCACATCACAGAGGACCTCTCCTGGACTAACAACACTGCAGCACTGGCCAAGAAAGCACAGCAACGTCTCTACTTCCTCCGCAAACTCAGAAGAGCCAGAGCCCCGACCCCCATCATGTGCACTTTCTACAGAGGCACCATCGAGAGTATCCTGACTAGCTGCATCACTGTGTGGTATGGCGCCTGCAATGCGTCCTGCCGCAAGTCCCTTCAACGGATAGTGAGAGCAGCTGAGAAGATCGTTGGTGTCTCTCTCCCCCCCCTCCAGGACATCTACAGCACCCGTCTCACCCGCAAAGCCCTCAGCATTGCAGGTGATCCCACCCACCCGACACACAGCTTCTTCAGTCTGCTGCCATCAGGGAGGAGACTGCGGAGTCTCCAGGCGAGGACCAGCAGACTGAAGGACAGCTTCATCCATCAGGCTGTCAGGAAGCTGAACTCCCTCCCGTCCTTGCCCCCCCTCCCCTCTTTAACCCCAAGCAACACTGAACTCTGACACTACGACCCCCCCCCCTTTACAATCTGTGACCCGCACCAGTCACTTTGTCCTCACTTGCAGCAATGATCTCTACCTCATCCAGCATTGTCTGAAATCTACCTCTTCTGACAGTCTGATAAAAGACTGTTCTTTTTTTTCTTAAACACGTCATATTTCTGGCTTAGGCTAAGCTCTGTCTGCAAAACTGGCCCAAAGTCTATAGTATGCCAAGTGAGATGCAAATTTATGAAAATGTTGGCCAAGTAAATTTACATTACCCTCCTATCCTGTTTGGCATGGACCTGTCTCAACACTGTTCATGTCTAACCTTCAGTTTCCACCTTACTATCACAAACTTCAATGGTGGCAGCCGCCAAATAAAATTTGAAGTTAGTTAAATCAAATTGTTCGGGTGCCAGACGAGACAACATTTGCCACGGGAAATTATTTATACTGTATTTTTGAAGAGTTTATTTCCAAAAAATATATTTTTTAGACAACTTTTACTGTAAATTAAATTTCATTCTGCTTAATATAGCACATACCTTGTACTACAATAGTCCATTCTTATTTTTCACTTGTACATATTTAAATACACACATAGCTTTACTCTCTATATCTTATGTTTATTGTATTTTATTTCTTCATTTTTAATACCCATAGGCCCTTATTTAAATCATCTGTGTACTGTACTCTATTGTGTTATGGTCTCTGTGTACTGTTGTTGCTGTTTCTGGTTACGGACTCCAGTCACCAAAACAAATTTCTTGTATGTGCAAACACACTTGGAAATAAAGCTCTTTCTGATTCCGATCCTGATTCTAATGTCAAGCAAACTGATGTTGGTTTGTTTTGATTCAAACAATACACCAAATTAACACAATAAATCACAACAAAGGCATAACATCCTAAAAAACGTTTTTGAAACATTTTTGAAACATAAAAAAACAGAGTTATCTCATATTGGAAACAAACTCATCCTTTATACACTACCTGGATCAAGCTTCAAATAATAAAACACACATACACAATATGTTCAAATGACAAACAACATACTCACAACATTTAGACTTAAGTCAGAAGTATGTTTTTTGAGAAAGCAAGAAACCATCAAAGAGGAAGACAAAAACGTTTTTTCAGCAGCTATATAATTTTGTAGATTTAAAAGGATGAAGTCAAATTACTGAAATACTTGCAGCGTTGAACCGGATCGGAGTCTTGTCACAACCAGCAAACAATGCAGATCCAGTTTCCTCTGGATTTTGCCAATCACACCCGTTTTTAGGTACCAAACACGTTTGCTTTCCTTCACCTCACACTTCACCTTCTGGTTCTCTTGTACATCGTTTCCCTCGTCCTTCTGATTTGGGGGCAGGCTTTAAAAGGCAGTTTGTTTGGTTTTACTGCTCCGCCACAGTTAACCTGCCTGGCAGTCTTTCTTGAGTGGAACACAAAAGAAGATATTTTATGAAATCTCTCAGAGATTTTGCCTTTATAAAATGAAGACAATAAGGGTGTGTGCTGTTTGATTATGAAATATGTCTTCTGTTCGAAATGAGAAAAATCTGTAAATTAAAGACTTTATTTCATCTTTATTGTTACATTAATAACACTCTCTTTGTTAATCATTCATGAGTGCATATATAAAGGATTTTGTATTAATTTACAAACGTATTGTAAATCATTAATCATTTATCTTTAAACAAACTTGTCACGCGATCTGTATAAAGGACCAAATAGCAGAGGAATTCAAGTAATGATTAATTTTTTTATGATAGATAACTTATACTACAATGTATATAAATGTTTTAGATCATAAGAGATGAAAACTCCCAGCCAGCCTTGTGAAAGTCAGACTAGAGACACTGCCAGCAATCTATATAAGTGTAACGGGTGCTTGATAAAACTGCACAAATGTTCATTGTTCATTTTTAGAGTTAACTATCAATAATATGCGCAACTTGCACTCAGTGTGACCCAGTGTGTGAAAATAGGTTTCAAATAGTTATTAGTGACGAGCAGAGTTTGATTGTTATAATTGATTTCAATATGCTTTACAGAAAGAATATTTGACATTAGCTTAGTCAACTAAATCAAAATCTAAAAATGATAGGATATTCTTTATATTATGTTGGTTTCCCTGCTGAAAAAACAACAGAAACCTGCCCAAAACATAAGAGCTGCAGATGGGAATCAATAGAACACCAATTAATGCCCAAAAGTTAAAAACAATTGTTATAGAATTTTTTATATTTGTGGTTCAAAATGGTATTTTAATGGAAACCACTGGAATGTATGTAATACTATTTTTAGGTGGATTTATGTAGAAATATTATATCACAAATAAATACTTTATTGCTGGGTTTTTGTCATGATTCTGCCTAATCATGTCATGTCTTTCTTGATTGTGTGGCAGAGTCATGACAAAGCCTTAGGTTTTGTGTGGAGAGAAAGATATAATGGTCGATCATGACAGAATATGCGTTCTCTCCGGTCTCGTCTGTTGCCCCGCCCCTCTCGTTCCTCATATAATGCCCTCGTGTTCTCTGTCCGCAACCATGACTTTAGGGATTGTAAACATCTACCATCTAACAAAACTTGATGTGCGCACGCGATAGGTCGCGTTCCAAAACGTGTCTTGTGCCCTTGAAAGTAACTGCAGGAAAAGTACTACACCACGTGAGTTGTCATCTCAGATAAGGAAATAAAGATGTTGTTTTTTATAACCGCATTCATTATGTATTATCTAAACAGCTATATTTACGAAAACAGGTGTTCATTTCCTTCCAGAACTTCCACTTCAAACTGGGGGACTGTGGGTGTGTAAATTAACAGCAATTTCATTCAACGTATTAGGGAATATAAAATACAATTAAAACGACAATGTCGCTTTTAATTAAATATCATGAAAAGGCAGAGGTGGGACCAAGTCATGGGACCAAGTCAAAGTGGGACTTTGCATGTCACAAGTAAGTCTCAAGTCTTTGCATGCAAGTCTCGAGTCAAGTCCTGAGTCAAGACAATCAAGTCCAAGTCGAGTCCAAGTCCTCTTCAAGTTAAAACTTCAAGTCTTTAACAAGTCATTAGTTCTCTTTTCCCAAACCAGTTTCACTGTATTAAATAGTAGATTTATATTAATTTATGTCAGAAAGGCTTCACAATGTTTTATATGAGATAACTAAGGGCACTGTGGACGTCACACACCTGACTGAAGATAAGCTTATAGATAATAGCTGTATGAGATACACCAGCTATTCTAACCATTCTAATTGTGGGTCTGAAATTTATAACCGTAATATTACTGTACTGTATGTAGTATATATTATAATATACGGTAGAACATTGAATTTAGGTATTACTTAAGTTATAAAACGGTTGTTCTTTTATCTTGAATAGTATATTCAAGGTTTCCAGTAGGAATACTAATTTTTTCATACTAATCACAAACACAATGCAATTTTCATTAAACGATACATTGTATAAATGAAAGTATTTTTTGTTATAAATTAATTATTAACTTTCCAATAAAATTTAAGTTTACAATATAAATCATAAAATGTTATGAACATTTGATTTTTATTTTGCGATAAATTATCATGATAAATAACGGATTGGCTATAAAAATGGTATGAGAACCCATGTGACTTAATAATTGGACCCAGGGAGGTGGTAAATATAGAAAAGAGGGGACGTTAAGCGGAGGGTGGTTACCTTTCGCAAAGTGCATTTAAATCCTTTAACGCACGCTAGCCGTGGATTATCCCGTTTATACCATGGTCATTTGCCAAGTTAAAGTTTTTATTGATGTTTGTCATTTTTTTCGTCAGCTAATTTCAAACGTTGATCAAACTGACTGGATGCACACCTTCCAGCCAATCGGAATCGAGTATTCAAACAGACCATGGTATAAAGATAAATATAACAGCTGAATGTTTTTTAACACAATGTAAATATTGCACTGGTAATTTTCAGTGTGTATTATAGTTGCGTTAGTATAGCGGGATCCATTGCCTTTGCCCAGGACCCAGATCCTACGCCCCTTAATACAGAAAAAACAAAAGCATCCACATTTCAATGTGTCCCCTCCCTTTTTGAAATGATAATGAACAAAATCATCACAACCTCTCCATTCGACTGGGTTCATCAACCGTCACACCTTCCAGGACCGTCAGAAACCTCGGAGTAGAAACTGATGATCAGCTTCCCAAACTTTTCAGCCCGCGAGCCCCAAAATAACAGTGCCAGGGACTCAGAGGTGGCTAAATTATACAAACATTGCGCGCAACTGCACTAATAGAGAATGTGAAGCTGACGTCACGTCCTATGTTGCATGTTGCAGTGGCGCCGCCATCTTGGGTTGATATGTAGCGTTACTTGTTTTGTTTGATATATGGAGAAATTGAAAGTGAAAGAACCAGGAACGACTCTACGTAATGCTATTGGAGTTTTTTACACAGCAAGTCCGACCTACATAGTTATATTTCCTAATCAAACAGGAAAAACAAAACACTGTATTAAACACACTAGCAGCCATCCTACCAAGATGGTGCAACATTCAACGCAGCGTGACGTCCATTAACAAGCTCGATTAGGTCCATCCAAACACTGACAAAACAAAAGAACACAGTCTAACATAATATGACCTTATAGTTATTTGATCATTATTTTTCTTATATTACTTATTTTAAACCATGAACTATTCCTACAGAGTGTCAAATTTCATCAAACTGATTGGAGTGCTGATGGATGTGCCTTTTTTGGTACCTGAGGAGGATGGCCTTTCTGTCTACGGCGCTTCTCCACCCTCCTCCGCTGGTTTCCCTGCGTTGTCTTTGGTCGTTATTAACCAACGTTTCATTTCGACAAATATAAATATCCTAAATTAAAAGCCTGAAAATAATGTTTGTGCACATATGGGAATGCTTAACGTGGTGATGCAGATTGACTTGCTGCACTCACCTCCTACCTCTCCGGCAGATCCTTCAGGGTGTCATGGTGGGGTTCGCTGTCCTCTGCTCACCACGTGATCGCTGGGTTCCCTCAGGGATCGGTGCTTGGACCGCTGCTTTTTTTTCATCTACACGACATCCTTGGGACCCATCATATGGGCACACGCCTTCTCGTATTACTGTTTTGCTTTCGACACCCAGATCTACATCTCGTTTCACCCAGACGATACCACGGTAGCAGCTCGCATTACAGCCTGCCTAGAAGACATCTCAGCTTGGATGAAAGAGCATCACATCCAGCTGAACCCTACCAAGACAGAAGTACTCGTGTTTCCGGCACACCCCACGGTGCAACTCGATCTCAGCATCCAACTTGGCAATACCACAATCACTCCTTCCAAAACAGCTAGGAACCTCTGAGTCATATTTGATGAACAGCTGTCCTTCAATGATCACATCGCAAAGACAACACGGTCATGCCGATACGCCTTATTCAACATTAGAAAGGTCAGACCCTATCTCACTGAGCATGTGGCACAACTCCTTGTCGAGGCCCTGGTCATCTCGAGGTTGGACTACTGCAATGCTCTCCTTGTCTTGTCTGCAACGGCCTTGGTCTTCCTGCAAAGGCTATCAAACCGCTCCAGCTGGTTCAGAACGCAGCAGCACGCCTCGTCTTTCAACAGCCCAAATGGGCTCATGTGACATGTGATTTTTCCATGTTTAAATGCTAAAATCGGGTCTCCTTTGCATCTGCCAACTCAGAAAACGTGAAAAATGACAAATCATTAACTTTTTTATGTGAGCCTATCTCTGCAAGCCTGTGAGAAAACGAGCACTTCAGAAATCGCTCTCTTAATGACGCAAGCAGCCATTCTTATTATAATATTTCCGCCCCTTGTTCTGAACGTATCCACCCATTGCGCCGCCGCTATTTTTGTTTTCACATGTGTGAAGTTCCAACACCATGGCAAAAGTAGCAAAGCGTTTCAGAAAGTGAGGTATGTCAAAACCGAGAAAGTGGGGTAACTCAAGCCCGCTTCTAAAGGAGAGGTCACTTACACTCAGAGTATAAACCCAGAGTTTATTTCGATCTCCAACCCTTTTAAAGCGCAAGTGGTGTAACTCATTCATTAATAAATCATTCATATGTGCTTTTATAGAGAATTCAGAAAAGCATTCATTCATTCATAGGGATGTACTTTGATTTCAAGAGAGCGATTTAGGACCCGAGTGGAATTTTGTCATTTCTCTGTGCATTTTTATTAATTCTGTACCGTTTTTCTTTACAGTGAATTAGATATAATATATATCTCATCCATCCTTACATCAATAACATCTGCCACCCTACGTGCATTACATCAGAGCATAATTTTCTATGGACAATGAGAAATGACTTATTAAAGTGTACAAATAAAGTGACTGAATAAAGAAATTAATAAATACAGACATTTGCAGAAATAAAGCGATAAAGGTAATAAACAATTAATTTTGACGTGCAGTCATTCCAACTTAAATCTGCTCAGAGCAGGGTTTGAACCGGTAATCAGTCTGACTTTGCACGAGAGTTTGACGACCAACAGGTGTCCTATACACCATGACGTCTCATTTCACGTAACTAGACCACTCATGGCAAGTGAGAACATCCTACGTTTTTTTTCATAAAAACTAATTTCATTCATCTAATGATTATTTCTTAATTGTTACAAATATCTATTTATTAATTTAAACCAAAGTCATTTTCAGCACATCGGTAAATCCACTGTATCCACTCAAGTACTTTCTGCCACAAAGTTGCTTTTTTTTGGTGCCGTTGCCATGGTGAATCGTAATATTGGAGCCCCATTGATGATGGCTTTTTATAGTCATGGTGCGCGCGCTTAACCCAGGGTAAGTCTACCCAGAGTAAATTGAACTAACTCAAATCAGCTGTTCTGAAACCAAAAACACAAAGTTTCTAATTTCGAAGTAAACCAACTCTGAGTTCAAGGTTTAATCTAGAGTTGGTTAGACCTCCTTATTGAAACGGCCCCTGTTGTGATGTTGGCTGCACTGACCAACACAGAACAATGTTCCCAGCCTCACGGGAGACAAGAGAGTGATGGATTTATTTAGTTTTCAATGGAAATCATCCACATGAACGAGGCAAAGCTGCAAATAAAGAGACTGAAGAACCGGTATTTTTTAAGTAAGAGCTCAGGGACCTGTGGCAACTTAAAAGTAGATCAAATGTCACTGTGACACGTTTGTCCGTTCACTATTATAAAGCAATGTCTGTGGCTTGTAAACAAGCGACGGGATTGTCCTGTGTAGCGATAATTTGACTTTGTCTTGAGTATCTTCACCTTAGAAAACGTCTCGGTTACGTATGTAACCTCGGTTCCCTGATGGAGGGAACGAGACGTTGTGTCGAAGACGACAGATGGGGTTCGCTCTTGGGAACCTATCAGCTCTGACTACTTTAGAAAAGGCCAATGAAAATTGGCGAATGAAATTTGCATGCCGAGCTCCGCCCCCGGAAATCCGGTATAAAAGGAAGCCGGCGTGCTTCATTCACTCACCGTTTGTTCTGAAGAGCCTGAGAGCCTCTCACGACTGCTGCAGAGGGCGATAGGCGTTAGTGGCATAAGGGACACAACGTCTCGTTCCCTCCATCAGGGAACCGAGGTTACATACGTAACCGAGACGTTCCCTTTCTGTCGGTCTCTCGACGTTGTGTCAAAGACGACAGATGGGGTTCTCTATGGAAAACGCCACAACGCCTATCGCGTCACAATCTCTAACGAAGCGACGGTAACAGGCCTGGGCGTGTCAACTCGAGGCT
The DNA here is from genome assembly GCA_006030095.1 of Triplophysa siluroides. Taxonomy (NCBI): domain Eukaryota; kingdom Metazoa; phylum Chordata; class Actinopteri; order Cypriniformes; family Nemacheilidae; genus Triplophysa; species Triplophysa siluroides. Next base: position 735,788 of record VCII01000713.1, read on the forward strand.
TTCGCGAAACTGCAACCTTCCAGTGTGATGGGTCGGGGTCCCAGAGCTTCCAATGAAAGATGGGAGTACCCTGACCAGTTACCTTTCACGGACGGGGCCTTTACTCTCTTGCTGGCGAGAGGCCGTCCGGATTGGGTACCACCGGGTAGCGCACTCCTTAATCAGGGATGCGCTGCAGAGGCCACCTCCTACCCGTGGGGAGGAATATGGTGGAAAAGGTATGGTCTCGTCCTTGGAGGAGAACGCATGGAACGTGCGGACTAAGTAGTTAACCGCGAGGTGGAGGTCCACCTAGGGGAGGTCATGGGTTACCAGGAGTGGGAACCAGCTCATGAGGATACATCAGACGGAACAGCCCACGGGGGGGTGTTACGGACGTCCGGTAGCACTAGGTCCGGTTAGAGCCAGGGATGGCTCACATGATATCCCGGCCTAAGGGGGAAGGCTGCTCTGCCCAGCCAACTCCCAGGTGGTGCTTGCTTAGTGATGGATACTAAGTGATGGCCTATTCTTAACCAAGGGTTGGGTAAGAAGGGAAGCGGAAAGGTACCTGTCCTTAACCGGGGTAGGGTAAGGAGAGAGGTAGATAGCACACTAACCCAACCTCCTAGAGGGTGGGGTGATGCTTTCGCAGGCATACGCCCAGCCGGCCGCCAGTCCTACATGTTGCCACGCAGGACGTGGTCTGATACCGGGTTTACGCGGAGGTTGTAGAACCTCGCGAAGGTGTTGGGCGTAGCCCAACCCGCAGCTCTACAGATGTCTGCCAGAGAGGCGCCCCTGGCCAAAGCCCAGGAGGTGGCTATACCCCGAGTGGAGTGAGCCCTAACCTCTAGAGGGCATGGGCGATCTTGGGATCGGTACGCTACCCTGATGGCGTCCACGATCCAGTGCGCCAGTCTCTGTGTGGAGACAGCCCTCCCCTTCTGCTGACCTCCAAAACAGACAAAGAGCTGGTCAGAGCTCCTAAAGCTCTGCGTGCGGTCCAAGTAGAGGCGCAGTGTGCGTACTGGACACAACACTGATGGGGTTGGGTCTTCCTCCCCAAGGGGGAGCGCCTGCAAGTTCACCACTTGGTCCCGAAAGGGAGTAGTGGGAACTTTGGGCACGTATCCGGGTCTGGGTCTCAGGATCACGTGAGAGTGACCAGGCCCGAATTCAAGGCAGTCCGGGGACACGGAGAATGCCTGTAGGTCCCCTACCCTCTTGAAGGAAGCGAGCGCCAGAAGGAGGGCCGTCTTACCCGAAAGGTGGGGAAGATCGGAACCTCCCAGGGGCTCGAAGGGGGGGCCAGAGAGGCCCGCCAGGACCACATTGAGGTCCCAAGAGGGTACGGAGCGGAGACGAGGCGGATTCCGCCTTCTCGCGCCCCTTAGGAACCTGGCGATCAGGTCGTGCTGTCCTAGAGACTTACCATCAACTGAGTCGTGAAGAGTGGCGATAGCGGCTACATACACCTTCAGTGTGGCAGGGGAGATGTTCGTCTCCAGTCTCTCCTGTAGAAAGGACAGCACGGTCCCGATCGAGCATCTCCGCGGGTCTTCTCGGCGTGAGACACCAGGACGAGAAGAGGCGCCATTTGTAGGCGTAGAGCCGCCTAGTGGATGGAGCCCTAGCCTGAGTGATGGTCTCCACCACGGAGGGGGGAAGCCCACTCAGGATCTCCTCGTCCCGTCCAGGGACCAGACATGGAGGTTCCAGAGGTCTGGCCTGGGATGCCAGAACGCGCCCTTCCCCTGAGAAAGCAGGTCCTCTGTCAGGGAATCGGCCAGGGGGGGCTATTGTCAGAAGCATTAGCTCTGAGAACCAAGTCCGGTTGGGCCAGTAAGGCGCAACTAGTAGCACTTGGTGCTCCTCTTCCCTGACCTTGCACAGGATCTGTGCGATGAGGCTCACTGGGGGGAAGGCGTACTTCCGCTTGTCCCGCGGCCAGCTGCGCAAGGGCATCCGTGCCGAGGGGCCTCGGACAGGGAGTACCAAAGCGGGCAATGGGTGGTGTCCTGGGAGGCGAACAGGTCTACCTGTGCCTGCCCGAACAGCGCCCAAATGAGCTGGACTGCGCGGGGATGGAGTCGCCACTCTCCTCGACTGATGAGAGAGCGCGTCGGCTGTCTGGTTCAGGTCGCCTGGGATGTACGTGGCCCGCAGGGAGCGGGTCACCTGCTGACTCCAGAGGAGGAGGCGTCGAGCAAGTCGTGAAAGTTGCCGTGAGCGCATGCCACCCTGACTGTTGATGTACGCCACAGCAGCTGTGTTGTCGAGGCGGACAAGCACATGCCTGTCCTGTACGAGAGGCTGCAGCCGTTTTAGTGCCAGCAACACAGTCCACAACTCTAGGCAGTTGATATGCCAGCGCAGGCGGGGGCCCGTCCAACGCCCCGCTACTGCGTGCTCGTTGCACACTGCACCCCAACCCTGCAGGGAGGCATCGGTCGTCACCACGACATACCTCGTAACCTGCCCAAGAGGGACACCAGTCCGAAGGAAGGCCATGGAAGACCAGGGTTTCAGGGTGCGTCGGCAGAGAGGCGTGATCACCATACGCCTGCTGCCGGTGTGCCACGCTCTCCTCGGAACTCGACTCTGTAGCCAGTGTTGAAGCGGTCTCATGTGCATCAACCCGAGGGGTATTACCCCCGCCGAGGACGCCATGTTCCCCAGGAGCCTCTGAAACTGTTTCAGGGAGACCGTGGACTGCCTGAAGAGATCCAGGCAGTTCAACACTGACTGGGCGCGCTCTGCGGACAGTTGCGCTACCATGGTGACAGAGTTGAGTTCCATCCCGAGAAAGAGGATGCTCTGCACCGGGGAGAGCTTGCTCTTGTCTCGGTTGACCTGAAGCCCCAATCGATCTAGGTGCCGGAGCACCATGTCTCTCTGTGTACACAACAGCTCTCGCGAGTGTGCCAAGATAAGCCAGTCGTCGAGATAGTTGAGTATCCGCACGCCTCTCTCCCCGAGGGCGGCCTCCACGATCTTCGTAAAGACCCGTGGGGACAGGGACAGACCGAAAGGGAGGACTCTGTACTGATATGCCCGCCCCTCGAACGCGAACCGTAGGAACGGCCGGTGACGAGGGTGAATCGAGACATGAAAGTAAGCGTCCTTCAGGTCGATTGCCACGAACCAGTCCTGACACCGGATGGATGCCAGGATGCGCCTCTGCGTGAGCATCCTGAACGGCAGCTTGTGAAGGTGCTTGTTCAGGGTACGCAGATCTAGGATGGGGCGCAGCCCGCCGCCTTTCTTGGGGACGATGAAGTATGGGCTGTAAAACCCTGTGGACATCTTGGCCTGGGGAACGAGCTCGATAGCCTGTTTCGCCAGAAGGGTGGCGACCTCTGCCCGAAGTACGGGAGCGTCCCTGCCTCTGACTGAGGTAAAGAGGACGCCCACGAAACCTGGGAGGGTTTCTGGCGAACTGGATCGTCCTCCTCAGCCACCGAGACAGTGTGGGAAGCTCTAGCCAGGCGCCCAGGGACTGTGACAGGGGGACCAAGGGGACGATCTGCTTCACCATTCCCGCGGGGGGTGGTTCGTTGGCTGACGGGGCCAGCGTCTTCTCGACGGGGGGTGGGCCCCGGAGGAGAGACTGGCTCCGTCGACTTACCTGCCTGGCGAGACAGCCGTACGCACTGTCGTGTAGAGAGTGGTGATGGCTGCCTTGAATACTCGACCTCAAGTCGCGCCCAGACGTAAGGTCGGTCTGCCAGGCACAGTCCAGGGGAGTGTGCTGACGGCATAGAGGAACACCCAGGGAGGAAACAAGCTCTTTTATTGAGGATGTGGGCGCCAGGCCCTGAAAAGGGCCCGGCTGTGGGGACGGGGCAGGGACCGTCCCTGACCGACTTCTCAGAGATGGTACTGTGATGGTCGGGCCCGATGGTATCCTCCCTGGGGTCTTCCCGTCAGGGGCGCTTCCTCCGGGAAGGTTGCTGACGGGGTGGTGGTCTCCCCTTCGATCTCCACTTCCGGGGTGTAGCCTGAGTCGGGGTCACGGGAACCGGAGCGGGTGTCGAAGGGGGCCTGGGCTGCTGGGAAGCAGACGTCGCTCGAGAACTCGGAGGCCTACGGGCGGCCGAGTCGCGGCGAGGAAGAATATGGCTGATAGCCTCTGTCTGCTTCTTCACCGTCGAGAACTGCTGCGCGAAGTCCTCGACGGTGTCACCAAACAGCCCCCCCTGCGAGATGGGTGCGTCGAGAAAGCGGACTTTCTCGGCGTCACATCTGCGCAAGGTTAAGCCAGAGGTGCCTCTCTTGAACCACTAGCGTGGACATCGTCCGACCCAGGGCCCGCGCCGTCACCTTGGTCGCCCTTAGAGCGAGGTCAGTGGCGGCGCGGAGTTCCTGCATAACACCCGGGTCGGCCTTACCCTCGTGGAGCTGCAGGATGGCCATGGCGTGGAGGGAGGAGGCGGCCTGGCCCGCAGCAACGTAAGCCTTCGACACCAGGGATGCCGAAGTCTTACATGCTTTGGACGGAAGGCGCGGTCGATTCCTCCAGGTGGCAGCTGTCTGCGAGCACAGGTGTGCTGCGACAGCACGTTCCACCTGGGGGACGTCGACGTAGCCTTTGGCCGCCCCACCATCGAGGGAAGTAAGGGAGCGGGAGCTGGTCTGACTGGAACGAGCCGTAAGCGGGGCGCTCCAAGTCCGACACAGCTCCTCATGCACTTCCGGGAAAAATGGTACCGGGGGTGGGCGCGGTTTTGCACCGCGCTCCGACCCCAGATACCAAGTGTCTAGCCGCGAGCGTTGGGGTGGAGGCAGTGGAGTACACTGCAGCCCAATGCCCGCGGCCGCCCGGGTAAGCATGGCTGACATCTCGACATCTGCTTCCTCCAGCGCTCGACCCCCCGTGGGAGGGAGCTGCTCGGATTCGTCAATGTCTGATGCCAGCAAGTCTCCCTCCGATGCTGCGAGTGACATCTCATCTTCATCACGCATCGTTTCCGAGTACGTCAGTGAGGATCCGGACGGTATGCCACCGTCGGTTGGGGAACGGTCAGACGGGCGAAACGGGGAGCCGGCGGCCCGTGAGCGTTTAGCTGACGGGTTTGCGCCTGCTGAAGTCCCCACATCACCAACGCTGCTAACCTTCGCGGACAGCAGGGCCTTGGCCCCCGTCGTCGCGAGTTGGGTAGCGAGCGAAGTGGTGGCTGTTTCCCGTAGGAAGACAGCCACCCGTGACCGCAACGTCTGAATGACCATCCGCTCGCAGTGCGAGCAAGATGAGTCTATGAAAGCTGCTTCGGCATGCTGGACGCCCAGACACCTAACGCAGCTAACATGTCCGTCCCCCTCCTCGATGAGAGCACCGCACCCAAGAGAACAGCGGGACATGCCGCTGGAGAAATAGCCCAGCCCTGAAAAGGGCCTTTTGGAAAAAAACTCTCGGACACCACTGGAACCGCCGAGACGCCCAGGGGAAGGTCGCTGCAGGAAGAAGGGACGATCCGCTGCACACACGTCGTAGAACCGGCAATTTGTAGAATGCGTAACACGCTGTCTGTAATCATGAGCGATGGCTCTGAAGAACAAACGGTGAGTGAATGAAGCACGCCGGCTTCCTTTTATACCGGATTTCCGGGGGCGGAGCTCGGCATGCAAATTTCATTCGCCAACTTTCATTGGCCTTTTCTAAAGTAGTCAGAGCTGATAGGTTCCCAAGAGCGAACCCCATCTGTCGTCTTCGACACAACGTCGAGAGACCGACAGAAAGGGAACTGTGTGTATGGTTTGGAAACACGTGGCGCGGTTCTCTCTCCCGAGAGCGGTCGTAACCGGACCAACAGGGACCGGAAGGGCTTCGCGAATGTCCCCAGGGAAAACAGGTGTGCTTATCGAAAACAATGTGTTTGTTCAAAGACGAGACCTTGGTTCTCCTTGGCTTTATGTGACCCTACTTTATTGTTTTGTCGCTGGAAGCACAGGCTCACAGCCCTGGCTGCGTTTTCTGCTAAAAAGGGGGATGGAGACTATCAGCTCACTTGCACTTAAAGAGACACCCACCAAAACAGCGCGTTTCTCCTCACATGCAAAAGGGGGCATGTAGCGCATGGTATATTAAACGATCTGTGGGGTTGTTTTTAGCTGAAACTTCACATACACATTATGTGGACCCCTATGATTTATATTATATTGGTGTAAAACTAGAAAAAAAGAACCCCTTTAAGCCAAAAGCATGCAATAAACCATGAAACATGTACAGGTTAACAACAATTTATTAAAAGTTGTCATTAAAATGTCATTTAAAATACTATAGCTTTGTCCCAAACGACATATTATGCACTTAAACTATGCCCTCAACCATCTAGTATATGAATTTAAGAAGAGTAATATCGTCCCAAATGGAATACTAAACTGTTTTATACTAACCGGAAGTATCGGTTTCCCAGACGAGCGTCAATGACGTCAATCGCACGCCACAATGCGTGTGAATAAAAATATACTAGTGCATTCTTCTTTGTAGTTTTCATCAGTTTTGTTTTGCCCAGCATTAGTTAGTCATCATCAGATTGAAGCGTTATCCCTCTGCAAGAGAGGGTTTTTAACAGCGTCTCATAGCCCCGCCTCCTTTCCGCTACGTAAGCGAAGCTGAGACGTCGAGTGCGTGTTTTTCGTTCGAAAAGTGCGTCATCCGGGTACTTCCAGTGCACTTCTTTTGTGAGGATTTTCAATGTGTACGCACTACTCACACTATTTATACTACAAAATGGCGTAGAATAGTGCATAAGTGCGCGATTTGGGAGGCACCTTATGTGTTTATTTTTGTAAATCTGTCTGCGAGTCTTTCGTCAATGGAACACAATGGAAGATATTTTGAGATGTCTCCGTGGTTTTAGGTCAATGGGGTTAAGTGTTGTCTGATTATCAACATTCTTCAAAATATCTTCTTTTGTGTTCTGAAGAGAGAAAGAAACCTATACAGGGTTGACATGACATGGATAAATTATATTGATTTCTGACCAAAATACCATTTCTCTTCAAACATCACTATTATATATGAGTGTATAATTGAAATAAACAGATCTCTAGAAAGTAAGAAAAAACCTGAACAGTAAAAGCAGATGAAAACATTCAGAATCCCAAATAAACTGTATAGATAACAGTGTTGAAATAATCACAAGAAGAGTTTATAAGATTCATCTTTGTAAAAGTGCACAAGGCCTGTGTGTTTCATCACTCATGTCCTGCATAGTTGAACAGTTTCAAGACATCCAATGATTTCTTCATTTCCTGGCGATGTCATAATTGGCCTCAAACCAATCACACGTGTCCTTGATGGCTGGAAAATAATCACAAACACATATTTTTGCGTGCACAAACACATAAGATCATTGCAGTATCTTGCTTCATTCTGAATTTCGTGAGTTTGAGTGTCAGTGGACACACCCATACCGTGTGACTTAAACGAACTGAAACTGAAACAGCATTCATGTTGTGTTGTGTGTTCACCTGTTTTAAACGGTGTGAATTTGAAGTCTGGCAGGTGTTTGCGTAGCTTGGCGTTACTGGCGGTTTTCTTGAACTGACCGTCTGCTTTGCTGGTGTCAAACTGAGAGTGAGGCGTTAAGAATTCACACGTATGACAGCATACACGGTCATCTCTGCCGCATGCAAACATGAACGCACACAGTCTCAAGACCTTCAGTGGAAAAAATATTTCATTTCTGACAGCAAAAGTATTTCACACATCCGGTCGATAGATCGTAGGATCTGTTGTCATTAAAGGTATATGAATGAATTAAATCTCGCAGTAAGCAGATTTTTGTGAACAGCAATTCATCAATCAAAGACTTCAACCTAATTACATTGACATTTTCCTTACATGTATCCTGACATTCACAATTCATTGATTAATATGTCCTACTATAGTTCAATATGCATTTTACATAACAAGGGAATTGTTTGTATTCAGTATTTTGTCATTGAGATCACATAGGATCATTTAGGTCCAAAAGCAGAGCAGCAGTTTGCAGTCAAAGGGAAAGATGCTGAGCAGCGAAATGCTCGGTTAGAAGTTCAAGAGAATTCAAATTCGTCTAGGTTTTGTAGATAGCCAAATGATCTGCATATCTGAGAATGTTGTGGTTAGCCCATTAAAACAACTATATGATTAGCAAATAATTCAAATGCATCACTTTAATTCTGTTTGTATATTATTTTTAGTTGACCCATATTTAATAGAAATGTAAGTGTCTGCAACTTCTGTAGCTACACAAAAGGGACAGTTCACAAAAAAATGGAAACCTTTTACCTTTATGTAATTTCAAACCCAAAAGCATCATGATCCTTCATGAAAGACAGGGTGCACTTCAATCTGGTAGTATTTGTATGGTTTTAGCAATGGTTATGTAATTTGCACTCACATGTTTTGAAAAGCACATTCTGTATGTAGATCGAGAGAGTCAATTTTTTTGTTTGTTCAGTTTTTGGACCTCTGTATTTCAAAAATGCTGCGTACCGCCCTGTTCAGACCCGTTCAATAGTGTAAAATTAAAATACATTTGACCTTGAACCATGTTAATCATGTGTGCTTTCAAACGTTGTCATTACAGCATTTTAACATTTCCTGTTTTCTTAAATCATTTTATACAATCAGCAGTAGCAAGCCTTAAGTCTTCTAATAATCAACCACAATTTTAAAAGTTATAGAACATTTTAGTTCCCTGGACCCCACTTTGAGAACCCCTGCCATAGACACTTTGATGGTGGGCTAGCCCCCAGAATAAAGTGAAATGATCTAAGTGTCCCACCAAGGTTTTTTTCTCTTTCTAACACGTCCATTTAAAAGTTGCGTGTGTTAATTACCTGCATTAGTGCCACTCTCTCTACAAACAGTGAAGCTGTTAGTTAAGTTACTTTAAAAATAAATAGTGATTTAAGGATACAATGACATCATTCTGGAAGCCAAACGCTTCAACCACAGCCTCTGCAGCATCTTTGATGGACACCTCGTCCTCTTCCCCCACTAGAGAGATGAACAGAGAGATGAAGATGAACAACATGAGGTGACAAATCAAAGACGACTTGTGTCGGTCCGAGCGAGTACCTGACAGTATGATGGGTTCCACCTCATCATATTCCCTCAGAACCCAGAGAAACAGACGAGCCAGATCCAGAGAGTAGATGAACTGGCGCAGGGGACGACCGGAGCCCCAAACCTCCAGCGCTTTCCCTTCCTCTACACACAACACACATGTCGATCAGGTGAAACTCTCTTCATGTGAGAGAATCTCAAGTGAACGTGTCTTACTCTTTGCCAGGTATGTCTTGTGAATCAGTCCGGGAAGCACGTGACCGTCATTTATGTTGAAGTTGTCGTGTGGTCCGAACACATTGGTCGGGATCACAGAGGTGTACCGCCGCCCGTACTGCTCAAAATACGCCCTGAAACACAAACACACGAAAGGGAAAAAAATAAATACTCTTGTTATTTGAGGCTATTGTCTTTGATATAACAAGTCATTTCATCTTAACTGTATTTATTTTGAGGTGGAATGTGGTCGTGAAAATTTCACTCATGATCACTGCACACGTCATAGAGAGAGTGAGAAAACAAACCTGTTGTAGACATCAATCATGCGTTTGGCGTAAGCATAACCAAAATTAGACTCATGAGGAGGACCGTTGTGGATCTGAGACAGAGAGACGGAGAGATTTTTCATGATTCTAAGAGAAAGTGAAGCACCGGCATTAGTCAATGAAAGTGTGTGTGTTTGTGTGTACCATAGTCTCGTCGATGGGATAAGTTGTTTTATCAGGGAAGATACATGTGGACAGACAGGACACCACTCTCACCACCCCGACCTCATGAGCCGCCTGCAGCACGTTGTCATTGATGTAAATGTTATTTCTCTGAAATAAAGAAACACGTGGAGTGAAAATACAGTTCAACTGTTAATGTCTCATTGCTTAAAGTGGGCCGGTACGCATTTCTCTATTTTGATCTTTAGCGTAACTTCACTTTTTCAAGCGTACTGGCACTTCTCACATGTTGCCGTCATTTTTCGGCCATTTTACGAGTCAAAGCGTCATTAAAAAAAAGAGCTTCGGGTCTCCTTTCCTACATTTCACTAGAGCCACAGCATTAGCATTAGCAGTTACGATTTTTAATTGGCTAAAGATTGCAGGCTTTCCATCTAGTGTCTTTGACGCGGAGCTACCCAATTTCAACAGCTTGACCAATCAAACAGGGTTAACGGAATTCCAGCCAATCAAATTACAGTAGCCAAGCAGCATTTCAGCCAATAAAACTAAAGAAGACACAACGTTCAGCCAATCAAATTGAAGAAGACAGTCCGCAAGCGGGCGCCAATGACTGTGACTGTTTAGTGAGATGTGAGAAGGCAAACATAACAAAGGCAACGGTTTTACAACAAAAATGATAATCGATAAGATTTCAGAGATGCAAACTATACTTATCTTTTGTGAATTCTGCTGTTTTAAATGAAAACGTAGATGGTTTGTCACATAATGTAATGTGTGTTTGACTTGACACAACTAAAAACATAACATTTAAGTTAATAGAGGGTGAAGTCACTCTCCCACGTGAACATGCCGAAACAAGCTCCCTTGAGTGGCAAAACACTGAGCAAAATGGCTGCTTACAATATTAGGAAACACAATTCGGCGCAACATATCAGTGTCCAAGGACACCTGCTTCCTTTATAAGTGGTAAGGACCACCGTAGATTTCATTTCTGCAAATAATTGCGTGTTTTAGTCATGGTTTCTTTGTTTCTCCTATTGAAAGCAACCATTTTGCTGCGTGTTATACCACTCAAGGGATTGAAAGTCAAGTCAAGGCATACCCTCTATAGCAGGGGTTTCAACGTTTACATTCAAAGGTCTGAATCTGAATTCTCGTCAAAGGTACAGTACAATTTTTATTACAAAACTTAATACAAAAATAAATATTAAAAACAACTTTAAATAACAAATCAACTCTATATGAAGAAATAAAATGAAATGGACATTTTATCGTGATAGTTAGCTGTATTTTACGTTATTATTTAATCAAAAGAACGCAACTGCATTTTCATTGATATAAATTTGAATGCAAAATAAAAAGATTGTTTTTGAACATCTTTTGCAAATCAACTCTTAATATGCTAATCCTCATATTCATGGCGTCATCTAATCTTACTTGCGTTTACTGTCTTTACTGTTACATACAGTGCTGCATTTTAATACAACCAAATGCAAAAAGCCATTGCCATTTACATATTTTATGTTTATGAAATAGTACTTATGTTACTTACAATGTAACTTTTAGTGAATCATGCAGCACAAATGTCCATCTGGGTAACAAACTATGCGAATATTGACAGACAGACTATGTTCATGTTTATATGCCCAGGCAGTCCCAATAAACACTTCTATGTGATCTGCCCGCTACACTAGTTTGTGCGCGTACACGCGTGCCTAGATGAGTGTTTGTTGGGCACTTGGCGGGATCCGGACTTTGGGAGGGCTGCTCTATACTAGCATATAAGCCATAAGGTATGACTGTGTGTATTTGATGAATTTAATTAACAGAAGAATTCAATAGACTGCAGAACTATAATATTATTAAATCAGTTGTTTGGCAAATGGTTCCTTTAGTAAATAACTACGTTGTACCAGCAATGTCCAAATACTTGTTTTCGTTCTAGAACGTTCAAATGTGGTAATAATTTGCATATGGCAACGTGCATAAGAGAGTACCAAAACCTTTTTTCCCACTTCAAGCACTGAATGTCATACGGTGAATGTTAAGAATTACCCAGAAGTCCAGGTTATGTCTCATGTTTTTGAAGAGCCCGCCCACCATTGCGGCCAAATGAATGACGTGCGTCGGACGATGTTTCTGAAAGACTGCTTTTGTCTCTTCAGCGTTCCTAAAGTGGATGCAACAATAACAAACCATTCATTCATATGAGAGAGAACAGTGCTGAGACACATCTAGACTTAAGAATAAATAAATGATGGTATCAGATAACACATCTGATCAGCCGGTGTGTTTGTTAGTGAAGGTCATACATGAGATCGGCATCTTTGGATGACAGGAATATCCACTCCTCTCCTTCTCTTGCTCCACCCTCCTCCTTTACCACCCGCTCGATCGCTCGGCCGACCAGCCCGCTGCCACCCGTCACCAACACACGCATCGCTACAACCTGCCCTTCCATCTGACAGACAGACACAGAGAGAGAGACAGAAAGATGGTTTGAGAACCACTTTAGTGCTTAAGATCGACTTCATTCATATATTTCAGTATTGGTAGCTTTAGGCATGCACTATGATATTAGCATGATGTTTATTAAGAGCCAGCATTGGTGTGTGATGGAAATACACAGCACACATAATATTACCAAATAATACCATCAACACACTATAGTACCGCCATGCTAGATCCTGTGGGAGTGTACAGGATCACACAATGAACCCTGATGAGAACTGTTTTCTGTCCTCATTCCTAGCACACAATGAAGTGTTGATGGTTTCAAATCAGGTTAAACCACCGACACACCCTTAAAGTCAACACAGCACTGCTGACAAACACTGTTCTTTACTCAGACAAAAGGAAAGAGAAAAGCACATGGATAAGAATTAAGATCACACGAGCTGCTGCCATTGTTCATTCCCCGCTAGCACATGTACATGCGGCAGACATCTACTTCATGTTTGCATCTTCCTCTGCGAGACATCTGGCAGATGTACCTGTGCTACAGTTAACAATTTCCTACACACATACTAAACCTAAATAAACAGGTTTATGGGTGTTGGTACTTTTGCACATCATTTAAACACACACAGGGTGAATTAAGGAATTACGACATGAAGATTCTTGTTTCATCCCATTTGTTCATATTTGTGTTAATGAAACCGAGTCAAATGAGGACATTGACCCAACCAATACGAAGATTAACGTTATGAAACTCTTCATCGATTCAAATCCGATCGATCTTTTGCGTCTCAGCGCGTGTAAAGCGGATCTACATTGAAGCGGTTGAGGTGATTCCCCCTTCAATGTAAAGCGCTTCGAGTGTCCAGAAAAGCGCTGTTTAAATGTAATGAATTATTATTATTGTTATTAACAAACAACCACAGTGGTCGTTGACAGACATTGATCAGACAGACGTCAACGGAGTATAGGACCAAACTCAAGCAAGCGCGTTTGTTGGCGTGTCTGTTAACTTTAAAGCAGACGAAGCACTTTTTCATTGAGGAAAGTTCTGGAATCATCAGTGTTTGTCGATTCTAGACATAAGAAACGCTTAACGATTTACTCACCGACGTCTCTGAATCACATCCGGATTCTGTCACTCTGGCGTCACAGCAACGCGCATGCGCAGACGAGCCCCTGCGGAACGAAAGCACGGTCGTTCACACAGCAGACGAGCACGTTCTCTTCACGCTTCAAAGACTTTATGAACTTCTTCTGTCATTTTTAAAACACAACGATGAGCATTCGGATGTGAATATATGTGCAGATATATAAGAAGGGGGAATTCGGGTAATCTGGGACATTTTTTTGCAATTTTGATTTATCCCTAAGATGTTTTCTAACCATTCCAGAAGAAAGAATGTAGATTGTATTGCGAGAGGAGACAAGCCACAGCTATGAATAAACTGCCTAAATTTGATAGTCTGGGACATGTGTTAAAAAGCCTATTAATTTATGCATGCCAATCACAATATCACATTTTATTAAAGCATGTGCAAAAGCAAAAAAAGAAAATAGAAAATGCATATTCCCATACACTAAAACACATCTTCAACGCTTTAATGCATATTTTGTTGCTAGAATAGATCACAAACATAATTTGACAGCAATTAGGAACATTGTCTTATTTTTGACAGATTTATGTCCTGAACACATTCAGACAGAATCCTATATGTGACTTTTTTATGCAATTCCAGGGAAGCTTCTTGATTAACAAGTGCCCCGCCCCTTTCTGTGCAATCACCACATGATTTAAGTCACATGACATCCATGCTTATATAACACTAAAAGTCCTGTTGACTATAATTTGATAGATAAACACACCAGAGTTTATTACCCTAATTCACCTACAGCTACAGGACCGTTGGAGATTTTTTTCTACTTTCCAAGTTTTTTTCACAACTTGCTGTATTTGCATTGTATTTATGTAGTATATATAAGTTATTAAACATTTTATTATTAATAAGTACTTTAAGTGTGACAAATTTAAGAAAACACTAAGAATGGCATATGATATCTCATCTTTGTTTTTAAAATTATATTTTATATAATTATTTATGTTTTTCTGTTTTCATGCCGTACTGTACATGTATACAGTTTTTTTGGGTCATCTTGATTTATGTCATGTCATTTTTTTATAATGATTTTTTATATTAAATCATTGATAAATGTAAGTATGTTTTTAAAGACATGTTTATATTGAGCACTATAAAATACAACAAGAGAGTCAATGAATTCTTTGAACTGTTTAATAAACGATGTTCAGTAAATCTGTAAGGTCCAGAATAACCTTTGACCTCAGAACAAAAAGAGGGAGGAGCTTTTATTAACATGACTTCCTAAATACAGTAAAACCATGAGAGCAGACCCGTGACAAACATACCAGCATACATCACATTTACCCATAATCCTGTTTGTGTTGATTGAGCGGTCATTGCTGTGTGTGTGCTGATCTCAGACAGTTGGTCACAGTGGTCCCAAACATCACATATTTGTAACTTTTAATTTCATTTTTAATTATACCCAAAATATGCGAATGAATGAGCTTTTAGATGAAAACCTAAACGTCTCCAAATGTGTAAATGCTAAACTCTCCTGCTGTAGGAACTTCGTTATAATTTCTTTTATTTTAGCTTCATTATTTGTATTTTCTTATATATTGTTCTGTACACATGAGGTCGTGAATTCATGGCCGTGATACGCGTGTGTTCGTGTGTGTGCTGACATGAAGAAGCCAAACGCTGAGATATCTCATAAAGACCATCAAGAAGAACGCGTCCAGAACCTATTCTGTTCCAAAACCAGATATTTAAAACAAAATGAAATGAAGCTTAATTTATGACCATTATATAATAAATAGAAATGTAATAGTGTACGTTACCATAAAATGAAATAACATGATGTGTAGCTGCATGTGTTTCAACATCATCATTGTAATAATCCTTCACAGTCCTTAATATGACAGAAAAGATCTCTTCCAGACGAGAGTATTGAGAAAAAATGAAATAAAACCAGACTTCATGATTTGGACACGTTCTTTATGGACTTTATGAACTTCATCACAGTCACTTCGTCTCTCATTGCTGTGGCTCTCATTACATTCTCATCTCCGTCTCAGTTGTTTCGCTCTAATTCACGAGGCAGGAATGACCACAGTTTCAATGTTTCGTGTT
This sequence comes from Triplophysa siluroides, assembly GCA_006030095.1. NCBI lineage: Eukaryota > Metazoa > Chordata > Actinopteri > Cypriniformes > Nemacheilidae > Triplophysa > Triplophysa siluroides. The sequence goes on from VCII01000713.1 coordinate 751,174, forward strand.
TGGCAGTGTGGTATAGATCATTACAAGCACCAAACCAAATCTCTGCGTGTGTGTGTGGTCATGTGCATGTAGATCTAATGGTGAAGTGTGTACTATTTTGGGTGTTAAAACATGTTTCGCCCTCCCCGTTAAATATGATGAACATGTTGGGAAAAGCAAAACTTCAATCAGTCCGAACACTAGCAACCAAAACCCGATGCCAAGGCAACCACACATCATCCCACTGACAATCCTGGCAATCATTCCTTTTTCTTCCGAAAATATACAAATCTTGTAACATTTAAAAAAAAGAAATATATGACACTCTTCACCTGTGATGTAGGTAGTTTGCTCTGAGGGAGTTTGTGTTGTTTGTGCCATTCCAGTGAGACATTGTACACAATAAACGTATAAGACATAAGAAGTGAACGTGGCAGGTGAGATGTGAACACGAAAACACGATTTATGTGTTCTATTAAAAAGGCAGTACAGTACTTTCAAACTCTTATTCAAATAAATAACAAACAAACGAATCATATAAAACCACAAAATGTTCTAAAAGTCAGTCGAGTTAAAAGACAGAAACGAACATGCATGCTAAAAACCAAAGCATGTGAGGACATCTGTTCACAAACATTCATAAAGCATCGAGGATTCAACGTGTGTTCGCTGAATTGATTTCCGTGAGTTTGTAAAAGTGTTTTTAAAGAGTGTATTGGTTTTGTTTCTCAGTCCTGTGCAAACACTATTAAAAGAAGAACATCACATGAACTTGAGAAAGAAAACTGTGCAACATAAAAAGAGCTTTAAGGAAATGCATGTTAATCATAAATCTAACTGAAATGCATTAGGATTTATCCCTCGAATGAGAAAAGAAACATCGGACAATCGGTTAAGAAACAAACTTAATGTGGTCTTAAACTCAACTCTCTGAGAACGTTGTTATAAGCGTATCTTTATTAGCGAAGGACGGTTACAATGTTATGGAAACTGGAAACAAGTCAAGAATACTGTTTGTCGAAGGGTGTGTGCAAATCATGTGCGGGCAGGTGGTTATTTTCCTCAGAAGATCAATGGTTTGATTTGATTGTGAATCTCAGTTAGGGTGTGTGTTTGTGTTGGCTATAGCACCCCGTCCATGAGGCTGGTATCGAGGTGTTGGATTAGCACGCGGATGAAGCTCATTTCTTTCCGCGTGTTCTCGAAAATGACACGTGGATCGTCGGATTGACAGCGCAGACAGTTTGGAGCCATCACCATCGCCAGGTTACTGACGTCCATCTTAGTCAGAGCCACGCTGGACGCTTGAGCAAATACCTGTGAAAATAAAACGAGGAAATCTTTTAATGCATTAACAGAAAGATAAAAAAGACAGGTGAGCTAACAAACAGTTGAACAGATAGAAGATGAGAGGACAGACAGACGGGTGAAAAGACAGATAAACAGGTGGACAGACAGACACATGATCTAATAAGGCAGGCAGACAGACGGGTAGACAGACAGGTGAAGAGACAGACATGCGGACAGAGAGACAGACAGGCAGGCAGACAGACCTGTAGGAAGCGGATGAGGTAGCAGAGCACCAGTTTGTTGATGTGAGGGAGATTGAGAACGACGTTTACAGCAGCAGATGGATTATCATAATTCATGACACACTCCTCATAAAACTCATGAGGAATCACAGGCTCCTCCAGCTCTCTGTACCACAACTTCAACAGAGACGCTGCACACAGACAGACAGACACAGAGAGGTGATTACAGGTCATAGTGTTTCTAAAGCCACAAAAGTACAGAAAGTCCATTTCTCTCCATTTAATCTCCGATCACACATGACTGCGCCATCTGCAGGATCTGAACACACTGCCTGGGGTTTATACAGCACAGAGATACTCAAAAGTTCAGCGATGCTCGTGCTACAAAAGAGTGGGACAAAAACAGTTCAAAACAATAGTTAAAGGGATAGTTCACCCAAAAATGAAAATTCAGTTGTTCCAAACCGGTTTTCATTTCTCTGATAAACACAAAGAAAGATATTTGGAAAAGCTTTAGCTGCTGACATTCAAGAGACATCATTGACTACCATAGTTTGTTTGTTCTGCTGAACACTTATTTTAGCCGTGTTCAGACTGTGATCAAGACGTCTGTAAAAATAAATCTGCATGGCTCCATGGTGATAAAACTCATGCATTCGAACAAACATCAAATCACGTTCCTGCAAACTTATTTTACATGTAAATGACAGAATTTCAGGGTATCCCCTTTAGCCTTTTTGAGGGGTAATGAGAAACAAAGTTCAAGTGCTTGCAGAATTTAATATGACGACATATATCTACCGTCTCAATCTACAAACTTTAATGTAAATGCTGATGAACCGGTTGATAATCATAAGACTGTGTTGTGAACAGATGGCGTAAATTGATTGTCAGCTTTCCTGTAGCTCAGTGTTAAGGGCATGGTGGTCAACACCAAAGGTCGTGGGTTGGATCCCAGGGGATTGCACATACTTAGAAACAAAATGTATAGTATAATGCAATGTAAGTCACTTTGGATAAAAGCGTCTGCCAAATGAAAATGTAGATATATTATTTATATCATTATATATGAATAAAAAATGTATATGTAAATATGTGCATGTATGTATATGTTTAGAATTACACAGTTCATATGTACAGTATACAGACATATATTATGTAAACACAAACTTTATTTCAGGATGCGATTAATCGTGAGTAATCATTTGACAGCCTTAATTATGATTGGAGCTCATGATGACATGAAAACATCACACATTTAAGTCCAGTTTTGATCGTTTATACAGTAATCTTGGCACAGCGTTGGATGGTTGTCAGATATTCAGAATGAGAATGAGAGCGACGCGTCAGAAGTGTGTTAGTGGGTAATGTAACGCTCTGACCTGGAATCAGATTTCTAGAAAGCACATAAATGGAACACACTTTGTGAATATGGGTTGATCAATAAGCAAAAGCAATTCTATAAATCACATCGTTTCTAAAAGACTTACTAACAGATATGTATATAAACACATGAAAAGATGTTCAAATATAGTGAAAAGGCTTATGGGAGCTTTTGATCTCCCAATGTGTGTGTGGAGAGAGAGAGATTTATATTCACAGACAAATGGAGCATTGCACAAAGCCTGAGGCTACAGGTGTGCTCTGGCATGTGTGTGTGTGTGTGAGGGTGTGAGCGAAGGTGTGTGAGTGAGGGTGTGTGAAGGTGTGTGAGTGAGGGTGTGTGTGTGTGTCTTTGTATGTGTGAGGGTGTGTGAAGGTGTGTGAGTGAGGGTGTGTGTGTGTGTCTTTGTATGTGTGAGGGTGTGTGAAGGTGTGTGAGTGAGGGTGTGTGTGTCTTTGTATGTGTGAGGGTGTGTGTGTCTTTGTATTTGTGTGCGAGGGTGTCTGAGTGTGGGTGTGTGTACATGTTTTTATATCCCGGTGGGGACCTAAACCTGAATGCACACCAACACATGGAGACTCGTGTCACTGTGGGGACCTAAATTGGGGTCCTCATGGGCAAAAAAGCTTATAACTTGTACAGAACTATATAAAACAAAAAAATATGCAAAACGTTTTCTATGATCTTTAGGTTTAGGGGTTGGGTTAGGGGTGGGGATAAAATATACAGTTTGTACGGTATAAAAAAACATTACGCCTAAGGACTGTCCCCACGGAGATAGTAAACCAGATGCGTGTGTGTGTGTGTGTGTGCGTTTGTGTGCATGAGGGTGAGTGTGTGTGTGAAGGTGTGTGAGTGAGGGTGTGTGTGCGTGTGTGTGTGAGGGTATGCATGTGAGGGTGTGTGTGTGAAGGTGTGAGAGTGAGGGTGTGTATGTGTGTTTCTGCATGTGTGTGTTAGTGCCCCTATGCATTGTTGTTCTTTTGTTGCACAAATTGCTTCTATTGTTTTCCCTACTTTGTACGTTGCTTTGTATAAAAGCGTCTGCTAAATCAGGGGTTTTCAAACTAGGATCCGGGGACCCCAGAGGGCCTCCAGAAGGTTGCAAGGGGTCCCCCAGACATTTTCTAGGAAAAAATATTAAGCAAAAAACGATAAAAGTCCACGGTGTTTATCACACCTCAAACCCAACATTGCAATCAAAACAAGTGAGGCGGCCAATCAAATGAAAGGAGGCGGGAGTTACTGGTTACAGAGCCGAGCAGTGACCAATCAAATCAAAGAAGACAGAGCTACCGTCACCCAATTATAAAGTTGAAAGAGTGCTGTGCCACACACGACATACTAAGTGTCAAAAAACATTCAATAATTGACAACTATTTAGTGTTTAAGAAATAGAAACGTTGAACACCCGAGAGCATTCACTGATGCAAACGACAAAATGCTGATTTAGTTGAAAAATCCGCATTAGTGATTCATGTAATTTATAATTATCCGAAAAAATCTTTGCAAATAGTTAAATGCATTGAACAATAAATGTCACAAGCTTTGTATGGTCTGTGCTCATAATTTAAAGGGACAGTTCACCTACAATTGGCAGTAATGAAATGATCAAATGTTTTGACAATCACAATACACTTAATGCAAGGTTTATGTGTTTTTGTTTTTATGACATGCATACATCCCAACACAGCTACAACTAATATAATTGTGTGCGTGCAAATAATCAAACATGGACGATAATCGATTGTATTGGGGGTACAGGGGGACCCCATATAAAATTCTGCTTAGGGCCCCTTAAAGGCTTGCGCCGGCCCTGGTGGTGACAAAAACATGTCATGATTTATTCAGTAAAGTGTTATGTCTCAGGTTTACTGTCATTGTTCACTGTCAGTAATAATATAGATATTCAGCACTTAAAGAATGTTTGTCATCATCCAGTACCTCCGAGATGATGTATTTTTGTAGGTCAACCAGGAAGTTAGCGCAGCGCTGGTCCCCTTGACCGAAAGCCTATGCATTATCCCATAGACTTTTGAAAGATCGCAAATAAATAAGATCTGCGATTAACAAATGATGTTCACACATTTTGAATCTCCAGATCATCTTTACAGATGAACACAATATTTGCTATTTCTGAACCCTAAATACTAGATCTTCCGGACCTTTAACACAGAGAATGTTAAACAATATAATAGATATAACCTGTGGTCCAGCTGGTGAAGTTTTTTTAGTCCTCTGACCGGTTTCATACTATACCTCATACCTTAAAGCAACAGTTATCATTAGACAATAAAGAAAAGAGGACAGGATATGACATGGTTGGTCTTCGTTGTCTTTTTAAATATCGCACCGCAGGCAATGCACCGAGGTATTATCGTACCTCGTGATTTTGATTTCGTCACATCCCTACTGAATAAAATCAGCTATCACTAAAAAAGCTCACACGAGGCTATAAACAGACTACACTTAAGGTCACTCGATATCAACGTCAACACCGCCAAGCCTCCGACAACTTTCTCTAACTTTCTTAAAAACTTATTCCATGGTAAGCAATAAATCTTTGAATGAATCCGCAACAATGTTTTTATAGATTTGTGCCCATGTTGCATTATTTGTGAGATTTATGTGCGCGATGACGTCTAACGTCCCCGCCGAAGGAAGTAACGTTAGTCGCTTTTAGCAACTTGTTAGCTAAAAGCGCTTTGTTAGCTAAATTAGCTTTCCTGTAGCTCAATGGTAAGAGAATTGCGTTAACAACGCAAAGTTGTGGGTTCGATCCCAGGGGATTGCAAATATCTATGTATAAATGTATAGGATAATGCAATGTAAGTCGCTTTGGATAAAAGCGTCTGCCAATTGCATAAATGTAAATGTAAATGTTAGCAACCGCCGTTTTAAAGACACGGTTTAAACAATCACAAGCTTAATATATATTAGAGGTTTTGTTAACCACAGACCGTATCAACATAAGGCGATTTACCAAAAACCCATAGGAGCGATGGAACCGGAAGTCTAATGCTAACTCGCTTCCGAGGGTTAAACAGAAGAATACGTCATCTCAGTGGCACTCAGTATTATGCATGTGCACAGACCTGGAATATGTGGATCCTCGAGGCCTGTCGGCACCTTCCATTGATCCACCTGTAGTTTCAGTGCGTTTACTTCATCGATATCTCCCGGCACTCTGAAAACAAACAAACAAACACACATCACCAGTCTGTGGTTTTACGCTGGAATACTCGATTCTGATTGGTCAGTTGTGACACTTCAGGTCCTGATAACACCATCAATGATCCGGGTGCTGCGAGGCATCTTGACCGGAACCACTTTAATGTTTAACGTATCCCTCCGCCGCGTCTCTTTTATCATACCAGCTTTGTTTTTGTTCAAATGAGTTTCGTATCCATAATTTAGTCATGTGACACAAGAGTTTAAATTCTAACGATGAAAATGTTCTTGATGTCCGGGTGTTTATCGGACTCGCTTGGCAAGCTGAACTTTGGACTCAGTGACAGTCTCATCGCATTAGTCTTGGCTCTTAACTCACCGGACAAAAGCGTTCTGGTGGTCTTATGGTAATGAGGAATCGCTGGATGGGACCCTGATAGAGTTTCTTCTGTTTATCTGTAGCTGCTGTTCTAGAATAATCTGCTGTGTAAAGAAATCTACGTCCTAATACGAGTATCAATATTGAAATACAGACTCGCTCTCGCACCGGAGCGATGACAAGTGTTGACGAAGCACATCTCACCTGAAGATTCCTTCAGTCTGATCACCGTTCAAACCAAGAACTTCTTCAGAGAGCCGCGTCTGTACCCATGGCAACTGTCGGTCGGGGTAACGCTCCTTCTGCATGGCCATCACCTCCTCCAGAGACGAGCCGAACATGGAGAGTCGGAAGATGGCGTTCCGAGCGTGGGCGATCTCCTCCAGCGACGGCTTGTTCAGACCCTTCACACACAGAAGGAGGATTATCTGGTGAACACTTGGCAACCCGACCAGGTCAAACAAAACCCTGTTTGTGTGCTGAACGAGAACGTGGCTTTCCTCCAAAAACCTCGTGAAATCTGGAACTCATCGGAAAGACTCAAATCGTACAAAACCTTCTCTAGCGTTACATGTGGCTCTTTCAGAGCTCAGGAGATTGGATGGAGTTCTCGTAAGTATCAAGTTAGTCTCGGGTGTTTCTCTTAAAACGGCTAAAAGAGAAACAAATGTAATAATTATGGTGGTGTAAAAAGAGGTTGTAGATTTAAAATAATCTGTATTTGGGGAAATGTGTTGAGAAATGTTTGAGTTCATATTGAAATCATCAATAATATTGACAAATCTGAGCTCAGTTTGACACACTGTGGACATCTCGTCTGAAACAGGAGAAATATCTGAGATGCAGATGAGACTTAAAGTCCCCGTGAAACGGAAGTTGCGATCCTTTTTAATTCCGTGTTTTCCGCACGAAGTGGTATTTTAAATGAGAAAAACAGTGGGCGTGGCTTTCGTCTTTTCTTTGCAATTGATTGAACGTATGAAAACAACTGTTGCATTTTGACCGGGACAGAGTGACAGTTGAAGGGGAGGAGTTAACGGATGCTACGCCCAAGCCGTCTAACATACGTCATTAAAGATGTATAGTCACAACAGGAAGGAAGTGCAATTTCAGATTTTAACCGAGGATAATGAGCGCATACAAATTTTAAAAAGAAAACGACCCACATTTATCAACTATTTACAATAAACGCGGGAAAATTTCCTGAAAAAATAAGCATTGGAAGCTTTAATTTCACTGGGACTTAAACAAAACTTTCCATTTAATCTCATTGATGTCTCTGAGGAATAATCAAGATATTAAAGGGATCTTGTCTTTCTTCTATCTTGGATTCGTTTTTTCTCACCAAGCAATGCATTATGGGATTACACTTTCAGTGACTCACTGATCTCTCTCTCGAAGCGAATGGCATCCCAAGTAAAGTGAAAGTATTTTTCACGCCACAGCAAAGCGAATCAAATATAAATCGATCGGACGCAGATGTGATCGGTCATGGTGACATCTGGCACGTTCCAGAACTTGAAACCACGCCCTCCTTCAACTTCACGACCAATCAGCACGCTGAGTCTTCTACAGAACGTGCTACACAATCCATTACACCAGAAAGTAAGAGAAGGACAAACCTTTTTGGCACCGGTGAGCGCTGCTTTCTGGAGTTTACGGTAACAGTATTTTGCATAGCTGCTTATCGCCACTCCTGTAAGAGCAAACACAAACGGGTCATTCTCACGAGACCAAAGATTCGAATGATAAAACATACAATTCGGTAACACAAAAATGATGGTAATAAAGATAATAGTGTTCTCTACCTTGGACACAACATCGTTTTCACATAGGAATGAATTATTTATGTATTTGTTTTGCTTTTCTGATGAAATTCTCATAACCTTAACGAGTCCCATTATATGTTGTTATTTAAACAGAGTAAAATAAAATATTCTGAAAAAACAATCAAACAATTGTCAAATGACAAAAAAATGATTGACAGAATATTCATGTGTAGTAAAAATGAAGATAAAGTGGAAGAAAGAAGTGTCCAGGACTGATATCTCACACTCCATGTCGTGAATAATTAAATGGTAGTCAAAGGTGCCGAGAACTCTTTGTTTTCTTACATTCTTCAAAAATCTCATTATGTGTTCAACAGAACAAAAAATACAATCGTTCTTTTCCTACTATTGATGATGTCCCGGAACATTCTTCCAAATATCTTTCTCTGTGTTCATTGCAACAAAGACATTTTTACTTTTCCTATTTTGAACTATCCCTTCAAAGACTGTTTTAACACACGGAAAGACCTTTGCACAGAGTTTGATTTTATGTAAAGAAACACATCTACTAATACCCCTTAAATGGCTAAAAAGTTAACAAATCACTTTCTATTTTCCTAGTTAAAAAGGTAATATTCTCTATTCACGCTGCGTACACGACTTTTTCCCTTCTCATGACCGACATTTAAAAAAAAGTTTACTCGTATAAGTTTCTAATAAAGTGTAATTTAATAATGTATTATAACGTATGATTAATAAAAACGTAGGCTTAGCTTCATGGCTTTGCGTTTTATTTATTTTTTGCAAAATATGCTAATGGAATTTTTTGGGGCTTTTTTTGTAAAAAAAATTGTCTTAAAACTGTCAGTAAATGTTTTTCAATGAAAATGTTTCATACCTTGTTTTAAATCAATATAAAGGAAAATATTCTTAATAAAATCATGTTTGACGTCTTGAGACCCAAGATTTCGTGCGAATCGCCCAATCAAACACTCAAATAAACGGAACAACTCTGAATATTCACTCTCGTATCCATTGGACGGAGGTGTTTTTTACCCTTGGTGTCGTTCAGAGGGTCCATGTGTCTGTAGATGTATCCCTCCAGGTAGTTGTGAAAGCGAGGGGTGGGGGGGAAGAAGGCCAAACAGATGGCCATGAGCTCCCAGCCCCTCTGAAGACTGTCATAGCGGAAGTTCTCAGTGGTCTGTCGACACAGCTGGATGAAGAGCTCGTCCCTCAGACCCTGACAGCTCCATCCTCTCACCACCACCTCCAGAGCCACGGACAGCGGCTCTACTTTCCCTCGCCGGTCGCCCATGTACGTCTGGATGAGCTTGAAGAGATCCACGGCATCGCGTTTGACCGTCCGGTCCGTGGTCACTATCATGGGTTTCTTGATGGGCTCGCTGCTCCAGGCCAGCATGTTAGCGATGGACACTTTTCTCCGGAACAGACCCTGCGGGACAGACGAGGTCGTGCAGTTTGACAGGATTGGGGGTTGAGGTGTACCATGTTAAACGCAGGTGAAGGAGCGAGCGCGTACCTGCGTGTGCTTGTTGAAGTGTTTGGAGGCCCAGTTCTCGATGTCCGTCTCTGAGGAGGGTTTGCGAAGCGTGAACTCCTGGAAGATGCCACAGCTCGCACTGGGCATCATGTTCCGGGCGTTCCGACTCGCCTCGAACTGAGAACACGCTCCGAGATCTTCAGACTTAGAAAGAAAACATTACACGCTGTTGTCAAACAGCAGCGAGAACAGATCTCAAAACAACATCTATGACTTAAAGGGACGGTTCACCCAAAAATAAAAAGTCTGCATTTACTCGTCCTCCAGTTGTTACAAATCTGTAAACATTTCTTGTGGAAATGACAATGGTAGTCAGAAGTGTTGGTTTGCTTTCCAACATTCTTCAAAATATCTTCTTTTGTGTTTAACAAAACAAAGAAATGTATAAAGCAAACGTTCACACCCTGGTAGTCAACGGTGGCCAAGAAAGAAGAACCTATCAAATAGTTTTCATCAGTACAATCATTTTTGGGTGAACTGTCCCTTTAAGGCCTAAGAGTCAAGATTTTAATAAAATGTCAAATATATTTTTTATTCACATAACAAATTAAATGTTCACATATTTTCGTATAAATATTTAGGGCTGTCAAACCATTAATCCGGAATAAAAGTTTGTGTTTACATAATATGTGTCCGTGGATTGTGCATATTAATTTTGTATTTATAAATACAAAAACATACATATAAATGTATATATATATAGTAATAAAGAAAAATTGGGTGAATTATTGATATTTACCAATAATTGTTATAACATATAAACGTTTATAAATTTTAATATTTTATATGTTTCTTAAATATATGCATGCATGTGTATTTGTTTATAAACACAAAGGTAATATGCACAGTACACAGACATATATTATATAAACACAAACTTTTATTCTGGATGCGATTAATCGTTTGACACCCCTTGAATATTTATATATATTTTATTTAAAATTATATTTAAACAAAAGTATTAAAAACTGTAGAGTTAAAGGAAATCAATCAAACATAGGCCTAAAAAACCTACTGCCCAAAATAAAATGAGTTATTAATAAATCTAGGATAACTTGAGGCACTAAAAATATTAACAGGAAAGAAAAACGAAAATTAATCAAAACTATATAGTAATATTTAAAAAAAAAACGAAATAATAAATAATCTATATATAAAATATCCATGATAAAGCACATAATAGTTTAAGGAACAGCAGATGAGTCGATGTTCGCCAAACATTTAATGCTGTAATGCAAATAAACACAATCGTGTTTTTACAAAAGTATTTATACATTTTGGTAGCTAAAATTAAATGTTTGTTATTAATAGTGTATTATTTCATATTTAATAATAAATATTAATGTATTTCTGCGATTGTCGTGTCAATAAAGTTACAACAACACAAAATGGCTTGATGTTAAAATGCTCTTTCCGTATCTTTTCTTTAGATTTAATATTATATTGTAGTGGAGTAGGCGGGGCGAGACCGTGGTTCGAGACCGGTGAGTAATTGTGAATAAGCGCCAGCTGTGCGCACACCGGGCTCGAATCACGTAGGAGATTGGGAGCATATAAAAGGAACGAGCGACCGGACCGTCGATGAGAGAGGACCGGGCCCGAACATGTTTGTATTTATATTTATGTTTGTGTTGCCGGCAGTCGTGCGTGAGGGGCTGCCGGCTGTTTATTTACTTTATTAAATGTTTAAAATGTCTTCCGGTTCCCGCCTCCTTCCTTCCCTTTTATTGAGATTTGTTACAGTGGTGCCGAAACCCGGGAGGAAGGAGAGACATGCTGTCGGAGAGTCCTCGCGGTGCCGGAGAGTTCGGGCAGCGCGGACAGAGGCGTCCGCCAGTGGCTGCCCGAAGCGGTGGCTCTGGGGTAACGGAAGTGCACAGTGTGGCCACCGCCAAAGCTTAGGTGTGACGGCGACCTTTGCTGCCGCGCCCCTGGGTCGAGGTGGGGTGGCTTTCGTCCGAGCGGGAGCGGGGGAGTTGCCGCCGTCCGCCAGAGGCCGGAGCCTGCGTCCGTCCGCCCCAAGGGGGAGGAGCAGGAGGCGGAAGCGCCGAGGACGGCCACCGCCTGCCAGAGGCCGGAGCCTGCGTCCGTCTGCCCAAGGGGGAGGAGCAGGGGACGGGGATCTCGCCCCGACTCCCCGATAAAGGAGGAGCCACCGCCGGCCGCCAGGGGGCGGACGGTCGAGCCGTCCACCGAAGCCCCAGGGCCACCGCAAGGCACCGCGAAGGAGAGAACCCCGGCTGGTTGAGGACCGAGCGGCAGCATGTCGGGGAACCGGACTATTTTTTTTTTCTCCTCTCTCCCCTCTCTCTTTCCGGTCGCTCCGAGGGCTCCCGTCTCCGTTGTCTCGTCTCGTCGCTACATACCCCCAGGGGAAAGGTACTCCGAGACTGGGAGACCCCCCCGAGGGAGGGGGGGAGCAAGCACAGTCTCGGGGGTACCCCCCGGCCTGTGTTGGGCGATGGGGGGGTATGTAGTGGAGTAGGCGGGGCGAGACCGTGGTTCGAGACCGGTGAGTAATTGTGAATAAGCGCCAGCTGTGCGCACACCGGGCTCGAATCACGTAGGAGATTGGGAGCATATAAAAGGAACGAGCGACCGGACCGTCGATGAGAGAGGACCGGGCCCGAACATGTTTGTATTTATATTTATGTTTGTGTTGCCGGCAGTCGTCCGTGAGGGGCTGCCGGCTGTTTATTTACTTTATTAAATGTTTAAAATGTCTTCCGGTTCCCGCCTCCTTCCTTCCCTTTTATTGAGATTTGTTACATATATATACTATAAACTTATTTTGGTGAGATTTATGCACACAAATGTCGTTCCTGTGTGTGTGTGTGTGTGTGTGTGTGTGTGTGTAGACTCACATCGACTCATGTTGTGTGTATGTTGTTGTGTGATGAAGGGATTGTGGGTACGGAGTTCCTGACAGGACTTACATAAGTGCAAAGACTCTTAAATGATGAATTATTCAGAAGCTAACAGCAGGGTGTGTCTCTGTGTGAATGTCACACGACTGTGAAGCTGGAAATGGATTGAGATCTCAATATAAACACAGAGATCTCCAGCATGTCAGCTGTGTTATGTGTTTATTCTCACGTCTGGATGCTCTGAACATATTTACACCCTTAAGAAAGTGGTACTGTAAAATATACCATCATTCACCATAGTATTTTACACAGTCCTTTAAAAACCACCAGATTCCAAAAAAGAGATTTCTGAAGTACCTTGAGGTTAAAGATGTTGCTATGTAGTTGCTAAGGTGATCTTAGGTGTTTGGGTCTCACGGTCATTACCTGTGAGGGATGAAGGTACGGTTCAGGCGACGCCAGGTTGGTTTGCACAGACAAACTCTTTTCTAACAGCGCCTGCGGAAACGCCAGTCGGTCCAGTGTGGCACGTTTCCAGTGGCCGTCCGACTGCGCCAGGGCCTCGTCTTCACTAAACGCCCGCACGACATGCCCGGGCAGAGGGAGGGGCGTGGCCCCGTCGCTTTCGTACCCATCCTTCCCTCCCTGATCGGAGGACACGCCCCCTCGCTGATGTAACAGCTGTTGAGCTTCCCAGGCCAATCGGGCTTGAGTTATCATCCCCCCGAGCCCAGGATCCCGCGCACTCCCCTTCACCACCCGGAAGTGACGGCTTGCGGTTCTTCCGCTTTCGATTGCCGCCGTTGAGATCGTGACTGTGCTGCAGCGTGAAGGAGCCGCCGTACGACATTCCTGCCGCCAGCTGTTTGAACTGGTGGACCCGTAACTCATCAGACGCTCTGTGGTCCTAAACCGAGGGGAGGAGCCGGACTGCTCCACGTAGACCAGCTGCTTTACATACTCCCGCCCTGCCGCGCTGTACTCCCGCCCGCTGGAGTTATAATCCCGCCCACCGGAGCCGTAGTCCCTCACGGATGAGCTGTAATCCCGCCCGCTGGAGCTATAGTCCTGCCCCGCAGAGCTATAGTCACGCCCGCTTGAGCCGTAATCTCGATCGCCCGTCTTCTCGGGCGTGGAGCTGCGCTGTCTCGTCAAAACCAGTTGACCGTAAGGGGACGGGCTTTGTTTGGGGGAGTGGTAAAGGCTTGGTTTCCGAACCGGCGACCTGTCGGCGCCATAAAAGGCCGGATCGCAGTGCATGTCAGTAGGCGGTTCCTCATAAATAGGCGGGGATTGGTATTCCGAGGGCGGTTCTTCGTAGAGAGGAGGCTCGTAAGCGTAGCGAGGAGACGAAGGCTGCGAATCTCCCGAGCAACGGCGCTGAGTGCCGGTCAACTCCGCCCTCTTTAGGAATGGTGATTGCGATTGGGGGCGGTCGGATAGGGAATGGGGCGTGGCTTCAGGGTCTGAAGGGGCGTTGCTGGACGATCGCCTGGAGCGCGGAGACGAACATGAATAACCGTTACCCTGTGTCAGGAAACTGGGCTCTCGATCGGACACCTTGATGAGCATCCGCTCTCTGGTCCCTGTGCCCCATCTGAACCTGAACAAGAGAAGAGAAACATACACGGATTTAGTAAAACAGACATTTTTCTTTTCAAATCATTGTTCGACACTTGTTTGTCTTCACGGTTTAATTATTGCAAATGTTTGGTAAGCACTGAATGATTTGAATCATTCAAAAATATGGAAAAAATTAAGAAGAATGAGACACAATTTCAAAATTATAATTTCCATATTGGTATGTGTTCAGATTAAAATGAGCATTTTTGCTTAATTCTGTAAACTATTTCTATTAAAATATCTATTTGCAAACTGGAGAAACAGGTGAAAATAACAGAAAAGACGCTCCGTATTTTTCAGACCTGAAATACATGAAAACAAGTTCAGATTCACTTTCAAGCAATACGACACATACATGTGTTTAGGAAAAGCTCAACAATATTTTTTCATGCGTCTTGTCATGCTGTCAGTCCTTGACATTGCTGTTGTATGACTTCATGTCACTCCTGAGGTTTTGTTTTGTTGAAATTCAACAGACACTGGACTGAAATACATTAGAAATGATGATTAAATTAACATTTGGAATGATCTCTTAATTTAAAAAAAACATATCCTAATATCATTTAAATGGATTTATAAATTCGAAGCATTATCAAATATTGCATTATTTAGCGAGTGATCACATTTTTCTGCAATATAATGCAGTATAGTATAGGTGTAGGTGACGGTTTCTGCAATATGAAAAATGTCTAAATAAATATCTCGCAGCCTTATTTGACACTGTGGTGGTTCATGTCCACATAGCATCATTGTTTAAAGTCTACATTTATAAAAACAACTTTTTGATTTGAGATATTAGTTGTGATGTTTGGAAACTGTAAGTCTGATCACATACTGTAATATCACAGCGTTGATGTGTCAGCACGAAGCAAATTCTACAGAAAAATGTCAATGTTAGTTTAAAAAAACAACTCTCAAGAGGTCTGTGAGTTTTTTTGGAAAGCCCTCAAAAAGTTCAAGAAAAAGAAGTGTGTAAAATCAATTAAGCTCTTGGCCATCACGACCTTCTGAAACATCCCCATGACCGGACTCGATCACACCGCCAAGAGTGTCTGTGTGTGTGCTTGTTTCTTTAGGAGCCGGATTAAAACTCCAAACTCTCTCTCTCTCTCTCTCTCTCCCGAGAAAGAGTCCCACTACAAAGTGAGCTGTGTGTTCCTCTGGATATTAATTATTCATGGATATCCGACCTTCAAATCAATTTACACATTCTGTGCCTCCTCCTCTGTCAGACGAAATCTCTTTTTCTCTCAGCCGTCTTCCCCGTGGGACGAGACTGACACTGTTTGAATTTTAAGCGCTGATGGCTGCTGTATTCTCCAGTGATTCACTTCCTTTCATTCATTAATGTCCGACAACATTTTGAAACATCCAAAGATATTAAACATCAGGCCATCGGTGTTTCCTTTCGAAAGACCGGCCGTGTTCTTAAACCTGCAAACTACACCGTAAAAACTAATGTGTTTACTTTACTTAATTGAATTGTAAAAACTCCTTGCCTTGATTCAATTGAGTTAGTGTAACAAAACATCAATAAGTACATTTTAACTTTAACCTCCTAAAGTGTTCCTTACTCTCTCTGACTCAAATTTATACTTGAATGAATTGAGTTGAAACAACTAAATTATACCTGTCATTTTGTGTTGACTAAACTCAATATTTATTAGTCCTAGTAGTACTTTCTGTTGTCATAAATTAATGAGATATAGACTTGTAAGCCACAACACAACGAGCAATGAGATGAGAGACATCTCAGTACTGGCATGAGCACAGTTAATGCTCATCGAACCATTGGCCTGCTGTAACCTCCCACATCTTAAACACATGTATTTTTTTTTTACATTTTTAGGCATTTGGCAGACGCTTTTATCCAAAGCGACTTACATTGCTTTATCCTATACATTTATACATAGGTATTTGCAATCCCCTGGGATCGAACCCACAACCTTGCGTTGTTAACGCAATGCTCTTACCACTGAGCTACAGGACCACTCTTCTGAACAATGGTAACCCCAAAACTCAAACATATAACACATTCTCAAAGATAAATGAACAATAAACACAAACAAGTCTTTATCGTTACTAAAAACACATATAATATCACTAAACTTCGAAATACTGCCTAAATGCTGTCTTACGCAAAGCATGATGGGAACTGGAAATCCCTCTCAATCAATCGTGTTAAAGTGATCCTTCACCCCAAAAATGTATTCACTCGAGAATCAGAATAAATGTCTTTGTTCTGATGGACACAGAGAAAGATATTTGGAAGAATGCCATATAAGAGTAACCTCTGAGCTGTAAGTGAATGTCTTTCAAGCGACTGTGTTCTCTCTCACCTCTCTCCCTCCTCGCTGGCTGACGTTTTCTCCTCCTGCTCCTGAGATGATGTGGTGCTGACGGCGCTGCGGGCGGGGCTGCTGTCCGCAGACGCGCTGGTCGTCGGGGCAACCGGAGGCGGGGTGGTGTTGGTGTTTTGCTTGAGGGTTTGGAGCTTGGCGAGGGGGATGATGTCACAGCTGTGTGGGCGGTGCCAGACGGTGCGCTGGGTGGAAGCGTTGTAGTAGTAGAATCTGGAGGTTTTGGAGTCGAAGAGCTCCCACCACTGATCCTGTCCGCTGCGCTTGATCTGGACACCCGCCGGGGCGTCCCACACGCACTCGCCCGTCAGCAGGTTGGCGTACATGCGCTCTCGAGTCCGAGGCTCGATGATCTCCACCCATTCCAACCTGGAAAACACACACCCAGAAGAAACGCTTTGCTGAGCATTCGTGAAAACAACATGAGCGAGTTTGGTGAACTCACATGGTGCAGAGAAAATAGAAAATGAAGCCGGTGTTCAGTAAGACTGTTTTTACTGTCATGGCAATTCCCTCTCCAGTTCTCATTAGTGTTAATGCACCTGCGTGTTTCAGAGGTTTTGCTAGAATAATGATTTTTCTCATTAGATTCTCATTACTGCACGAGAGTAAAACACAACGATCGCATGACAGCAAACATTATAGACAAATATGACATACGGACACTACATCACATGACACTTTAGGGGGTTCACGTGTGCATAAACATGTTAGCACACATGAGAGACGAGACGCGCAAACTTCATTACGGGACAATTACAGAGCCTGCATGACACGCACACGCACACACACAGACACGCGCGCACACACTGACATAAGACAGACACACACGCACACACATTGACTTGCACCAGCATCACCTTCTGTGTGTTGACCGTGTGAGTGAGGATGTGTTTGTTTCTTAGTGTGTGTCTGTGAGGATGTGTGTGAGGAAGTGTATGTGTTTGTGTGTGTGAGGATGTGTGTGTTTTTTTGTATGTGTGTGTGTATGTTTGTGTCTGTGAGAATGTAGATGTGTTTGTGTGTGTCTGCGTGTGAGTGAGAGAGAGGATGTGTAAGCGTTTGTTTGTGTGTATTTATTTGTTTGTGTGTGCGTGCGTGCGTGAGGATGTGTGTGTTATTTGGTTGTGTGTGCGTGCGTGCATGAGGATGTGTGTGTGTGTGAGGAAGTGTGCATGTGTGTGTGTTTATTTGTTTGTGTGTGCGTGCGTACGTGAGGATGTGTATGTGTGTTTGAGGATGTGTTTGTCTGTGTGAGTGTGTGTATGTTTGTGAGGATGTGTGTGTGTTTGTTTGTGTGCGTGAGGATGTGTATGTGTGTGTATGTGAGGATGTGTATGTGTTTGTTTGTGTGTGTGTGTGTGTTTATTTGTTTGTGTGTGCGTGTGTGTGTGCGTGCGTGCGTGAGGATGTGTATGTGTGTGTGTGTGAGGATGTGTATGTGTTTGTTTGTGTGTGCGTGCGTGCGTGAGTGAGGATGTGTATGTTAGTGTGTGAGGAGTGTGTATGTGTTTGTTTGTTTGTTTGTTTGTGTGCTGAGGATGTGGTGATGAGGATGTGTTGTTTGTTGTGGTGTGTGTGTTGTTGGTGTGTGAGTTGTTGGTGAGGATGTCGTGGTGTGTTGTTTTGCGTGGGTGAGGATGTGTGTGTGTGTGTTGTGTGTTGGTTGTGGGTGTTATTTTGTGTTGTGTGTGGGTGTGTGGTGAGTGTATGTGTTTGTTTGTTTGTGTGTGTTGTGTGTGTTATTTGTTTGTGTGTGTGCGTGCGTGAGGATGTGTGTGTGTGAGGATGTGTATGTGTTTGTTTGTTTGTGTGTGTGTGTGTGTGTGTGTGTTTGTGTGTGCGTTGCGTGAGGATGTGTATGTGTGTGTGTGAGGATGTGTATGTGTTTGTTTGTTGTGGTGTGTGTGTGTGTATTGTGTGTAATTGTGTGTTTGTGCGTGCGTTGTATGTGTGTGTGAGGATGTGTATGTGTTTGTTTGTTTGTTGTGGTGTTTTGTTTGTGTGTGCGTGCGTGCGTGAGGAAGTGTATGTGTGTGTGTGTGAGATGTGTATGTGTTTGTTTGTTTGTGTGTGCGTGCGTGCGTGCGTGCGTGCGTGCGTGAGGATGTGTGTGTGTGAGGATGTGTTTGTGTTTGTTTGTCTGTGTGTGTGTGTGTGTTTATTTGTTGTGCTTGCGTTGTTGTGTGTGTTTTGCGTGTGTCTGTGTGTAGGATGTAGATGTGAGGATGTGTTGTGTGTGAGGAGGTGTTGGGTGTGTTGTATGTGTTTTTCCTGTGTTGGGTGTTTTGTTGTGTGTTGTGTGCTGTGTCTGTGTGTTTGTTTGTGAGTGTGTGTTGTGTGTGAGGATGTGTATGTGTGTGTGTGAGGATGTGTATGTGTTTGTTTGTTTGTGTGTGGTCATGAGGCCCTTTAATCTCACAGTAAATATCTTCTGATCTCATAATCGAATCTAATCTGCTCTAATCCTGAATAACCTGATCCCCCAAATCCTGTTGAAAGCATTTTTGGGAAGCTGGTCAGAGGGGATTCTGGGTAATTTGATCGGTCTGGATCATCCGTCTCAACGTGCTGAAGCATATGATCAGATTCCATGCAGCAGAAGTTTAATATGCTCAGAGCGCACACTTAATGGATCTACAGACACATCAAGTGTTCTTTAGAAGAACCTCCACACACTCAATACTGCAGTGTTCCAAATGCAAGAGAAGATACAAATCAAACCAAAACATTTTGGTTTTTTAAGAGAATCCGTTTTTTTGTTCTGTTTGACATTTATTTGCTGATCAAGACAAATATTTACAGAAAACAACAAATATATCTGACTGTATTTCCCAAAAACATCATTGACTGGGCCCTGTTTTGAGTTATAGATTATCCTGACCTCCCTGTTTGACAGTAATGTTGTGGGCGGAGTCACAGCAGATGTGCAGCTATTGATTGACAGGCGTTGTGCTGCAGTCTGTTAACATCCACCATCTGTAGCAATGACTGTCTCCACTTCACAAAGACGAGGAGGAGAGATTCCGAGCTGTCAATCAAACACGCTGAAGGTAACGGCGTGTGCAGGGGTCCAGAGGGGACGCGCAGGACACACACACAGTGTTTAAAATCATCATTACTACAAATCAGTTCATGCTACAGATCACACGTGTGTAAATATGGCATGTGAGATAAATCTGTGTTGAGCATTTAAAGGCGCCACATCATAAACCTTGATGATTTCAAACAATCTTAAACCTGAATCAGTTACCCAAACAAAAAGATGTAAAAACGCCTGTCATGGTTTACTCGCCCTTCTGTCAAAATAAACCTGTGTGCTGTTTTATTATATGCTGTCTTATGTGTTGTATAAGATATGTGACAGATTACAGTGATCAGATCTGTGTTTCACGGACAAAATAATACGAGAATACAGAATGATATGATTGTGAGTTTTTAACGACAGAAATGCGCTTTGTGAATAAACTTTCCTTTAAAGATTGACTATTACAATGTGCTTAAAATGACATGTCATGCAGTGTGTAATGTTGCTGTGTGTGAATGTAAGCAGTCGAGAGTGAACGAATAATAAAGTGATTTACTTGGGGGAGAAAAGGAGTCGTTGTAATTTCAGTTGCGTGTCAGATTTGTGTCACTCCGTGTTATCCCCGCCTACGTTCTATTTGTGATGCTGTACGCGGTAGACCAATCACAGACTAGACCATCTGACCAATCAGATCAGAGCAGGCTGACAGAAGGAGGGGATTAGACAGATGAATCGCCGTACGAATCATCAGTCAGTCAAGAGGTAAGGTAATAATAACGGACTATTATTCAAATAAATGAAAGTGTTTTTACACCTTGTTCTTGGACACTCCAAAAACCAAAGTAGGACTTATAATATACTTTACCTTCGAGAATATACCTCACAACTTTTGGCTATTATCAAAGATATTAATATTAACAACACTGCCATTGAAATGAATGGGTAGGAATGCGACGCTCAATATGGCCGCCCTAGCGAAGCTTTGCGCATGCGTAGTATCTAAAGCAACATGATAAATAATGGGTCTCATCGTCGATTTTTCGTATTTATACGCACATTTGAACTTTTCACGCTCTCGCAAGAATTTCCAAGTGCGCAGTCCTCAAAATCAGTTCATACACAATAAAACACCTTTTATACAGACACGCAGTTTACAGATTTCACTTTAGCCAGCTGTAAAAGTGCTGCTATTCAGAGAAACCTTGCAGCTAGTGCTATAGTTTAACACTGCTTTTCTAACTCTCTCACTGTATATATATATATTATTTCAAGTTTATAACTATTTACCATTATTCTAAGATGAAACATAGCCTATTTTTGTTTATTTTGTGTGAGAGAGAGAGAGAGAAGCTGCATTTCCATTACCCTTCAAAATGCGCAAATTGAAATAGCGCACTGAAAATACATGGAAACACGTTAATTTCACAAAAACTCCCATGTATCACCAAGAAGTTCTGACGCTCGCATGAGGTGTTTTTCCAAAACTGCAATGGATACACGTTTTGTTGTATTTACAAGTCACGTGGCGTACAAAAGTCAAGTGACCATTTGCGGTATGTTTTGGCAGAACATTTGGGAAGATAGGATGGAAGGAATTCACATTACGTAATATCTTATATGATGGCTCAAATGCAGGAAAACGAGTGAGTGCAGTATGGAGATTTATCAGGAACAGTGAGCTAATATGAAAATATATCAGGAAATATAGACATTCCTCTTTCATCACAGTAGGTGGCACTATGCACTAAAGTTTGTTTGCAACCTGCCATGAAACGTAAAAAGAGGAAGTAATGCCGAAAAACTTATCGCGAGAAGAAACAATACACACTGGCTGCATCCGAAATCGCATAATGTGACAGTACATACTGAATGTGAATAAGTAGCTACCTATCGGCCGTTAAAACACTACGTTCTATATAGTATGAGTGGGAGTAGGTTGAATACATTTCGGACATACTGCGTCCGCCATGTTTTATGGTCATGTGACCTGAATGCTCTTTGACCTGTGACGTATTAACAACAACCTACACGTGAGAGTTGATAAAATCATCATTTAGTCTCGAGAAAGTCATTCATTGGCAGTTACATTTATTGGAACGGACGTCCGCCTTAAAGTTTTCCGCTTTACTTATTTGATTTACTTTTGAGATGTGAGCGTTGCTCAGCTCCCGTGGCATCATGGGATAGAGAAGTGTCCATCCGATCCACACTCACCAATCTCAGCGGAAGTAGTAGACCATCCCGTTATTTCTCACTTACTGTTTTTGCATAATGAGGTTTCAGACATACTATTCACGACTCGTACTTATTTTCGCTTACTATATAGTATGGAAGTAGGTGATTTCGGACGCAGCCACTTTAATCGCAAAACATTGTTCAATCAATGGAAACGCAGTCATTCCGCAATATGTTTTTAATCGACATTTAAAAAATCGCGCTTAACTGTTGCGCAAATCAGTAATGGAAACCTGGCTAGAAAGAGAGAGAGAGACTGGTCATTTTTGCGTACGTGTGCTTTCAGCTGTCCCAACATTTTTCTTATATTTAGAATTCATTTTAGAACGAAAGTTTAATTTGTGCGCAATAAATTTAATTTACGCAAATTTGTGCGTAAGCATGCTTAGTGAATGAGACCCAGTAATTTAAACGCAATCATAGGAAACAAACGTTATGGTACAGTTTACGTCCTTTTTAAATAGTTTTTAAATATGTTGTTTCATTGGGATTGTAGCCGGCGATTGTACGTAGAAAAATCAGTATTCACCATTAACGTCTTGTTACGTAATAACTGCCCGGAGGCGCATTGCAAACATGGCCGCCGAGTGGCACGACATGAAAATGAAAGTGCTTTAACAAAAAGACAACGTTTAGGTGTGTTTGTGTAGCGCTGGTACACTGTAAACACATCCCAGTGACCCTGAGAGTCGGCCCACGCACGAGGAAGAGAGTGTGTGTGTGTGTGTGTGTGTGTGTGTCAGTGAGTGATGAGTCAATCAGGTCTGCCGCCATAAAAGTCAATTAGTACCTCACACACCGACATCTCATTTCATACAGAATTAATGGACCAATCACTGTCCCAAACTCATCCCCAAATTCAACGTGAAGTCACATCTATTTAAAGATCATAGAGAATAGAGTGAGGTCAGAGCAGAACTCCAGACGAATGAACAGAGATTTCCAAGAGCCGGATACAAAAACACAGATTATGTCCACATTATTGTAAGGGTCACAAAGGCCGACCAGAGGCGACCAAAAACACAATATTTGATATATTTTAAACAACATATCTGTATGGGAGTGTGATGTTTAATACTGACTGACCTGACTGTCCTTTGTGCTTCTCAAAAACCGTAACGATGTTAAAGTGTATCTTATATGTGTAAAGTGCAGATCAATTGGTAAATGCATTTGCCATTAAAAAAAATGCAAGATTCAATTGATGCATGCTGGATATTTCACCTGAGCGTGAGCACTTACACACGAGTACAGAGTCAACATCATCGTCTTCATTAGAAATGTGTGAATTAATATTCACTGCTTTTATGAACACGTCATTGACAGGTCGATTTCTGAACCCGACAGAGAGACAGCAAAGCTCTGTCATGGATTTCACAGGGTTTATTAACAAGCAAATGAAGGAAAGGGAGAATCTGCACACACACACACATGATATGAAATATATTTGATGTTGTTTCAAGGTCAAAAGTGTGTGTGTGTGTCTGCTGTGTTCTCCAGATATAATCTGACACTTTGACCTGCAGATGATCATTATTAATCCTAATAAAAGTCACTCCTGCAGAAAGACTTCATCCTCTCTCTCTCTCTCTCTCTCTCTCTCTCGCTCTCTCTCTCTCTCTCTCTCTCTCTCCTAGAGCTCTTTTCATTCTGACCTTCATGAGATGTGAAGCCCTATAAAAGGCACATTCTTAAAGTGATCCTTCACCCAAAAATGAAAATGCTGTCATCATTTACACCCTCGAGTTGTTCCAAATGTGTATAAATGTCTTTGTTCTGATGAACACAGAGAAAGATATTTGGAAAAATGCTTGTAACCAAACAGATCTCAACACCCATTGACTCCCATAGTAGGTAAGAATACAATGGTAGACAAAAGTGCTCCCGGAACTGTTTGCTGTCCTGCATTCTTCCAAATATCTTCTCTTGTCTTTAACAGAACAAAAAAAAATGATAACGTATTTTTTCCTACTATGGGAGTCAATGGGGGTCGACATCTGTCTGGTTACAAGCATTCTTCCAAATATATTCTCTGTGTTTATCAGAACAAATACATGAATACACATTTGTAACAACTCGAGGTGAGTAAATGATGACAGAATTTTCATTTTTGGGTGAACTGTCCCTTTAAGAGATCCGGCCTCTGAATAAAGCTGGTGCACCCATAACAAACATCGAATTTTAAACAATGTTTCTCAAAATGAAACCAAAAATCCGATCAGATTTCTCCTTCGGTGTGAGGAGGTCAGGGGTGCGTTCAGACAGGTAACAGTGATGACAGCAAACATCAATCAACCACTGCTTCTGCATCGGCGAATGACAGCGAATCCCACTGCAACCTCGGCCGGCACCGAGAAATAATTCATACTCACATTTACAGAAACTTTTGTTACAAACTCCCTCGTGTGCATTCACCAAATGAAAAAGCAAATCTAACAACCGTGTTTTATAGAGTCAATCAGATGGCCCCTCCCCAAACTCACACCATTGGCTGAGCCTTTGAGCCAATGAGCCGGTCTACAGCCTATTAGACGTCACTCTGAGAATGACAGGGGTAAAAAACTAATAAAAAGGTTACTATGAAATAAGCACTTTGACATCCGTTTACCAAAAAACAAATACCGCAATAAAGAGCCGATGGGGTGACGTATTTTTGTAGGCCAAAGCGGAAGTTAGCGGGGCGCTAGTTCCCTCGACCGAAAGCCTATTGTGTGCGATGACGTCAAAGTAGTCGCTTATAGCAACTTGTTAGCAACCGCTGTTTTTAAGACACAATAAGGCTTTAAATAATCACAAGCAGGTTATAATTGGTGTGTTTTAATAAAACGTGAAAATATTTACAGATTTTGTTTAGCAGAGACCTTATTTCAGGCGATATATCAAAAAAATAAACCAAACTTGTACTAGTTGCACTGAAATAGAAGGTTAAGGCGGGACTTAGCGAGTAGCCCCTCCCCTTTCTAAAAAAGCCAATAGCAGGACAGGGCAATTGAGATTCTAGGAAGCATTTTCTTGGTTAGACGAATGTAAAGAGAAGTGCAGAATGATGTCATAAAGAACTTCAATTTTCATTTCATAGCAACACGCAGTCACAGTTTTACAGAAAACGGAGAAGAGTGCGTCATCATCTACACCTTTTTTTACTTTATCATTATGAGAAAGATCCTTCCTGCCCTCATGACATATGCACTTCAAACAGAAGAAAGATGTGAACACACACAGAACACAGCACGCATGTCGTTCAAAGCTCACGTGTTGGATGGGTGACAAATGGTCGAGTCGTTTGCCTGCATAAGTGACATTTGAGGTCTGAAAATAGCGACGAGGGCCCTGCGCTCAACATGTGCAGGAAAATCCAACTGTTCCAATAAACATTTCCATCATATCTCCATCACACACAGCTGCGGTTCTTCTTTCAACGCAAGTCTCTGGGCTTCCGTTGCATCTCCATGAGGTTAAAATCAACTGCAGTGGTCATACTGTATATAATCATGTGACCTTTTAACAAATATTTTCTCAGATTGACACAAAAAGAAAATATTCCAAAGATTCCCAGAAGGTCCACTACTTCCGGTAGAAATTGGAAGTGCAGATGCACACTCTTAACGGCTAATATTACTTAGTGTATATTTAGTGACGCTCCACTGCATTAATAAAAGTAATAACAGATGCTTCACTAAATGAATAAATATAACTGTAGAGTTGAAATTACATATGAAACAATGAATGAATAAATTCTCAAATGGAAAGATGAGCTGTATTTGATGTGTGTGGCAGTTAAAGGGACAGTTCAACCCCAAATAAAAATTCTGTCATCATTAACGCACCTTCAGATTGTTCCAAACCTGTTTACATTTCTTGGCTAAACATAAAGGAACAAATTAGGAAAATATTTGGAGGAATGTCACTAACCAAACACATCTCACCCCCATTTACTGGCATGGTAGGGAATATAAATACTCTGGCAGTCAATGGGGGATGAGATCGGTTTGGTTACTGACATTCTTCCAAATATCTTCCTTTGTGTTTAGCAGAACCAAGAAATTTAAACGGGTTTGGAACAATCTGAGGGTGAGTAAATGATGACAGAATTTTCATTTTCGGGTGAACTGTCCCTTTAATGGTCAAAGTGTTGTCTAGGCCAGAGGGTTTCAAACTTTGTGATGCCAAGGACCCCCAAATAAGATGAGCCCCCTTTCTGAAATACATATCCTTTTGTATGTGTAAAGAAAAAGTGGAACATTGTTCGATAAATTGAAAAGGTGATAATATACAAATATATCACTGAAGAGACATTTCCAATTCAATTGAAACTTTAGAAACTGAAATTAGGAACTATAGTGAGAACAACTCATTCAAAATACAAAAATACACAAACCTGAAATGATGCACATGACAAAAAAGAGAATAACACTTAATTATAAGGTAGATGGGGTGGGGGGGGGGGAGAGGTAAGAAAAAAGGAGGGGGGGGGGAGGGAAAGGGGGGGGGGGGACGGGAAGCAGGAAGGGGGGAAGGGCCGGGGCGGAGTAGGCGGGGGAGGGAGGAAAGGCTCCTGGTTTTGTGGGTAGTCGACTGTATAGGTTAGAACGGTTTTGTGTCATGGGTCGCTATGGTTTTTCCATGTCAGGCAGGTTTTTCGAGGGACCCATTGCACCTATGTCGGGAGTGGCCCTCGGGGTGTGCCCCGACGCGCCAATGTTGGGGAAAATCCACGTGATCTAAGCAACCACGGCCCACTTCCGTTTCCTGTTTAGCATGTCCCAATTGCGTGCATGTGGTTTTGGCTACGACCACTAAACACCTATATGGTAACAAACTTCTCCATAACAGTATTTTGTGTAGGGTGTCATATTCCTAAGTAAGAGCGAATTAGACGTCATCCATACGTATTTAGTCCAAAGTCTAAAGCAGCATGACGTGTGTTCTAACATAGCAATCCCAGAATGCACTGCAACCAGAACGTGAAAAATATCCGAAGAATGTTGTGTATTTGGGTTTTGGTCTGCCCGTTAATGCACAAGTTTGCATAGAGGCTACAATTCTGCTGTTAGGAAGTCGAAGACAGAGACGAACAAAAAAGATAAAACATGGATAGGGCAAGATAAGCGTCTGAAAGACGTGGTCCGTATGCTAAAAGCATAAAGCAAGGTGGGTGTGTGGGAGGGGGCGAAGGGAGGTGCCATAAGGGGTGTGGTATATGGGGGTTGCCTTCAGTATGTTTGGAGTCGAGATCCTGTAAGTGGTCAGGGAAAACAAAAGTGGTTCGGGGCAAAGTGGACACACACACACGCACGCACAACAGGCGACGACACAGCGTCACGGTCACAGTCACACACACACAACACCCACACACCACACAAACACACGCGAACACCAGACACACACACCACATGGGGTGCGTACAAAAACACATCTTACATCACGTTAAAAGTGTAAATGCGACTACATATAGAATTCCAAACATTCCGTGCGGTGTTCCCTCACAGTCACAGACTCCCTGGAACCCTTCGGTTGTCATTCCCCACCGCACAGCAACAGCACGGGCACCCGACACCCACAAACACACAACACAAACACGACACACGCACCACACACACAGTCGGGATCGCTGAGACTTACCACCGCCATCCCACCTGCTACACAGAATTCACACTGGTCTCAAACTAACCACCTGCTCCGAATATATTTGCAAACCCAACAGCTTGCATCAAAACGAATATAATGGAACTGGGTCACGACGCACACTCCGACATGAGCCTTGAAATAACAGAGTGCGCAATCTGTCGTTATATGATGAAGGGCGTGCCTGCGGGGGGGGGTGGTTGAATCACGTGACGGGGATCAAACACACTGATGACTCCTGGGCGGTTAGTGTTCGGCATTCGGAACCATTTAAGGTTGCTTCCGTAACAAACCACCCGTTTCAACATAAATCTACCTCGCAGCCGCGGGGTCTTACAGGATTGTTGTAAAGCCAGCTGGGATCATGCGGAACACACCTCGGCCGCAGTCAAGGTTCTCCATTACAACAGTCCCCGTGCTCCTGCTCAAACACACAAACACACAGCCACCACAAATTGGCTCACGGAGGAAAAAGGGGAAAAACCCCCCCCCCCCCCCGCCCGAGGGGCACGCCCAGGCCGCCCGCCTGGCCCCGCCCCCGCCCCCAGTCGTCAGGAGGGCAACCTAGTCGTTAGCTGGGTCCACATCGTGGTCCTTGTGACTCATCCGTGGAATTAAAGGTATCCTTCAAGTGAACGAGAGAGCTAGAAAGCTCACATGTCACTCGATACTAAAACGTACCTGAAGTTAAAATCTAATACCACGCAAACTAGGGTGTTATTTGTAAAGGCGTGTGTGGTTGTTCAAATGCATGGGGTGTGTTGAAGTCAACAACAGTCGTGATGCGCAAAGAGACTCGAAGCGCCGGGTGTAAACTGTGGCATCCGCACGAAGATTTCCTCACTAATTCAAATGAACATTCATTCACTCGCCCTAAATGAACGAGCAGAGGTGTCGACTAAAAATAGAAGCACTTCAGAGTTGTGTTTCGTATGGGGGTTGCTCGCGTGGGTTAATGTGAGGAAACCTCACAGTTAAGGGCTATTGTCTAGTAGACAAAATACACCATGCTCCACACAGAAGACAAGAGGGACATCCCGGCAAACATTATACCTAGCACACCGCAGCTCTGCAATATCCAGTGACCCGGCCATACCACATCTGTAGATCAAGCCCGGTAATACGCAGGCCACACACACAGGTATAATGTAAGGGCGAACGGGTCAAATCATGGTAGGAAGGCGATTGGTGCAGTGACACCACAGCCCACGATATAAAACAGGAGGAAATTTTTTCTAGTCTGGTCTTGGACGCAGTGATCGTTACACTGTCCTCGTTGTGCCTTCTTCTCGTCATCTTTCTCGTGATCAATGCACTCTCTGCACGTGTCTACTCATCGACTAGTGGGCGGCTTTGCGGAATCGGTCGGGTTGTTCGCGGTCGGAACTAATGGCCACAATCGTTTTGTCTGTGTGAACAACAGTAACTCGGATGTGAAGCGCTGGACAACTGGGCGTTATGTTTCGCTCTGGGTAAGGGAGAAACGAAAATAAGGAGCAAAGAACGCTGCATCGCTGTCACAATGTACGTTTTTCAAAGCCCTCGTAAAACGGTTTTTATATGCTGGCAGGGTGCAAACTGAGTGTCGATGGAAAACTGTTGAATAGACATTACCAATGGGTGCCGGGTATTACCCACTAACAGTGGATTTGAATTTGGTTAAGCAGTCATATGACTTGGTGGTTGTTTATTGTAAGGAAAATATTTCTTAATGTTTTTAAATGTTCCATTAACACTGATGTCCGGGTTTAAGAGTCTCACTTCAGCCGACCAACATAAACAAACGTGTATGGTGTGACCCAAACATGCCTGGGTCTAACCTCCGCAAGGAAATCAATAACTGCTGAAGTATAGTATTGAACACATTTTTATCCACAAATTTCAAATTTCCCGTTACTAGGGGGTAATGAATGTACAGTAGAATATAAAAAGAAAATGTGGTACATTTTGACCAGAACACAGACCGCAATCTACTTTGGGTGAGTCCAGGGCGTGTGTGTCTGATGAAACCCGTCTATATAATAGTTGGTGCAAATGCTGCTTTTGCCTGTTTCGTTAGATCTGCTTTTTGAAAAACTGTATCCAACGTGTGGCCGTTAGCGCGGGGTTGGACCGCGTGAGTATTCTGACAAAACTGGAAAATGACAATAGGTAAAGGCCAGAGATGTGATTATTAAAGTCTTCTGTCATCATTGGGTGCACTCACCGTTTTGTCAAATGGGGTGTCAAGCCTGTATGACTTTCATTTCTCGCGCATAAGCATTAAAGAATATTTTGGGAAGAACTGTTTGTTAACACTGACTTGCACAGGTTCGGGCTCCATAAGTGTCCACGATAAAGTAAATTGTAAAGAGTGAGCTTTGCTGATTCGTGTGGGTAGCCAACGTTCAACATTCTACAAATATCTTCTTTTCGTGTCGCTGAAAAGAAGAAAGTCATACAGGTTTGGCACATTACAAGGTAAGGGTTGAGGTCCGCCGAATATAACGGCAATTTTTCATTTTGAGTGAACTTTCAACTGAAATTAATGGTCACAGGGTCGGGGATCTTGCACATCCAGAATGACTTTATCAATTTTTATGGACGCAACCTATGAATCAAGTAGCAGTTACAGCATCTGATACGTGGTTGGGTAGCAGTGCAGTCCAAAAGCAAAGACACAACAATGCCTTGAAAAAAGAAATAACCCTTTTACGAGCGTCAAACGGCAAAAATACAGCGGTGTCACACTCAAACGGGGGATAAGGGGGCGTGCGGACAAAAAGGGGGCAACCAAAACAACGAGGTGGCACCACAGGGGCAAACACGCACACAGGCAGACGGAGCACGATCACGGGCTCCAACACACACTCTAGTGAGTCCTCGGCGAAAACGAGTGGGGTCCCGTTTTGAGGTGCACATGAATTCCATACCTTGACCAATGACATCAGCTGATTTTTTATATGGTGTAACATCACAGTAATAAGACGGTGGAGGTGAATAAGGTTGCGTTCACGAGCAGATCTCACCTGTCGGACCAGCTGTCTCTGGCTACTCAGTGTGATATGGTGGGAAAAGGTAATCATCACGGGAGACCGCCGCTCATAAGTATCCTCGCAAAAATCCAATAGGAGCCTATATGCGAATTGATAATTTTACATAAGACAGATAAGGGGCACTTGGTTGGTCGGTGTTTGTGTCAATTTACATTATTTTGGAAACACTTCACCGAACCAAAGTTGGGGTAACGATGTGCAAAAAGCTGTCATGCAGGAGTGGTCAAATGATGTCAGGTACAGAGTATTCATTATTCGCGTGGTTTTTACAACCAACGTCATTTAAATGTGGTCAAGTATTTGGTTTAACGTCCCAAAACAAGCATCCCATATAATCATTCTTCTTTTGGTTTTGGGTGAAATATGACCGGACGTTTCTTCTTGGTATAGTGACATATCATTACTTAATAGGAGCCACGGTGGTAAAGGCGTCGACTGTGTTTGTAAATTCATTGTGGAACTATAGGCTCTGGGTATGCGCCTTAGCGTTGGAATCTAATGAGCTGAAGTAATTCAACATACAGGTATAGGGCCGTCAGTCACTATTTTCAAAATCAGGACTGTAATGAAACCTCACTGGCCTGGTAGTAGACCCTTCGAGTGAGGGTATTCTCATCACTTACCGTGACAGTATAGCGCTCTACGTAGCGGATGAGCTACATTAGTGGGTTGGGACATCAGATTCAATAATAGAATAGGGACTAAAAACTCTGGCTTGGTTCAGTGCTTCTGCTATTCAAATACGGGGTAAAGCAAAACACAGCCACGGGGCGTTAATCTGAACCGCCAGACAAAAGACAGCTTTTTATGGCTGGAACGTATCCGACCTGACCAGGGTCTCACAGTTTACCGTCCTGATCGAAAGGGTCAGTCAGCGGGAGGCAATGTCCTATATATCTGGCTTTTAACACTACACGGTGGAATATAAAAATATAGGATATCTGTTCAAAGACGCCAAAAGTAGTGATGAAATACAGCATGTGACCCCAGGGAATTAACGGTCCTGTAACAAACCGCGGGCATGAAAGGACCTGCGCCACCTGAAATGTAGAAGCGTGTTATGGATAAGGCCCTCAGGTACGGGCTTTTCCGTTGCTTTTTTGGCGGTGTGGTGGGATGTCAGATGGGGTCAGCCGTTTGTGATGGCGAGGCTTGTCACGATGGCGTGTACTCGACCACTGAGACGAACAGGTGCTCGGCAGGATGGATCGAGGCCGGATGATGCAGGCACCTGGGTAAGCACTGCAATATCCATGGTTTGGAAACACAATGAGTTTTGTTTTAGAAAACCACCACTACAGCAAAAGGGTGCAAATAATTCGTATCAGGCAAGCACAGGTGATGAAACAAGATGGGGTTCAGAAGAAGAGACCGCGATGAGCGCGAGATGTGAGCTGACAGGCACATGAAGCTGTGCTTTCATCTGGTAGGTTACAGCACCAAGCCTTCGTTCAGTGTGACTTGTGAACCAAAATCAGCCCCGCAGTAGCCAAGAAAGAAGGCATGGTGTGTGGTGCATCTTTGTGTAATGGGACGGCACAGCCGGAAGAACACATGCAAAGCAACCTCATCCAAAAGGGGTGATTTAGGTGTGTGTGTGTTGTGGGAGAATTACCATATACACCAACAGGAGTTCGATAATGATTGTGTGCTTTGTGGTGTTAGTGAAGTTTAACGTACTCTCCATCATGTGGCCGTTAGAGGATCTTTATTAGTGTGTGCATTAAATTGCATCTGTAGCAAGGGCTGGACAAAACGTTTGGGGGCAGAAATCGGTGGTATGTATCAGAACATCACGTCATTTCTCCCCCAAAAGAAAAGATTAAAAATATAATTCAACCAGTGATATTACATTGACACGAGACACGATGCTATGGTGCGGGTCTCAAAACATAATAATAAGGCAGAGCCGCTTGTCAATGTATCCTCTCCCAACCTACTGATGCAATATGACAATCATCAATGCAGGGCAGATAAGTGATGCCCATGCAAACCAAAAAAAAACGTCTGGGAATTCCCCGCTGCCACATGCTATCCCATGAGGCCATAGAGTTTGACACGTGTGGCTGTAGGGTATTTTCAGAAGTGCATGTGGCTAGTGTTATTTAACCGTCCTCCCTTCAAAGCACGACAAGCCCGTCTTTCCAACCGGCTTCAAACAGGCCAGCCACCTCACGAAATGATTTGAACAGGCTGTATCAATCTCAACAAGCCAGTATGGTGGGGTTGGGGTATCAGTGAGCAGAGGAGGTAGGGACTCATACAATGATACACCCCTTGTGTCTGTGTTGTGTACCAATTCGTTGTTGTTGATGACCCAGGAGGTGGTCCAATAAACTGGCCACCTGGGGTTAGCATTGTCATAGTGGGGTGCTGCTGGCCAACGTGACACCAACCATAATGAATTGATTGAAAAACACGAATAGCGGAGCGAGAAACGAGGAACGACGCTGGATCAGCGTTGCCTGCCAAGGTGTGCGCATCTCCGTGCCCTCAGTGGGAATTCTGCTCGATCAATGGCGTAAAACCAAAGGGTGTGCTAGCGCGATCCTGCAATCATAGCATCGACACCGCCGTGATTCGCGCCGGTCGGTGGTGGGGACCACGCTGTTCGGGTATGAGGGGTGCGTGTACACGGGTGGAGGGGGGTGCGGGCGGGCCGGATATTACCGAAGAAGATGACAGCAAATCAACGGAATAAAAGCAGTCCGGGTGAAGTGGGTGTACACGCAGTGGGTAATATATGAGGACGTTGGGGGGTGTAAACACAGCTCGCCGGGAGGTGAAATGTAAACCACCAGAGAAAATTGGGCCACATAAGTGATTGGCACGGGCCACGAGACCGAATTGAACGGTAAAAAGAATGCACACCGATCGTTGTGAAAGTGATGCGGTTTAGCCAAAGGAATGCCGCTGGGAATTGTAGCGTGCGCGACGCCGTTTAGCGGCACGTGCAGGTTCTCACGCCCTGGTGACTAAGGGCAGCGGGAGGCACACAAAATCACCGCATTTCATTTCACACCCGAAATGATAGGCTGGAACGCTATTAGTGAGGTTTAGCCTCTCGGGCCATGTTGGGCCGGGGGGGGGGGGGGGGGGATGCTACGAGTGGTGGCCCGATGTTTAGAAACTGCTTTGACGAGTAAGCCCGACAGCTGTGCTGTTCGGGTGTCATCATGATAGAGGGCGGTCATCCCCGCGCCGTGACCGCGCGCGCGCGTCAAGGCGAATCGGAGGCAACGTGCTCACGGTCCACCCGCGTCTCCGTCACCACCGACAACCTGACGTCATCTTGCGCCTGCAGCGGGCGAGCGCGGCAAAAAGGGTAGGGACTGGAGCGTGAGGGGATGTTTATCCATGGCACTCGAGACGACAGTCCAGTGATGAGTCTCACCACACGCACTCTTAAAGGTTTCTTTATGGGCATTGAGTTCTAAAACTTTGCCTTATTATTTTTGTGAGAGAGTGCATTGCCGGGGCCCCGCCCAAAGGTAAAGGACATAATGGGCTGCAACCGTAGAATTAGTGTGGAGGCAGATTAAATCGCTCAATGTCCACCTGCTTACATCCATTTATTTGTTGACAGTGGTGTGTCTTATTGTCTGATTGCATAGAGCAGTATCATTTTCTTTAGGAAATCACAGATCGTAATAATAAGCATTCGTAAATTTAAAGGTCTTTTTTCTGTCATGGTGTAAGGTGTTTGTCTTGAAACCTGAACCACAGATAAATGTTGGTGGTAATGCCGATGTACAGCTATAATCACTCATAATTATGATTTGGTGGATTAAACAGTCAAGAGGTAAATGTATATATTAGTTATTATTATCTTCAAACTTACTGTAGGCTACAAGACAATTGTGTCCCTTCATTGTAAGGACGACTTAATTGTCCTCCACACAATAAAACAACGGTAAAAAAAAAACAGAAATGGGTCCAACAGACATCGTGGGTTGGAAATGGGCTTAGCGGCTTTTACAAATCGTCAGCCGCAACCGAAGGAAAAAAAGAGGGAAAAAAAAAGGGAGAAAAAAAAAAAGGGGGGGGAAAGGGGGGGGGCGGAAAGAAGGAAGAAAGAAAGAAAAGGGGGGGGGGGGAGGGGAAGAAGGGTAGGGGTGGACAACATTAGATAAGCTGAAATGGGGGGAGTGTTGGTGGATGTAATCGAGATGAAGGAGGAGGCGGGGGAGGAAGATGGGGTGAATAAGGGAAGTGGGTGGATAGTGGAGCGCAATTGAAGAGTGGGAAAACACTACTAGTGATAAAGGGAAAAAGTGTCACTTAAGAAGGGAAAAAAGGCGCTAGTTAAGCGAGAAAGAGGGGGAGAAGGTAGGTAAGGGGGTGGATGAACATAATGTTGGGTAAACAGTTAGAATTGAAGGTGTCTGTGAATGGTGGATGCAAATAAAAAATTTTAGAGATTCTGAGTTTTATGAGAGTGGAATGAGCGTAGTGAAGGGTAATAAGGTTAGGTGATGGTGAAAGAACGTTAAGTGGTCTGGGTGTTATGTTAGAATATATGTGTCTTGTAGCGAGGGTGAGGGCTAAGAAGAGAGAAAGTCATGGTGTTGGGACAGGAAAATTTAGAGGTCTCCCAATTGGAAAAGACTAGAGGTGAGGGAATTATAGGATGGGGGCTTGTGATTAACAACAAGAGTGTATGGCGATGGATGCAGTGAGACATATAACCTTGAGTGACAATAGTAAGAATATTAAAACGTTGGTTTTCACAATGTCCTAGACGAGAGTTGATTAAGAGAAAATAAATGGTAAAACTATTCAGTTTTACGGATAGCTGAAGATGACGATAAAGGGAGGAGGAGAAGTACAGGATATAAGTGGTAGTGGGAAAGACTAAAAATGATACTACATAAAAATAAATTGGATCAAAGATATACAATGCTACAGAGTCGAGAAATTAGCTATGATAAGCTCCAAGAGGACTGTCGTGGCTTGCGCACTATCGGATAAAGTGGGGAGGGGTTGCGTTTGGTGTATCTATGGGGCTTAACTATAAGGTTGAGTATATTTATTGGCACTTCAGCAAGTACTTCGTTGAAAGGAGAACTGAGACTCGACTAAGCAGTGCTGCTGGCTATGTATGCGATGGATTCGGGTGTAAGATTGGCACACAAGGGAGGGAAGGAAAACAAGCGCGGACAAGGCAAAACAACTCGCCGGGAATCGGCGACGCTCCCCACACGGGGGTGTCTTTCATATAGCAACAATATAGTACTCAATATTTTCCCAGGAATTGGTGGGGACGCCCTTGACGTAAACAAAGTGCGCCATTTATCTAATGACTAAACTGTGGGAAAGAAAAATCGCTTCTACGCGCTCAGCAGTCTATGTACGGGAATTATTACATTTCTAACGATGATAGATAATCGGTGCAAGCGCGTCAAAAGAACGCTTCCTGGTCAGTTGTAATAATCATTTTCATTTAATACCAAACGAGCACAAATACGCACTTGTAAAGGTTACCACAAATATATAATACAGTATATTAATCGTTCATTATTATTATTTTATTATTATATAACGCCGATATATTTGTGCAGTTTAAGTTGCACGATGACAGCATTAGCCGGAACTGATGTGAAGCGGATGTAGTTTCCGCCGGAATCAGTGCTCGTCTGAACACGCTAAATGTAAACAACAAATCTTTCACGTGCAGTTGCCTACAAATTACTTAACGTCATAAAACAGTGTTTACTACAATGAAGAGGTTTTCTTTATGCTGAAATCGCCATGAGAAGTTTGAACAGGTTGTTTGGTTATAAATGGAGGTTTGTGTTCTGCAGAAACGTGTCCTCGTACACACAAGGACAGAGTCCGGAGCCAAAAATACGAGAATATTTCTACTACATCGACCATCAGGGGCAGGTACACCACTCGCTACAGATGAGATTATAATGTTTCGTTGGATGTCATCATCTCATGTCCATTGTATTTTCTCTTGTTAAGCTGTTTCTGGATGATACGAAGGTGAAGAACTTTGTGACCTGCTTCAAAGGTTTTTATCCGTTCATGACCTCACTCCAAACATGCACCCGTATCAAAAACTTGGCACAAACCATTAGTCAGAAGGCAAAAGTAATATGATTTGCCAACCCAAATAGTATAGATAGTCCTTTATGCCTTTATGTATTGCTTGCTTAAAGGGATACTTCACCCAAAAGTGAAAATTCTGTCATCATTTACTCCCCCTTTGATTGTTCCAAACCTGTAGAATTGTATTTGTTTTGCTGAACACACAGGAAGAAATTTGGAAGAATGTCTGATCTTACTGCCATTGTACGGAAAATAAATACTATTGGAGTCAATATGGGGTGAGATTTGACAATCTTCCAGATATCTTCCTGTGTGTTCAAAGGAACAACAAAATGTATACAGGTTTGGAACAATCTGAGGGTTTACGTAAACGATGACAGAATTTTCATTTCTGGGTGAAGTATCCCTGTAATCATCTTTTATGTTATGGTGTCGGACGATAAGACCACAGCATTCTCTGTTCTGTCTCTGGTATTCACCCTCATTCAGATCGGATGAATTGAACAGTTGAACTAATTTAGATCAATACATAACTGACTGAATTGCATCGTATGCAATGAAATGGACAACATGATCAACTCTAAAAGATTCAATTGCTTTTGTCATTGATTCTGTCTGTTCTCTATTCATCAGACCAGCACTTCCTAGTTTTCTTCTTCAGCCGCCTGAAAGGCAACCAGAGTGGCCGCTACCAGCAGGACTTTCCATTCCTCTCCCTCTGCGGGCGTGAACGCAACTTCCTGCGCTGCGAAGATCAGCCCGTGGTCTTCACGCACCTGTTATCAGAGGCGGGGCAGGAGGAGCGTCTGTCCTACTGCGGGGGCGGGACTAAATTGACGGTTCCGTTCCATCCGGAATCTCTCTTCATGCATCCTGTCAGCGGAAGAGTTTACCACCCTGGTCCCGAACGGGGAGGGGGGGTCGGGTTGGTAAATTCTGCTTTAGCCATTGAGCTGAGTACACACTTTGAGTACGCTCCGGGTCAGGAGAGTACAGGACAGCCCACTCATTTTCTGTGGGGAGGACATCGACACACTTTAACGAAAGAGTTGGCGAAACTGTCCGAAAAGATGCATGTGTGTCGTGAATTCTAAAGAGAATTTTAATATATACATGTAATCAATACTGTCAATAAACTACAGTAGATTGTATATGTGAAAAAATAAAGATTGTAAATGTACTGCTTGAATGAATATATCAAGCTGAAATAAATGTATAGGCTATAGTGTGTTGAGTGAACAGCCTGATTTCTTCATGTTTGGCAAATCTGTCGGGTAGCCAAGCTATGACAAAGAAAATTTCATTTAATATGAATTTTGACAGTGGTTGACTCCAGGTTGTAAAACGTTTTATAATTAAAGACAACAACAGTTAACCAGTTTATGTATTTCTGATCAAGGTATTCAAAAAATGAATGTGTGCACTTATATTGAACAAACAGTACAACGCAAGTGTCAATGTCAAATAGAGAATGTGAAGCTGAAGCTGACGTCACGCCCTATGTTACATGTTGCAGTGGCGCCGCCATCTTGGGAGGATCATACTCCACTGCTGTTATTGGTATGATATGTACTGTTACTTATTTTGTTTGACATACTGAGAAATCAAACGTGAGAGAACCAGGGGCTTTTCATGAACGACTCTGCGTTATGCTATTGCAGTTTTTAACACAGCAAGACAGACCTAAGACCTACCACGGTCATATTTCCTTATCAAACAAGAAAAACAAAACACTGCATTGAACGCACAGGCAGCCATGCATCCAACCAAGATGGCGCAACATTCAACACGGCGTGACGAACCTTCACATTCTCTATTTTAGTTTTGGGTGTAACCAGTTACTAAGTTATTAGTTACTGTAATTACTTTTCTCTTGAAAAAGCAAAGTAAGGGATTAATCTTATTTTTTCTGTAATTGAATTACAGTTACTTCTGATGTAATTAAACTTAATAGGCTGTTGTGTGTAATATATGTGTGTGCAATAGTGGAATTGACATCAAAGTTAAAAGTCTAACTTTTAAAATCCATTTGTAATACTTTGGTCAGTTAACAACACCACTTTATGCAGTTGCATATTATTTATTTGAATAAATTAAAAGAGCCGTTTCATGTCTATCCTTTAATCACTATTGGTATAGGATATAGAAAGTCATTCGTAATGTGTACATTAATTTCATTACACTATTGAATATGTAATTAGTAACTAGTAATTAGTTACTTTTCAGAGTAACTTGCCCAACACTGCTCTATACATGAGCCTGTCAATTTAGCCAATGATAAACTTTAAGCGATAACATAACATTACATCATTTACAAATAACTGGATTTGTTTTGCATTCTCTGAGATTTCCGGAGTGAAACTTTACTGAGCACCGCCGTCAATCCCACAATCCACCTCGACGCTGCGCGGCTTCCGTATTGAAAACTTGCATCGCGCGCACACCAATTATGCGCTATCGAAGTGCGCATGCCTCAAAAATAAATAATTCGCTTTAATAAAAAAGTGTGCACGTGACGTGACGTTTGTGTATGGGAGCATGTTTGAGTCGTTTGTCTGCTAAGAAACGTTTCCATTACAGTTACTTCGATAAACAATCTGATTTTTACAAACTTGATTTATGTTTGGGGTTTTAATTCAGTATAAATCGTGTTCTGTTGGTTTCTCTGCCAGATAACATCCCACTAATAGAACCCAACACATTACCTGTAGAGTCCCAAAGAGACCATTAAAACAAAACAATTCCCATTATAGGCCCGTTAAAATGTATATTATTGTTTAGCAAGGATGTTTCTTGGCTGTTTACACGCGCGATAGTAAGTGGGCGGGGTCTGAATACTAGCAGGAAACCCAGAGGAACCCGTACTGGGTCACCTAGTTCACGTGCTGGGGGAGAGGACTGAATCCACGACAAGTTCACGGTGAAGAAAGTCAAACCCGCATGTGTCGGAACACACGCCTGAGATCATGTCGACGTGTGAGGACAGTGACGTGCGCGCGGATCTCGTTCTCAAGCGCTCCGTCATGACCCGCGTGCCGCCGTTACTCACCGATCTCTACCAGTTCAGTATGGCGTACGCGTACTGGAGAGCGGACAGACACCTGGAACCGGCCGTGTTCGAGCTCTTCTTCCGCGATAACCCGTTCGGTGGAGGGTTCTCTCTGTTCGCGGGTCTGAACGACTGTCTGGTGTTCCTCAAGAACTTTGCGTTCTCAGATCAGGGTGAGTGTGGACTGCGTCTCAATCCCTAGTGAGCTGTCTAACTAGTCAACATCCAGATTCGAGTGTAAATGTGTTTGAAAACGCAAATTGAGCTGCCTACCTAGGAAGGATTGTGTGAAGAAAGTGTGCCGCCTACATAGGCAACATCTTTGAGCCTGTGTTTGAGAACATAGCGTGCTGACTTGGATAACACTTTCTGAGCATCTGTCTATGAACATAGCAGGATTCCTACCCCGGCAACATTTCTGAGTATTTCTTTTAAAATCTAGCTCCCTACCTAGACAACATTTCTAAGTAGAGGATTTTGGGTCGTGTGACCCAAAGCCTAGTGAGCTGTCTAGATTCTGTCTCTGTGTCTGAATGTTTATTCCTTTCGCAAACTTTTGAAACCCTACTTAGCTCTCTACGTAGACGGCACTTTGAGCCTCATGTTGGTGTTTTAGTCACACTGATTGTGAATGCTCTCTCTAGTTATGCTTTCTAGGTACTGAGCACAGTTTAAGCCGTGGTGTTCAAGTTAGTAAGAACATGACAGCCTGTGGTGAGAAACACAGGAATGTCAGATGAACACGTGTGTCTGTGACCTTTGACCTTGGTTTAAAGGCAGAGGATCTTAACCCTGCAGCGCATGAACCCAGGCGTAAGACACAAACCCGAAGCAGCCAATCACAGTCCAGCATTTCACTGGATCGTGACAGGGTTAAGGGTTCGGCCTCATGTCAGTGTACACTACGGAGGAGAGTCACGTGACGTTCACATGGCTGTGATTACATGAACAGCAGCTCTGTTAATGTATGTTACATGTTAAACTGTTAACAGATTCTCACGTCTGTCCATCACGTGTGTGTGTGTGTGTGTGTGTGTGTTTGCAGATGTGGAGTATTTACGCTCCGTGCTTCCAGCAAACACGGATCCGGATTTCTTCTTGTATCTGAAGGAGCTGGACTGCTCATCTGTGACGGTCTCTGCTGTACCCGAGGGCTCTGTCGTCTTTGCCAGAGTATGTGCGCTATAAGTCCATCGTGTGAATGTTGTTTTATGACGC
Organism: Triplophysa siluroides; assembly: GCA_006030095.1. Classification (NCBI taxonomy): domain Eukaryota; kingdom Metazoa; phylum Chordata; class Actinopteri; order Cypriniformes; family Nemacheilidae; genus Triplophysa; species Triplophysa siluroides. The sequence continues at coordinate 792,046 of VCII01000713.1, forward strand.
AGGTTGTGTGTGATTTGTGTTGTTGTGTACTTCAGGTTCCTCTGTTAGAAGTGTCAGGGCCGCTGGCTGTGGTTCAGCTGCTGGAGACCAGTCTGTTGTGTCTGGTGAACTACGCCAGGTATCACGTGTCTTTCATTCTTGAACTGCTGAACGTTTGTCCTGTTATAGTTGATATTCTCTCTCTCTCTCCTCTCAGTCTGGTGTGCAGTAACGCCGCTCGCTTCCGTTTAGCCGCAGGTCCCCGGCGTAGATTGATAGAGATGGGTCTCAGAAGAGCTCAGGGTCCTGATGGAGGCCTCACTGCCTCCCGTTACACGTTCATCGGTGGTACGCGACATCTAAAATGGTATCTGGAAGCATCCTATCTAGTGCGTTAAAACAGGAAGCTCATTCTTTCTATTCCAGGGTTTGATTTGACAAGTAACGCCCTCGCTGGTCGTCTCTTCGGAATTCCAGTTGCGGGCACCATGGCGCACTCTTACGTCACTTCCTTTTCCTCTCTGGCAGAGGTGTGGCCACAGGTGTGTTGTTGGGTCACTTCCTGTTATTGTAGATGTTGTGGAGCACGGGACTGTTATATTGACATTTTGACAGTTGAGGGCGGGTCGAACGTGTATACAATTGTGACGCAATAAAACCTCAAACAGACCTTTGTATGTAAATAAGTGGGCGTGGTTAACTCAAATGCATTGTGTTAGACCGCATATCCTTATCATTTAAATTCATGTTGTTATTTATCTCTTCTGATTGTGTGGTGAAATATGTCACGGTTGTGGTGAGATTTTTCAACAGCTGGTCGGTTTCTTGATTTGTTCTGGCAGACTCTGACTCCTGTGGGCGGCGGCAGCGGTATTGACTTCATCAGTCTGGTGAAGGGACGGCTGAGCTCCGTGTGTCAGTTATTGGGGTCGAAGACGGAGCTCATACGAGAGGGCGAACTGGCGGCGTTCATGTCGTTCGCCATCGCTTACCCTCACAACTTTCTGCCTGTGATTGACAGCTACAGCGTCAGCTGGTAAGACACCCGCAGAGGAAAATCACATGCTCACCGGTGTCTCTATGGACATCTCCATGTCATAGCCCCTTAAAATCATGTATGTTTATGATCATGAACATTTTCCATAACGCTCACATATGTCCAACATGTTCAAAAGCTCTTATTCTACAGAATATAGATCTCCGGTTGGATTTACTGATGTTTTATCGCAGATCCAATGCAAGTTGAATTAATTATGATGTATGAAATTGACATTTGTAAACAAACAACACATCCATCGAATATCTGAGCTAATAACCGCATCCCACCATTTAGCCACAAATGCTACAAAATAAGTCCATTCTTACCTCTTTTCGTGGTTTTAAAAGTTAAATATCCACTTCCGATGTCTCCCATAAACGTGCTGCGTCAACAACGTGACATAAAAGCTTGGGTAGTTAAAAATTCTGCCAAATATCTGAACCTCTGTCTATCCACATGAGATACACATTAAACGGAAGCTCAGACTCTGACCTCTACGTAGACCCCTCGTTTGTCCAAATAGGCGAATCAGAGGCCGAGATATGGGGAGGCGGACCAAAACACCACCAGCAAACTCAACACCAAGTTTCGCTTGTTACATGCACTTTCAGCTGCGTTACTTTTTGAGAGGTTTACTGTGAAATGACACCTCTGACCATATTTGGAACATCAGGTTCCTCTTCAATTGTACTGACAGGTACACCCACCTTACTTGCGTCTACATTTTGACGGTCTTAGTCAAATCAGACCACCAACTGACGTAGATTTGTGGGGGTGTGGCTACACGAGGCGTTTCAGGCAGGTCTGGGTGAGCATTCGCTTTTACACAGAACGCATCTTTTGTTCCCTCACATTAATATTACCAATTTTATGTGTCTAATGCATGTATGGGCAACTTATAACACACCAAAGACACAGAAAAACACGTGTTCGCGCCATATGAGCCCTTAAACAGCAAGCAGTTTTCAGTTATGTTTGACCCAAGAAAAGATTTGGTTTTAGATGTTTTCCGTAAAATAAATAAAAGGAGACAGAAAGCTGACAGGTGTTGATGTTAGATAAAGTGAGTGAAAACACCCAGCGTACAGGGTTCCCAATGAAATAAACAAACAATGACTTCTACAACAAATTATGTCTTTTTTAGTTGAGCGTAATTCTGAATTAATGAATGATTAAATGTAAATATTTTTTAAAATCAAGTTATCTTGAAAAACAAATCAATTGAGACATTTAGTGGTGCAATACATAAAACAAATCCCCAAATTCCATTATCAATATTTGATCTGACCTGAAAGACTTTTTGAAGTATTATAGTCATTTATGTATTATATACATTTCCGTTATCGTCCTGTCTGTGTTTGGCTAGTCTAATAATATATAACTATATTTTGTGTAATTTTTGTTAATATTAAATTAAATGATTATTTTATTGTATAATAATTATATTAAATAAACAATTTGTTGAATTTATTTCTATGTTCATTTTATTAAACAAAATAGCTGTTGAATGGGTCCTGTAGTTTTGACACATTTAAAGAAACCGTATGGAACATTGACATCTAGCGGTTAACTTTGGTAGAAAAGTTTAGCCAAGTAACGGTTCTTATCGGTTTCTTTTCTTGTTCTCAGAAATAATCTACAGGCGCGCTGTTGTTCGTAAATGTGTACCGGAAGTTAAGGGCAGTCCACGAACGCGCGCATGCGCAATAACGTTTATGTTGTCGCTTTGAAACCGGCTATATCTTGGAAAATCTTGAGCAGATGAACTGGTGTTTAATGTGTTATGTGTGTAGCTGATTGTGTTGTGTGTGTTGTGGAGTAGTGGTTTGCTGTGTTTCTGTGCCGTGGCTTTGGCTCTGTGTGATCTGAAGTATCAGCCGTTGGGTGTCAGATTGGACAGCGGTGACCTCTGCAGGCAGTCACTGGAAGTGCGACGAGTCTTCAGAGAATGTAGCAAACAGTGAGAGATTCTTCACTTCATATGTGCTTTATTAGCGATGATGACGGTTTACACGTGCCACAGACATGAATGAGGTCATGTGTCTTGACAGTTCTAACCTGACAAAATTTAAAATGTGAAATTTCATAGAGACTGTAAACACATTACATTAACGCACTAACAACCACAGTGCCCTGCTAGCCAAAAACTTTGGTTAACGTCCCAGTGAAATTAAAAATGACAATTCTTATTTTTTCATGAAATATTGCACCGTCAATAGTTGATCAATGTGGGTCATTTGCTTTTCTAAATTCATGTGCCCTCATAATCTTCAGTTCAAATCTGAAAATGCACTTCCTTCCTGAAATGACTGTCCATCTCAAATGATGTAAAGTAGACGGCTTGGGCGGGGCATCCGTTAACTCCTCCCCTTCAACTCTCAGTCTGCTGCTAGTTTCATTTCAAAATGCAACGACTGTTTTTATACATCCAATCAATTCGCTGTAAAAAACGCAAGCCACGCCCGCTAGTTTTCTTCTTTGAAATTCCTTTTCACTCGTCAGGATATGGAAGTAGAAACGATCGCAACTTCCGGTTCACGGGGACTTTAAAATCTTCTGTTTGCTTTGTATTTATCTGCCTGTAGATTCTCGGTACCTCAGTTTGAATCTCTCATCATAGTCGGCACAAACAGCATTTCTGAACAGAGTCTCGCTGAACTCAACAAAAAAGTAAGAGCTCATCACGTGATGATCAAACTAATGAGGTCAATGTTCATCTGCACTAAAGGACGACTTGACCTCTCTCGCCCTCTCTGTCTCTCTCTCTTTCTCTCTATCTCTCGCTCTCTGTCTTTTAGGATAATGAAATCGATGTTGTCGGCGTGGGAACTCATCTTGTCACTTGTACACGTCAGCCGTCTCTGGGGTGTGTATATAAGGTAAATCAAACCTTAAGGTTAACAAGACATCAACACACATGACCGTCTTATTACATGTTCCTGGCTTTTTCTGCACTATTTCAAACTTACATTAAAATGTAGGGCTGTCAAGCGATTAATCGCATCCAGAATAAAGGTTTGTGTTTACATAATATGTATCTGTGTACTGTGCATATTCATTTTGTATTTATAAACACAAAACATAGACATACTTGTCTATATATTTAGGAAATATTTAAATGTATTCATTTATATTTACCAATAATACAAATTCTAAATACATGTTTATTAATTGTTATATTTAATATGTTTCTTAAATATATGCGTTTATGCTTATGTGTTCATAAATACAAAATAATAAGCACATATATTTCGTAAACACAAACCGATTAATCGTATGACAGCCCTAATAATTTGTTATAAAATGTCTCTCTCATTAAAGTTGATAGAGGTCCGAGGTCGGCCCAGAATGAAGTTAAGTGAAGATCCAGAGAAGAGCACGCTGCCCGGCCGAAAGTCTGTCTACAGACTTCTGGACGCAGATGGTGAGTGTCTTTAAACCAGCCCATTCATTTTATTATTTATAATGATCAGTGATCTGGAAAGATATTATCCATGTACTATATATTCATGATCTGATTAATTCATTTAAAAAGCACTGAATCGATTCAAAAGGCTCATTAAACGGTTAGTAACGTCATTATGAGTGCATGTTTAACTTGTTGACTGTGGTTGTAATGGATGTTTATTCTGCAGGTCATCCTCAGATGGATCTGATCTGTCTGTCTGATGAGCCCGTGCCGACAGCAGGCGTCTCATTGAACTGTTATCCTCTAGTGTCTGAGACATCACTTCAGTCCATCACGCCTGCTCAAGTGACCAGGTTACGTTTGGATGTCTTCACCTGTGGTCAGGTAACCCCAGCCAACATCTTACTTTCTCTAAAATAAATTGGCCAAAGATTTGTCATAGTCCAGCAAACAGACTTCTTACTTTATAATGAAAGTCAGTTGAAGATGGTATTCTCAAGAACGTTTTAATGCAAAATGAATGTGTTGGGTTAATTCATGTAAATGAATTCCTCCTATAATGACGTCCCCAACAGACTAAGAGCTTTTTTATGTGTTTGTTCATCAGGATCTTTATTTGTGATTTTCAGATCACGTATCCCATTGGCAGCGCGTCAGAGAGTCGTGAGCAAGCTCACATTTCTCTACAAATGCTGCACCCCTGTCACAAAAAACTACAGAACCGCACAATTACACTGTGAGTGGACATGTTTTCGTGAGAATGACACGTGGGATAAATTGCTTGACTGAATGTGTTTCTTATGGTTATTTTCTTGAAGGTGGCTGTGTCAGAGCGGCTGAACTCTCTGGTCTCTGATATCAGAAGAGGAAACAGTAAAGGCAGCAACTTTCTGTTGTCAAACTGAAGCGGTGGAATGCAGTCAGCATCTGACTTTCTCGAAAACTGTGAAATCCAATGTGCCTTCAACTCCCTGTTTCCTTATAAACAAATGATCTAATTAAAAGTGAGATTAATGCTTATCTGGCACTTCTCAGTGTCTTCTAACACTAATAATAGAAATCTGCGAAGACGAGTATGGTATTAATGCACCTCTGTGAAGGAACTAAAAATTTCAATAATTCATTAATGTATATTTTAATTTAAAAAATTGCAATAATTAAATAATAAATATTTTAATAAATAAAAGTTGCATTGATTTATTAATAAATACTATATGGATCAAAGCTTTTATTTAAATAAGTGGACTTCATATTATTTTTTGCTGAAAAAAGAATTTGACTTTAGAATTAAACCTGATGGTGATGACTTCAGAACATGTCAACAGGTTTTTTCATGTACATTTATTCATTTAGCATTTAGTTTAATAAGCAACTTACAAATAAAGGAACAGTAAATTTACTATTCCAAGTTTACTTTAAACTTAACTTAAAAGTTAAATGCAGTTTATTAATGTGAGATTGGACTCTGTTGTAAGTTAAAATATTTGAGAAACACAAATATATTTTACATTTTTTGTACATTTACTCCTTATTGAAAACAGTAAAGTTTGATCTTTAAAGAATAAGGTAGACAGTAGAAGTCAATGGCAATAATTAAGGTTCTTTTGGTGTCATTTTTGTCATAGTATACAATAAAATAGGTGTAAAATAGTATAGATTTCAAATAATTAAAATTGTTCTTACTTAGAATTAATTTAATGACACCTACATTAAAAATAAGAAAATTAAACTAATATTAACATTATAATATAATACAGTTTACTATAGTAAATACTAAAGTATACGGTAGAACTACAGTATTTTGTTGATGTGGGGGCTTTCTAAATGTTGTTCATTTTAGATTAGACCGTTATATATCATGTACATTACCTGCTGTAAGATTATTATATTTAAAAATATTTATAAATGTTGTTTTCTTCAGACAGAAATAATGCTTTTATTATCGTACCGCAGACTCGCAGATGCCTTGTTGTTACCAGGGGCAACGTAATTTTCCGCTCCAAATCACGCCTAGACCCACCGCTGTCTTCTGATTGGACCATCTGCCGTCAGTCCGATCTATTTATCCACGCGTGATTCGCCAGCGCACTTGTCAATCAGCAAAGACGCAATTCTATTGGCTGAATCGCACAGGCTCGAGGTGAAAGAGAGACATCTACGCGCTGAGGCAACAAGTGGATTTAGTGATTTCGTGTAAATGTGTTAGTTTAAAGATCACGTGATGTATATACATTAAATGTTTCAAACACAGGAAGAGTTCATGTCGCGTCAGAAGTGCGTGAAGTGAGGCCGTTAAAGTGGAGTTTGTTATCTAACGGCTGTGTTTGAGGGGATTTACGGTTAAATGCTCGCAGTTGGGTAATGCGCGCGCGACCCTCTGCGTTGTTGTGAGTGCACGCGCGTCTTCGTTACAGGTGTAAAGAGAGAAAGTTGTGCAGGTGAGTTCACGATGTCTGATTCTGGATCAGATGAAGATGTAAACGGGCTCACAGCGGAGGAGGGGGGGTCAACAGAATCCGTCCGCAAGGTAACGTCACATGCGCTTCTGGGGTCACACTGTATTACATTTACAATCTGCACGATTTGTTTATTAAATATATAACATCGTTTTCATATCGAGTAACATAATATGTCCATTGCATTGTTTGCGGTCCTGTGGGTACAATGTAAATAAATACCATAGTATATGATTCAGTACAATGGTATGTAACGTTAAAAGCATTTGATATTATTTCTCTACCGTCATTATCACCATAAGGGTTGTAAAGCGTTAACGGAGATGAAACTAATATACAGCTTTTGTAGTTCTTTCTTTAACTAAATGTATAAGTGTGCTTAACCATTTAAATCCCCCCTTAAAGGGACAGTTCACTCAAAAAAGAATTCTGGGTAACAAGTCAAGTCAACTTTACTTATATCGCGCTTTTTACAATGTCCATTGTTACAAAGCAGCTGTACATAAAACATATTGACTATAAGCAAAACATTTAAAGCACACATAAAGACTATATAGACTATAGTGTTTAAAGACTATAAATTCCTATATGTAATATTAATTAAGTAACATTTTAAAATATATAAATAAATACTTTACTGCCAAATGACTAAATGTAAATACTTAACACGTTACAATAAAGTGCTATTTACTAACAATCAGTTAATGCATTAGCTAAAACGAACTAACAATGAATTATACTAATACAGCATTTATTAACGTTACTTCATGTTACATTACATTACTAATAAAGTACGTTGTCACTGTTAACATTAGTTAATGCCCCGTGAACTAACATAAATAACTGAATTGACATGAACAAGGATCAATAAATGCTGAAAATCTCAATTGTTCATTATCTAATGTCAGCTTATGCATTTACTATGTTAACTAATAGCACACCGTTGTAAAGTGTTAACAGTTCTGTCATCATCTACTCATCCCCCCGTTATGTATGAGTTTCTATCTTCTGCAGAACACAAAAGAAGATATTTTAAAGAGTCACATACAGGTTTCCAACCACGCCAGGAAGAATAAATGATGACAGAACTGAGATTTTTGGAAAAACTTCATGCAGAAAACCCTTGATTGTGATCAGAAGAGTATTGTCTCGAGTGTTTTTCACAAGCGTGTTCTTGCAGGTAAACAAAACGGAACCCAAATGGTTGAAATGAAATGCTGAGATGAGTTGGTTATCATATCATATCAACAGATGCAGATTGTGATGTGTGTGTGTTTAAGGGATGTGACCCTCTGGTTTCAACCCAGCGCAGCAAACTGCAACAGCGGAGAGCTAAACTCAACCAGCAGATCAACCGCGAGCTCCTTCTGCGCACCGGAGCAGAAAATCTCTACAGGTACATCAGTGTGCGGCGGTACAGGTGCACGTTCTCTACAAAAACACATGGCGCGCAGATGTCTCAGCGCGAGCCAGAACTAACAGGAAGTGAACCGTGACACGCCTCTCTTCTCCGCCCTGCGTGTGTTTTGATGAGGCATGAGTGTATTTGAAGAGTTTAGTTCCAAAACGAGAACTCTTTTAGCTTTTTATGATGTTATCGTGTATTTTTTAGAGTTTCTTGAATCAAAACAAACCAACTGCAGTTGGATTGATATTCATTGGAATGCACAATAGAAAAAGATGATTGTTGAAAAGGTTTTCGTTCTGGAAAAAAGCTCTTCATTTAGTGAACTGCTGTTGTGTTCTTCCAGAGCCAGCACCAATCAGAAGGTATTGGAGACTGTGGCGTTAGAGTTGAGCTTTGTCAACTCAAACCTTCAACTTCTCAAAGAGGAACTGGAGGAACTGAACAGCACCATGAACGTTTATCAGACTGAGAGGTTAGAAACATCAAAACATCTTTGTGGATATGATCACAATTTGCTGGGTTGGCTAGATTGAAGCTGTAGAAGCAGACGAATCTTCATTCTGTTACAGCGAGATAGTAAATGTCCCCATGATTCCACTGGGGTTGAAGGAGACTAAAGAGATCGATCTGACAGTCCCGCTTCAGGTGAGATACAGTATCTCCTCCTACATCACGGAGGTCACGTCATCCTGTGAATATTCCAAACATGTTTGCTTTCTCATCAGGATTTTATCAGCGAGCATTATGGTGAGGATTCCTCTCTATACCTGAACGAAATCCATGAGTTCATGGAGCTCAGACAGGTACGAGTTACAGCTGACACGGCGCTTTTGATTTGATTCTGATTCCTGTACGTAAATGTGTTTGAGCCCCTGACGTGTTCTCGTAGGCCATGCGAACTCCCACTCGGAATGATTCGGGCCAGGAGCTGCTGATGGAATATTACAATCAGCTCTATTTCCTGGACCAGCGTTTCTACTCGCCTCACAGAACTCTGGGAATTCATTTCCACTGGTGACACGCGCTTTACAGCACATCAGATATGTCAGAGCGTGTTTGTGTCCAGCTGGATTATAGATGATGTGTTCCGCAGGTATGATTCACTGACCGGGGTGCCGTCGGTTCAGAGAGCGCTGGCGTTCGAGAAAGGAAGCGTTTTGTTCAACATCGGAGCGCTTTATACTCAGATTGGAGCCAGACAGGATCGCTCGACGCTGACTGGCATTCAGAACGCCATCGATGCTTTTCAGAGAGCCGCAGGTACTGACGTGCTTTCCAGCTGCTGGTGTTTTATGGCTCTTTATGTCTTTTCTTTGTAATGTGATGATGTGTGTGTGTGTGTGTGTACGTGTACAGGTGCGTTTCTCTACCTGCAGGAGAATTTCTCTCACGCACCCAGTCTGGATATGAGCAGCTCGGCTCTGAGCATGCTGGTCCGGCTCATGGTGGCTCAGGTAACCTGTCTTTGGAGATTTTCATGTAAATAAAGAGGGTTTTCTAAACCACATGGGTTTAACATGTAACATGAGGGGATTTGTATTATGGGTTATGTGTGTTTTTGGGTTTGTCGTTGGCAGGTTCAGGAGTGTGTGTGTGAGAAAGTCATACTGAACGTGCAGGGCAACCATCTGAATGTGTTACTGCAAGCGGCACAGGAGGCAGCAAGGGTACAAACACAGACGCGCACACACACACATCGCACGCAAACAGACGCACACACACAGATGCACACACACTAACACGCACGCAAACAGACGCACACACACAGACGCACACGCACTAACACACACGCACACACTGAAACACACGCACACAAACAGACGCATACACATTAACACACACATGCACACCCACTAGCACACAAACAGATGCACACACACACTAACGCAGACGCACAAACACTAACATGCACACAGACGCACACACAAAGACGCAATGGTTTTCATACTTTACTCCCCTCTAACTCAAACCTGCTGGCGTGTGTGTGTGTGTGTGTTTAGGTATCAGACGTATATTCTCTGGTTCTTCAGGCCATGTCAGTACCGTTGCTGAAAGACTATGTTCCTTTCTCCTGGATCTCGATGGTTCAGGTGAAAACGCATCATTTCCGAGCACTGGCTCATTATTACACGGCTGTGGCACTGTGTGACTGCTCAGGTGAGCTTCTCAACATTCTATGTAATGCAAACAGCCATTCAATTCATAAAATATGAATACAGATCAAGCAAATTCAAGAATACTAGACAAGTGTGGATATCCAATAAAAATGTAATGCTGTTTCATTAGTAAATGGGCTCATTGTCTTAACCGGCTAACATGAGCTAATGTTTGTCCTTTCAGGTATGAGATATGATGATGAGGATGATGATGAAGGTCGAGAGATTAAAGCTCTCATACAGATTCACACCAGACGCCCAGACAAACTCAACCTTCAGGATCCAGAGGACAAACGCAGACTGGGTTAGTTTGTGTTTTTAGTATCGAGGGTATGCATTGACGTCACTTTCCCACGTGAACACCACATGTGTGAACACCACGAAAACATCCCAAGACACGCCCCCTTGCTGGTTTCACAAAGAAACCGGGACTAAAACACGCAGTTGTTTGCTGAAATGAAAACAGTTGGACTCGACAGTGATCCTCAAAACTTATGTAGGATCCAGGTGTCGTTTTATACTGTAAAATATTTTTATACGTGGAATTGCGTTTCCTGATGTTTCTTTTGTTAGGGGTCTTAATAATGTGTTGTTTTTGTTCAGGCAAAGCTCATCTCCGTAAAGCCATCATGCGGCACGAGGAAGCCCTGCGTCTTCACGGCGTGTGTAAGATGCTTCGTAAGATGGACATCCTGCAGGAGGTTCTGTCACGAGCTCACGCGCGCTCGCTGGAGAAATACTCCGACATCGATCAGGAAGACGATTTTTGTGAGGTCGCCGAGGCTCCAGAGATTCAGTGTGAGCGTTTCATGTGTCTTACATCCACACTCAGATTCCCAGTATGATGTGTGCTGTAGTTGCTCGCTGTGCTGTTTCGTTTATTTCAAGACAAAAACGTTTGCAGTTTTTACTTTCAGAATGGTGTGCGACCCAACTAATGTGAGAATTTTCTGTATTGATGAAATACTCTGACTCTGTTTGTCTCCTCCAGCTCACACACAACAGAAGCCTGATATTAAAACTCCTGATTTCAGTGCGCTCAGAGTGACTGATATTTTCCATCGACTGGTAACACACACACACACACACACTCTTTCAGAGGCTGATAGTGACACTACAGAACCGTGTGACGTTCATCTCTGTTGTACAGGGTCCACTGACTGTGTTTTCTGCTCGAAGCCGATGGCAGAGGAATCACGTGTGCTTGGTTCGAGGAGAGGCGGGACTAGGACTTACACTTCGAGGTGATGCGCCGGTTCTGGTTGCCGGGGTGTTGCTAGGGGGATGTGCTGCGGTACGTTTGCATCGTTGCATGTGTGTCACACAGTGAGTTATCGAGGGTTATTCTGTTCATAGCGATTTTGTTTGTTTTAGGAGGCGGGGCTCCGTGAGGGCGATTACATCATAGCCGTTAATGGTGTCGACTGCAGGTGGGCGGAGCATGCAGAGGTCGTTCACGCCCTGAAGAGCTGCACAGAGATGGGACTAGAGCTCGACGTCATCACCCTACAAACACACGAGGTACATAAACGCACACAAACACAGAGCAGCGCCGACTGTATGGTTCACTTCCTGGATTCATCCGCAGCTTATCAAAATCTTTCACCATTGGACAGCATTCACTTTCATTTTTTGGTACAGATGGAGAGAAGGACGATTCTTTCACCCACCAGTGATAAAGAGACTCTGTCGTGCGGTTCGAGGAAGCAGGGCCGGGATTACGAGCGTTCTTCATGGAACTGGAGCTGGAGGAGCGGTGGAGTCACCAAGAGACTCGGAAGCAATTTCAGTCTTTCCTTTGGAAACTTCCGTGAAGGTGAATCCATGTACTGAGGAGAAGATAAGCACTATTTTACCTTCTGAAAACTACACAAATCAATCCAGCAGAGCACACATGATTTCATGCTTTTATGCGGTTAGATTTAAAGAGCTGAACAAAAATCACATGGCACAAAACTAGATTAGAAGAACAGAAGTAAAGCAGCACACTTGAGGAGGTTTTTCTCAGTGGGGATGAGCGATGTTCTTACACGTGTAGCTGAATGATGTTTAATTAAAGTATGAAAGCGAGTGTCATCTGCTCTGAAATGATGGCAGAGGTTTATTCACAACTATCTTCACTCTTTCTTCAATGAGCATCATTGCATCTTTAAAATAAAGGACGCTCGTTTTTATTCGATGAAAACACATTTTGATAAGTTTCTACATCGTCTGTGTGGGCACTGTAAATATATCATAATGCCCTCGCACACCAAATGTTTTAGAACTAGTTTTAGTCACATGCTTAGTCTGCCTCGGGTTTGTCTGTTTAATGCTGCTGTCTACATCACAAAAGGACAATAGTAATCACACCAAACATTAATGAGACACAGCAAGACCTTCAAGAAATAATAAGAAAGTGTTTGACTTGAACCAATTTTGGTTGTTAAGAGCTAGGAGGTTTTTGTATTATGTATTTTTGCACAGAAAAAAATAGTGTTTTGTGTGTTAAGACTAAGTCGTTCTTGTTTTACCGTTTGTGTCTTTATTTTGTTGTCAGATATGATTTGTATTAGCCAGCATGCAAACTGCACTCTGCCTTCATGAATTAAAACAGTATTTCCATCTCACATCTCATGAATGTTCTCGTGACAAATATCAGTAAAATGTGTAAATGTCATTTGAATGTAAAAACGCACCAATATATACAAATTTTCTAGACCTCTTTGAATATAATAAAAGCAATTACAGAAATAATGTACAAAATATGATTCAGAAATGGACTGTTCAATCTAATCAGCATATGAAAGGTTACTGCGCATGCGCACTTTTGTGACCCCTAACATGACTTCGGTGCACATTCACAAACAATAAGCGCCTGTAGATTATTTCTGATAACAAGCAAAAGAAACCGAGAAGAAACGCTACTTGGCTAAACTTGTCTCTCCTATATGTGACCGTGGATCACAAAACCAGTCTTAAGTCGCACGGGATTGTATGGATCAAAATTATAGATTTTTCTTTTATGCCAAAAATCATTAGGATAGGATCTTGATCCATGAAGATATTTTGTAAATTCCCCACTGTAAATATATCAAAGCTTTATTTTTGTGAGTGGACGGCCTGCTACAGTGCCCCTGATGAACAACTTCAAAGGCAATTTTCTCAATATTTAGATTGTTTGGCACCCTCAGATTCCAGAGTTTTAAACGGTCGTATCTCCGCCAGATGTTGTCATATCCTCACAACCCTACATCAATAAAATGCTTCTTTATTCAACTTTCGTATGATGTAAAAATCTCAATTTCGATAAATTGACCCATTGGTTTCGTCGTCCAGGGTCACACATATTTAATTTAGACTGCGATACCAAACTCAACCGCTAGATGTCAATGTACCACACGGTTTGTTTAAATGCGACCGACCTACAGGACCCATTCAAAAAAATGTAATTTAATAAAATCATTTTAGAGTTAAATAATAATACAAATTTAAATGAACATTAATTAAATTAAATATAAATAGTTATATTATTACACACAAAACGGAAGTTAACTGGAGGTCAGGCGCGCGCGCGTCCCATGAAACGGTCTAATATAGTTTACAAGCCAAAAACAAACGAGGACCAGGAATGTCACATACAGGCTTTCATAAAAATCTCAAAGAATACAAAAGGAATAATCCTAATAAAGATGCGTCGTGTTGAAGCAGACGCGGTGAGGGTGACGTGTGTCTGAAAGCGTTTCAACAGCTGACTTCTGCTGCATTGGGGATTGAAGGAATGAGTTTGCAGTAAACAATGATGAAATATGAGCTAATGCTGCCAAATGTGTTTGGATTGTGCAGTGGTTCCCCAGACACACACTACTGCACTGGGAAACAAGTCAGAGGTCAAACTCGCAGTCAAATCTGCATTTAAATACATAAGACCAATTAAAGTGATGCAGAGGACAGCTGGTGTCTCAGAGACGAGAACAGACGAGATTTCACTCTTTAGGACTTCTGACACTGTAGAGCACAGAGAGCGTCATGCTTCACTCGACCACTAGAGAGCAGCCGCGTGTCATTTCAATGAGACGTATGATAGGGATTCAGTCATATCTGCAAGTTTGTTTGTTATATGTTAAAATATATAACATATCTAATGTGATCTTAAGAAATATCTTAACAGTTTCAACCTTCGTTTTTACTGAAGTATTTCCACCATGTTGTGAAGGCCACTGCAGTGAGTTTAAAGAGATTAAAGGTGATGATGTGATAGGCCTACCTGCCGCAATCAAATTAAACGATGGTTTTTTAAATATTTTACATTTTTAAATACATCACTTGTAAAAACAATATCATGTGGAAAGAAATAGAAATATCATTAGAAAATGATGTTAAGTAAATAAACATTTTTGTTTTATAAATGATTGAATGTAATTTGAATGCATGTATCATTAAATGAATATCATAATTAAATGTTTAATTTGATCAACATAATACATATAGAAATGATCTCAACTATTTAGTATTTTTTCATGTTAATTGAATATTTCTTCGGAGAAAATCTCTCAATCTTTAATATGAAATAAGAGTGATTGACACGCGTTTCTTTGCGTGTTTTAATCCGCGTCAACAGGTTGTCGCTCTCGCGCTGCGGAAATGTTCTCTGGGTTTCGTCACGAGCGACGCGTTCAGTAAACACGAGCGCGATCGATCAGCGTGATCCATTAGACGTGTGATCGGCTCCAGTACAGGGAGTCACTGCTTCTAATGGTTTGTTATGATGACCTTTCCGCGTTTCCATTAGTCTCGCTGTTATTCCGTCTGACGCGTTTGATTTTAAGCCTGTGTATATTATAAGACAAGAGTCATTATCCAGTCTGAATTCCTTTCCACACAAAGAAAAAGACTTGAACCTGTGCCACAGAGAGACACACATCCCGTCTGACCAGTTCATCGTCTGATATCTTGACCAGTTCGACATTAACACTTTTAATTCTCTGTGTCTCTTGTCCAATAAATTATAAACATTGTTTTTTGTGTGTGTACATTTTAAATGAATATTATGGAAAATAGGTGTTCGTTAAATTCGAGACTACGTACATTTTTCTTCAGTTAGCATCTTAAAAATATTCAATGCTACAATTATGTATTTTAACATTTCCTACTTTTACATTTATCTTTACTAGTCAATAGCTACTCTTGTGTCTTTACTGCATAGCTGCACAATTGTTTTAAAGAGCAATATAACAAATGTTAATTTAAAATGTTTATTTGCATTCGCCCTTAAAACAGCATCTGATATCCCCACAAAAAAGGATGACCAGACAATTGACTGCAGTGGTTTACAATGTTAATAATGATAATAATAATGCTTTTATTTATTTATTTGGAAAAAGACACTACGATACTGACTTCCCCCCACAATAATTTATCATTTTCATGATTTGAATAATCGAATGTATAGCAGAAAACGTGTCTGTTTTTGTTTCAATGAAACTGTTTACTCCACGTGCAGGTTTTAAGGACTGAATAGCATCAGTTAAGAAGGTACATTTATTAAGTTAAACTATTCACCTACACTAATCTAAAAAACGGATGTTTATGTTGTGCGTCATTAATGGGATTATATCACTACATGATTTCCATTCTGTCAGGGGTGCATTTAAAATCGCAATTAATAATCCGTAACAAATGTTTCCCAAATCTGTCAAAGTCCCAGAATGAACCGCAACAGGCTGGACCAGATTACCATTCAACTCTCAGGACGGCCATTTCACCAGCCAGAGGGAATTTAGACAAACAAAGCGATTCCACGAGGTCTCCAAACTTTCCCATGATTTAACGTTATTTAATGATTATGATATTTTCATATTTAATGTTTCCGGCGTGATGGGTCCTGTCACTGCTGACAGACAGATGACTCTTATAGGAGCACGTCATGATGGGGTGTCCACAAATAATCAATCCCAAAGGACCATTGATGATGTTATCCTATAGCAAACACGAGGACACGCCACCAGTTTAACTCGCCATAAGCGATTGTATCCAGTTGAATGTTTCTTTGTATTTCACACATGAAAGTATATTCATTTGAAAGAGAAAAATAAATACATGGCTTGTCCTTAAGTTCCAGTTCCAGGAAAGATCAGGAAGTGAGAAATAATGATTAAACCACAGCCTGAACACAATGACCAAATGCCTCCCAAAATAGATTCTGATGAGGGTGAACATCTCACAGCTATTTTGGGGAATCGTGGACCTGAATGAATGTTTAGGTTCTTGTTACTGTACTTACAGTGTCCACCCTCAGAATGTTGTGACATTCATACACCGCTTTAATTACTGCAACAGATGACTTTGTGCTTCAACAACACTATATTTATCACATGGATGTGTGCAGGCCTGCTGGAAAACACATTTGGAAATACTCAGTAAACGCTTCCGGAATCTCTGGACCTTTTGTCTGCTTTACACAATTTGATTGTTTTATGAAACTTTGATCGTGGCTCTTTTGACCTAAACAGGATTCCAAATGCACGTGAAATTTAAAGTGACTTATTCTCAGCCACAAAAAAAGGATGAAATGCGTATAATTCACTGTTGTGCTTTTTGTTTCAATTATTTGAAAAAAGCAAAACAATCAAATTAAGCAAGCAGACATACTGAATAGCCTGATAAATGTGCGGCATGATATTTTCTCATGTTCAGAAATGTTTCGAGAAAGTAGTTCATGACTAAATAAAAAAAAAGTGAATTGTATAATATAGGAACAGAATGTATACATCTAATATAAAATGCAGATTATTTTCATGAAGTTCTCAATCACTAGGCCGTTTTGAATCTTTAAAGAAAATGTAATTTAAAATGTTAAAAAAAGAATTTTGTACAACTCTTCCTAAATGACCATATGAGCCCTCGTCAGTCGTCTCTTGTGGTTTTACCTCACTTCATTTGTTTATTCGTGAGATTGCGGCCCTTCAATATTCCGCGACTCACACCGGCGGCACCTGAAATAACGTGCGTGTTCACCCGCTGCGCGCGCGTCTTCCGCATCCTCTTCCCGGGATTGTTTTGACTGCCTGGTCGAGCGCAAAGCGTTACATTTTATCTCTAAATTTAAACCGGAATGGAGTCACTCGAAAGCACCGCGATAGATGCCGTCAGGGTCATAGACCTTTCCGGTAATGATGAGGAAGAGACTTCTTAAAAAACAGCACAGGGGTAAATCCATCTACTGATATTACTGATCATATCCCTTGCGAAAAATAACAATCGTTTTCTACAAAAAAAATATGGAAAGTAAAGGTTGCTGTACTGCATGCCTGGGAACCATTGCAATATTTAATAATACACTAAGGTTATTTTAATAAGTGCCTATATGTTTGCATATATATAAATATATGTTAAAACCTAAATGTAATTTTATATATACATACACACAATACCACATTTTCAATCTAATTCAATGTATTAATAACCACATTTTGAATCTAATTAAATGTATTAATAACCACATTTTTAATCTAATTAAATTCATTAATAACCACATTTTTTAATCTAATTCAATTCATTAATAGACAAAACTTTATTTGTTGTTTGTTCTTCGTGATAAATATCAGTTGTGCTGTAATGTGAAGTTGTCACGGGGTTGAACTTGAACATAAGAATGAAGTATCGCCTCTGAAGTTGATTGTGTTTTCGTTTCGGTGGAGAATAGATTTCCTCTGTTTATTATAAGCATGAGGACGGATTTGCGTCACCGTGCGACTTGCGAGTTGAGATAAAGTTGCACAAATATTGAAAAAAGGAAGTGCTAACAGTCATTATAAAGTTCCACCTCATTGGGCCGGAGGAAATAAAGGTCCTCTGTTGTATCCTAAAATACTAAAACGTGTTCTATTTTTGGCCTCTATCTAGCAGGAATATCCGCTCATTTAGCTTGAATCAGGGCTCATCAAAAACAGGATGACCTGCATCTAGAAACTCCTGTTTCCTAAGTGAGCACAGCAACAAGACCACGGCTCACTCACAGTCCACACACACTATTTTACAAAATCATTTTATTAGCAGATTTTGTTCTTTCATGAGCTGTTTTTGGATAGTTCGAAAACATTCTTAATAGTTTTTAATTTAAAATGTAAAAATTAATTAAAAGTATAATTTTATAAATTTGAAATAAAAAAAACAGTTTCCCTGTGTATAGAGTTTAACACATTTTTTTTGTTAATATATAAATACATTATATTTATATTTTTACTCTCATTCTTTTATTTATTATTTAACCATTTGTTTTTTGTAAGATATTAATTCTGATTAATTTATTGCTAGTTATATTTTTAATTTAAAAATACAATTTGCATGATTTGAATGTATTTTACAATATGATATAATAATTGTTATAAATGTTATGAAATATAGATAGAACAGTTGAAATGTTTTTTTTGTTCAGTCTGTCAAACTCTTCGTCTTTGGGGCGTGTTGGATCGTTCTGTGGACGTCTATTGGCTCATACAGAGCCAATCAATAACGGAACTCTTGCTTACAGCATCGTGGACCGCTGTCTAAAGTTTCATACTTGAGGAGAAAAGCAGGACGAAGCAACTTCTTATGACCGTGTGCTTGAGCTGTATGTAGTTGTGTGAGATTCTCTTTCTTTCATTCATACAGCGGTTTGTTTTCTCCCGCAAGGATGTACACGGCGGGACTGAATCCTTTTTACGCATCGAATTTTAGCCTTTGGACTGCGTACTGTTCGGGTGGTTTTGGGGTGGATACCATGAAAAAACCCTCGTTTTGCATCGCTGACATTCTGCACGCTGGAGATGCGGAAAACATCCCCGGGTCATCGGCGCTGATGGCTCACATCGGCGCCCGGGCGCAGATTCACTCGTCGGGCTCTCCACTGCGACCGTCTCCGGTGGCTCCGGACGCGCGTCTCCACCCCGCGTCTGCGTATCACAGGCACGGAATACACCTGACATCTGTGTCCAGATGTCCGATTAACGCGCATTCCGCGCCTCCGCCGTGCAGTAAAGACCTTAAGTTCGGCATCGATCGGATATTATCCACAGATTTCGAGCCCAAGTGCAAAGACTCCTCATCGCTGCGAGGTAAGACAGTTTTCAAACTTGCGTGCCTGTGTTGTTTCTCTGCCGTCACCACCAGTTTCCATCCATCACATCATCTCTCACCTATGACAAGACATTTAAATAATCAGAATAGAAGCGAACAGAATCTGATGACCAGACGTTTTTAACTTTACAGTCACCTTTGTTTGGCATCGAAGTGAAACGTGTTTACAAAGGGGGCATGCATTGACGAATAGAAGTTATTTAATGTGGTTCATGTCCACGGGTGTTACTAAATATTTAATAGTGAGAGAGGCGGGGACCAAGGTTAAAAAACAAACAAATACTGACCGAGCGACTTAAATGTTAGTGCACGGGGGCGCGTCCACAATGTCTGTTTTGGTTATGGCCCCGTTTTGCCTGTTAAATAAATCTTAGTACAGCGGCAGTACAGACATAGGACTATAGGTCTACATTGGTTTACTTTAACTAGTATAATTGTCTAATTTAGATCTATTGGTTTTTGTCGTTCTATAACAGATCTCACATCGATTGTTAGTCTGAATCGGCAGTCAGGAGTCCATGTCTCTGCCAGCACGTACTTCGCGTCCATAGACCCGACCATGAGCGAAACCTCCTCCATGATGGGTTCAATAAGCAATGCCGCCAGACAATCAGGGCAACATCAGTTTCAGGACACCTTCCCAGGTAGTGTAGACATATCCCACATGTGCCCCATTCCCAAAGAAATCTCAGGGAACATGCGTCATGCACAGAACCTCTTGTACTGCATTGCATTCCTTTTCTATTTATCTATAGGCTATAATGCACATTAAGTTGGAAATTCAAACATTGCAATTCATGCAGAAAGTCATTGGTTTGTAGCTCTACAGAAATTGTATTATGCTAAAGTTTAGCCTAAATGTAACTCTGTTTGACTCAAACAGGGCCGTATGCGGTGCTATCCAAAGACTCGATGCCACAGACATACAAGAGAAAGAGGTCTTGGTCCAGAGCGGTGTTCTCCAACCTCCAGAGAAAAGGACTCGAAAAGCGTTTCGAAGTCCAGAAGTATGTGACAAAACCGGACAGAAAACAGCTGGCTGCGATGCTCGGCCTCACCGATGCACAGGTGAGATGCTCTTATTTATCTGAGCATCAGTTTCATGACCTATAATTAATAACGCAACATTGAACACGATAAACTAATATTCCTATAATTAACATTAACATACAATTCCTTGATGAAATTAAACCTGACATTGGAGGCGGTTTAGAGTGCGTAAAGCCATTTGGAGTGTTAGAGGAAGCGCGAGGCTTAAACCTCAATGTGAAAATGGCATTATTGCGACACATTTTGAAGGGAAATGAAAGTCGATTATAACGAATTATTGCACATTTGGGAGGATTACAGTTGCTTTTCATTTCAAAAGTTTCTAATTGAAGACGTTGGGCAAGAGTTTCTGACTCATTTTAAACACTACAAACATCTTAAAAAATTATAAGAGTAGGACATGAGATCTTGATTTTTTTCGCCACAAAAAAATATATTATTTGACTCTCTATAATTGAAATTCGGTGCATGCATTTGCAGGTGCAACGAGATTCGTCGATTTGTTTGCACGCGTCACAACATGATAAAAGAATATAAAATGTATTATCGATTATAAAAGCCAGGAAAATGAATGCATATTCTAACATAAAAACCCCGACATTTGTTCCCCGTCTTTTAGGTCAAAGTTTGGTTCCAGAACCGACGGATGAAATGGAGACACTCCAAGGAGGCTCAGGCCCAGAAAGACAAAGATAAAGAACAGCCGGACAAATCCACGACCGAGGCCGAACCCAAAGAACGCGAGGATTCCGAATGCGAAAGCGAACCGAGCGAATCCGAATTCGAGGACGGCCCGGAGGACAAAAGCGACGTGGACATTTGTGAACTTAATAAAACCAGTGTGATTATCCCATGCACGAGCACAGAGGACACGACCAACCCCACGACAGAAGCGAACACAGCCACACAAATACTGCTGTGAGGAACCATGAACACAAGAATCACCACGTCTTACAATACACGACACAACACAAACACACAAGCTTGAGCCACAGAGACTCGCGAAGGGAAACATTTGCTCTCAACACGACCGTTTGACCTTCTATATGACGATTTGGAAATCGATTGTTCATGAATTCAGACTGTGGATAAACTTGACTGTATTATATTTTTCGTCTGTAAGTATTTGCACTGAAAATGTAAATAAAGTTTGTTACTGTTCCAAGTGGCACCTGCATAAAGACGATCAAAGCATTTTAGAAATATTTAAAGAGAGTCTCATGAATGTCAACACAGTTTCTCATTTAGATGAGTAGTTTTTGACACAGTAAACATATTTTCTCATAGTTTAATTTGGAGGGTTTGACTATTTCACACACAGCGATGAGCTCTTGCAACACAAGACTTCTCACTAAAGACCGCATTACACAAGTTACCCAGACATTTGCGCAATTACGCAGGAAAACACATTCATTTACATTCAACGCATATTGAGACGCTTAATTGCAAAATGTTTTTTTTGGAGACGAAACGAATCATACGGGAATCCAGGGCCTATAGCTGTCAGTCAAAGCTTAATCTCAGTAAAATGTTGATACTACATTTATATATTCTATTCTATATTTTATTCTAAATAATAAAAGCCACTTATAGGCATATAAAGAGTCAGATATATAATAAAGAGTTTAAACTTACATTTTTATTTTACATATCGGACCAGGGCAAGTTTCTACATGGGGCAACATGTCACTGGTGTTTTATGTGTTTATAACAAATTGTTCTCTGTTTGTGAAATGCACTGTTTGCGTTCTAACACCACGGTTAGATTTTTTTGTACAATTACATTTCACAGTTTAAAATGTTCCATGAATATTACATTGTTTCGTAATTGTTTTATTACAAGTCATTAAACAATACATTTTAAATAAAGCTTCTACATCAGTTATTTTATAAAGATACATAGTGACTATCTTTGTAAAGAAACTGGTGTAAATGCTTTGTAGAAAAAGTTTGGCATGTGAAAAACGAGTTAAAGGATTTCTTTTTAAATCAATACCAATAAATAGCAGACCCCGCTGTGACAACTTACCCCATGTACTGTGACAACATGCCCCTGGGGCAGTTTCCCATTCTTTTTCTATTTTACCGGTTTGCATCATAACGCTGTGATAAATGGTCCAGTGAATGTCTTTTGGCCCGTGAGACCTTTTTGAGTCAGGTTAATGTGATTGTCCCAGGGCTTTTTGGCCCTGAAAAATGTGAGCGGGGTGAAATTTGCCTCTAACGATAAACAGAGAGAGAAGAGCTGGGATTTATAGTTTGTGTAAGTTCGCTGGCTCCAGATATCAGCAGCAGAGCGGATGAGTATGTTTTATGAATGTAAGTTCAGATCAGAAACTGCTCCATTTATGGACTCCGGCTGTCTAAGCTGCACTTCACATGCAGTGAGGTGCAGTCTGTCATGACGGTGCTGTAACAAAACTATTCCAGGATTTAGACAATAATCCATCCAGAGATATTACAGCCTCCTGACATTACTATTAGTGTCCATTTTACATCTTCAGATGAATTATTATACATTTAACACACTGAGGCTGAAGTCTTGTGATAACAGGAGGTTTAATGAGTTCATGAATTGATAAGAGCAGCTACTAGTCGCTCTTTTATAAATACTGTACTTGAGTCATAAGCATTGTGTCATGAACGCGGAGCTCAACACACAGAAGCGTTCAGGTCTACAATGAAAAACAGGCCTGTTAAGAGCATTAGTGTCTGTGAGAATAATTAGGATTTAAAAGACCTTCATAAATCGAGAACATCCCAACATTTACCCAGTCCAATGCAGACAGCACAATCATCATTATACACCTATGAAGCCAGCAGTGTGTGTGTGTGTGTGTGTGTGTGTGTGTGTGTGTGTACTGGTTTAGCTATATTTGTGAGGGCCAAATGTCCTCAGTGAAATACGTGTGAACCCACTTGTGAGGACATTTGACTGGTCCTCACTAAATAAAAGGCTCATAATTGCTCAAAAAGTGTTTTTCTTTAAATGGTTACAGAGGGCACATGTGTGTGTGATTATTAGGTTAAGGGTTAGAGAGAGAATATATCAGAAGCCTGATAGAAAATCAATGGAAGTCTATGTAATGTCCACACTAGTATACTCAAACACGTGTGTGTTCTGTGTGTGTGTGTGTGTGTGAGAGAGAAAGATTGTACATGTTTTTCTATCCCGGTGGGGACCTAAACCTGAATGCACACCAACACATGGGGACTCGTGTCACTGTGGGGACCTAAATTGAGGTCCTCATGGGCAAAAAAGCTTATAAATTGTGCAGAAAAAATTTTTTTTAAATGCAAAAAGTTTTCTATGATCTGTAGGTTTAGGGGTTGGGGATAAAATATACAGTTTGTGCGGTATAAATAACATTACACCTATGGGCTGTCCCCACGGAGATAGTAAACCAGACACATGTGTGTGTGCATGTGTGTTTGAGAGAAAGTGCGTGTATGTGTGTGTGTGTGAGATAGAGAAAGTGTGTGTGTGTGTGAGAGAGAAAGAGTATGTGTGTGTTTGTGTGTGTGCGTGAGAGTTTGTGTGTGTGTGTGAGAGAAAGATTGTGCGTGTTTGTGAGTGTGTGTGTTTTTGTGTATGAGTGTGTGTGAGTGTGAGAGAGTGTGTGTGTTTTTGTGTATGAGTGTGTGTGTGTGTGAGAGAGAGTGTGTTTTTGAGTCTGTTTATGTGTGTGTGAGAGTGATAAAGTGTTTGTGTGTGTGAGAGATGTGAGTGTGTGCGTTTGTAAAACAGAGTGTGTGTGTGAGAGAAAGATTGTGCGTGTTTGTGAGTGTGAGAGAGTGTGTGTGTTTTTGTGTGTGTGTGTGTGTGAGAGAGAGTGTGTTTTGAGTCTGTTTATGTGTGTGTGAGAGTGATAAAGTGTTTGTGTGTGTGAGAGATGTGTGTGTGTGCGTTTGTAAAACAGAGTGTGTGTGTGAGAGAGAATGTATGAGACAAAAAGTGTATATTTTAATCCACTTTGTGTATCTATTAATAGTTATTTTTGTATGTATATTGAGAGAGACGCACACATGGGGATAATTGAGTGTAAACATGTTTGTTCGTTACAAAACTAAAACAGTTTCGACAAACATATTTGAAACGGATGACTCGAAGAAATAAAAGTAAAATCAGTTTAGAACCGACGTGAACTCGCGTCTAAAAAGCTTCTCAGGATGAGACCTCAAAAAGCTGCTCGAAAAAAACAAAACAAAAATAAAATTTCTTCAAATTCTAGCCTATTTTAAAAATTCTCACACATTTGTAATACGGTCACATTATTTTATAGTTTGTGTTTTGATGATAGAAACAAAACGATTAAATAATATTGCAAGTCAATCATCTTGACACAAGTTATCCATTCCAGCATTAAAAAGGTTTTCCATTCACCTCTAAAGACCAGAGCTCTTGATACTAACTCACCATCTCTCTCTCTCTCTCTCTCTCTCTCTCTCGTAAATGATTTCACCAAAGACCACCTTTAGCACGGGGTCTTTCTTTCTTTCAGTCCGGAAGAGAGTGAGAAGATCTCTTGAGATCATCAGTTTTTCTACTTAAGCTCACATGTTGAATTCTACTTCATGCGGCCTCCAAACTACCTGAACACGTTCACACTGACCAATGTATTTCTCTGAGCTACAGGTAAGAGTCACACGATGGTTTGAGGTGTGGAGACGGTTACCATGGTAACAGATGTTGTATTTACAGTGGTGGGAGGGTTAATGACTTTATGTGGAACATTCAGCAGTTTTATCAGTGAGCTCCTCCACCGCCGGCCTCCGACCGCTCACATAAATCCTGTGTCTGAGCCGCCGTGTCAGTCTCCAATTCTCCTTCGCGAAGTTGTGAATTACGTTTGTATGCGCAAACATGCAATAACAATAACAGTGCGAACGCTTAACATAATACTTCAGCGTTTGATTTGTGAACTGTCTTCCGAGCTTTTATGACCAGCATGAGAAATCCCATCTGGCCCCGGACTTCATGTCAGATGTTTCTCCGCTATTTAAAGAGCC
The DNA here is from genome assembly GCA_006030095.1 of Triplophysa siluroides. Classification (NCBI taxonomy): domain Eukaryota; kingdom Metazoa; phylum Chordata; class Actinopteri; order Cypriniformes; family Nemacheilidae; genus Triplophysa; species Triplophysa siluroides. The sequence continues at coordinate 817,652 of VCII01000713.1, forward strand.
GTTTAAATGTCCCTCTGACCTCGGCAGCGCAAGGCGACGGAGAGCAGATTCACAGATTCACAGATTCCTCTTACAAATCTAAACATTTTGAAAAAGTAGCTGCTTTAAATAAATGAGGCCAATGCGCATTTTGCCTCCAAGCACATTTGCAGAAAGATTAATGATGTTGACTGTGATGAGAGCGAGAGATGATTAAGACCTGCAGAGATCAACACATCCATTCAATCAACTTATGCGTGGAAAAATAAAAGCAGGAAATGCGCATGGTCTCATCCATAACATCATGAGCCAAACATATAGCCCCGCACGGACACAAAAGATTTTGCTGCTTGTTCAATTTACTTAAGTTAAATCAACACAACTTTTGGAAAATTGGGTCGCAACACGATCTTTTATGTTTCGTCATATAACTGAATCCATTCATGGTGGGACAACATACAGGAGTTGTGTTGAGTTAACATACAATTACAATCGGGCGGAGGACTTATATTTCCCAGCATGCTTTGTGCATGACTGCATTTTGTAAAAAAGAAACACTTGTTGGTGTTTAATGTTCATTTATCTGTAAAGTCATCCCAAAAATGAAAATTCTGTCATCATTTACTCACCTCGAGTTGTTCCAAATGTGTATAAATGTCTTTGTTCTGATGAACAGAGAAAGATATTTGGAAGAATGCTTGTAACCAGACAGATGTCGACCCCCTATTTTGAAGAATGTGGCATAGCAAACAGTTCTGGGGCACTTTTGTCCACCATTGTTTTTCTCCTACTATGGGAGTCAATGGGTGTTGAGATCTGTTTGGGCATTCTTCCAAATATCTTTCTCTGTAACTCGAAGGTGTAAATGATGACAGAATTTTCATTTTTGGGTGAAGCGTCCCTTTAAAGATAAATGAACATTAGTTTTGAATAAACTAATCAATAAAATTGGGTTTATTATATGGGTTTAATGTAAAATACACATTTTAGCATAGTTGAACTCCATCAAGGCAATGACTTTAAACAAAAACACGACTCTCGATCTCATTCCACTAAACAACATTGCATTTACTTTGTGTAAGCATCTTAAGTTTACTGAAATGGATAATGTTACTTAAATTCAACGTAATCCAGTTTTGTGGAACCTGTTGACATAAAAAAAAGTTAATTAAGTTAAACAACACATCGATTTGAGTGCGCTTTCACAGACCAAAATGAGTTTTGAGCCGTCTTAACTAAAAACAACTTGCCCTGACATATCTTAGACTATGTCAGTGCCATTGTTTTGTTTCAAGATGCACATCACTCATTTTTTTTCTATGGCATTTTAATCAAAGCGACTCAAATAAACTATATTAACCAAGGCACAGTCATAACTAGGCTAACCCTTAAACCGGGCCTTGGGGTCTAAAGCCTATCCGACATGAACCTAAACTAAAGATCGGAAAAACACTGAGATTATGACAAATGCCATCCTATAATATTCTGATTGAACGTCAAGAGCGTGTGGATAAAGCACTTATTCCAAACAAATCACTACGGCTGAAGGACTTGTCAACTATCTTAAACCCAAAACAACATTTGTTTATTAGAATGATTCAAATAGTCATTTCAATTTGATGGTTATGTAAACATGCAGTCTGATGCTCTGATTCTGTTGCTATGGTAACCTCATCTTTATTTCTCTTATTGATTTATTCAACACCACTTACACTTTTCCTCTGTCAGGTTAGACGAAGGAATTGTGCTTATAAATGATTTGTTTCATTTGGTTTAGTAAGAGCTGGCCAAACACATAACCTTCTGTGTGATGTATGAGGTAGAGGAACGATTCGCTTTCACTAGTGACACGCGTCTGAGTTTCCACCTACAGAGAAACAAAAAACACTTTTGCCTGTAATTTAACAGCCTGTCATGATGATTCAACAAGCACCGCAGTCCATTTCAGAAGAATAACACCATTGAATACATTTCTCAACGCCTCGGTGAAAGATCTTCGTTGTGTTTTTAAATGTGAGGACGCTAATAAACTATCAAAATCTGTAAATGCAAACGTTTGGAATGAACACCAGAGGAATGTGAAATAACCTCTATATATGGTGTTAGAACCACAGATGAGCGCAGACGGATACTACTGACAGTGGGGCGTTCAATCGTTCCCGTTTCTCTATTTTCAGACGTTCAGAGGAGGTTTAGACAGCAGACCCTTCACTTGAACGACATGTTTGAGTATTTATAATTCACCGTATGTACGAATCCAGACCCGATCAACCTATTAACACAACAATGCTGTTTAAATTGTGCATTCAAGAGATAAAAATAAACGTCATGATGTGTTATATTTCCAAGCTTCATCAACGAAAACTACGCACATCAATTCATCCATCCAGAATATATTAGCAGGGGAAAAGTCAACAAAACAAACATTAGGCCTGCACATCAACCCTCTCATTAGTCTAGAAATTGTTGAAATCTACACGACACATTGAAGTGTCAAACACTCAGCGGCTCGGTAAGCTTCACTGTTCACGGAGCAGAAAAGAGATCCGGGTGCTGTCGGCACGTTTCAGAAAGAGCATCATCGAGTGCTTTTCTAACATGCTGGCAGATTCCAAGCAACTTGGCTTTCCACAAACCAAAAGCTTTCGCCAGCCAGCAAAGAGAGAGAGAGAGAGAGAAAACGAAAGACTAAGAGGCATCTAAAGTTAAATTTAAAGATGTGTTTCTTTTGGACGCCTGTCTGTGAAGCTATAAACCAAGGGAGACATTTTCATACTCCACATTTTTCATGGTTGCGTTCAGAGTTTCCTCCCTTCCTTGCGCTCCACCTCGGCTTTGGTTACCTACTGCCGTACTGGCTTCAGACCACAGGCGACGGGGCATCAGCGCCTCGTGAAAAACCCACCAGTGATCCCCCACCCACCTCCTCTGGACGGGCCCCGGTTGTCCTTGGACTCGGAGACTTTGGCGCTTGGCCTCACACTACTGAAGAACGCTTTCAACGCCCGTGTGATTTTAAAGTAATGCCTTGCCTTGTGCGTGCACTTAAATCCAATCGCCGGTGCTAATCTACAGACTCCCGGGCCGAAGGGACTAATAAATGAGCCACGTTGAGCGCAGGACGTTTTTCTGCCAACTCTGTGGCACGTTTGGGTTGTAGTTGGTTATTAATTAACGTTAAGCGCTCCTCTGGTGAAGATTAATCACGTGCCCTTCCCGTCTCCACGGCGAGCGTATTTAAAAACGTTTACGCCGGTTATTATAACCCAGTTCAGCTCGCGATGATATAAAAAATAAAGAGAGAGACGCAAATTACTGTCATCAAAGGTGGAAGAAAGAGGAGATTTAGTTCAGTTTCTATAATGGAGACGCCCGTGGCTTTTGAATTTATGAGGCGTTTGGAGTTAATGGTTTCAGCCCTGCGGCCTGTGAATGGCAAAGCCTTGAACGCACACAGTATGAAACAATGGAACTAGAGCTTATTATATCACTAATCCCGTGCACCCGAGTGTCACGACACCGGACATCTTAACCTTCAGTGTGTGTACATGAGTACTGCATCAAAAATCTCCCTTTGCATAAAAAAAACAGTGGAGAACACATACGGTAAGAATAATTCGTTACACTTATGAAATAGAGACAAATGAGTTAAAAATAAATAAATAAATGAGAACTAACCCTCTCTCTTTTGTCGAAACTAGTAACTTTGTATCAGCACCTATCGCTTTATTGCTCCCTGAACTCTCTGTAAGTCGCTTTGGATAGAAGCGTCTGCTAAATGACTAAATGTAAATGTACATAGTTCATAGGACTCAAAGCGCTTTACATGGAACCAATGTGCAGCATTCACCAGGATGATGCGACGGCAGCCATGTTGCGCCAGAACGCCCACCACACTGCTTATCGGTGGAGAAGCACTTATATTTCACCACATAACTAGAAGAATAAACTACTATATTATGCTTTAAGCAAAAAGGAATTCATATATTCATTAAATTGTGAATTTCTAATAGAATTTAAAAATATATACAGTATATATATCGTTTTTTATATTATACAAGCAAAAATAATAACAGGAATGACCATTTAGAATGATGAGAATTACAAAATACAATCTTAATGTTATTTATTATCAAAATGAATTATTGCATTCAATGTTGTTTTGGACACAACACGTTGAGTTTTTTACCTTTATATTTAGTTATTTAGCAGACGCTTTTATCCAAAGCGACTTACAGATGAGGGAAACAATGGAAGCGATTGGAACAACATAAGGACGACAAAAAAAGTGCAATAAAAGCCCACCACAGTATACAGAACCTTTTTCCACGTTCACACACAGACAGAGTCGTATTTTGAGGAAGGGCTTAAAACACAAAGCAAGAAGAATGAGTCTTCACATGAGTCTTTCTAACACAAAAACAACAAAAGCATTTAGGCTACAATATTGAACTTAACTGAATCATGGACAGAGATGTATAATGCTTTATAAAAGTATTATTATTAGGCTTTTTAATGCACCTTATAATGCATTGTAATGTCTCTTTTTAACACTTATCAATTATTGGTAACACGTTGCATTTTTTATGTGGTTAAAACAACATTTAATGGTAACACTTTAGTGTACGGACCAATTCTCACTATTAACTAGTTGCTTATTAGATTTTTAGCATACTGGCTGTATGTTAGTACTTATAAAGCACATATTCAACATGACCATATTCTACTTCCATAATTCTACCTAATACCTAAACAACTACCTTACTCACTATTAATAAGCAACAAATTAGTAGTTTACTGAGGCAAAAGTCACAGTTAATGGTTTCTTAATACCGAGAATTGGACCTTAAAATAAAGTGTGACCCATTTAATGTATTACAACACACATTATGAACAATTATAATGCATTATACCCTTTAATAACCCTTTATAATGCATCATACATGAAGGCTTCAAGTGTTAGCTTTTAGCATGAAGTACAAACTCAATCCCTTCTGTTTAAATTTAGACGTATCAAAACAACTTGATCACTTGTGTGGTGAACTTTAGCTGTGTGTACAGACAGAAGAAAGAGATGATCATTTATTAACATTTCATAAGTTTTCTGACAATAACAACATTCAACATCTCTCTAGATGAATCTCTCTTCAACACAATGCTAAGCACCAAACCTCCCTTGCTTAAACCCCCCCGAAAATCCATGAAATAACACTTTATTTCTACATGTACTCATCCTGTGTAGACCCAAAGCAATTTTAGCAACATCCCCACAAAGCCAACCAACTGCATAGCAACACCCTGGCAACTGGCTTTTACACCTCAGCATTGTCATGTTTAATCTTTCATGTCAATTTTCATCAAAAAGTGCAAAAAAGGTCAATTACAAGCACAACAAAATCTGTATTTTTCAAAGTTTCTCTCCTCATTTAAAAGCAGCGACACTAATTAAAAAGCCATAAAGTAGAAGATATTTATTTAGGCAGTCTGCTGGATGGCGTTCAGATGAAAAACGTCGGCGTTTCTGAGATATGATTTGTTTAGAAAAGGCGGCGTTTAAAGCGGGTGTAATGGAGTTTTAGTGTGGACGGACCACCCTGAGTTTCTGTGCTCTCGTGGTTAATGGAGTCATTTCTCATGAACGCGACGATAACGAGCTTCATTATCTGCTTCTTTATCCCTGACACTGACCGACCGCAAGGAGGAGGAGAGAGACGGACGGATGGATGGACGTGTGTTTATTGCTCTGCTTGTTAAAGCAGGAGAGAAGACAAACGCCACACGGGTCCGGTTTGTGTTCTTAGTGCTTGAAAGCAAACATGAAGAGATTACAAGAGACGAATGAGAGACTGTGGAGAGGAGAGATCTGTGCCACTGTGACTCATTTAAGCAGCATGACTGAACTCTACTGTCTCACATCGCTAAAGATCATGTGATCAGGAAAATGTTTTCAGACGCTGACGTCAGAGAATGTTCGTGTCTGCATCTCTGAACCAACAAATGAAAAAAAAGTGTTGTTTCTGTTTTCTCTAGCTCTGGAGATCTGATGAGATCTGAGTCGTGTTTCATTAATAATGTCGTGTTTCTCCTAGAACTGCTAAATAAGAAACAAATCAGACGTGAAGAGTCTGGAGGTGTAAATGAGTGTAGAGGTCAAACAGTCTGGATGTGATGAGAAATCTTTGAGTCGATATCGAGATCTACAATCATATTGACTTTGGATTGCAGACGAGACACATCTGAGCTCAGACACATCGTTGACATTTCTGACTCTTTTGCTCTGGAGAAATATCTGAGACGCACACGAGACTTGATCGAGTTTCCATTTAATCTCATTGACGTCTAAGAGGAATCGTTGAGATGTTAGAGAGATCTGGTGTGATTACAGGCATGACTGTATCATGTTGAAATAACAGACATGTTGGTCAGCTGTTACCACAGAAACTCTCATCCAAACACAAGGAAAAGAAGGTGAGCGATTTTTAGAAAGTTACTCGGTTTCACATCTCCTCGCAGATTCCTCATTTGTCAGATTTTAACGCACGCACGCACGCAGGCCAGACGTGAGCTCTGCTGACGGTTATGAGCGTTCACTGCATCACGTGCACACGACATCCCTCCGCAAGGCGTTATTCAGGAATCTTGTGTGAACGGATGACTACAAAACTGCAAATGTTGGTTTTGAGAAATGTCTCCATGGTTTCGTGTTCATACGATGGAAGTCACTGGGGTTTGATCATCAACATTCTTCAAAACATCTTCTTTTCTGGTCATTTCATTGCCATGAATATAAAAGCTAGACATTGACACGTGGTTCTTTAATATGTAAAATTCTGATTCTGGGAGTACCACCCAACCCTACGCAAGCGTAATGAAAACAAACAGTTTGCTGTCAAATAAACAACCCTTCATGGTTGTCCTCTCTCTCCCTCGGCTTTCTCTCTCTCCATCGCACTCCTCCCACACACCTTAGAGTTTACAATCGTGACATCTATCAGCTAATCATTACAACCTCGGGTCCTGACCCGACACACTCCTGCACTGAAAACCACCCGCGCCGGCGCTTTGATTGAGACGCGGAGCGATGGTCTCCGACTGCTGAGAGGAAACCATCATCTGCGCGCCGTCTCAAGTGCCACTTCAGGTTATTTATTTGGACTGACGGGATATTTGGGCGGAATTCCCCGAGTGTTAACCGGCAGATGAGCTGGTTCATGTAGACCCGCTGAAGGTCTGGAGACGGATCACGTCTCTGAACCTCACGTGACCCGACACACAAACGTAAACATCACTCCGTTGTGTCTGGAATCAGACTTTATCTGTGTCGTCGTGACAGTTTTTAGCAGGACCCGCTCGCACCCTCTAACAACACCGTGTTTGACACAATCACACCCTTGTAAAGGTGCTGTTGTGATCGATCACTCGCTCTGAAGACATGCATCTGCTTTCCTTCAGGTCCTGGAGCCTGATGCAGTCTGACAGTGAAACAGCACCCGTCCAGCTGCTTTGACTCATCGCTATTTAAATTCACATCAAACATACAACAACTATGAGCAGATTTATTTCCACATTTGTCGGTGTCTTTTCTTTATTCATTTCCAAAATACCTTTTTTTAAGAAAACATCTCTTTTTCTTGCCATGAAAGCAATTATAACATTATAAGAACATTTCCGTCAAGTGACCCGAAACTTTTGAATGTGGGAGACGTCGAAGATGTTTTCACCTTTTACAGGGCTGACAGTGATATTATATTTCGATATAATATTAAGTGTCTAAAAATAGATATTTACACAGAAGAATCACGCACAAACTGACCGTTGATCGTTTTGTTCTTGAACCATCGATAATGTTTAATTTGCAATATAAACTATGAAGAGAAATGCCAACAGAGAGGCAAAAGATACCGATCGTATCTTCAAAGTATGACGTCAAAGTGTGCTGATAGCAAGTCAATCTTCAGGGTCAGTTGCAAAATGTTTACAATACAAATAAGTTCACAAATTTTAGTTTTAGTAGTAAACAAAAAACACATTTAAAAACAGTCTTGTTTATTTAATAGTTGTATAGTTTTCTATATGTGTTTGTATTATGGCTGGTCAGTTAATCAAAAATAATCGTAATCGTCAATTTTGGCCTTCAACAATTACAAAAACAGAATAATCGAGGTAAAACAATTATTGCGAGGATCCTCTCTTCTCTTGTGGTATAAATCCACAGCGCACCCCCTCCTTTACAGTGGTTCAGCTCTATTTCTTTACATTTATTTTTCAGTTGAATTCAAAGTTTAAAAGCCAAGTTTTTACATTTTTCTATTGTTTTAAAAGTTAATGTGTAATCGTGTTAAAAAAACGGGATCTCAATATTGGCCAAAATAACCGTGATTAAAACTTTTGTCATAATGGAGCAGCCCTATTTATATAATGATTATTTTGGGTTTTCTTTATGTATAAAACCAAGTACGTGTGCAGACGTTACAAATGCTATTTCATTTCAATGCGTTTCCGTGTGAGACAGGAAGAATGGATCAATCTTTCTTTTTTTAAACCTTTTTTTCATCTACAACCGTGTCTACTCTTATAAGCCATGACCAGTGTTGGGCAAGTTACTCTGAAAAAGTTATTAAATACTAGTTACTAATGACATAATCAATAGTGTAATGAGATTACTGTACACATGACTCTCTCCTAAAAGTATTTATTACTTATTACTAATTACTTTCTATATCCTACATCAACCTCGATTAGTTCAGTGATTCAAGGACAGACATGAAACGGCTCTTTTGATTCATCCAAATAAATAATATAAAACTACATAAAGTATTACAAATGTAGTAATTACAGATTTTAAAGTCAGACTTTGAATTTAGATGTCATGTCCACCTTTGCACACACATATATATTACACAAAGTATTTCGTTTTATTACATCAGAAGTAACTGAAATTAAATTACAGAAGAAATAAGAGTAATCCCTTACTTTACATTTTCAAAGGAAAGTAATTCATTACAGTAACTAGTTACACCAACACGGGCCATGACAAAGCATCACTTGCTTGCTAGGTACACTGACAGCTAACCATTTGAAAGTAAAGAAAAGCAATGATGCAACTAAGATTGACGGCAGTATGACTTCTTAAATAATCCTCGGTTTTCCAAGAAATTTACAGTACAATGTACAACTGCTATAGGTATATTGGTGGATTAAAATGAAAAAGATGATTTATTATTCCCTATGTTCAACTGTAAAGAACATGCCTTGAACACCCACGGGCCATACAGCAACATGGTAAAAAAGAAAAAGATTCAAATATGAAGATGTATTGTATTACATTCATAGCGCCGAATTAAACCCAACGGTGTTATAGTGCACAGTAAGTTTCACCTCAATTCATCACTCGATCTCATTTTCATGTCTTTATCTCTTTATTATGGCATATATATTCTGCTTATCATTACGAACTCCTGTAGTATCATCTATCTATTTAAAACAACTGTCCAAAAAAGTCTTCATTAAAAGAAAAAAGTGCTTCTGCAAAATCTGGCTACAACCGCTATAACATAAACAGTAATGTTTCAAATGAAGATAACATTAAATATTGAGCACGAGACGGGCCAGCAAAGGTAGTTTACATTCTTAGCCGAGTCGTCTTGATAACAGGCCAAGAGAAATATGAAAGTTTCAAATGTGTGCATTAAAATTATTTATAGGGCTTCTACTAAGCTCAAGTGTTGTCCCTTTTTCGGGGCTGAGACAAATGTCGGGCCCGCCTCGAGAGCGGATGGGAGTAAGAAATCACCTACGGTCGGTAATCGCTTAAAACAACACTATATTCACCGACTAATAAGCAGCCAGCGTTCCAGGCCGTCCCCTCCCTCTGAACGGGATTTGGGACCTCCGACGAAAAAGCCCACTTGATTTACGTCAGGTTATGTGGGAACGCTTTCATTTGGAATAGGGAGGAGAGGAAACAAAGAGCACAGAGATTTCATAACTCTTTGTATACGTCTGGAAGTCTTCCACACATTCCGATTTTTAACCAATTTACGTCCAAACAGAATGACCCCGGAATTAATGAGGCTCTCGCCTCGGGTTCCAGCACCGCCGAGGTCAAGTAAATCATCCTCTACGGCTCCAATCTTCCTCTGCCTTCTCCCTCTCTCACTCACGTTCCGCGATAAGAGACGGACGCGGACCCTGAGAAATCCCACCTCATTGACACGTTCTGTCTATCCAGCGGCGCATATTTCACTGCGAGTGCACCAGGCGCTGTAAACGGGCTTTTAAGGGAGTTTCGGTCTGGTGATGTATGAGCCGAGGCTCAGCGTGGAGGTCAAAGGTCACCGTGTTTGCTTCACATTGCTGCCCGGCTTGTTGATGTTAGACACATTTTTCTCTCCGGGGGCTTCCCCGCTTTCCATTCCCCTTCCCTGTTTTGCTCGGAGAACTTTGGTCGTGTGATTTAGCGGCTCTCGTTCCTTTTGAATTAACGTTTTGGAGAAGTACAGTTATTGCTAAATCATCCGGGGCACATTTATACACCTAAAATTATGACATCATGGACAGTAATGCCTAATAGAACATCACCTCACTCATAACCACTGGAAATAAATCAGACGGGCTTTTACGCGGCGAATGGGTGCCGTCACGATGTCTAAAAGCTATTTACATGCGATGTATCCCAATGATAGCGTTTTACAATCAAGAGGAAAAGAATGACTACATTTCCCTCCAGGACCTTTCGGGCTAATACGTGCCGGCTAGCAGCTTTTAGCGCTCGGTTTACAAGATCTGAACACTGCCGAGTTTGCCTGGAATTAATTCCACGTACAGTTTCAGGATTTAAAAACGTCATCTGCTTCCATCAGAAGTGCCAACATTACGAATGAAGATCCTATCCTAGTATAAATATCAATTTAGTTATTGTTAAAGTACAATTTTATGATTTATTAATATCATTATTGAAGCTGCAATCCATATTTTTTGCTGTATACAAAAGACAAAATTGTTGAAATTGATTCACAACACAATTATAACATGAAAATGTCACTAAGTGACAAAGGTATGTTTCAAACAGAGATGGCGATAGAGAGGAAACATTTTGCTACAAATGTTATACTTATATTAATAAATATTATTCATGAAAATATTTATCAGTGAAATTTATACTAAAACCTTTATACTAAAATTATGTTTTTTAATATGTTTTCTATATTATACTTATGGTCAAATCTAAAGTCTGGTATTTTCAATTATAGAGAACGGATTTTTTATTTCCCTGTGCGGTCTTGTCGCTGATATAGTCATAGTTCACCCAAAACTGAGCTCCATCTCTGGAATAATGTCTAGATTAAACAACTTGATCCGCTCAGCTCTAAAGTAATACTTGATTTTGTTATGGGATTATTCTCCGAGTAACGGTTAAGTTGATTTATGGATTAGTCCTCCTGACAGTTGTCTGTTTAAATCTGTTCTGTCTGCAATTACAGCCATTACACACTTCAGCCACTTTAAAATAAACGACACTGTGATGTCAGCCGGCCGCTGTGAGATTAAGCAGCGACGCAAACTTCTTGGACCACGTTTCCAAGGGAACACCTTGATGGCTATAATTACTGTCATCTTCTAGGAGTGATGAGAGACACCAGAGGTCCAAATAAAGCGTAAAATGGTTTCGATATAATAGATGACTATCTCTTTGTTTAGAAATTCCACAGTTCATCTGCTGCACATCTCTCTCTCTCATAAGTGATTTTGTCTTAAGTCATGGAGGCAGCGTCAAGGCTTGTGGTTTATTGAAGGAACATCACATATGTTTAAGTATTACCAGGATTCTTGGAGTCCACTTTGATGATTCGCCTGTGCCAGTTCAATACGACTCATCCAAAGGTTTTGTTTATGGAAGCTGGAGGATGTTGTTGGCATGCCCGCCGTGGCATCTGTCCTCTAATGCTTCTACTGCCTAATATGGAACAGACAGGCGACACTACAGGCCTGAGACGTGTATAAAAAACACGTCGAAATTCCCATGAGAAACTTCAGAGGCGATGGAGAAAATCATTTCAATTAACATCCGCTACAGTTTTTCACGATAGGTTATATGATGCTCGGCAGTAACAGTAATCCTTTTTTCTAGGTTAAGAGATATATGTTTAGAGCGCACTGGGCCACAGATTTACCTGACAGAGCTTTAGAACGGTTTGGAACAAGGCCACATCCATGATAGTTTTGGCACGCGAATACAAGAAAATGTGCGGGTGCGTTAAGTCCGGGCTGGCATGATAGATCCGTCATTCTGTGGCCCAAACCACTATTTGATGTTGCCTTTCATAAGAGTTTCTATTTCAGGCCTTTCGGCCCACACTGGTGCTTCTACTTTGCCTGTGGAAATATTGTTTAGACGTTATAAGATCGTTCGATTTCACAACCCACAATGCACTGTGATGTTTTCAAACAAAAATGAAGTAAAAAAACAGTCAGGTTGAGTTTACAGGTCATTCAACTTATTCTTTTACATTTTCAAATGTTTTGACATCACTTCAACTCAGAGGTTGCGATTAGACCAAAATTAGACTAGAGCAAATTAGACACCGTGGGCCGTCACAGTCCAATGCCTTGTTTATACACGCGCCTTGTTACAGCAACTGACCACTGAACCAAATTTACAATATTAAATTGAAATGACCAAATATGTTTTTCTTAAAAATCCCTTATTTTCCAGTGTATATGAGATATAAAGTCAAACAATAAGATTGTAAACATTGCTCTCGACATGATAGGTGGTTGGAGGAAAGAGGGCTTGATGACATCAGCCAACACCAAATGTTGTTTCAGAGGCGGAGCGAAGACATGACATTCCCGGAAATATAAAACGTACTACATTATGCACAATAAGATTAGACATTTGTGTAAATGCATAAAGGGTTCATTTTGAGTGGACAGCCTTCATATCACATTACACATCATCCAGTTCAGCTGCCAAACAAAACGCTGAGAAATGAGCCGTCTGCAACGCTACACCAATCCGTGCCAAAATTATACCAGGCCCTGTGGTACAGTTCTTCTTATTCCAGCGTTGCCATCCAACAACGGCTTTGTCTGACTACAACAAAATTATTACTCACATCATCTACACCCAATGAGAGGGGATTTTCCATTTCTCGACGCACAGAGGTCCACGTTGTGCTCAAGCGAGATGGTCAGAGAGAAAATACAGCCGTGCGCTTCAGACGAAAAGCCATCGCTGTATCTCATCCCTCTTTCAACGCGGGGGAAGACGCAAGCGTCCCCTATCGATCTCTTTTATTTCGCGTCGCGCGCCAGCGAGCCAAGTGCTCGTTTGGAGATTTAGAGCGGCCGAGAAACACCACAACTGCTGAGACAAAAAGGCCATTCAAAACCACAGGTATGATTTATGAACGGGGACGAGAGACCTGCGCAAAATTAATTGTAGGAAATGCAAGAGCAGGCCAGAGATACGTCCAAGATATACTTTCGCTGGCTCCTGGACCTGTGGAAAGCCTGGGTGGCCCTTGTGACCGCTTCCTTTGGTTTTCCATGGTAATGTCGTTGATTTGGGCCGCGCGACCGCCTCATCGCCGCACCGAGACATCGGGTCCACTTCGTGAGCTCGGACGAACTCAACAACGGCTTGTGTGCCGGCCGCTAACGGTTTCCAGCGTGGTGTTTATTCTGGTCTCAGAAATCGAGCCTTGAATGGGTTTCGCATCGGTTTGAAAGTGTGGAAAGCCACACGAGACGTTACGGTCAGCAGAGAGATTTCACTAACACTTCATAGTTTCTCGTGACTGCTGGTGAGAGGCTTTTGTTTTGGATGGACTGACTGTGGATTGATGCTCTATAGGTGTGACGCTGGGCTGATGCTGAAGTCTTCTCCATATCTGCTGATGGAAAATACTGCAGAGACGGACGGTCCGGTTGGACTTGCGGCTCTTGAGTGAGCAGAATCTGTACGCTCGAGAAAAAAAACACATTCTTATCAGTCTCAGCCTTTTCTGGAAACACTTCAGCACGTTGGAAGTCGTCATGTGATTGGTTGAATTTCACAGGATTTCCGGGAGACGTCGTGTCGTGTTCTTTAACGGTCTGCCTGGAAACAACACGAAGCCTTCTGATCTAAGAAGCCGTCGCGTTTACAACGCTTGCTGTGAGAATTCATCACCATAAACACTTTCTCAAAAGTTTGCGAGGTTCACAGCTTAAACTTATAATCATCGTTGTTTCTGTTCACTTTTGACACGTTCGTGAATGTACACCGGTCCTGCAAGGGCATTTCCACGCTTCTAAACATGGCGCGGCAAAAAAACCAAACGTGATTGGTTGCTTTACCTGTCAGTCATGTGACCTCTTGGGCAGGCCTTGGCCAAAGAATGCGGCGATAAGTTGGCTAGGCGACGACTACATTCTTCATTCTTATAGGCCAAATGACTTATGTTGGCAATACAAAAAATGCAGTAAAACATAAAACTCTATAAAATCTTACTTTTCACTAAATGTAACACACGAAGAATGATTGTCTATATAATTTTCTCTAAAATATTTGGGTACATTCTGTATTAAAATTACAACACTTTTACTCACCGCACATTTAAGCTCATCCAGAGACGTGTCCGTGGAGTATTAATCTCTGTGCTCATCACCGCAGCAGGCCTCCAAATTCCCGTTCCCGGCGAGCACGCCCTGCAGATGTCACTCCGACCCTTTCGGTTACCATTCTAAAGCTGGCACCATTTTGAGAGCCTCATGTTTTATGAAATAACAGAGGATGTAAGGCCCATTACTCTATATTTGTAATATTGTAAAGAGGTAAGTGGAAGCCAGTGGAACATTTTGTAAATCTCGAGTCACCCCAAACCGCCGCGTGGACGATAAATGCGCTGGGCTCTCCAACAGGATATCCCCTTAGACTCGCTCACCGCAGCCATGATGAGAATAACAGAGGGGGCATTATTTTTCCTCAACGGTTCGGGAAGGTGATAAAGGGCTCTCAAATCCTCTCACAGGGTGCAGTGGTACACACGCATTAATTCACATCGACGAAAACCTCCGTTTCCCTACCAAAGATTTTGTTTTTCTCAAGGTCGAGTCATTGGCAGCCATTTACCGTTGAGTGAGTCGTGCCTTTAACACCCGGTGAAACATGGAGCCTTGATGTTCCAGAATTGTGAATATTGAGAGACGCTCAACATTTATTGAGTTTGTGGTTTACGTACTTCATTCCCGAATTAGCAGTTTCTGTTGTAGTTTGGTACATGACTACGCCGAACCCACGCCAACACCGGCAATAGATCTCAAGTGAGATTTCATCTTGGGTTTTCCCATAATCCTCATATAGGAGATTCATTGGAGCAGGAAGCTGTTCTTCTTTTTAAGTATACAGTCACTTCAAAATATTTGTTTTCTTTGCGTTTTCTTTATTGCTCTGATCTCATTTTACTGGCGCTTGCAGCACAAATACACTTTTTACATTTCGAGTCTGATGTAAAAACTCTCATAAACGATAATTTTACCTGTGGGACGTGAGATTTTTTTCCCTCTTGGCAGCACCGTGTATGAAACATTTGGCAAAGCATCTGCTAAAATTATTACTAGACGTGGCTTCCTTTGAAAAAGAAAGGAGTTTGAGTGCTCATTTGATGAATGTGTGTTGCTGTCATCTGTTCAGTTTGAGACATTATGAATGCGTTTCACTGTTAAGCGTAAGATCTTAGGACATACAGCAACTCTTTATTTATGTTGTTTACTTTACCATGGCATTCCAGACCTACGGTAGTGTACACTATTAAGGGTTGTGTATTCTCGCCTAACTACTGGGACTGTTTATTAACAGACTTTATCACAAATTAAATAGCATTTACCAACAAATTATTCTTTATAAGTATTCAGTGCAAATCTATGTTTCAACGTGCCATGTTGTATTACAATGGACATGTTTTTAAGGGTTCTTCATAATCTACTGCAACTCCGTGTCCAGCTCTTAATCATTTTATTATTGTTATTTTAATATAAAATTATATTTAAATTCATGGAAATTTCACTAAATTATATCAAGTCATAGAAAGAGTTGGCGGTGTTTCAAGGCCGTTTGTTTTGCATCCAAGTACGTTTAATTTCTTGAAATGTCTTAATTTAACATTACTGTAATGTCTTTAGCTGGGCAGTTGGATCGTTGAATCAGCGTTCACTTTACACAGTGAGTTCACCAGTATGAACGCACATTGAACACACAGAACGACTCGCACACGAATGACTCATTTGAAGCGATTCATTTAAACTATTGAACTTTTCAGTCACTAGCAAAAATAAGAGATCGTTTAAAGTGAACCACAGAGAATGCAAGATGTGAATGAGCTTTGCTTATTTAGTAAGACTGGTCAATTCAGTTGAAAATGTTTGATGAAAAAAACATTTCTGTTTGGTCGAATAAAAGTAATGTTTTAAATAACTTAATAATTGTCCTTTTCATCTATTTTATAGGAACTTTTAATGTCAAAGTCACTTTGGTTAAGCCACTAACGGTTGGCCTTCGTGTGTGTGTACAAGATCAGGGTGCCACCACCTCCGCCTCATTTTGATCCAGGAAAAACCTTGAATATCTATTTATATTTTTTTATAAACAAATCATGCTAGTTTTTTATATTATATAAATAATTGTGGTTTTCAATATCACAGTTATTGGCAATAAAGGTATATCGCACATTATTGGCAATACAGGTATATTCGAGCATGGTGCTAGCGACGCCAAGGTCATGGGTTTGATCCCAAGGGATTGCACATAGTTAGTAACAAATATATGGTATAATGTAAGTCGCTTTGGATAAAAGCGTCTGCCAAATGCATAAATTTAATACTTATTTTTGATGACAAAATATGTCATGTTCAGTTATAATATGACATTTGTCAATGCTGCAGGTCCGTGTTGGAACATTCTCCAAAAAAAAAGACCACTGGGTCAACGCAGAAAATCTGAATAAGGGACAATAAATAAACAAATAAACAATATTTTATAATGTCTGTGGGTCATGACTGAATGTTAATGAAGTGCTAACAATTTCTTAACACCGACTTAAACACTTCCTCTATCTTTGTCCACAAAGTTAACACACAGTTAATGACTGCGCGTGTGATCATCTCTCGATGTGCAAAGACTCAGATAAAGAGAAACAGGAAGATGAAACAATGTGTCATATCCAGAATAGGGAAGTTCATTGGCCACAATGGTATTAATACAGTTACTTGGAGAAAAGCGGGAACAATCACTGTGGTTTTTCTAATCAGAGATCTTCGAAAACAAAACAACATAAAGGTATATAATCACATGCATCATTTCAGAAAGGCCTCACCACTGCGAGAGATTAAGGAAATTGCCAACATGTGTAAATAATATAAGCACACTTACACTTTTCCACTCAGATAAACGTGCTCTCGTCTGTTGTTACCTGATGCTCGGGTCATTTAGAGAAGTCACAACCACTTTCACACAGAAAGAAACCAAAGTACATGCACACATAAGCAGCTGCCTACTCTAAAATAAGGAGTTTCAGTTCTGTTTAAAGACACCTTCAATAAGTTGCAACAGCTTTGGCCGGCCGTTGAAATGTTTAGATCATATCGTAAGAATTGCAACACTCAGATATAAACCGCAATTATTGTGTACTATAGATGTGTCGTTGTAGTCTGGGCAAAATGTAGTGGTTTGTTTTGTAAAAACGAGAAGTTCTTCATATGGAAGCCGTTTTATAAATGCATAGAAACATGTGATGTTGTCCATGTGTTGAAACAAACAGTTTTTGTACGAGGGTATAATGCTGCGTTCGAGACAACTCGGATTTCCGTAACTGCCGACCTCAATCCCGAAATTGAACGTCTGGAACCATGTGGTGTCGAAAAATGACTCCCGTCAAATGATGACTCCCCCAGGGGTTAGGATTAGCTAATCCCCCTGCAGTTTCAATGAAGGGGGTTGTAGTCTGGCGGGGAGTCAAAATTTGGCACAACAACGGCAAACGAAGTCGGTTATCCGACCTCTGAACTCGGGGCAGATCGATCACACAGACCTCAGCGAGACGCATCATTAGACGTCACGGACAAGATGGCGTCTAGCTCTTCCCAGCCTTATGTGAGCCGTAAACAAACTTTCAATATTTTAACAACACGTAATATGTATGAACATGAACGTTAATATATTCAGAAACTGTTTATGAACAAATTCCAACGCCTGAGATTCATCAGCATGTTCATGTTTACATGAGCATTAGGGTATGACAGGCTTTTCTATAAAACATTTTTGTAAATATGAATATATATTACATTACATTTATTTTAATTATATTTACATATTTTGTAGAAACATCAAGATACGCCATTTTAACAGATGCATCATAGGTTTGAAATAGTCAGGTGAACTATTATCAAATGTTACTGTTACCTTCTGCATGTATGTGACGTAGCCGTTCCTTATTGGCAGATGCATGTACGTAGCGGCGGTGAGTGACGCCTGTGAAGGGATCGTGTAAAACATCCGGTTAGCATTCCGCATTTTGCTCAAATCTAAGGTGTTGATGTGTTGCGTACACTTTTTGAACCCTTGTCTTGAACAAATGGTGGAATTAGAAATACCGTTAGATATAAACTATAATTTTTTGAACACGTGCCCTGATCACATCTACATGTTCAGAACTAGCTGACACTCGTGAGGGCGAAAGAAAGACGTGTCGCTCTATAAAGAAAATAATTGTCCAAATAATACCCGCGTGTCCGCGCTTTATCTAGATTAAGGCAAACGGGCACGCTTTCCTTTATTTATATAACGCATTCCTCTGAAGAAACAGGCTCGACAGACCTGCGCAGGCGTCCTCAGAGCACGTGACTCCCGCCACTCCTGCACGTTCGCGGTTTTCCTCAAAGTTCAAATGAAATCTCAAACGGGATTTTTGTGGGTAAATTATTCGATGATTTTTCTACCACGTCAATAAAATACACACGTATTAAATATGTTGTTAAATATAGAACAACGTGTCTTACCTGGAATGGCAGGAAAATGTCTTTTGTAATGGTTTGTTGATCTGTTTCTTGGCTTTAGAAGAAATAAACTGCTGTCCAGTTAGTTTTACGTGAATGACATTAACGCAGAACGCTGCAACATTACTAGAATCCTAAAGTCGTACTGTGACGTGACGTTATTTGGTCAGGTGATACACGTAGACTCAGAAAATTCGTAATGTTTACAAGTTAGCAGCATGGCTCTGTCCAAAAAGAGAGTGCATTTGGTTCGTTTTATCAAGTATTATTTATACGTGTAAACATTTATACATTATGTACAATTTGGAACTAAATTGACTTTTTACTCTGTTAAGGAGTATTTTAATACACAACTATTTTGCAACTTTTTTTTCTGAGATGTAGTCAAAAGTGCAAATCAGGGGAAACTAATGTATTGTTTGTTACCAACCCTGCACATTGCATTTGCTCTCCATATTTCAGTTCTATATGGTTAGACACATGTGCATGAATTTGAAACATTGGTTTTGTAATGATGGGAGAAACACCAAATCTTTTGTCATGTGGGGTCATGGTCATTGGTTCATATATTCCCAGCATTAGCACTCATTACTGTAGGAGTAAAGTGATTTATACGTGCGGCTGGGATTATGTACAATGCCTAATGTGCTTATGATTTAAACCGCTCTGGAGAACGGCGGTCTGTATATGAATTCATATTTACACAGCTTGAAATGCACTTCACTGTAATGTCAGATTTTTGCTCTGCCATAGGACGCCGAACACGTTTAAAGAGACGTACGTGTAAGGAACGTTTAACCTGATGAGGGACGGAAATGGCTGGAGGTCGTCCCCCTGGGGACTTCTGAACACATTTATCAAAGTCTCTGTGTTAAGGGCTCATTTGTAGCACAGCTGTTTCTCTATATCATGTGTTGAATCGCTCCATCAGTCGAGGCAACTTGTGTCTAAAATCCCTGGAAGATTCATACCATACAGAATTACACGACGACGGGTGTGGCTGAGGTCGTTTTACCTCCACATGTCAATAAAGCGAACGTCACATGCACGTCATCATTTACACCTCAGTGTTGTTCCAAACACTGCATGAATTAATGTGTCAAAATTGAATATATCCTGCATAATATGTTGTGTATATTTAGCATATTTCTATATTATTAATCCTTTTGTTTATTGTATAACACAATTGTATTTGTATCTTAAAGAATCAATAAGATGTTGTTTGTAGACAGGGTATTGTCAACGTCCTGCATTACATTTTAAGTTTGCACGCAATCTGCTTTGTGTGAGAAGAAGAAAAAGGTATATGTCATTTTGGAGCGCGACAGGCCCTTCCCCGTGTGCTTGTATTTTGAAAAAAAAAGTGTGACTTGCTTTGTAGAATTGATGATTTTGTGTTTCGGTAAAGTCAAATATGTTTAGCATCTTCTGACCATGAGAATGAAGAAGATTTAAGTGGCGTGTGGAAGTGTTTTCAGGAAGGGAGATCTGACTCGTAGTCATTCTCTGTAAACCCAAATGCTGAAAATAATCAAACAGATTAAGTATTGTAAACTTCATTTTATACTTAAATATATAAAGTTCCTGAAACACATTTTTACTCTTGAGTAAAGTTTAATGATCATTTTTTATTAACTTGAGGTTTAGACTTAAAATCAATTTACCTAATTTAAAAAAGTTAATTCAACACATTTTGTGTAGAAGGATCTTCAATTCTCGGCATGCTTTGCGTCAGACTGCATTAAGAGAGTACATTTAAAAAAATGATTATTTGATGTGTTTTTTCAGTAAAGTTAAAGATTTGTTTGTGTTTAATGTTCACTTATCTTCGATATTTAAAAGTGTTTGACATATTTCTGTTCAGTGATCTTCTGAACAGTGATAACCACATAGTTTTGTGGTTATCACTGTTCAGAAGATTGTTGCATGTGCATAGTCTGTGGGAGGCCACATGTAACCTGTAACATGTGTTATGTCATGAGCAATGACTGTGCTAATGCCAGTTCTGAGATCAGACTCTTATTGCTCATTTTGGGTTGCATAGGTCAATCTGTTTTATTAATGCACATTAAGACTAAGAAATATGTCAAATAAAGAAAATGATAAAAATGAGTTTTGTTAACTTAAAACTGTAACTTTTTATATTCTGTTTACTTTATTATTTCATGAGAAGGTTGAATGAAATGTTTGAGTCACACTTACTAAGACCTTTTGAGTGTTGGGTGTAATAGTTCCTAAGTAATTAGTTACTGTAATTGAATTACTTTTCCCTTGAAAAAGTAAAGTAAGGGATTACTCTTGTCATTTAATTACAGTTACTTCTGATTAAACTAAATACTGTGTGTAATATATGTGTGTGTCGATAGTGGAATTGACATCAAAATTCAAAGTCTAAATCTGTGCTTTAATGTGTAATGCTCACATTTGTAATACTTTGGTCAGTTAATAATCCTACTTTATGTAGTTTTATATTATTGATTGAATGAATTAAAAGAGCCTTTCATGTCTTTCCTTGAATCACTGAACTAAGTAAGTTGATGTAGGATATAGAAAGTAATTAGTTATAAGTTATTAAATAATGTTTTTGAAGAGAGTCATTTGTACAGTAATCTAATCGCACTATTGAATTTGTAATTAGTAACTAACAATTAATTACTTTTTCATAGTAACTTGCCCACCACTGTTGAGAGCTTTAATTTCACAGTAATCGATATCTGAGAGTTCTGCCTGCTTAAACCAAGAAACCTGTATACTCTTGCCTTATTTTTTTTGTATTGCCAATTTATCCAGGTTTACAATGTTTACAACATGAAATCTGACTTCCTACTTTTTTGCTAAGAATGAAAAAACATATTTTTTAGCAAGTGCCTATAAACGAGTGTTCCAAACTGTCTCCTTATCCTGATTCACAACAGATCATCTGTAACAACGACCTGCGTACGCCGTTTCATGTTGACTTTGAAAAACTGCGGTCAAAAGCTTCTTTGTCATCTTTATTATGTCTTTGTCAAACTGCATTGAATGCAAATCATCCCTGACTCAGAAGCGCATTTCCTGCGTCACAATGGCCTCTAGTGGAATTCCTACGGACGTCTCCATCTCTGCAGGCCTGCCGAGCACAGCTGGCTATGACATTAACAACAGGCCATGACTGACAGAGAGTTTGGCCTTGAGCCGGGTCCTCCGGGGGCCACCGCAGTACATTCAGCTCTCCGTTGATTTACCGTCCTCAGTGGCTGTGCGTTGATCCATTTCCCCTCTCAGTTTGCTCACAGGGCACCCCAACAAAACGTCCCCCAGCAATATATTTGCTTTATGATTTCCTGAGGAGGCCGTGAAGGGAAACAAGCGACCCGCTCGCCTGCACCTGTCCCAGTTAATGTGCGGCCCGGGTCGGACTCTCTCGGCCCGCGGCTGGGGATTTGAAAGGGGCCAGTGTGTCACAGGCCTCAGCGTGGATCTGGCGTTTCGGGCCGAGCAGCGGGTGGACGGGACAGATAGCGCTGGGACGGAGGCCCGGTCCGAGTCCCGCTGCGTGTGCAGGATTAACATGTGTGCCGGGTGTTTGTGTAAGGTTATGCGTGACGTCGAGCTGACATTCATAAGGCAAATGTTAGGAGGTTTACAGGAGTTTTACATGCTGCAGATGTGCTGATCACTGGCTGCCGTGTGTGAAAGACACATATAATTTTCCCTGCCTCGTTTTATCAAAGATTCGTTTTCAGAGCTCACTTTTATTAGACCACCAACATTTCTCACAACAGTATTGCATTTTAAGACATTCGAAACAAGACACACAAATTGTTTATGTGTATTTTTAAAACGTTTATTTGGCACATATGAACAAGAAACATCCATCACCGTTTAAATGTAGACATTTTTAAATAAGAAATGTGGTTTTAATTCGCCTTTCATCAACCCGTTTGTGTAGAAAAATGTCTATAGATGTAAACTCTTGATTTAGATGTGTGTAAAATGTTTATACTATTTTAAATGTTGATTTAAAATATTATTTTCGTTATTTAATCGTTTTCTTGTCGTATGAAAATATTAAAATACATGAAATATATACTTACTCGTGTTTGTATTTTAATCAAATTTTACAATAATATTTATTATTATAAAAAAACTTTTATTAAAAAACTAACACAAATGTAACTTTGGGATTTGTTTTTGTTTTTAAAACAATCAATGCTGAGCTCTTATGGCTCACTTATTTCAGACCAAATCATCCGACTATTTCAAAACCATTTTTATTCAATCAAATGTAGTTTTCAATTAAAATAAAAGTTATATGTATTTTGACGACAAAATCTGTTTTTATATTTACGTATACACCTTCTAATCAAAATATTGTTCGTTTTAATATATTTTTTTATTTTGTTCTCTTTTTTTTCATTTTCCATGCTGTCCAAAGATTTGCAATCAAGATATTTTTAAGATCACGAACAGTGTAGTGTATATATAATATATATATATAGGCTATATCTGAAGTAAGTTGAATGTGTTTCACTGGACATCGTTGCTTATCCTCTGTTCAACATGTGTTTTTGTTGCACTCGAATCCCATTTGATGACCTTGAACTGTTGTCTCTTCATTCACCAGTGTTGGATGTTAACGGATGATTGTGTTCTGTCACGACCTCACGACGACCTTTGACCTTCACTGCTTAGGAAAACCCATAAAGCAGTCTTGACCACGATCTGAGGAGGAGATTCAATCTCTCATTTTACATTCATTGGCCTACCATCAGGACAGCTGAAATACAGAGAGAGGTTTACAGCATTTAAACACATCACGTTCTGTCCACGACCTATTAAAGAACTGTATGTAATTCTGCTTTTATTCAGCATATTGTTATTACACACAATATCTCTGCTTCTGTTCCCTCAACATTTGAACACATCGTTCTTAATAGCTTCCAAAGGAACAGTTTCCACCGGCGGAAATGTGAGAATGTCAATTACAGGCCTAATTTGAGAGTAATCTCACTTAGCTAACGCAGCCCAGAAGGATCTCCAAAACTTCCTCATGATGTTGTTTATCACGCTTGGGGTTTTGGGCTCGTGGGCTCGGCAGATCTCATCAGTAGCTCGACGCTGTCGACAGATTTTGGCCCAACTCTTCATTTTCCTTTGGATCGGACCCAGCTGTGAATAGAAGCTGAGAGGTGAATTCACAGAATTATGGGAGGAAGTTGCATGTGGCACAGTCTGTTATTACTGTAACGTGCTCACGGATCAGATTTTCTGACAGAACCACACACACTTTAAATGAGTTTTTAAATAAATACATTTTGTCATGTAGACCGTTTCATCGCGCACCGGGATTGCAGTTAACTTCCGGTTTGTGTTTGGCTGGAATCTAATAACTATTTAATTTATGTAAATATTATTTTATTTTATTTATATTGTCTAATTGTATTCAATAAAGGATTTGTTGAATTTTGTTGTATGTTCATTTTAATAAATAAACAATTTGTTTAATGGGTCCTGTAGTAGCATTTACAAACCGTACGGTACATTGACATCTAGCGGTTGAGCTCGGTATCGCAGTCTAAATTCAAAATATTGTAGAGGCAAGTTTAGCCAAGTAACGGTTCTTCTCGGTTTCTTTTGATTGTTTTGAGAAATAATCTTCAGGCTCTCTATTGTTCGTGAATGTGTACCGGAAGTTAAGGGTAGTCCACGAACGCGCGCATGCGCAGTAAGGTTTGTTCATGTTGTCGCTTAAAATCAGCATTGTGTGAAAACAACTTTCGTTTATTCTCTATTCTCCACTAGTACACTACACTTATTGTTGGGTCCGACATGTTAAATACTCCCTTCTTGCATCTGTTAAAAAATATACATATAACCTTATTTATGGTATAAATGTGGAGATTCAGAACAAAATGTCAGACTTATCATGTAAATATTGTTTAAATCAACAATCATTTTTTCTTCATCCTGTTATTCAGTTTTAGTGAATTTTAGTGGCTACTTTAAGATAGGTTTGTCTCACTCACACAAATCTTTCGGTTGACATCTCATGTAAACTTTCAAGCTCTTTATTTGCATCCTGATGAACATCCTGTAAATTGTCTTGCGTTGTGTAAATAATCAGGCTGCAATCAATAAAGCTCAACAAAAGCTGTCGTATTTTTATAAACAAAACTCATCTTAAACACAACACGGGCATATTCACAATCACACACCATACATAAAGCATGTGTCCTGAAAAAAGAACGAAGGCTTCATTTCTTTCACAGATTTTGGGCCCATTAACACAATAGATGCTCGTGAAAAGAGAAATAAAAGCAGCCGCCCAGACGCAGTGATCGCTGCTTCCTCAACCTTTCCACTTCATTGATGCTTATGTGAGTTAAACACGGCACGTAATGGAGACCCTGCGGACCCCGGGGACTAATTACAGCCACGTGACTTCCTCTCGGGCTTCCATGAAAATAACTCCATCACAATGGCCTGTGATATTAATATCAGCTTTGGGAAAGTCGGTCTCGGCTCAGGAGGAGGGATCCGCTCCAACAAACTCAAGAATGCACAGCATCTGAGAGAGAGAGAGAGAGAGAGAGAGAGAGAGAGAGAGAGAGAGAGAGAGAGAGAGAGAGGTGAGTAAACCCTTGTGCTGCCAACAGAAGTGGAACCACAAACTGTGAAGCGATTGGAACAATTCGATTTCAAAAGAGAGAATATCATTTGATATCAGCATTGATCACATCACATTAAAGATACGAAATATTAGCTCACAATGAAATCGTGAGGTTTGAAACCCATTGAAATGTTTGTCAGATTAGATCACATTTTCCAGTATATTCAACTGAAAGAACCACATGTAGAGTTATTAAAAGACACAGGTGCTAACAAAAAAAATGAATCATAATTTTTGTCTGTAGAGTCTCCTTTAAAAGCCTCGGTTCTCATATGAAAGTGTCTTGCTGTCAGTTTGTGGGCTGAAGGGCAATAATCCAGCAGCTGTATTTTACTTCGGCACATTTAGAGAGAGAGAGAGAGAGAGAAGCTCAGAACAGAAACACATCTACAGACTTCTGCACTTTTGTATAAATCGTCACCTTCGCGGGTTCACCGGTTTACTTTATTCTGAAAATCCTTCTTTTCAACGACATCATTGGAATTTATGAGATAGTTCAGTGTGTTTCATCTCTCTCCTTTTTTAAACAGTATGTCGAAAAACTATAAAATCCATTCGACACGTCTTTTAAGGGCCATAATGAAAATAACTGGTGAGGTTTGATTGTTCAAGGCCTGTATAGTGTGGCGGGTTACGTCTCTGTTTAAGCAGATGTTCTGGAGGAGCGGTCAAGCTCTGGTGTTCCTCGATGGGAAATGTTGTAAAACATTTCTTCACCGATTCGATAGATGATCTCATAGGACTGCTCATTCTGTGACATAATCCTCCTGCCAACCAGAACAAGAAACCAGATTACAAACACAAACTTTATTTTGTATTTTTACTTTTACCTTATTTTGTATGTGATGAATATTCTAGCCAATGAAAATGACCTACAGAGATCTGCTTCCAGACGAAACAAGAAGTCGTTTTAAGTCAATGATATTAAATATAGAACGGAAAATGAAAACTCTTAGATATGTCAGAAATGTGTCATTAGAGTTTGAGAAGAGATGTCAACAGCTCAGATTTGTCAAGTCTGTCAATCAAAAGTCAATATTATTGAAGTTCTCAATATGAACTCAAACATTTCTCATCACATTTACTCAAATCCACATTATTTGACCTTGACAATCTACATTCATTCACACCTTCATACTGTTCATGTGTTGCAACAATTACACTCTCATTTGATTGAAACACAACCCAGACCTCCATCATCAAATCTCCTGAGCTGTGATAGAGAAACATCTGAGCAATTGATAGATTTCAACGTTATGCTCAACGTCTCATTGTAAACAAATCATTACAGTGTGTGTTATTCCAAAGACAAATTGTTTGTCTTTGCCATTCCCGAAAGGGAAACATATGTAAAAAGCGCTGTGAAATGAAACATTTTCAATATTTAAGTACCGTGACTGTAAACCATCTGTTTTCCCCAGCGAGCATCACGTGACTTCACATGAGATCTACTGCAAACCTCAAGAAATCCAGTCGATCCTCAGAGATTTCCATCATGGTGGTGTCTATCAGAATTATATTTGGGAGTGTTCGGTGCCAAACAGATGACCTGCGTCTGTCATCAGAGATTTATCAGTAAACACACACGTAAATCTCGACTCTCTCTCTTCCATTATTACAGCGTTGTGTTGTGGCTGGATTCAAACCGGTTAACTGCGGGATCAAGCTGGTAAACTTTCCCAGCTTCTCTGGCCATGGACTTTAATATGCAAGAAAAAAATCTCAGAGATGTTGGATGGTTTGGATGGCCGGCGCCTCTCAAAGTCCCGCCGTCATGTTGACTGTACTGATGGGACGGCGTCTGTAAACCATTCAGCAAAACCAGCGTGTTAATGCTCATAACATCCACACAGGTCATGACCTTCGATGTCTGTTTAAGATCCGCGTGTCTCTGGACAGTTAGACCAATCGTAGAAGCATTCGCAGCGAAACCTCACGTCCTGACCCAACAAACTGTGAAGACACTTAAACACATCCTCACAACCTCACAACATCCAAATTCTGATCCATGAGGAACGATTCGTTTATTGCAAAAGTAAACCTTCACAATCGCCCTGAACTAGATTGTCCTCAGACGCTATCGAGATGAATGAGATTGTTGGCGTGTTCTTTGTTTTTTAAGAATGGGGATTTTCCTGCGAGTCTCTCAGGGCAGGAGCGGTAGGGAAAAGCAACTCGGTTCAAATATTTGTCAACCCCCATTAGAAACATTTAATAGTAAAACAATTTATGACGGCGGGCCGCTGCCAGAGAGACGCATCGTCGTGGAAACGCTCATAAATGCTACCAGTGTTTTGAAATTATCATCAGAACATAAAACCCAGCACGAGGGAGTTTATTTCCAAGGCCGATATTAAGAAATCAACTTTTAATTCTGCCTTGAAATACAGTAAATCCACTGTTGGGATGCGTTTTGGTGAAGGGTGTGATGTTTTCATATGTTCCCCTTCCTTTCCAATCCCTGCAGACATTGAGCCGATAAATAATTCCTCAGAAGGGATGATGGGAATAGACAGAACGGAGCAGTAAATCAGACGTCTTTCTGCAGGAAGTTCAATGATGGCAGCGGGAGGTTCCTCAGGAATCCACAGAAGCACAACTTCCAATATTGAGTTCCCATATGGCCGAGAGCAAAAGTGAGTATCTGGAGACAAGTAAAGAAGAGACGTCAAATGTCAGGCTTGCCATGCTCATTCTGTTGCTATTACACCTTAAATTTAGACTCGAAAGCCATTCTCTATTATGCTTAAAAGGTATAACAGGTAGGAGAAAGTATAGAGCGATAATAGCTTTGCAGAAACATGAGACAATATTCAAAACGGACTGACCTGCTGACTGACCAGTGACATTAGAGAAAAATCACACATGAGATCTCCTCAATATCTCAATTCTCCCACTGTAGACATCAATGATTTACGATTCAATGTGAGAACGATTATAACGTGACGATTCAAGCCAGTTGAGATGTTATTTGAACTTCAGTGTTTATCGCAAACTTGGAAAACGTGGAAATACGGATATTTCTGAAATGTAAAAAAATACAAGAAATTCACAGACAGTCTTTTTTTGTTTATTTTAAATAGACTTTTGAAGTATTCATTTTATTTTATTTTTATTAAAATTCAGTTTATTTTTGTATAAAATGTATTTTAATTTTACAAAGAGATGTGCAGCGTTTGAGAAATGATAAAAGGGCAGTTGTTCATTTCTAATTTATCTCGACTCATTTTGTAAAAGTAAATCATAAATGAATCGTATCGTTAGATCAGCATCGTGAATCGCATCGCGAGCTGAATGAATCGTTACCTGATCAACAATATTGAAAACATTTTTTACGGTTCTTGATTTTTATCCACACATAAGTACCACACAAGCAAGTCTAACATAAAACAATCAATTGTTTCAATATTAGATAACAGCACCAATGAATTATTCACAATAAGAATAAGGACTGTATAGCGATAACATTTTTTATCAAATTGTGTATTATTTTGTCTTTAAGCTTAATGCTCCATTCTTGATGCAAGTTACATTGAAATTGAAACGGTCTGTGTTTCATTGGACGGCGTGGAGTCACACATTATAAAGTGATTGAAACACAGCGTTCAGCGTGCTGTGAATCTGAGAATATGAGAGAAATGAGGACCGGGGCTCACAGACCAAATGAAATATAGTCCAAGCAGGGATTGTTAAAGTCCTGTGATAAATGAGTTTGTATTCTTCTGTTCCTTCGTTTTTTTTCATCCTGACACCAGGCAGTTTTCCCCTCTTTGTCCATTCAGAATCTCAAGCTGTGCATGCAGAGCATCAGATGGAAATTTAGAGCTCTTCTGAGTCCTGATGGAAATCTCTCAGGCCTTCTGACAGCGAGTCTACAAGGTCAAGAAAAGAGAAAAAACATCCGCAGTCCGGCTGCACTGGTGACATGAATCAGCTCACATGTTGTTAAAAGCATGTTCTGGAGAAAAGAAGTCATTGAGCAGATTTCACAAACACTCATGTGTGCGCAGATCAGTGTGAAGAGTCTGGAGGTGTAAATGAACGAAGATTGTAGAGGTCAAATAATCTGGATTTGAGTAAAAGTGATGAGAAATGTTTGTGTAGCCTCCTCTTTTTCTTAGGTGAAATATATGAGACGCAGATGAGACTTAAAGTCCCCGTGAACCGGAAGTTGAGATCGTTTTTACTTCCGTATTCTGACACAAAGTAGTGGGCGTGGCTTGAGTTTTTAACAGTGAATTGATTGGATGTTAAATAAAACAGTCGTTGCATTTTGAAATGAAACTAGCAGCAGACTGAGAGTTGAAGGGGAGGAGTTAACGGATGCTCCGCCCAACCCGTCGAATTTACGTCATTTGAGATGGACAGTCATTTCAGGGCTGAAGTGCGTTTTCAGATTTTAAGTGAAGATTATGAGGGAACATGAATTTTAAAAAGAAAATGACCCACATTGATATTTACTATAAACGCTGCAATATTTCATGAAAAAATAAGAATTGTCATTTTTAATGTCACTGGGACTTTAAGCTAAATTTTCCATTCGCTCACCATTTAATCTCACTGATATCTTGGAGAAATCATCAAGATATTAGAAGAGATCTCATCGGTGATTGTTTTCTTATTGTCTGTGACAGAGTGATAATGTTCAGATAAATGGCAGAGATGAAGGTTTTGTGCATGTACAGATGCCCTATCTACACAATCTATCCCATAATAATGATGAGGTATCCTGACAGAAGTGAGCGTGGTGACATCACAGCAATGTGAGAGTAGATGTGTTGTATGCCATGCGTCACCTCACAGAAACACACAATAACCTGTGTGGTTTACATGCCAATAAATCTGCACACATACTTCAAGATTCTGTAATTGGAACAAGTGAAGCGGTTTCTCTTTTAAAAAGGGGAAAATGCCAGATCCCAGATCAGCCCTAAAACATGTCATGGATACAAGCAAATCTCTGGTTCACCGTATAAACATTTGCTTGCAGCCTGCAGATGAAGCCAAATGATTCAGTCATAGATTCAGTAAAGTGATTCATCGAGAAATGGATTTAAAGAAACAGCGCTGCCCAAAAATAAATGACTATGTTGATATTTTTTACTCACCTTTACATTTCATCTGTGGAAAGACCACCGGAGATGTTGGACAGAAGGAAGACAACTTCATGGAATTACTTAATGGATCTTTCCTGTTGTTATGATTAAGGAATAAGGCTAAGGGTGAGTTCTCTTCGTATTTTTTACCTTCTGTTTAGTCCAGATTCTTACTATTATCTCAATCTTTTTCAGGCACTGTTCTGTTTTTGTAGAAGCAAAGAAGTGGTAGCGCAATATTTTCCAGATTTTCTACTTCAGCCAAAAATAAATCTTCCATCATCATTAATTCCCCCCATACCATTTGTGTGAGCCTTTCTTCAATCTACCACAACAGAAGATATTTTGAGAAATGTCTCAGTGGTTCGGTGTTCATACAATGGAAGTCAATGGAGTTCAGTGTTGTTTGATGATCAGCATTCCTTAAAAAATCTTCTGTGTTCTGAAGAAGAAAGAAACTCACACAGATCTGTTGTGACATTTTGAAGGAATATTGATTGTTAATGTTCAACAACAAGTACACATGTGACTAATCAGATCACATCGATCTAAAAGCCCAACTGAATAAATGAAGTACAGTACAGTGGAAGACGTCTGAGATCGTGTAACATTGTTTGCTCTTCACAACCTCTTCCATCAAATAAAACGAAAGGAAACTGTGATGTCAAGAACATCGGCTCAATTCATTATATCTGTCTGGGTTAGGACACATGATCATCTACACAAATATAAAACACTCCATCAGTAAAACGTTTAGGGTCACATGCTTAGTTTTTTATAAACTTTGGAATGACACAGATGCGATTATGGGATTTATGCAGTGAATGAATAAATCATATACATATTATATTTGATCATCTTGAGCTGGGTGAGTCTTCATATACTTTGCAGAAATCTCAGCTTGAGATGTTTGAATGCTTATTGGCAGATTTTTCTTCATTATATGGGCTAGTAGTAAATATCAAAAACATTTAAATCTATTACTATAAATACAATTATTCATGTTCAATATAACTATAAAATTACATTGTAAAATGTTAAAGCATATTTGACTTTTATTCTTAAATCACGAGCAGCTCCAACACTTCAAAAAAACCTTGGCCTAGCTCCCAAAATGGCGTTCATCACGCGAGGTCTTCGGTCCGATTTTGAAATGACATCCATCCAGAGGCGGAGCGGCAGAAGTTTAGTAGCTTCCCGTCAGGAGCCCGGTGGAATAGACCATTAAACCGTAGGGAGGAGAGAAAACCTGTGGAGCACTAAAATAAAGTGATGTCAAAACCATTCGAGTCTTCCTGCTGTTACAGCTTAACCTTGTGAGGATTCTCTGAGGACTCCAGAACATTACAAGCCATTCACTTGATATGAATGGGCACTAACAGACTTTTTTGCCATTTTGATATGTCTAAATGTGCAGGCGTATCCTGTGGCCCATCAGAAACAGCCTTCGTTTCAATTGAGTGTCTCCCTGAAGGATCTGGCTTCCTATTTCAAGTGGAAATTGTAAAGTTTTTCCCCCAAGTGTTCAGATCTTTAGTGCTTCTAGAGCACAAGACCCTTTCAATGGAGAGATGAGCTGACAGTTTGATGTCTTCAGTGAGAAGGCAAATCATTTCCAATCATTAAAACAAATATTTTACAATTTAAAGCATTTCGGTGCTGCGCTATTGTTTTTGTACAAGATGAGGGCTTTATTTTACAACAATTATGACACAGAAGTCTATGAAAATGAGTCCTTGTGATTTGATCGGTAAAGTAGGCTACATGAGAATATATGACAATTAATGTCACAGTTTTAATATTTGAGGGACGATGTCAATGTTTCAGGAGAGCCATATCTGTTTCAATAAAGATTGTCCCGAGTGTTATAGTTGTATCGCCCCTTTCATTTCTGTTGTACACTCATGTGTGAGGGGTTTACGATTTGACATACAAATTGTTGTTGTGTGAAAGCAATGTGACAAAGGTTTAAAAACATTTTAAACCTTTTTTTCTAACATTTTAAAGCTTGACATAAGACATATCATCTGTGCCAAAGTCTAAAGGTCTTTGCACATACAGTCTGAAATTTTCGTATCCGTTTTTTCATAATTGGCGCTCATTTGTACGTCTCTGAATTGTTAAAAGAAAGTTAAAAAAAACCCGTCCGATGTTTTTATGACGGACGAAAATATCAAAGGCAGTGTGCAAATGTGATTGACACAACGTGAGGTCGAATTTATTTTTCGGAATTTCGGAAGCAAATGTGCAGTGGGCTTAACAAATTAGTCTAACTTAAAATGACTATTAAGTTATATTCAGAGTTGACTATGTGAAGGGACTTCAAGGAGTGAATTTCAAGGAAGGAAGTGGGGTTCCTTTAGAAAACGTAAAGGATTTCCTGTGGCTCAGTGGTTAGAGCATAGTGCCAGCAACGCCCCGACCCCAAATGTATAGCAATGTCAATCGCTTTAAAGCGTCTGCCAAATGCATAAATGTAAATGGCTTTCCAGGGATAATCTCACGGCAAACACGTAACTATTTTTCGATGTGGCTAATTTTGGCTAATTCGTATGAAATCATACGGACACATTTTTACATTTTGCTACGATTTGCTTTCATGCCGTGACGTTAGGGGCGGGGTTAAGTCATCGCTCATTTTTGTACAATTACACCATACGTATTCATACAAATAAGACACCTCGTAAATAGTTACGCAATTTCTGTGAGATCAGGCTGAAAATGTACATTTATAAAGCACACAAAATGATACATCCCCAACCCACTTAACCCAACCCTCACTGACCGTGACGTGAAGGCTAAATGTACTAAAAATACAAGTCAGATTGTAGGAGTTCATACCAATCAGCCATCTCATAGAATAATTATGAATATATATGAAACTGCGTTGGGATTTCCATCATTTATTCAACATTTAAATGCAAATTGTATTAATAATTCTGATTCTGTGGTTTAAAAATATGTCTTCATCTCGGTCCCCCAGTAAATCTAAATCTCAGACGACACATTTCCACCACTACACTGTAAAACTTTGCTGTAGTTTCGCAGCAGGTTTGCCAGTAACTTACTGTAGATTTAATTACTTTCCTATTTGTACTGTTTTCCTTTTGAGTTAATTTTAATTTAAATTGTTAAATTTAAACACTTTGACTTTTTATTTTTATTCAAAAGGAGCAAGAAGAGACCGGTCTCATTACTGGAATCAGCACAGCAAAACATGACATCCTTCCTGAGCATTTATGTTTTGTTTTCTAGTAAAAAATATTGAAAACTTCTTAAATTACGATACATTTACATAACAAGAAAAATGACCTTAAGATATTTAGTCTTGTTTCATGAAAGAAAATATAAGAATTAGGTTAGTTTATGTTTAAAACAAAATTGTAAATTAAATCTACAGTAAGTTACTGGCAAACCTGCTGCAAAACTACAGCAAAGCTTAACAGTGTAGTTATCTTTCTAACTTAAAAAAAACTATTTCAATAACTAGTTCAAACAATACACGTTTTAATAACGTCCATTGTACTGTATATGCCTTGCTGTAACTGTAAAAGATGTTGAGGTCAAATTATGACTATATAAGGAATAAAAAGATGCTACAAAAGCACAATGTATCTCAAATTCGGGAGTGAAGGTGTCTGATCTATTTAATGTGGCGGGTTGTAAAATCGTCCGCATCTGACCTAAAATAAAACATGGTATGGGAATGATAAAACGTCATGTGGTGGTGAACTGGATACTCGTTCAGGGGCCGTGCGGGACTCGTGTGTCCCCAGCACATGTTTGGTCGGTGTGAGCGTAATGAGCGCCGGGCTTCATCTCTCTGTGCCCGGGGACGAGCTCGAAGCGTAATTAACATTGCAGACATTGCGGTCTGACGTGTTGAATAATGACACACTCCTCAATGACACGCCGGTTCCTGCGTTACTGCAACACACAGGTGAAATGGTAACCGTATACCGGCCAGCTGCCACTTCTGGGAGGCCGACACGAACAAATTGACCTCACCGAGATGCTACCAGAGGAGAAGAGAACCAGGCCCAAAACATTTCTGTGCTCGCTTTCAGAGAAAACTATCACAGAATGAAATGTAAGTTAAAAATGCTGATGAATAGAGCCTACCAAAAAAGTCAATAGTTCATATAAAAATACATCGATAGTATTATTGGATGCACGCTCGGGCATGTTTGGTTATAATATAACACATTTATTTTAGATTTAATTTATTTTAATAATAATTTACAATTTGATTGTATATTAGTTGTGTTGAATTAAATTAAATTGACTTACAGTTATTGATTCTTTGCGGATGTCTATAGCGGGCCACTGTTTGTTTATGTTGTTGTTGCTAATACTGTATAATCATTTATGATATTAAAAAACAGACTTTTTAAATAGATTTTCAGAAGAAATATCTGAAACGCAGATACGACTTTCTCTATTTAAACTACATTGAAAATAACTAAGATGTCATCTGTGATTTTTTCTTATGCGTGACTTCATAGTGTCCCAGTGTTTAACATCATTAACATAGCTGCTGTATTTTCTTTCAAGTGGATGTGTATTAATAAAGCTCATGCTCTCGTATCATTACTATTCTATTGCATGCAAACTGTTAAAGTCTCCCCCCCAACGCCCCCCATGTGCTGCTCTTTATGGGTCCCATTTGACTCACTGTGATTCCTCGCGTCTGATCCCATTCAACATATCGCCTTGAACTGGGAAAGACGATCGTCTCGGGTTTCCCATTGGAGTTGACTCTCATCTCCGAGTGCTTTGAAAGCGTCTCCTGACATTCTAATTAAGCTCTGAGCGTCGTCCCTCAGGGAGGTTGCCCTTCCGCAGCCACCCGGCAGCTCAGCCCTGAGTTATTTACACTGGTTTTGTGGGCATCTTAATAATTCCCTCAAGAGAAAGAGTGACTCTATCAATCCTGAACGAGGAGCACAGCTACATACGGACAACAGACAGACTGGACTGAAGTTAACAGCGGGTATAACTTTAAATTCAGTAAGTTTTGTAGGGTAATGTTGTGGAAATCCTGAGGTCAGACTTTCACAGGTGTGAATCGTGTTATATTTTGCTCTCGACCAATTAGTGAATTCTGCAGCTGTCGATACGCCTCCTGTAGATCATCCTTAACATAAACACAAGATGTTTACAAGATCATAGACAACACAATCACTTCATCTGAAAGAAAACTGCCAAACGTAGATTATCACACAATGATGGCTATTGAAAAATAACGCGTGACACTTTTTCCAATTTAGAAAGATATATACAGTTTTAATTTGCATATATTTTTTGTTTTGAATAATCTGTTGAACACCTAATAGTATTATTCATTGTTTTTATTTTTATTGTTTTTTGTAGGCTACATGTACAAAAAGTTTGTAACAGACATTTTCAATCGAGAATGTAAATTATAAAAAGTGTTTTACAATTAAATCTAAATTTAATAAATCAATATTCGTTTTCTCCGTATGCAAAAAAACACCTCTGCTCTTCAGTTTATAAAAACGTTATTCACAGTATAGGCTATTTACATTTTTAAAATGTTTTTGATTAAAATTAGGGCTGTCAAACGAATAATCGCGATTAATTGCATCCAGAATAAAAGTTTGTGTTAACATATGATACCGTATATGTCTGTGCACTGTGTATATTAACTTTGTATTTATAAACACAAAAATATACACGCATATATGTATTTAAGAAATATTTCGATTTAGATTTGCCAATAATTAAAATGATATATAAACGTTTCATTTTCATATGTAAAATATATGTTTTAATAAATACAAAATCGCGATTATGTTTAAAACAAAATTGTAACTCACAATATCAAACTCTTGTGGTTTTCGATTCGAGTTGATCTTTAAGTTCACGGTTTAGCCTCCTTGTCTCTGCGCAATATGACCTCTCGGTGTTGTCACTTGGAGAGATTTATTGCGGCCACATGTATTGTGATGGGCCGGAGGACCTGCCCGTGACCCGTCTTTATGAGCTCTCTGGACTAAAGCCACCTAATGTCTGTAAGTTAGCCTGTGCAATTATAAAGACTGTGGATTGAAAGAGAGCTGTCATTAAGATGTGCTTAAAGACGCCGGGCTGCAGAGTTTGGCCCCTGGACAGGATGGCAAATGGACTGCGAGGCGTAAGATGAGCCGGGCCAGCAGGGGATAATTAGAATGTTTTGTCCGACGTTGTTGATATAAATATGACAAAAGTTCCTCCTGTGCCTCGCCATCACGCACACATTTACCCACCGTAGCCATCACCCTCATCATCATGTTCAACAGGTGCCACGGCCGGGAAACCGATACTGTGTTTCCTGCAAACGGACAAACGTGCTAATTGAGCTTTTTTCCACTTATTGTTTTCCATCTGTTTGTAGCGCGAGGCCACACTGAAACTGCAGGGCAATGGGAAAAAGAGTTTCACATACATAAAGCCTATTTATGGTGATTTATAGTCAAGAACAAAAAAGAGGTTCTCTACACAACTCATTCACTATTTGAGGAACAGACCCACAAATCAGACATAGACATAATCAAATATATCACGTTTAACACAAAAGAAGTACAGTATAATCATGCATGTGGACAGCATTTTGGGGTTTAAGTGTGAGCGCAGTATAACAAAACAAAAGCCTGAGAGTGAAAGATGAATTTGCCTTTACAAAAAACAGCATTACATTTAATCCACTATGTTGCTTTTATATTCACCAAATGATATGTGTTGTAACCGAATATCCGTGTCAAGAACCCCAGCAGTAAAAACACTGATTCATCATCCGTTATGAAGAGGATTTTCTCTTCCTTAGGTGTAGAAACGAAAAAGAACATTTCTTTATTTTATTATTAAAATAAAGTTTTGTACTAAGAGGATTGAAGTGTGTCATAAAGGAAAAGTTAAATAAAATCTACAGGTTAAGACTGGAATACGCCAGATTTTCAGTCTGGACTTGTTGCAGAAAGTCTGTGACAGTCTGCAGATTTCATTGCCCCGTTTTTTCCTGCAAACTTTCATAAAGTCTGCAAGTGTGTGATGTATAGTTTTAAAAAAATGTGTTCAGATTTTAAATGTTGCGTAGTATATTCCAGCCTTTAGGACTGACATGAGTGTGATTATATGGTGACAAACTTTCATTATGAGGACACTGTTCTTTTCATAAATCATTTGTTTTATAGTCATTGTATCAATGCTAATGATAAATGAAAGTAAACCCAAAATATTTCCGTTCTGTCAGAATTGTGCACAGATCCTTTATCAGACACGGTTTGTGACCCTGGACAACACAATCAGTCTTATGGGTCAATTGTTCGAAATTGAGATTTATACATCATCTGAAAGCTGAATAAATAAGCTTTCTATTAATGGTTTATTAGGATAAGACAATATTTGGCAGAGATACAACTATTTAAAACTCTGGAATGTGAGGGTGCAAAAAATATTGAGAAAACGGCCTTTGAAGTTGTTAATCAGAGACGCTGTATCAGGCCGCTGCTGAGATGAAACAGGTTTGTTTTAACGCTTTCTATTGGCCTACCGCGGAAAAGACGGGAAATGTGAATCGGGCCTAAGACTGGTTTTGTGCTCCAGGGTCACATATAATGAGAAGACGTGGTGTGTATAACCTTGTGAGTTAACCTACAGGTGATGTGTCAGCTCTGTGATTTGGACTATAAGTCCTATCTGACATAGTTACCTTTAGTGTCCAGACAGTTCCCTCATCTGTCCCGTGAATCTCTGCGAGGGGACGTATCCGTGAAGACCCATGCGAGACCATTCAACTTCAGGCCTAAATTTACTGTCAAATAATGGATCACTGGGGAACAAGAGAGAAACAGAAATAAAAAGCAAAAAAATCTCACAGAGAAATGCACCGCGCTTCCAAGAAACTGCTGGAACCGTTGTAGGATTATGACCGGCCCTTAAAGACGTTTTTCCGTTTAACTCGAGTGGCCTGTTGACCAGAATGTGTGATTATCTTGTTTCTTGTCAAATGTATAAGTGGCTGATTCCGTGACCATTTGTCCTGTGGGTTGAAGGAACACGCAATAAAATGTAGACGCAGATTTTTGTGACCCGGGTCATTAGCGGTTTTGTGCAAAGCTGACGTTTGGGACGAAGCGGCGGCATACGCTGGACGCTTGCGGTTTCACTGCTTCGTTTTAACAGGGAACTTTTGTCCACGCTGGCCTAAAGGGTGGGTCTGAGGATTTGAGTGATTTATGAGGACGAGTGAAGAGGCCACGCGGTGGACGCCGGCGTCACATGCATAGGAGGAGTTAACCGCATCAGAAAGGCAGTCGAGCGTTCCAAAACTGCATGCATGTCCAGGGCCTCTTCATGACAAGGAAATGAAATCTAGCCGCTGTCCGCCGGGATGAGGAGCGCTGGGAGGAAGCGAGCACATTTCCATCAAGTGAAAGCTGACAGGGGAAAGTCTGCGGATTTCATCCAGCGCATGTTTTGCGAGCGAGAAGAGCCAAAGGTTTTTCAATTTTTCATCGTATTATTTTGTTACCCTGAATTTACCCGTTAATGTCGTACATGCGGCCGCGTGCACCTGCTTTAGAGACTCCATCCCGCCGCTGCGCGTCTCTCCAGATGTGCATTGAGCTCTTCACATGCGTCACGTCAGAATATTTGTGAGATCATCCAAAATGCTATTAAACAGACACATTAACTCCAACACAACACCTCATTTCACAAACACGAGTTACTTGCTGACATTCCTATAAAGTTCTGAACACATTTTTCCACTTGTGTTGAAAATGCGTAGTTATGCAGTTTATATCTGCCGTGATGATGATTCCTAACATGATGATGATATTGGATCAAATCTCAGTTCAGTAAAGTGTGTGGCGTGTTCCTGTAGTGTTTCCGGTCTGTAAGAACGTGAGCTGAGGTTCAGGAGCTGCAGGTCACGGAGGCCGCGAGCGAGAGATTCCACTGCACAGCACATTAAGGAAACGGCTCTAACGTTTATGTTTTGAAGCATTGAGCTCAAGTGAAGCTCAACAGCTCCCTGGATCACAGGAGCAGATCTGGGGCTTTTCCTGAGACGTGACCCTAAAAAAAAAAAAAGGACAATTATGAGCCATTGAAGTCAATATATGCAACATGTACCAAGTTGTAAATTTATATAAATTAGCCGCCTCATAAAATAGTTTCAATTTCACATAAGATTGTGCTGGTTTTGATGATGTTAGAGACAAATTATATTTTACACATTCTGTCCCTAAAAGGTCCAGTGTGTACTTTTTTGGAGGATCCATGGACAGAAATGCAATATAATATACATAACTATGTGTTCAGACGTGTATAAAGACCTTACATAATGAAACATTATGTTTTTAGAATGAGCTATTTCTGTCTTCATACACCGCGGGTCCTTACATGGAACTCGTCATGTTGCTAAACGTGATAATAATAAATGAATTCAAATAATAAATAGGTTATTTTCTTCGGCAAAGAAGCCAAAACGTGACGACATCTTAGTTCTGTGTCAGCCGCCGTAGAGCTTCAAAGGGAGGGGTGATGGGTGGAGTGAGCCATTGGTTGCAATTCACAACCTCACCACTAGATGCCATGGCGCTAAATGTCACACACTGGACCTTTAATACTTTAATTCTGTCTCGAAATAACTGCTGATAAATACTGCAAAAAGAGAAAAATGAAGATGTTGACTGACTGTTAAATGTTGTGATTGAAATAGTTATCTGATTTACGTTTGGTGTAATTTGGGTTTCTTTTCAGCACGGCTTTGTCAGTCGGACATCCACACACACATGCTTTAACTCTGTAATCGCTCATTCGCAGATAAGATGTCAAAAGTTCCCATCACCCAGCTGCTGAAACGCTCCCTGGCGTCTGTGCCGCGCACATCAACTCTCAAGCTCTCCAGGAATGTGTTTCATCAAACAATAAAACAGGTTTTGCTGGAAGCTGTAGTCTATCTCAATCGTGGTCCGTCCCGAAGCGATTACCGTTTATTAAAAAATCGAGTGACCTGCACGAGCACAGCGTGGCGAGTCGCTGCAGAATGGCCGCTAGCTGACGCCCCAGAGAGGTAAACAAAGACAGGAAGATCAAATAATGCATTCATCACATTCCCTGGGGCCCGGGGCCAAGTTCATGTCAAATCCATAATAAGGAAAGTATCCCGGTTTCCCCACACGCACGTCACACTCTGCTGGAAATCTGCGCAGAGGATGTATTGATATTCCTGGTGCTTCCTTTCTCACAAGCTCAATATGGGCTCCGTCACATCACAAGTAGCGGCGTGCATCCCTCTCCACCCTCCCCGCACCATTAAACACACAATTGTAAACCATTAGGCTGCCAAAACAAGGCTTTTGTTTTGTGTTTGGGTTAGGTTTTTTTTTTCTTGAGTGCATAAGAGGCCGGTCGTTTTGCCTGGAAAACAAGAAAGCTTGAAGAGGTTATGAGAGTCAACAAGGACGACACAGTACAGCTGTCAAAGGCCTGTTAGAAATCACGATAGATTTAAACCTCTGAGGCTCCTGATGACATGAGAATATCTTTTCTTCAATTTCATGGGAATGACATAAAGTAGTTTCTCTTAAAGGGACAGTTCACCCACATGTGTAAATTCTGTATCAATGTCTTTGTTCTGCTTAACGCAAAGGTAGATATTTGGAAGAATGTCAGTAAGCAAACAGATCTCATCCATTACTGACTCCCAGAGTATTTGTTTTCCCTACTATGGCAGTAAAGGGGGACGAGATCTGTTTGCTTACTGACATTCTTCCAAATATCTACCTTTGTGTTCAGCAGAACAAAGACATTGATACAGGTGTCAAACAACTTGGAGTGAGTTTTCATTTTTTTATACTTTATTATGTCTCTCGTTTCAAACCTACATAGTACAATCATATTTATTTAAATTATTTTAAATGATTTCCTTCTACTTTGTTTTACATCTATATTTATATATATTATTTTGTCTTCATAATACCTTACAACCAGAAAAGAAAATGGAACCACAACACTCATAAGCACCTTTCAGAATAAAAAACATTCTCAAGTTCGTATCGAACTCTTATGATGGCACCCGTTAACAATATTCAAAAGAAAAGAAATAAAAATATATACATACTGTACATCTAAACATACAACCGTACACATTAATATGAAAAAGTACATATCTTTTCCTAATGTAAACTTTTATTTCTTAGTTCATATGTTATCCTCTCCTAGAGTAGAAAGTAAGTCTAACCAATCATTTAAGATTTCTTGCCTTCTCCACAATTTTGTTATTGCTTTAAGAGCTGTAATTCTCAGTATTCTAAATAAGAAGAACAGGTCGTCTACCCAAAACCAAATTTTGTATCTTTATTATATTTGATTTCTTAAGAATGTCTTCTATTACCTGGATTACTTCAGTCCAAAACGTTTTTATTATTTTACAAGTAAAACACGTATGAGTGTAATGTGCTTTACGTTCATTTTAACTTCTCCAACATATTGAAGATACAGAATTATTATATTTCGAAGATTTTTCTGGTGTTACAAAAAATACATTTTCTAAACTATCCCTTTACCAAAAATGATTTGTAATGAAACAATATAATGCAAGACTATTGAGAGAAGATGTCAAAAATAATCTCATTTTCAGAGTATTTGGTATGAGCGC
This sequence comes from Triplophysa siluroides, assembly GCA_006030095.1. Taxonomy (NCBI): domain Eukaryota; kingdom Metazoa; phylum Chordata; class Actinopteri; order Cypriniformes; family Nemacheilidae; genus Triplophysa; species Triplophysa siluroides. The sequence continues at coordinate 860,082 of VCII01000713.1, forward strand.
AGGGACTGAGGGGTCAATCTAGTCCAAATTTATTGCAGCATGCAGAAGAGAAGTTTCCAGAAGCACATAATGGTTTGGAAGCTGAGTCATATGTTGTTTGTCAAGTGACACAGGGTGAGAAAATCTGCTCTCGGTGGACATGAGAACACACTACAGCTGCTCGGGACTGCAGTTTAATGCTTGCGAACAGAGATAATGATGGAGAATAAGAAGATCTAGACATTATGAGGAATCTGACTTTTACATATTATACTGGCAGAAAGTGAGAGTTATAAATCTACTCACCGATAGAAGTGACATCACACATCTCTTCAACAAGCCGCTGGATTTGAAACGAAGGAATGAACAATAATGCCACCAATAAGTGAAAACACTTTCATTTCTGTATGTTGTCATATTGTCTAAACAGTCTATAATCTTCATTCTTTGAGCGTCACACGGCTGCTTTGGCCAAATTCCGAGTTTTACTCAACCTCTTTTCTTCGTTAAATGTGTCAAAAGCTGTAAGAAGGTCTACAAGTAGAAATTAGGAGAGTCAGAAACGAAAGGATCACATTACTGGTCCGGTGTGGAAATAACTGTGTGTGGTGGCCAAAGGCTTCGGGATGTTAACAGCACTCACCAGACAAGCAGGAGACGAGGAAACAAACGATTCTTCACCTTAAAACCGAATCAGAGTTCAGGCCTGAAATGAGACAGAAGAGAGATATAGAGCGTGATGGGTCAGATGATCCGGCTCATTGTCTTTCCTCTGTGACAGTCACAAAAAGTGCAACACATGGGGTGAACGTGAGAAAACCTCAGGAACTTTCAGGTCACACCCTACGATCAAAGGAAAACCCACATGAAAAAATACCATAGTATACTATAGTAAAATTCCTCAAATGCTTTGTATACTTCAGTATGTACTAGTTTACTACAGAATACTTACAATTACTATAATACGTAGTACTATAGTATACTAAAATGTACTATAGGTTATACTGTGCTATACAAAAAAATTTCATGTGGGAAGAAATGGGAATAACAAAATACAAAAGCAATCTACAAAATTAATATATTGATAAATGAAAAAAAAAGCATATAAAAGGAGTAGTTCACCTTAAAATGAAACTTCTGTCTCCATTTACTCACCCTCAGATTGTTTCAAACCTGTAAACATTTCTTTGTTCTGCCAAGCACAGAAGAAGATATTAGGAAGAATGTCGGTAACCAAACAGATCTTATCCACCTTTAACTGCAATCGTATATGGTGAGTAAATGGAGACAGAATTAAAAATTTTGGGTGAACTATCCCTTTAAAAATATGAATTATTGATACTTATACATGTTAAATTGTCCCCTAACAACTTTCCCCATGTTAAGTATTCAAGCCATGGCTGGGTGAAATAGAGACATTTTAAGGCTAATTTAAACCAATAGTCATTATAGACAATATCAAGATTTATTATCATTAATGCTTAACTTACTTCATGCAATATTCAATTAACACCTGCAAAAGAATAATCAAATAATTAAATGTCTTTTGATCTGTTGGTGAAATGTGATCTGGGCATGTTTTTGTCACCCAGTGATGATAGTCTCACTTATAATCTTAAACAGTGTGTGTGTGTGTGTGTGTGTGTGAGTGTGTGTGTGTGTGTGTGTGCGTGTGTGTTAGGGTCTTTACGGTCGTTGATGGAACGGTGAGTTATTCACAGTCTTAATGAGCTGAAATGAAATGCCTGGGTGTGCAGAGCAGAGGGTGTTCAGTTTCAACAGCTTCAGCCAGACGCCCGTATTCACGACAGACCCAGCCCGAGACACTGCGCTGTGTTACGAGGGAAAGTCCTTTTCTTATTTTATCACTTAAATCATTAAGCAACGTCAACCGTGTTGCAGCATCACCGTCAGAGTGAACCACATCCGAGTCACTGTGAGAAAAGGCCAAAAACACACAAGAGTGAGTGTATTCACACGTGAAATCCTGCTTTAGGTTCATGTTCTTGCGTATGTTTCTGGCTCACACTCGCCGTGGTTGAATTTCCCACACGTCAACCCTTCTAATATTCCGTGTGTGCGCTTGCAATTAATAACTTGTGACAATTTAATGGAGAAACATATAGCCTGGCACCCAGCAGTTCCTTTCATAAGTAAATAAGCCCCATTAACACCATATGGTAGCAATGCCACACAAGTGGATCAGCTCAAGTGAAAGTGAATTACACACATATAACTCAAGGCGGGACACATCCTCAAGACAGCCATTTCTGAGTCAAATGAATGTTGTGTTTTATTATAGCTTAAAAACTGTCCCCGGTCGGTTAAATTCCTCCCAACTGCTCGATGAGGTTTTATACTGGAAAAGAGACTTTGGGGAACAGAGAATTTTTTTTCTAGTATTGTGGAAAAATGGCATTCGAGAATAATATATGGTGCACAAACACGTGAAGGAAATACATCAGAAACGATTCATTAGCTGTGTGTGTTGTTAGTGTGTGTCGATTATAATAACTAGCAGTATATTTTGCAACGTGGTTTATTTTTCTTTAAAAATGAAGAACCTTCACAAACTAGTGTGCCGGTTTGATAAAACTTACCTGAACGTCAAACAGCGCCTGATGAATCTGCTTTAACACACCACCTCTGGTTCGTCACATATGATACATGAATGCAGAAAGTCCCTGTGCTGCCGGCAATGAATCAAAATCCAGCTGCTGTGGAAAAAGTAGAAGCCTGAATCATAACTTTTAGAAGAGACAAAAAAACCTCATGTAAAATTCATTGCAAGATTTGATATGCAGCAGTAAATTGGCGAAAATTATTCATTTGAGATGAGGGCCTGCTAAATCTATCAGTGTGTTATTCTAAGCAGCACTACATAATGAAATAAATGCTCACGGAAAAGCAGCGAGGCTGAAAATCTGACGTTTGAAAAGTGAGAAATTGTACCGGAATGGTTACAGCTTAAAATATAATCAAAGGGGTAGTTCACCTAAAACTGAAACTTCTGTCCCCATTTACTCACCCTCGGATTCGTTCAAACCTGTAAACATTTCTTTGTTCTGCTAAGCACAAAAGTAGATATTTGGAAGAATATTAGCAATTTTCTGTTCTGTGACATCATCCACTACCATAGTAGGAAAAAAATATATTGTATAATTGATTTTGTTCTGTTGAACACAAAGTGAGATATTTTGAAGAATTTAGGAAAACAAGCCTTTCATTTTCTCTTCTATGGCAGTCAATGATGTCACAGAATTTATAATTGCTAACATCCCTTCCAAATATCTTTAATGTAAGTCATTTAAACAGGTATGAAATGACAGGAGGCTGAATAAACGATGACATTTTCATTTGTAGGTGAACTATCACTTTACAAACAGTTTGCACAGTAACTTACATAAGGGTAACATCAGATCAGACGGTATATGAGGATTTATTCATGATATTATTCCTACATGTTTGGCAATAGCATCTTTTCTCATGGTCACGGATCTGTAATACACAACTGTGTCCACCAGAGGGCACCAGCAGGACACATAAAAGAAAGGTACATTTTAAACATTTTGTAAATTGTGAGGGGAGCTTTTCTTTGCAATATTAACCAAAACGATGTAAACATTATATAAATCAAACACGTATTTAGAGCCTAAATAACTCGAGAAATCAAGTCTTGTTTTCTGAAAAGCTTAAAAAAAATTTGTGAGTTTATGCTTAAAATTAGAAACACATAAACTAATAATCTAAATAATCTTGTTTTTCCGTTGAATTAAGTGTATTTTTCTTTCCCCATTTATTTAATTTTGCATTTTTCAGAAAACAAGACTCATGCCCGGTTTCACAGACAAGACTAAGCTTACCCGGGAATATGCTTTAGTTAAATTAGGATATTTAAGTCGCTTTTATTGAAATACCTTAGATAAAAAAGATTACTGGTGTGCAATTTGAGGCAAATCAATGGCAATGACATATTTTAAGATAGGTCAGAGCAATCTATTTTCAGTTGAGACAGCTCAAGCCTTCACTTTAGTCTGAGACTAGTCTTAAGCCTGCAACCGGGCACTCGTTTCATTTTGCGTCTCACTAAATTCTTTGATTTAGGAACATATTTGTGTGAGCAAAACAAAACGATATACATGACGTTACAAATATTGTTTATATATTTTTTATTATGCTGTCTTAACAGGCCACGGGAATCATTATGTCAACAGCGCAGGTCTCTTCTTCACTTACTTAAATAGAACAAATCTGTATCTTCTGCTATTTCCCCCTTTTAACAACAACTTTATTTTACATCTTTTTTTCTACTACAACCCAATATTTGACAAACAACGACACAAATCCTCCAATATCTGTCTGTATCTGTGAGTGTGTCTGCAGACGTTTACATCCTCCACAACACGCTGACAGCGAGGCGTCTGCTCTCTACAATAACACACTCGTTTCTCTGTCAGATGAGAATGTGATGAGACTCAAGGGAATCCAGACACACTGCAGCTCTTCTATAATAGGCAATGTGTGTTTAATTCACAGATGCTGTAAATAAACTTCCCTGCTCACGTGTATTTCTCTGTCAGTACACCAGGTGGCAGTAGAACCACATGAGTAACATTGACTCAAATAAACAGAGTTGTTTACCTGTGATGAACATCGAGTTTGTGTGTTATAGTCGCCATGTCTTTCTCAGGGTTTATGAACTAAAACCAGTTTAGTTTGTTTATGTCAGTTTCATAAAGTCTTTCTGTCTTCTCTGCATCCTACACACATAATATATTAAGCTTAATGTATAAAATACCCAAGATAGCACAAGTAGCAACAACGGTTTTTTTTATCATAAAGTACATAATTAGATCGACAGAAGTGATTAAATAATAAATAACGTTACCTTTTATCCAGCGACATTTTCCATGTCAAATTAACCGCCATCTTTCAACGTTAGCCCCTAACATCACTGTACAATCCAGAGAGAGAGATAACGTTATATAAATATGAGGTAACTTTCTTGTAGTTATGATTCCTGTCAATGTGAATAATCGTCGGACTCGTTAAGCTTCGACTTATTGTTCTGAAATGACCTCTTACCTGTAGTTAAAGCACCCATAAATGTTTTAGGTTATAACATCAGACGTGTATGTTCTTTGTAAAACGCTTCGTAAAAAGAGATTGATGTGAGGTAAAGGTGTCGCGCGCAGTTTAACGGTTTTGCTTTTTCGCGCCATAGGCCTCGCGCGCCAATCCAAAAGTCTCTTAATCAAGTCAAATATCAAACAGTTCTTAGAAATTGCCTTTAAAATGACAAAAATATGAGCTTATGCTCGGTGATACAAACGAGGTAAGATTTTGGAACCAGAATTCTCTTAAATACATTATAAACCTCACGTAATGTCTTATTTTACAAGTCGTAATGTCTTATTTAAGTCATGTTTTGAAGAGCGAGTGCTGATATTATTGCTCGCACTGCAAAAATCTTCCATTTTCGGTCTTGCTTTTCAATGCATTTAAAACAAGATATTCAGAAGCAAAATGATACAAGGGTTTTGCATCATATGCGATTGTATATTTTTGCTCTCAGAGAAATCGAGTAAAATTTTGTCAAGCTTAAAACAAGAAAAAAAACTATTGGCAAGTGTGGTAAGCAAAATAAGAAAATTCAAAAGGAATAAATAACACATTTTGTATTTGTCTGTTTGAAGCTTAGACTTCACAAAACTGTTCTTCTGTATGTTGGATGTTCAAAAATACGATTTTGATGAATGAGAATATGATTATTTTTTGATGGACAGCTGCCTGCTTCACTGTGTAATGTCATGTGGAGAGATAACTCAATGGCCACAACACATCACAGATATTATAAATAGCTCCTTTATTGTGATTGTTTCATATTTCAGGCTAAATTTAGATGTGGGACATGTGGCTGGATCTAAATAGGAACATCTTAGCATCTAAATGCAGCAGCAAGATCGTTTCAGCTATGCAAGGACAGACTCTCATTACAGCGGAGGATCTCAACCTCTTCCCTACTGCTAAACTAAGACTTGATATTCCTGCTTCTGTTTACCCTCTGTTTACTGTCAATATAACAACCAGCACACAAATATAGACCGAGATTATGTACGGACGCGCAACAGACGACTGGACCCGTTTACTAAATCTTCGGTGACTATATGATATCAGCCGATATACCATTTCTAAACAATAATGATATGATGCGTTTCCAAAGAAAGTGGATAACTATCAATCCTTTTGGGTTTTGGTTGGGTAAAATATGGACAAACCTAACTTTTGGGTTCACAAAGAAAATTAGGCCTTCACTCAAAATGTTACTGTGACTGGTTATATGTGAATGTTAACTAATGTAGAATTCATAACTCGATTAAATGATCTAAACGACGATGTCACAACAAAGACGCCACAAGGTGCATTTGAGCCGTGACACATAATCACATTTCATATATGCAATTTTTGGTATGATGACCTGATTATATCATGAGCCAATGGGATTCCGCGTTTTCATCACTGCTGCTTTTTTAGACGTCGAGGTCAACGTTACGCCCGCGCAGCTGTTGTCTCAGGAGACGCTCGTATAGACACTTCTGAGTGACAGTATCTCCGGAGCTCATTCCACTGGGGACGAACGGGGCAGGACGCTTTAAACGCTTTAAAACCAGGGCACAGCAACAGTAACTAACAAATACAGACTTACTGTAAACATCGAGTTAAAAAAAGAGTGACATTGTTTAAGAACAGTGTGTCTATACAGAACTAAACATCTTTCAGAGATCTGTTGCGAACCATAGGGAAGGGAGCGAGATTTAACTTTAACAATCATGAAGTGCTCAGTTGTCTCCCTTATAATGTTTCTAAAGATTACAGTACAACGTCAATGTATATAAAACTAGGCTATACACTAATCCCGGACACTTAGTTTACATACAGTACTCAATCCTTATTTTTGATGCGTTTAACCCAGCTAACAATTTTTGGTTCCTAGAACGTTATTTTCTAAGGTTCGTTTTTGGTTCTCCAAAGTTTTCTTTACGGAAACAAAGAAAGTTACGTTCTGGGAACGTTCCCCTTACGTTATAGAAACCATGAAACGAATGTTTTATTTCCGAAAAGATAGCCAAAAACAAACCTTAAAAAAACTTTCTGGGAACCAGAAACTAACGTTTGTGCAACGTTTCCAGAACGTTAGCCTAACATATTTTTCTCGGGTCCGACTGGCCCACACCTCAGTTATGAGTACATGTTGTGTTTTTATCCATCGCTTATCTTATCTAATCTAATTAAAATAAGTAAAATACATCATCCCACACATTATGGAAGATCAATGTATTATTCTTCTATTAGCCTGATCCTTTTTCATTACTGAAGTAATTTTCGATATAAACAGCACAGACACGCTACTTAAATTCATTAAACTCGGACACCGTTTCAGATAAACGTAGCATATACCGTTTCATCGGACCCGCGCGCCTGACCCCCAGTCAACTTCCGGTTTGTGTTTGGCTAGTGTCTTATAATATAAATAGCTGTATAATAATTGTATTCAATAAACAATTTGTTGAATTTTGTTGTATGTTCATTTTAATAAATAAACTATTTGTTGAGTAGGTCCTGTAGTTTGGTCGCATTAAAGAAACAGTATGGTACACTGACATCTAGCGGTTGAGCTTGGTATCGCAGTCTAAATTCAAAATATTGGAGAGACACGTTTAGCCAAGTAACACTTTTTTTTCGGTTTCTTTTGATTGTTATCAGAAATCATCTACAGGCGCTCTATTGCGTATATTAAAAGTTGTCAAATTATTATGGAATACATGAAATGCTAATTCCAAAAAACAGAGACTTGTACAATAACAGGGATGTTTTTCTGAACATTTTAGTGCTGGTTTTATAGCATAATGTCATGTAGTTAAAGATTGTTTAATAAATTTGCATGGTTAATTGATTTTTTTCTTTCTTTCTAGAAACTAAGCCTTGTAAAGGGCATATATTTATGTCAATCTGAGTAAGCTTGGGCTCAAAACATAACAGGCGCAAAGAGTTTAATTTGCATGAAACCGAATGTCAAGCTAACTTTACCGCGGTCTCAGACCAGATTTGACCTACATCCGTCAAAACAGTCTCCGGTGACACTGTCATATACTTGCAGCCAACTTTTCCATCTCCAAAATCACTTTTGGAAAGATGAACACTTATTTTTTTTGCATTTTAAAATGTGTGAAACTGTTAAACACAAAACAGCACCATGAATGCAGGTATTTTTAGGGTTATTCAGTCATGACACACTTTTGAAATGTCTTGTGGATGGGACATCCCCTGACAGCTGATCCTCCATCAGACGCCCTCAAATGTGTCACTGTGTGCTTTACTTTCTGTGACACCTTATGTCTCTAATAAAAAATATCATTAGATTTGGGGATTTCAGGTCTTCCGCCTACAACAAAGGAAAAGCAAATGCACCTCGTGTCTCTGTATGAGATCAAACATTCCTCAACAAAACAGCTCTGCATTCATACTGTGTTTCAACAAGTGACTCACGTTTGATGAAATTTTAAACGTGAAGTCGCATGAGGGGTCGTCCGAGCCCCTCCTCACAACTCTGTTGTTAGAGCTTCACTTTTCCTAATACGTCCATAACGGAGACGACAAGGGCGTCAGGGCTGTTACCCGGGCTATTCCAGTGTGCCAGACCCCGACACGAATGATTGGACGAAATTAATGAGGCGGTACGCTCATCCTTCCTAATTAGAAAGCCCACTAAAACTATTTTGGGGCTCTGTTCCTATGGTGAGAAATTTACTGAAGCCCTTGTTGACTCGCCGACCCTCCCCGTTCAGCCCAGAGGGACGAGAGACCCAAATCACAGAACAAATATAGACGGTGAAGACCAGCAGCAAAGTTACACAGGGCAACAACACACAACACTACATTCACAACGTCGATCTTCTTGTTCTCGAAAGATCAAACACTGAATATTACAAACTAAATCTAAAATGAAGAGATATTGCTATGTTGCTGTATTGGCATCATTATTCGCCTTCCTGTCATTTTAAACCTGTATGACTTTCTTTCTTCTGCAGAACACGGAAGAACGATGGGAACCAAACAACACCGAATTGACTTCCGTTGTCCACAAAAACTGTAAGTTGCATCAGTCACAAAACAGCACATCTCTCCTCGACGAGCCCCATGTGATTTATCATTCATTTATCAAATCCTTCATCTGAAATATGAAGAAAAGTAACAGTGACGTTTGCCCGAACGAATACCCATAAAATCTTCTTTAGAGTCGTGTGTTTATACAAGGATTTGCTTTACAAACACTCAACAAGTAATTCAGAATCGTTTTTCATTTTGGTTTATTTCCAAACCTCACATTAGAAAATAACAGTGTTTTGAACTCTGACATTTAAAGAGAGAGCTCTTGGCTTACAGGAAGACGCTTTACCAAAGCAGGTCATGCAAAAACATCGCAGAAGGCCTCCAGCATCATAGCACCTTTGTGGGAAAAGTAATCAAATAAAAAAGCTGTTGATTTCCATTTGAAGTCAGTGCAAAAGATAAACAATGCATAGAGGTCCGACAGCTGCAAAAATCCCATATTCCCGCGAGCGCACCCGGAGTGTTTCTGCCCTTTAAATCCTTGAGCCGGATTGAGATGCTCGGGGTGACGCTCGTACAAGCACAGTGTGACACACCAAAGTGACAGAAAACCAGCATATGAAAATAAAGCGACTGCGATTTGCATTTGCGCATCGGCCGAACGGTAACGTTCTTCAAACCTTCAGCGTACAGCAGTAAATATACAGTACAAGAAAGCTTTGAAGCAGGTCGAATAGTCAAGATGTGCTTTGCATTCAGAAATCGTGGTCCAACATTTGAACCGGATGATCAGAATGAATCGGAAAGAGAAGCTGTGATTGGGTTTCTGGCTGTGAGGGACTTTGGTTCACTCTTTTGTTCCTCTGGTTGAAACCAGACTAACATGATCATCATTACAGGTTCAGATACAGTAGAGATTAGCCTGCTCAGAACGGCAAAAACAAGCGGTTCTCATATGAAAATGAGCTATGGTTTTACTACAGTCACCGTAGATCATTTTTTAGTTAAAAATCCACAGAAAATCATGGTTAATACACTTTTACTATGGTAAAACCACGGTTTCGAAGGGTTTGTTTTCCAATAACGTTCGCTGACTGTACATTACGGTTTACTTATTAATGAATTCCAAGTTGAAATTAATTTTTTTTTAAATCACAATTTCAACGTGTTACATTTTGTATAGCATGAAAGATGTAGCAATGTGCAATTTTTCAAATAAGCCCAAATTTGTGTAAATCTGAACAATAGAAACATTATTTAAAAACTTCAGTTTTAACAGAGTAATATATTCTTCTCTTGCACATTTCAATATTTAGACAAACCCAGAGTTGGTTCATTTCACAGCATTTAAGTTGTTTCATGGGAAATAAGAGCTACTGCTAATTCTTACTTATAAATCATTTAAAGCCCCAATTTAAAGTGACACACGATCAGCCTCGTAATAATGAAACAAATGTCAACATTGTTCAGCTCAGAAGCTTTCTAACACACAGGACTCCATCTCCGACACATTAAAAACACACAGAGAGTCCTGAAGCGCACAGATTCATCTCATCACAAGTGATCCTGGGTTAAGGCACCGATAGAGGCACAATTACTGACGGCAAAGTCTGAAGCTGAGAAGTTGAAATTCACCACAATTCGGCCAGTCTGAGGTCACGAGAACACATCTCACCTGAACTGAGATCAACACAGAAAAAACACAACAGACGCTTCTCATTCACACACAAACACAATGACATTAAAATAAAGGTGTAAAAAAGGGTTCCTTGCAGCATATTTTTATAGTCAAAGCTTTCTTGTGTGCAACCAAAAGCTTTTTTATGGAACCATATAACCTGACGAAGAACTTTTTGGGAACTTTTATTTTTAAGAGTGTGTAATGGTGTCTTAAAGGGATACTTCACACAAAAATGAAAATCCTGTCATCATTCACTCACCTTCGAGTTGTTCCAAATCTGTATAGAGAAAGATATTTGGAAGAATGCTTATAACCAAACAGATCTTGCCTCCCATTGACTCCCATAGTAGGAAAAATCTTTTTTTTTTCTTCTGTTGAACACAAAGAAGACATTTTGAAGAATGTAGGATAGCAAACAGTTGTGGTGCACTTTTGACTGCCGTTTTATATTTTCCTAATGATGACAGAATTTTTATTTTTGGGTGAAGTATCCCTTTAATGGTGTCATTTCAAACCAAAATTGTTGTTTCTTTGTAGTAAAACAGAAAAGTGCAGTCACCATGTTTTTTTTTTTTTGCAAACTGACCACCATTTGATAACCACAGTTTTACTACAAAAAACATGTTAACTTTAGCATAATCATGGTTGGTTTGTAGATGTTTTTTCTTTGTTGTAAAACCCCGGTGAATTTTCATCACGCTCATTCACTCAAATGGAAAAGATCTCATTCTGCTAACTGTTCTTTTCATCGTCAAGCAAATGTTTTTAACTACACAACGATTATTCAATATTAATATACTTTTGTTCTGGTCCATATGGTTTTACTCTTCATGCAATAACTTGAATAATCAGAAGTTTGTTGTGATCGTGATCATGACACACGCACACCGGCATTCACACGCTGGTTTAGGTGGTTTTATCCAATATAAACGCTGTGATGTCACAAGATAAAAGCCGCAGATCATCTGGCACAGAGAATATCAGGTCCACATCAAACTAAAAAAAGCCGTAAGAAAAACACATGAGTCATGTAAGTGATGGTTATAAACACATTTGAAAAACTGAAATTATTGCACACTGAAGCCTGTAGACTCTTCACGGCCACGCCAGCGGTCGATCTACTGTATAAAAATAAAATTAAAATACTGGCACACCAAAAGCCTTCGTTTTTTCCCGTCTCTCCTGGGAGCAAAAGCAAGCACCAAAGCGGCCAAAAGCATCAAATGACCGCAAACACAGTGTTTTTGTCTAAACACCGGACCGGACCGGGATTGTTTTCCTCATGCACATCTCCTTTCCAACCCTCATTTTGAAACGCTCATCCCAAAAGGTCGCGAGTGAAGGAGACACATGTAAGGATATTCCAATGCGAAAATCCTCATTTAGCCCAGAAAAAGGTCCCTCCGGACCCGTGGATGCTATACGACCGTCTCCACGCCCATGAGTTTAGGCGTGAGTATACGTGGAGTGACGCCGTTATTGAGATCTTCTTCAAACTCTAAAAGTTGACCCATGAAGTTGAGGTTGGGGGAGATGATGGGCCGCCGGGACTTGACAAACTTGTATGCGTCTGTCATGGTCATCCAAGTGTGCTTCATCAGGTAAGCGATGACGATGGTGGCGGAACGCGACACACCCGCCTGGCAGTGAATGAGGAGCCCCTGACCGGCCTGGTGAGCTTCTTCTGTTGACAACAAAACAAAAGACTTTAGATCTCAAAACCCTCTGGGAAATTAAGCACACGAGAAAGAAGCCGTACCTATGAACTCGAACGCCTCCTCAAAGTACTGCCGCAGGTTCTGTTTGTTGCTGTCCGTGGCCGGCAGACGTTTGTAGTTGAAGAGGCCGAGGTCATAGTGATAGAGCGGCAGATGAGTGGTCACGTTGAGGATGTAACCGATGTTCAGCCGCTGCATTTGTTCCCGGTCTTGAGCGTCCCGTTCGTTGCCCAGGAACAGGAAGGGAAGGATTGCGGTCAGCTCCGCGTTTTCTATATCTGGTGTGGAGGGTAAAGAATGAGGTAGCGCCCCCGACAGGCCCGTGGCGGTTCTGCCGTCCTGCCCTTCTGACGGCTGGAGAGAGTGTTCGCAGAGATCCTCGTGGCTCTGTCGAAAACCAGCGAGACCTCCTGAGACAGACCAACACAAAGAGGTTAACGTCAGATGCACTGTTGACACAACTGAATCTATGAAGAGCTCTATCGTCTGGCATACCCATGTGGAGCGCTTTTAATGAATAGTAGACAATAATAGACAGATGATTTAAAAGCAGATGATCCGTCTCTCGCTCACAGTATTGATTGTTTTTCCATTTCTTACTGAATGGACACCGTAATCAAATGAATGATAATGCTGAATAGTATTGTCATACTCGTGTTCAGAATAATCAGATTAGAGACGTTCGGTGTCAAGAGCGGTTCAAGTTTCAGTAAATGAATAATAAACAGATTTGTATTTAAAGAATTTGTGTAACTACATTTTTATTGAACTACTCAAGTTATGTATTTAATAATAAGCAATTTAAAGGTCAAGAACACACAGATGTATTAAAAGAATTTACTCTTAAATCCCGTTGAATAAAACCATCTGCCAGACGCATAGCTGTAATGTATATAAATATATGTAAAATAATAATAGAAGTATATAATACACATCTGTAAGATGTCTGCTAAAGATCTGGTGTGTAAAAACATCTGTTAACCGTCTTAGAAAAGACAGTTTTACATCCATTCTTAATCATAAACATCAGTTTAAATGACATCTGACAAGTAGACGTCTCAGAGACGTATTGAAGATGATCAAACATTTCAAAAAATATCTTGCAGATGTAAAGCCAGACATCCAATAGACGTCTCCCAGATGTACAGTATGTGTGCTATCAGGGAACGACACATATAATATAATACTAGTATATCATTATCTAATAATACATATACAATAATATGTAATTGCACAATGTAGATTTTGAGGACAAACAGTGTCAGTTCGACAAAGCCTGGCATGAAAGGTTGAAAGTATTTGTAAAAAAGCTTTGCATTTATTAATTTACTAACATGATGGTAACATGTTAAGCATGTCAACGTTTCTTAGCATTTAATAGAATATAATAGAAAAGAATAGTTAAATAAAGGTCTGTAATGTGATGCGTGTCGTCAGAGCCACACAAGCCCCACTCGTCTTTAAGCAAACATCTGTTATAATCCGCAAACAAATTTCAGCAAACAAGCGAAACATTAAGTGTTTAACTTGTCACTAGACATCTGTGCTTCCTCAAATAACATTAATCTGATGAACACACAGCGGGAAGATATTGTCTGTTAAATTTCAGTTAACCAAGTGTGAACCTGCAGCACCTGTTTATCCATCACCTCACATCTCACGCCTGCACAGACACAACCAATGCTAATATATTCTAACCGCAAATACCTGTATACCGTCTGAGATAACAATACACTTAACACAACAAGCATTTAACACACTGCAACAACACTGAATGTCAACTTTGTTCTCAGTGTGTTGCGATTCAGTTGCTAGGATGTTCTGGCTGGTTGCTAGGGGGTTGTTTAATGGGTTTGTATGAGGAAGAGGAATAGTTATTAGATCACAAAAACCACAAAACATCATCAATGCCAAATATAAGCACGCGTGTCGTACGCAGTCACAAGCGACATTTGCCTGCTCAGATGCTCTCAAAGTGTGCCACTCGAAAACTGGCAAATGTAGAACGAGCAGATGTACGAGATGATTCGAAGACAAGATCAACTCACATTACACTGAGATCTAAACCGTCTCGAAAGATCAACGTACGCAAATGCACACATCAATAAAATGGACTTTCATGAGATTTCTGACAGCATAGTGATTTTTTCCCAAAATCAAGTATGCTGCCTACACCGAAGGACCCTAATAAGTGAACACAAATAGACTTATTATAAATTCGTTTAGCAAATAAGATTTTTTTTTAAAGAGTTTTAGAATAACCGAGTAGCGAAATGTTGCCGTCTCCCTTTGACAGCCGTGTGTCTAGGATCTCTTAAAGCGCCGTCTAAGCGGTCAGTTTACTCAGTTTTGGCACAGAGCCCCGGCGCTCTGACACATCTGCGGCTGACGTGCTCGACCCTCCGCTCTCCAAACATGGGAAAGACAGTTAGCGTGTGGAATGCGAGCGGTTCTTCACCATCAGCTGCTGGCAGGAGACACGGGAGCGCAGGCATGCGGTGGCACATGGCCCTCGCTCCGAGAGCTCAGCCCAACAGAGCCGTGTGGCCCGTGTCCCTCTGTGACAGCAGCTGCGTCTGCATGTGTGTGCTGGACTGGACACGAATGGTCAACAACTCCGAAAGCCGTCCACCAAATCTACTGATCAGATAACGGGTCGGATACACGTTTCATTACTGAATCTCTGTTTATGTAACTATTTAAGAAACATTTAGGCACTTCCGTGAAAATGTCGACCTTACTATGATAAAAAATGTTTTTTTACTATGTTAACAGCACAGATATTAACATTTGGTGGTTCAAATATCCATGTGAGGTCTCTCTTTAAGTTTAGAAAATATTTGTTTTATTTTCAGTGCAGGATTTTTCATAGTCAGGTTCCATTTCAGGATGTCACATCCATAACGGTCCATATTCCTCATTAAAGGGCACATGAAAGTAAAGTAACTGTTTTATGTTCTGTAAAGGGTCATTCATCCCTTCTCTATGTATTATTGCTTCAGGTTCGTGCAGTTTAATTCACAAAAACGTGTCCTTTTTTTGTCACATCCATAACGCGTTCATTTCCCTTTTTTTAAAATAGAACATTCGTTCATAGACTGTCATTTTTCTGATGTTTAGACTAAAACATAAACAAGGTGGTTCAACACATTCGTAACAAATACAGTCCCTGAGTGTTTTGTTTTTGTCACATCCATTACGCAAAATGTCACGTCCAGAAATGACCATTTACACTCTTTTAGATTGATATGTGATTTCTATTTATAAAGATATTGAATAAATACTGTAAATATATAATTTACTTAAAATTGCGTGTGTGTGTTTCATATAAACATCATTATTGTAGATAGATACACCACACATAAACTACATCAACAACAGCATATTAGTCCCACGAATGGTTTGACAGCCCTATGGATTCGTTCCGTGTTACGCCACAGACAGCCAGAAATAAACAAAACATTTAAAGATTCGTGCCAGATTTCACAGTCACCAGAATTTCTGCGAAACATCCACACAATTTCATAACCTGACCACACAGAATGAAAACCTTACGTGGGTGTGAAGATGGCACAAGATACCGAAAAGTCTGATTATTTAAAACTATTGGTTCAAAACTTCCAAGCTAAGTAACGTCTTGAGTAATGTGTCAGAAGGCGACACAGTCTTTGAAAGTTCAGATTCACACGTTCATATGCCAATGAAACTAAAAGTCATTTCTAGACATGAATAATTCAGCAAGTTGTGTTTGTGAAGGCTTTAGTGTTTGTGAAATTTAAGAGTTACTAAATAAAGTTAATTCATCTGCTAGCTCCTTCAGTATAAACCCAAACACCGAAACGCCCAAAAAGAAACTTTCATTTGAGAGTAGGAGGTGATTCTCACCTTTAAGAACGATGGGGTCCTTTCCTTCCCTTCTCAGAGACTCCATGACCACGTGCAGGGGCTGAGACGGCGTTAAGCGCCCGGGGTCGACCGTGGATTCGTCGTACACCACCAGCTCTTTGGAAAAAATGCCCTTGAAGGACTCTTTACTCTGCCGACAGGAGATGAGGTCCAGCACCGTGATCTTGCCCTGCTGGAGTCGCCTGCGACTGATCTTATCCGAGCAGTTGATGTGCACCGCGCCCCTGATGTGGCTCTTGTTGAAGTCCATGAAGGGACGACAGTCGATGATCACGGGCACGGGTCCCACGGGGTGGCCCGCCGGGCAGTGCGTCAGCTTCCTCGCCAGCTCGTTGGGGTGGATGACCCTCATGCCGCCCCGGGCCACGGCCGACGGGAGACTGGGCGCGCTGTACGCCTCTCCGCGGCCCGCGGGGGCGTCGCCATAGCCCACTCCCGAGTTCAGGTCCGGGCTGCTGGCGCTGACCTGGCTCTGGGAGCGCGTCTGGCCGTCTTTCTCGTAGGTGGTCACCGTGCAACAGCTGGCACTGCTGCATCCACACGTCAGCGAGCGCGTGGAGCCGCCGGACGAGGGCATATACGAAAGCTTGGTCGCCTGGATCTTCACCACGGTGGTGCTGCTGCTGCTGATGACCGTCGCCTTGCCGACGGTAGCGACGGTGCCTACGGTGGTTTCCAGGTAGCTGGTGTCCAGGCAGAGTCGGAGGTCCTGAGGTCTTATAGGCCTTGGCAGCGCCACCACAATTCTGTCGTCGAGTGGAGATGGAGGCATGGAGAGACCTCAGAGGACGGGCGCTCCAGAGAGAACTCAGACGTCCGGGATGAAACCGACGGGTACGAGTTGAACGGTGCTCTGAGAAACACGGGAGAAAAAAAGTTCCTGCATTATTGTCGGACGTTGGACGGGATCACAATTCTCCTCATGTGGTGGTAAATCTGCATGTGACGCTTCATTCAGTGGAACACAAAAGGAGATACTTTGAGAAATGTCTCGGTGGTTTTGTGTTCATGCAATGGAAGCCAATGGGCTTCGGTGTTGATGATTACCCACATTCTTCAAAATATCTTCTTTCGTGTTCCGCAGAAGGTGACGAATAAACGATGACATCGCTTGTTTTGGCATTCTGCTATCGAACTCAACTAAATTCAGTCATTTGTAGATTTGGGGCGAACACTTTTTTTGGGGCGAACACTTTCTGAGGCGAGAAGCTCCAGCTGCACACCACTGCATCACACAGGAAGTGTACAGTCTGTACTCGCTGCACTCGATTCATTGAACCGTCACATATCCCGAACGCTTATCAAACATGCATCTCATGGCCCAGACCGTCTCTCTGCGTACCAAACCGAATTGCTGACCCCATTAAATTCAAAAGAGCACGCAGCCCGTTCTCCAGCACGGCATGTGGACGTGCCGGGAATAAAATATGGAAAGGTTCTGCATCTACGGCCAGACACCGTCATTATTTCATGTGGCGACACTGTAGATGTACAGATCTCTGTAAGGAACACCAGTCAAATCTGTCTGCCACACATCATCACATCTCTGTGCTCTGGACCAGATAACAGCAATGATGAGAAATTAAGTTTTACATTATAGCCTGATTCAGAAAAAAACACATTCTTGTAGTCAGATGGTGTAAATGTTATATACATTATAATAAAGACATTCACATGAGTTCATATATTACACAATAGATATCAATAAAGATAGAAATCTAGTGCAACGACAACAAAACAACTCTAAACAGAAGAAAATATCCGTTCTGTAATATTTGTTACACATACATTACAGTCTACGTATTATAAACGTTATAATAAAAAGCATCGTGTGTTTATATATGCGCAGACCTATTTCACAAGCAGAACCTGTGCACTACTGAGCACACTAAATAGTGCAATATCGGACTTACATTGAACGTGTTTATCGGTCTCTTCCGGTGTGTGAAGTCGGTCAGCCGGTGCCGGAGTCCCGCAGCATTTTCCTCCCGTGCTGCTTTGCTCTCGTCTCGTTTAAAGCTCGAGTTTGAGTTTCTAGCGGGTCCGGGTCTGCCGTCACTTCAGACTGACGCGGGTCCGAGCCAATGACGCGCCGCGCTGCCGCCGGTCCCTGGAGCGCAGGGTGATGTCATCGACAGCCAATCAGACGAGAGCTCGCTGGGACCGGGTTCAAGACGCGTCACGCGCAGTATTGGGGGCTGTTAAATCATTTTATGATCATTTAATAGGTGTGCACGAGATCGTGTGGAGCTGCGCAGACCGATCGGCGTGTGACGGTGAAATATCGCGAGAGCGCCATCGCGGGACTTTGATGTCATACGCCGATCGGTCTGCGCAGCGCAAAGTGTTAAATGACATTAAAATGAAAACAAAATGACAACAACACTTGAGACTGATTGTATAATAACACAGAGAGGTGAAGCTGGCTTATAAAATGACGCTGCTACTGTGTTTTTGTACAATTTGAGCAGAAAATGCTGTATAAAAGTCGCATTCATTCAAAAATGATTTTAAATCCAAATTATTAACAAGACATTACCAAACACCCTTACATATAATATTAAACAGACGTATGTGCTAAGTAAAAACACAATATAAAGACTGCATAACTATATTAATGTAATCTTACAGAACGTTATTCACCTTGTTTAATAGATAAATGCAAACGCATATTCATTTAAATGATGAAAGTCTGATAATAATCTGATCACAGCATGCAATTACATCAATTTATAATACTTGTACAACACTTGAAAATAATTCATACGTATTAACACATATTATGCTACTTTATATTGTGTTGCGTTAATGTTTACAGATAATTATTTTCTTAACGGATTCAAATAGTTAGAAATGTCATCAAACAAACAAAGAATTGACTTAAAATTAAGTTATTACGTGATTTGGATTATTTTAAAAGATCTGGAAGAATGTGGGTTTTCATAAGATACTAGCATCTGTTTCAATTAGGCATGGGCCGGTATGAGATTTTGACGGTATGATAACCTTTAGCAGAAGTGACACGGTTTCGCGGTATTGCTATTACAACGTTAAATGTGTTATTTTCAAATGTCTGTATACAAACAACAACTTTGCAACTGGACACAAATACATTTTATTTCTAACCATAGAACCTATTAAGTCAGGTAAAAATAAAGCCTTCAAATTATAATACTCTTTCAAAAAAATATTTTTGTCCATATATTAGGCCTAAACATCAACCATTGCATTACATGACTTAATAATGTATTTTTGTGTATCACAGCTCGTACCTTTGTGCTTTTGAAACCTTGACTCTTTTATACCTCTGTATACCTTGAAACCAGATTTCGGCCCATGCCTAGTTTCAATGCTCTCTCAAACACACTCCTGTGAACCAGAGAAATTGACTTCATTAAGCCCATGACTGCAATTCATAACTTGAAGTATTATGGGATTCTGCTTTTGTCTCTAATCTTGTGATCTGAAATGTTATAGTGCCACAAATGCTCAAGATGAATCATTTGTAACTAATACAAGAAGCAGATACAGTAGGATCTTTACTCACGGTGTCAGAAGCAAGTGATATCCGGGGTAAAACTCATCTGTAAAACAGGTTCTTAGAACGGCTGTTATTCATTTGTAAAGAAGACGTACGTTCAAGCAGATTTATATCAATAATGCACACACATAAATCCACATGTACATAGTCCCAGCAGCTTTATGTGTGTAATAAATAAACACTGACATGTGCATTTGATATTACAATGAAATAAAGATAGGTGATGTCAGATCCCACACTAGTCTGCTAAAAATGATCTGAATACATTTAGATAACCGCAGAAGCATGTCAGTGGAAAAACTGACGTTATGCAGTGTGATATTTAGAAGCTTCGGAAGAGGAAGTTATGCAGCACTTCCTCTTGTGCAGAGGTGTTTAACCTTCAGAAAATCTACATCATCCACCTCATGGCCTCAGATGAAATATTGCATATGTTTGAGATTTGTAACCACGTTTCCAAACAATTTAAACAATGTTTTGTGTGAATTTATAATCAAGAACATCGCAATGAAATAAACATTAAACAACTACACCAGAATGGTTGAAAGTAACATGGTTGCAGATTTAATCTTTACCGAGCTTTTACTCCGTAGAGACTAGTTAGTAGGATCAAATGTTGGTAATTTAGGAGATAAACACACTTAAATGTCAGGAAAATGGAAATGTTACAATGCAAATGGGTTTAATATTCCTTATGTATGATATCATTTTGTGTGATTCAGTTGTGTGGGAGGCGTTTGCTTGACCGACGATGAACATCTTGCTCTATATCACTGTTCAGATGGTCGTGAGCAAAACAGTCACACGTGCCACTCGCATATTACAACCCATCTGTCTAATGACTCTAAATCTATTCAAACAGGTTTAGAGAGATTAAAACACAATTATACCCTTCTGCAGGAAGTAAAGTGAAAAGCAGACTCAACACTGATCCACATTACTCCTCGCATGACTCGCAAGATCATTAAAAACCTGCAGAAACAATATTTGTCCAGTTTTGCTAATTTTACCAGAAAAATGTGACCTGCAGTTTTAAAGGATTCTGCATTACTTTAGCTAAAATTTGTGTTTTCCGTGACTTCTTTTATACACATCAAGTTTCATTGCTTTCACTAAAACAGACTGTTCTTGTTGGAGATAACCGGTTTATATCATACAGATCTACAGATGATGTCAAGGAAGCAAAATCAAGACAAACAAACTACTTCAACGTTCTCAACTTGACGTTTATTTTCCAAACCAACCTTTCAATCCAAAACACTTTGATTATGAAGTTGAATTTATCTAAGAAAGGCATTTCTTGGCATCATTGTTCTTGTTTTGGAGCCCACCGTGAACTAGTGCAGGGTTTTGTCAGACAAAGAATCTTTTCTGGAATACAGCCGGCTTTATAAATGCAGCACCTGCGCCCTCTCTTGGACACATTTGAAGCCGTCTGTTAACTTACTCAATTGATTCCAAAACCACATAAAAGATGGAAATGGATGGAAAATGGAGAGAAAAGGAATGAAATGATGATGTTGAAGACCGGACTCTTCACAGGCGTCTGTCTCTCTGACCTGAGGGAGATATTCTGGTATCCTCTACGTGTACTGAAAATAAACACACAATTACAGGAGTGTCAGTGATGTCACGTGAGAACACACAGGTTATTTCATGTCATAGGAAATGACAAAAAACTAAGTCTTTGATCTCATATTTTTGTTTAAAAAATGACCTAAAGTGTAAGCAAAATTTTAATTCGAATCAATTTCTAATATGATTCTAAACAACACACTTTGGTTCACGATTACAATAGTATCATGATATTTTGAATGAAATGTGCAAATATTTTTTGATTATTAATTATTTATTTTTGAATAATGTTTTTTTGTGTATATAACTTCTTTGTTATAAACTGACAAGTCACAGAAACTGTCACAGAAAAAATAAAACACTTTTAACTTTTTTTTTTTTTTTAAAGCTAGGTCCCAAGTGAGAACATTAAAGCATAAAATAAAACATTTTTATATTGCAATATATTGTTAAACCCCCAAATTGATACAGATAAATCCAGTCTAAAGATGCAATTCCCGAGCCACGTTTACATGCAAGCAAATAATCCAATTGTAATCGGACTGAAAAGCCCTCATGTAAACACCTTAATCAATCCGATTGAGGTCGATACAATTTTGATGGTATTGAAAGGAGGTGGTGCAGACCAAAAACAATCCGATGATGCTTCTGCTTGAATCAGAGCGTTTTCTCAATCAGATTTCAAAATAGCTCGTGCACATGCGCAGTGCTGCAGAGGTCTTAATTATCTAATGTTTCCATCAAATAATAAAAAACAAAACTCAACACAAGAACATGTTTTATCTATGGCAATGTCACACGCATTATTAAGGAACAGAAGACATGCACTGTACAACAAGGCTCGTGAGTTCTTTTATAACATTACAAAAGCAAATAAAGAGCTAGCGTTATTCGTAAACTTTCTTTTCGTTGCAAATGTGTAAATTCTAACTACACACATCATCCAGAAACGAAATTTGAAGTTAGGCGCAGTGCGCAGTGTTGCCAGGTCCCGTTATGTTTAAAGTACTTGGTCATTCGGGAACATTTTAAACGGTTGTTTGTTTTTTGTGAGTTTTAAGTGGAATAATTTTCTTCATCAGATGTTGATTATTGGGCTATGCGAGGTCATTCGAGCTAGTTTTTGGATCGGTTTGAATGGCCATTGAACTGGATTTGTTATACGAATCTGGCAACCCTAGCTGTGTGCTTGCTTAGTAGTTCTGTTCAGAATATATATATACATGTTAAACATTTTTGATTGGTATTGCAGCGTTTAGGGGACATGTAAACAGAACTTTCATGATCTGCCATCAGAATTCACTCGGATAGGCGAAAATGGGTGCATGTAAACAACCCCGAGACAGATTTATCATCAGGTGTAAACAGAACCAGACGTGTGATGTGATATTGGTGTGTGCAGTACTTACGGTCTTCATCCAGAAGCTTTAAAACTCTCTCCTTGATTCTCCAAAGTCTGACGTCCTTCTGTGACTCCGTCTTGACGATGTAAGGTCTGAAGTGAAAGGCCATCCACAATGATCTTCTGACGGCCCACTCCTCTTTCACCATATTATGTCTGCGTCGTAAACAAAATCACCAGAAGAAACGGTTTAGTGGTTTAGTTTAGTTTCCAATAACACATGCTGCAGACTATGCGAACACGTACTCGTTGTTGGGTCGCTGCAGGATTTTCAGGAGACATTTCCATGCATCCCTGTCACATTTCCAGCTGGAAAACTCAAGAAGGTCCATACAAACCAGGAGAGCTTCTTTTATAGCCGTCTCTTGATCTGGAGAAGTAGAAGAAAACTCTCACATCTGCTCTTACGTTACACATTTCAGTTCAGTGCTGTTGTTATTAGATGCCATGATTGACTGAATGAATGAGTCAGAAAAACTTGTCAATGGTGTTGTGAAACTGTTGTGTCATAAAAGACAGAAAATCATTTGTGAGCGTACAACAACACACAGTTTGAAATAAAGAAGTGGATTTCTCTCCACGTACCTTTTTTCAGTAGAAGAGAGCAGAACTCTAACATCAGCTTGTGACTGGGGACAGCAGAATGCAGAATCTGAAACACACACAGATTTTATTATATTCATCTCAAACATTCAATACTTCCGTTGGTAAGTCGTTCGCAACGATCTCACACCCTTAATGATGAGATGAGTGCAGACGGTGGAGCGTTGTGTCTCTTGAGGAACTGATACAGATAGACGTGAGCGTTTGGGTTCGATGGGAAATCTTTGTTGTAGGCGTAATTCTGCAGAACCTTCAGCGCCTCATCTATACTGTTGTTATGCTCCAGCATCTGCAGGAGACACCACACACAGCATGTTTATTGAGCAGTATTTCAATGAAAACCTCTCTTTTCTTATTTGCGTCGATGTGCTGGTCACTGTAGAGAGAAGGCAGGAGGAAAAAGAGGTTTGAAAGAATTCAAACAAAGAAACTTCTTTAAGGAACTCAAAGTAAGGTGACGTCTCACAGTGATGTAACTCAACACAAAGGGGTCCCAGATTCCCGGATGATTTATAATCTCCTGCAGAGTCACTGAAGCTTGTCTGAAGTAAATGGAGATCTCTTGCAAACTGCGGACGTCCTCTGAAATAAGACAAAAGTTGAATGGACAGATTTCTTCCTATAGAGAATGTGAAGGTTCGTCACGCCGTGTTGAATGTTGCGCCATCTTGGGAGGATGCATGGCTGCCTGTGCGTTCAACGCAGTGTTTTGTTTTTCTTGTTTGATAAGGAAATATGACTATGGTAGGTCTGTCTTGCTGTGTTAAAAACTGCAATAGCATAACGCAGAGTCGTTCATGAAAAGCCCCTGGTTCTCTCACGTTTGATTTCTCAGTATTCAACCAAAATAAGTAACAGTACATATAGAAACAATAACAGCAGTGGAGTATGATCCTCCCAAGATGGCGGCAACATGCAACACAGGGCGTGACGTCAGCTTCACATTCTCTATTTGAAATAGAACACAATTGTGTTCTAGTAACAATTTTCAACTAAATCAAAGCAATTTAGAAACGTTCCTTAAAGAAATAATGAGACTTCAGACATACGCTTGGTTACACAATCATAATAAACCACCATGATGGTTGAGAACGCAATGTTAGTGGGATACTGGACACTGCAGCACAACCACCACAGAATCAAATGAAATCACATGAAGTACAGCAGTGTCAGGGTTAAAATCTCTGACCTGTTTCTGGTGTGGTGGATATCTTATTGCTCCAGATGAAGTAATCCAGAAAGCCACAGTAAGCATGGATGAGTTTCATCTCCAGAGACTGAGCGTCCGTCCGTTTGCCGTACCTCCAGTGACTTGCCCTGGACAGCTGTCGCTTGGCTTCATCCGGCTGTCCGTTCAGCAGGAGATGAAACGCGTGTTCCAAACAGATCTATAATATGCAGTTGAGAGCAGTGTTATTGCAGAGCTAGGATTGGGTTTTATTCCCAATTAGATCAAGCTGGAAAGATCTAGTAGACATCCTGACTATACTGTTCACGAACCGGTTGAATTCTTACCTTAGCATAGTTTGAGACCCCTGCATTTTTCATAATTTCATACACAGCGTTAAAATCATCAATGCTGGCATTAGCGAGATGATGTAGAATCTCCGCGCCGAGTCTCCAAATGACCTGGAGGACAAAAACATGCAGAGAAACTCAATCTTCGTGTTGAACATTGAATCCCACATGTACTGAACTCACCATCACGTCATTTTAAACCTGTGCCAGTTTCTTACTTCTGCAGAACACAATAGGAAATATTTTTAGGAATGTTGATAATTAAACAACATTGATCCCTATTGACTTCCATCGAGTGAACACAAATCCATTGAGACATTTCTCAAAAGATCATCATTTGTGTTCGTATACAGATTTTCAATCACATGATGGAGAATCAACGATGAAAATACTTCAAGGAATAGTTCACCCTAAAAAATTCTAATACATTTTGCCATAAGACTAAACTTTTGATGAGTGTCGCCGTCTATCCATTCTATTCTTCTTTAAAAAAAGTACATTTTTAATATAACCCCCATGTCCTTATCAACCTTTAACACACAGTGTAACATTTAGAGAAACATAAGCATGAATACATCACGAGTGAGATGGGCACTGGTGACAGTGGTGTCCTCCAGAGTTTGAATGTAAGATGTGAAATATTCTGCAGCCTCCTGCCAGTTGTGATGCAGCATAGCATCTCTGATGATCTTCAGACACTTTCTGCTGGATCTATGAAAGCCGGTTTCTTTACACAGACATGAAGAATAAACATATGTTACTCTTATGATTCTTATTTCGATCTAAAGGTGCCATAAAGATTTACATTATAGTTTAAACATAATTGTGCCAAGTTGCCAACACATTATATATATTTTTTACTCCTTAAATACTGTTTTAAAAGCAGGGTGAGAACGGAAGAAGCTGCTTTGTTAAATGATACACAAAGACGGACTGCACCAAACATGACCAAACATAACACTTTCCAGTTGTTTATTAATTGATTATGTTACATCAGTTTTGTGTTGTCATTCTAAAATGTGGAAAATATAATGAGTAAGTGTGAATGGTAGTGTGTTATCACCAGATCACATCGCATTACCGTGGTATTTGGATTTCGCTTCAATGTGAAGTGGGTTTTTAATAATCTCCTCGTTTGTCGTTTCATTCCCTGGAGAGTCGAAATGAGCAGCTGAAATGTTCAGTTCTGCCTCTATATCATCCATACCGAGTACGTTTCTTCAGCAAAAGTAAATATGCTAAAATAATATAAATGGAACTCAGTATACTGTTTTTTCACTCATATAAGGTTAACAGTTTTTGCTTGACACGCCATTAACATGTGGAAATAAACAGACTTGTTCTTCTTCGAGTGTTGTTACATCGATACAAACTGGCGCACAGCGACTCCTGTCGGCACCTTGCTGCGATACAGGCTACGACTGCAAATTATTCTACAGGCAGTGAGAATGTTGAGACTCTCTAATACGGCGTTTTTTGTGGCTGTGCCTCATCATTATTTTGTGGTGTTATTTATGTTGTTCCCGGGGCCTTGTGTTGTTGTTTGTGCTGTTCCCTGTCTTGCATTGTGCAGTTGAGCAATAAAATAAATACAATGTCACCGCACAGCGGCACCTGTCGGACTGGAGGAGAACACCACGCGTGCTGCCGAGGCACTTTTTTACCTTTGCTGAACAAAATGCATGTACTTCACGCTTTTATAGTATGCTTAAGAATAGAATGCCTTTGTTTTCATATTTTCATCATGTACAACAAAATAAGAAAGTGCTTCCCTTAGTATTAAACCCGCACAAAAAAACAGACAAACTTGTGTTGGGGTTGACAGAGCATTTAAGAAATCAAAAAGAAAAAGTAAGGAAAAGTGTGGGTTATGGTTTTATTAGTAACAAAAATAGGCTTCTCTCATACAAAACATTTGTCTATAATGTCTAAGATTCAAAGGCCTACACAGAACGCACATGAATCGTTTTCCCAGTTAGAGAAGTGATTGGATGAATGAATGTCGTTGGTCTTAGGAAGGACCAGGAGGGATACATATTGCTTACTTGTCTCATTTGCCTGGACTCTTCTTCACTGAAATCTTGAAGAACATATGAAGAGTTTGGTTCCAAATGAGATTTTTTCAAAAATCATGTTTTTACAGTGCATTCCAATTAGTATCAATCTAAATTGCAGTGGGTTGGTTTTGATTGAAGCCACATAGCAAAAAAAAGCACAGCTAACTTACACAATAAAACACAGCATGATAACATAAGAAAAACATGCATTTGGAAAATTCATTTTGGAAGCAAACTCTTCATGTATTCTTCTCAGCTTACCAGAGTCACAGTTCATATCACATTTCTCTCACGCTGTTTGCTATTTAAATGTATATCTTCAGTGCAAAGTGGTGTCATTTCGTTATAAACTGAATAGGTTGTGAGGGGGTGACCTCAATCCCAACTGCATTCGTCCACTAAATATTAAATGTATCACACAAATATCTGTAATGTGGTAAGGTTAGGTGTTGAAATATTACTGCACTGAGAGTGTTGTGTATGGCACAGTTTGTTTACATGTTGTTGTTGACGTTTGTAGATGCTGTGAGCGTTGTTGTTTGCTGGTAGTCTCATACACACAGCGATGTGGTCTGTGTGTGTGTGTGTGTTGAGATGATGTTGTGCTGTACAGTATGTTGAGATGCCGTCGTATCGGTGTGTCTGTCTCTTTAAGTGTTCTGTAACATGACTCCAGTGGTTTTCTCCTCCTCGTCGAAGCGGCTCAGAATCCGATCTGCTGACGTGTCGGCTGCACGCACCGCGGGACTGCAGCCCTACAGTCAGTCAAACATGGCCACACTGAATCCGTGTTTTTATGTTTTGCCGCTTCTGGTCCACGCGTGTTTCGGTGAATGGAGCGGGGAGCGGCGTTTCTCAGACCTGAAGCGCTGCGCGGATGAAGAATGCAGCAGTGAGTATCACAACGACACTTTGTATCCGGATGGGGGTCTTAAAACTTCAGCGGCGTTGACGTCATAAAGGCCGTTAGAGCGGGATACTGTAACTTTGTAACATCCTGCAACGATAAAAGAGTGCGTGGGAAACGCGTTTATGAATGACACGGAGGGGGACTGAGAAGGGTCGTGTCACTGAAGCTCGTGCCTGTTGATGTTAAGCCCTCTCGGTTTAGCCGGCGAAGCTAACAACACAAACACCCTTTTAAGTAAATGCTGTAGAGTCAACAGACTTTTAAGGGCGGTGCATGATTTAATAAATGATCCTCATAACTCACGTGTCGCATTACTGTATGTTAACTGTAAGGTCTGCTTTTGGCTTGTTTTGATGTCGCCAGATGGGATCTGAGCACCAGAGGCTTAGGTTGCCTGGCAAGGTCGTTATTTACAAACAACCTGCTGAACATTATTTTGGCTCAGAGATTTTGAGATAAAGGACGATGAGGCATTGCTATGTGATGATAAGAATGAAATGTCTTTAAGAGTTAATATGTAGCCTAAACGAAAAATGATGCAACGCTATTTCATCACACCAACTTAAAGTTGCCTCTTTATTAAAGACACATATACATTCAACAGACACACAATTCGCCCCTAAAATCGAAAGAATTTACATTTCCATTGTAGGATCGTTGAGATTGAATTTACACTTCACACAGCTCATTCAGACACATTATGGTAATGAAAATGGGGGAGGAGGGAGGCTTTCTAATGAGATAGGTTTCATTTTATTTAGCCGGTGGAAATTCAACAATTACAGTGTTCTGTAGCCACATTGAATCGTATAGATTAAATTCCTCACTTATAGGAGAGAATCGAGAGGCTGGTGTTTTGTATTCCTAATGCACAATATTTTTTGATTGTGAATAAGCAAAGCAGATTATGAAACTTACCTTGTATGTGATATCAGAAGTGTTCATCGTGCTGTTTGTGTGTCTTTAGTGCTTCTCGGCAGGGGGAAGGCCGCCAAGGATTTCACGGGGCCGGACTGTCGTTTTCTGTCTTTCAAGAAAGGAGAGACAATATATATGTATTATAAACTCTCAGGACAGAGGTCGGACATGTGGGCCGGCAGTGTGAGTACACAGTTAATGATTGATCTTTAGTTATTGGTGTGGTTGATGAAGGATTTGCAGCGCGACATCAGTTGCCACGCAGGCGTATTTGACTTGTATTATATTGGCAATGCAAACAGTTTGTGATGATAGCCAGAATATATTTATTTATTGATTTAGCTGGGCAGAAGATGTGTGTCTCTTAAAAGATGATATTCATAAGAATATTGACTACATTAACAAGACAGATTAGTTTTATTGTAATATTCAACAATGCATGTAAAACAAGGTGTTGAAATGTTAGGTTAGTAAATCCAAAACATGAATCGGATTATATATTTTCGTCTTCACAGATAATGTGATGTTCACAGGTAGATTGATTTACAGTCTTATGTTGTGTGACCTCATTATTTTTATCATAAAAATTTAATCTGTCGAGCCAAAATACTTCCTTTGGCTGCATCTGAAGTCAAAATCTCGGTCTAGACATCTAGCACATCTACCCACCGTATCTTTCTAGCAAGCTCATTTTTTTTGTAGAGTGAGCAGTAAATAAATGTTTAATAATATGTTGCAATCCAGAAAGTGGCAAATGACGTATATTTTTCTCTTTCTGTGTTTGCATAGGTTGGAAACCGCTTTGGTTATTTTCCAAAAGACTATCTTACTATAAATCATATATACACTGAAAAAGAGTTTGAGGTGCCGTCAGAGGTGAGTTGGTTTTGTGCATTTGACTGACGTCTGCTCATTTCTGTTGTCACGTTTGAAAAGTAATCGGACTCTTTTCTTTCTCTTCCAGGAAACAGATTTTGTTTGCTTTGATACTGGCCGGGATAAGTTTGACAGCTATGATATAGATGTGCTATTAGGAAACTCCTTGTTAATAGAAAATGAGAATTTGACAGAAGACTCAAAAGAACCGTCTCATGAAGCTGAATTATCACAGCTGCCGTCTGAGACCACGACAGAAAGTTCAGAATCACCGGCACATCTTAAAACAGATCCTTTAGATTCAGAATCACATTTAGAAACAAAGTCTTTAGATTCAGAATCACTTTCAGACACAAAGTCATTAGATTCAGAATTACCTAAAGAATCAGATTCTTCAGATTCACTTTCAGAAACAAAGTCTTTAGATTCAGAATCACTTTCAGATACAAAGTCATTAGATTCAGAATTACCTAAAGAATCAGATTCTTCAGATTCACTTTCAGAAACAAAGTCTTTAGATTCAGAATCACTTTCAGATACAAAGTCATTAGATTCAGAATTACCTACAGAATCAGATTCATTTTCAGAAACAAAGTCATTAGATTCAGAATTACCTACAGAATCAGATTATCTTTCAGAAACAAAGTCATTAGATTCAGAGTTATCTAAAGAATCAGAGTCTTTAGATTCAGAATCACTTTCAGAAACAAAGTCATTAGATTCAGAATTACTTAGAGAATCAGATTCTTTAAATTCAGAATCACATTTAGAAACAGAGTCAGATTATCTTTCAGAAACAAAGTCATTAGATTCAGAATTACATAAAGAATCAGATTCTTTAGATTCAGAATCACTTTCAGAAATAGAGACAGTAGAACATGTAGAATCGCCCGAAAGAGATGCAGGTGTATTAATTTCTATAGATGAGGAATCGTACAGCTTTCAGCCAAAGATAGAAGATATTTCATCAGAAACAACACTGGAATCTGAAGATGAACCAGAAAAGCAAGATCCAGAATCAAAAGCTGCTCAGCTTCCAGAGATCCCATACAAGCAAGCTGATATTTCACCAAGCAAAGATGTAGACGTAGAGACAGATCCATCAGATTCTGATGTTTATGATATTGATCAATCTGAGCAGAACCACAAAAGCGACTCTGAGAGACGGACTGATTCAGAGGACGTCACCGAGTCTCCTGTGGAACCTCAAGCATCAGATTCAGAGGTGGAGAGTAAAGAACCTCCCAAAACAGAAGAGGAAAAACCACTACAGACAGCAGAGAAAACACTGGAGATGGTCGAGGAGATCGCCGAGAACGTTTGGTCAACATTTAAAGAAGCAAAGATCCAAGATGAAATGCAAGGATCCCCTGAAGAAATCAACAAAGATGAAGACATGGAGACGGTGCCAGAGGAATCGCTTGTCAAAGATCTTGCTGGCCCTGAGAACCTGTGGACAGAAAGTGACTCTGTAAAACAAGCAGAGGACGATGGTGAAGGTCAAATCCCCACACGTTCTCAGCAGCCAGACACAACTGGAGACCCCAATGACACTGAGCCGAAGAGTCACGACATCCCACCCGAAGCACCTGTAGAAAGCCACACCGAGAGCACGTTCCCATCAGTACATGCAGATGACATCGCTGACGAAGAAGATCCACAGGTGCTAGACACAAACCAGACTGAAACAACAAACGAAAACACTGAAGATCTTCAGATGGTCAACATGAACACAAACGAGAATGCAAACAAAAACACTAAAGACGACGATCCTCAGAACGCTGCTCCAAACCAGAAGAAATCAGCAGATGACAAGATCCAAGAAGCTGATCCGGAGAAGTTCATCACAAACCAGAGCACTGCGTTACACACGTCTGAGGCGTTACAAAGCTCAGAACCGGAGGCTCTGTTAGACCAATCAGACGATCAGATTCGTAAAGTAAAACACGAACTCGCAGATCTGCTCAAAAACACACTAGAATCAGAGCAGCGCCGAGCTGAAGAGGAAAAGGACGATGCTGAAGAGCTTTTAGAGGACGAGAATGCTCTCTTCGCCTCGGCCAAATCTCAATTTACAGAGGACACACGTGAACCTGAAATCCAGTCCGAGTCCGATTCATCGGATGACAGCACAGAAGCAGATGAGGTAAAGCACACAAACGCCACTCAAGATGAAGACGGCTCACAGCACAAACATGAGAGCGAGGAGCCTGTATACAGTGACGGCGTATTGAGACTCACCATCCTGAGAGATCACCTGAAAGATGAAGACATGGAGCGCATTCAGAAGCATCTCGGCCTGAAGAACCTCTTCAAGCTGGAAGCCATGTTTTCTGATCTGGACCAGGAACTGCTGTCTGTCAGGACGTCGCAGACGGGCGCGAAGGATGCGGAGAACACTCTGGACCAGATCATGGAGGCCTCCGAGAACTCGATTCTTGACGAGACGGAGGAAATGCTGAACGAAAAAGAGAGAAGTGCGCCGGGACACGGACAGCAGAAGGAGCCGGAAATGTACGATTTGGAGGCGGCCATTCTCGACTCCTTTCAGGAGATCGTCTTCTCTTTACGACAGAAACATTCGGCAGCCAGGGACAGCACTCCTCTGCTCGAGGAAGAACAGACTGAAACAGGTGAGAAGCATTTCATTCAGTCTTAAAATCTGTCTTTTTATGTTCAAATCGTAATGCACCAGAACACGTTGCTTGTTTTAGAACAGATCTGAGTGCGTGTTTTGATTTACAGAGGAACAGCATGATTCTAGAGTGGCGAAGGATGATGTCCATGTTGACGGTGATGCTGAAAATGTGAAACCACCGGAAAGTCCTGAGCTCCGAGAGGAGCAGAATGAATCTGAAGTAATGCTCGATTCTGAATTAAATGCAAATGCACAAGATCTGTCTCCGAGTCAAGACGTGGGCCTCGAGGAGGACGGAGGACATTTCAACAGAAATAAGGATGCTCAGATGGGTTTTGAGGATACGGAGGACATCCAGAAGGGGCCTCATGCTATTCTGGAGAACCCGCTGGACATCGGACTTCACTTTGAAATGGATCCGTCTTCAGGTTCCTAAATGTTTCAATCATCAAACTCTACTAGAATAAAGTCTTGTTTGTATAGTTGTTAAAAAAACAGTTGGGTTGTATTTTGTGTCAGCAGGTTCGCTGGAGACCCCGAGCGCCTCTGACTTCCACGACACTGAAACCAACACTGACATCTCCAGCTCAAGCGCTTCAGATGAACTTTGGGGCCCGTTGCTTCTCGTCAAAGAAAATCTTGGAGTGTACGCAGAAGTTGTGAGTAAAACACTATATTTTAAGACATTTCTTGTGCCGTCTTATAAAGTGCTGATGGTTTTAAGGGAATTATTTGGGAACTGCTGTTAACTCTTGAGGTCCCACAAAACCCACTTTCCAATAGCCAGCTTCTGATGAGATATAAAATGTTCACGACTCGCGTCCTCAGACGGCAGCGTTCTATATTTGCAGATGTATTAATGCACACAGTCTTAAAAACAAATATTGATATTAAAACTCGTGACCTCATGTGACATACACATCTGACATGACTTTAATGACTGAACTGCATGCATGAAAACTGGTTTGACTTCATCGCATGATGGTAAAGATCCTGTTTCTTTAGGGTTTCTGTGCATTTCGAGTGCTGTTTTTATCACTGATGTACTTTGTGTGCTTTAGGTTTCCTTTATCCTTTTTATGATATTATCAGGATGAATTGCATTAAAAAAAAAAACACCCCCTATATTATTTTTCATTTATTCATTACGGTTAACGTGCTATGGATCTTGAACAGGTTGCTATGGTAATTTTAGCTGTTTTGAAGGAGAAACGTGAATACATTAGTGAAATACAACAGCGCTGCATTCAGCATTGTGAATATAATCCAGTTTGACACCCATACATGCATCAAAAACACAACGTCCTCCTATAACAACCCAAATCGATTCAATAATTATCTCTATTTATTTCCTTATTTTCGTATTTTCGTAAGCGCTTCTAGATCTCCTACAATACCGCTATTATAACAGCAAACAATCCTAGTGCTCAGCCAACGTGACCTGATTGACCAATCAGAGGCCGCCCGTCGCATCACGTGATCTGTCAGAAAGCGGAATCGCTTCTCCTCAGGAGAGATTCTTGGCTCAGCGCTTTGCAACGTTGACGTGTTGTAAGAGACCAGCGCTGATCTCAGGACGACATTTCCTTCAGCGATTTAAAAACAACGAGCTGTTTACCAACATTATCGACTTATGTACAAGGCCAAACGTTTAATAGCTACGAAAGGAAAGCTTGTCAGAGTATTTTATATGAGAAAACACCGACTCTCACCGGCTTCATGAAGCAGCGGCCCGCCATTTAGTGCGCGTTCATCGGCTTCAGCCTCGGCGCGCGAGCGCTTGTTCACTCCGGTAAACACAGTAAAACGCTTAAAGTGAATGGATTTAGAGTCGAGGCTCAACGTCACCTCTCCATCTTTTGACATGACGTGTGTCGTCTTCACGCAGTCCAGACTTCAGGAAGTAAGTGCTTCTCCTTCAGTCTCGATGAAGGTGTTTTTAAAGAGTGAAATTCATTAGTTTAACTCGTTCAAGAGTTAGTTCAGGTCACGTGCACTAGTTGTGTAACCGGGCTGGATTTTGACCCGAACTCTTTCTGTTTAGAGTGATTCTCTCATTAAAGTGCAGTTCAGACCACAGAAGTGACTCGTTGAACTCGTTTATAAGAGTCATTTGTTATAGGTGGCCGTGTTTCATCAGAGGTGAAAGTCCAGAAAACCCCTTGAATTTTGGAATAAGGGTCACTGCTTGAACATCGAATGACCGAGCTGTTTAAAGAGATAGTTAAGTTCACTCTCATGTGGAAGTAAACCTGTGTGTGAGCCTTTATTCAGTGGAACACAAAAGAAGATATTTTGAGAAATGTCTCGGTGGTTTTGTGTTCATACAGTGGACGTCTGTGGAGGACTGATGATTCCAGTTCCATCCGTCAATCAAACTTAACGGATTGCAGGCTGAAGTGTTTTTTTATTTGTGTCATTCAGATCATCGCTGATCTTCCAGAGGAATGGAGACCGGGTCCCACTTTCCACGGCGTCCCCTGGGAGCCGGTGCTGGTCACGGCCGCTGTCGGCTTCCTCACGGTCCTGATGTTTTTCTGGAGGACGGTGCTCGCTGTAAGATGCTCACTTTGTTTACATAATGAATGCCCGCATTCTTAAATGTGGATTGAATCAATCTGATCTTTATCTTTGGTTTTCTTTTTCTTCTGCAGATCAAAGGCAGAACTTATGCGTGTAAGTCACCTTGACCGTGACGTCTATATGTTGTGGATGTTAATGTTGTGCCCTGCCTCAGATTTGATGTACTTTTATTTGTTTTGTATTTTTGTTTATCAGTAACCGAGAAGCAGCTTCGAGAGAAGATCCAGCAGCTCCTCAGGGAGAAATCAGATGCCGTCAACAAGATATCAGAACTGGATGGTGTGGTGAGTTTCATTTGTGGGTCTTCACTGATGTCCTGGGAAGTCTTTGGATCTTTTGCGACTGATTTGTTTTTCTCCTGACAGATGAAAGAACGTGAGGAACTGTTAAAAAGCTCAGAGAAGACCCTCAGTTCAAGCCAGCAAGACATGAAACAGCTGAAGGTAAATAACAGAATTCATTTGTTGTAATGTAACGTCATGCAGTGCATATCCCAAAACTTACTTCCTCCCTGAACTTATTTTGATGAACTAGACGCATCACAAGAAACTCCAAAGCCAGTGTGAGGAGATGTCCGGCAGTATGTCTCAGCTCAACCAGAAGATTGTTGACACACAAGAGGAAAATTCAAGTCTGAATGAAAAAGTGGGTTTATTTTACAAGTTAGGTTTCTTCATGGCTGACCATAAATCTCTCATCGGATTCAGAATTCATCCGTTTTGTTTTTCTTCAACCAAAGATCATCAAAATGCACCAGAGGATCGAGAAATACCAGAAAACTCTGAAGAACTTTGATGAGGAGCGTGCAAAGGTAACACATCTCTCTCTCTCTCTGTGTATTTGGGGTTTGGGGATGTAAGCAAAACACAGTCGAACGTGATTGGTGTGAATTACCATGGCTAACACTGTGAAGTTTGCTAACGAGTTTGCCTGATTTTCTAACAGGTTCACGTCCTCATGGATGAAGCCAAATTCAGAGAAGATGCGCTGAAAGCTCAGGTGAACTGCTTTGAGAAGGAAAACAATGCTTTGAAAGAACTGAAGAAATCTGTAAGTGTTGAGCAGATGTCAGATCTGATTCGCTCCATTAATGTCTGCATGAATCTGACCGGCTGATGTTCTTCCAGCTGCTGCGTGATGCTAAAGACTGGCAGGAGAAACACGCCAAACTCAGCGAGGACATCCGAGTCTTTCACAAATCCCAAAAGGAGCTGGAGGACTCGCTGGTGCACAAGGAAAATGAGATTGACGTGAGTAGAAGCTGAAGTGTTTGGTTCTAGTTGTGGATGCTGCTAAAACACAGGATACAGTAACCACCTGAACGAGTAGTAATGTGTTACATGTGTTACTCGTGTAGGTTTTGTCCGGCTGTATTGCCGAACTCACCCGTCTGGGAGCCTGTGATGCAGTAGATTCACAGAAAGATGATGCTAAAATGTCTCACAGAGAGGATGCTGGTAAATTTGCTTGAAATCTTTCGAATGTAATGTCAGCAATGAATTACAGTGATGGTCGAAGAGATGTTCTTCTGGGCTGAAGACCAAACATCTGCTTTCTTTCAGACAAGAAGATGGACACCATGAGACTGCGTATCAAACAGATGATGGACGTCTCAAGGGTGCGTCTGCGTTGTGCGCTCGAGCGGATTGTTTAAAAATGATTTTGCGCTGCTCCGGTTTCTCACACTGTTCTCGTTCGACAGATTAAAGCCACTCTGAGTGTTATTGAAGACGAGAGAAACCGCTACATGGAAAGTCTTCTCACCGAACAGAAGAGCAGACAAGAGCTTGAGGGTATGACGCCCGTCACGTCACTTTGAGTCTAAGGGTGGATTTTTATGTCCGGCGTAGCCTACGCAGAGACGAATAGCCTACACCGTAGCCTGGCGTGCACCTCTCCAAAATTTCAACTTCAATGCGACGCGGACTGTAAACGCTGTGATTGGTCTGCTTGAACTCCCTCCTTTCAGCTTAAACAACTCCGTGATAGCGTGGGGTTTACTCACACGCAGCTCCTAACAATCTAAATAAATGACGTGTTCTTCTGTATGTAATGACTCAAGCTGGCGCTTCTTATTCGGCTCTTGTCTTGGTTACACAAGCAACACGTCTTTGGACACTTACGCCTAGTGGCCATTGCCTGTCGACGTGGACAACAGCGCACAATTTAAACAAAAACCATTGCATTGCCTACGGCGTAAAGTTGTCCTCCAACGTGGTGGCCGCGGGCACCCGGTAGCCCGCATGAACTCCGTAAAACACAGGGCTCAACAATAATGCTCCGGACAGTTGACAAATATGTGACTATATCGTCAATAGCACGTGTCTTAACAATATGTGAAAGAAAACTTAATTTGATCCTGTGTACTGAAAAATAATTTTAATAAAAGTAGCCCTCTAGATGATATTATCTCTTCAGGTAGCCCTCGCTTACAGAAAGGTTGGAGACCCCTGGTGTAGAGGCTACGGCGTAGTTCAGACGCAGAAGTAAAAACCCGCCTCATCATCTGTGCCAATCCTCATTTGCTTGTGTCCTGTCGTTCTAGAGCGATATCAGAAGGTCATGCACGACCAGATGAATCTGAAGAGCGACAAGACTCATTTGGAGAACCAGTTCAAGAACCTGCAGCAGAGGCTGGAGATCACCACTGAGCTGTACCAGCAGAAAGAGAACGCCTTACAGCAGTAAGAAGAAACCAGTCTCACCACATCAGAAAGCGTCCATCCAAGCATCTACGGATCTATGAAACTGAAGTGTGATAAATTCTCCTATAAACTTCCTGTGCGCCCACCTCCCCTACAGGAAGTTGACTCAGGAGGAGCTGGAGAGACGTGAGAAGGAGACGAAGCTGACGGAGGTGGACAGTAAAGCAGTGAGGTCAGAGGAGGAGCTGAGAGCCCTCAAACAGAAGATCAGAGACGTTGAGGAAGAGATGCAGCAGAATGAACAAACGCTGAGGAATGAGGTGACGGTGCTCTTTATATCCCCCACAGAGATGATGTCATTCTACATCACTGACACTTGATCGTTGTGATCTTTTCAATCAGGTTGCGATCCAGGAGAAGAAAGCTCATGAGAACTGGGTGAGTTGTTCAAATGTTTCTGTAACTTGTGAATCTCTGTTTTAATGTTCATGTCGGGTTTCAAGGTTTGAAAGGCCACGGTTTTAAAAGCACTCAAATTTCCTGTAATACCGTTCCCAGGGTATGAGCTGTTTTTATGTCTCATTAAAGACGGAAAGTGCAGGAATCCATCAGGTTCTGTGCTATTTTTTGTCTATGCTTTATTTGTTGTTTGCTCATCCTCATTCAATCTATTTATATTCATGTAAGCATATAGTTATCACTAGAAATGCATGTAAAAACAGACTAGAAAGAGGTTCCAAAACTTTGGGAGGCATTGATTCAACCTGTCATACGGTTCATGTTAACTACTGTGCAAATATTTTGTGTTGCTTAAAAATCACATGTATTGTGTTCAGTGTTTTACCCAGACATTTAAAAGAACACATTTTAAAGCAGTAATTGTTGTATAATACTCATACCGGCCCAAGCCTAAGATGAGTACTATGTTTGTTATGCATGATTCTGCTTTTCCGATCATTTTTTCCAGCTAAAAACTGAGACATTTAGTAGTTGCTGTAAACATGTCAACAGTTATAATGGCCTGTCACTAACTAATTGTGGCTGTGACACACCGGTTTACACGCACAGCTGGTCTAGTTGTCAGTTAAATCACACTACATCTGTGCTCTTGGGTTTTATCAGCTGAAAGCGCGCGCCTCAGAACGAGTGCTGGTGGAGGAGAGACGAGAGGCCGTGACACTCCGGCAAAAGTGAGTGTTCATCGAATCAAATATTGATCCACTTTCTGGCGTTCCATGCGAGTAGTCGTTTTTTGATGTTCTTGAATTGATTCTTCAGGCTGGTGGAGTGCAGCGATAAAATATCAGACCTGGAACAAACTGTGTTCAGACTCAACTCTGCGCCTCCAGACCGACACATGCCGCCCATGAGGAGAGGTGAGGACATCGACTCTAAGCCTCTTGTTAACGCAGCTCACCAACAGATGGACGGCTGTATTATCAGACAGATGTTTGCTGTAGAGTAACTCTGTCGAGGTCTTTACGCACCTTGTCTGGTAATCACCATCTTTTCCACTTTATACGCACATTTTCCCAAAACATCTCTGATTTTATCCTGAAGAACATTCTGCGAGCCTAGTGACGGTAACCAGGGGGCGGATCTTAGCCGTTTTGTTAAGTGGCATTGTTTAGGTTTTAATCTTGTCGTCAAAGCTTATCTAGAAGTTTACTTATGGTTTCACCGGGTCGTCACTTGATTCTCATTGTCCTGGTTTGATCGGAACAGGTGACTCATACGGGCCGTCCCCCGTCAGTGGGGGGGCTCCGTCTCCTCCTCTAATGATCGAGGGTCCCGGCCGCCCCCCCTCTGCTCCTGTAGGCAGACGGAGCGACTCGTTTGGTGAGTTTCTGCCGCGTCATCTTCCCCCGAACTTTTCCCGACTCCGACCTGCTCCAGCCGTATTCATCTTCATCCCTCTTTTCTGTTCCTCATAACCTTTTTTCCTTTATTTGTTCCTCTCCTGAAAGCATCTCCTGTCTTCTGTCCTGGCTGCGTTGTCCTCTCCTCTCCTCTGAACTCCAGCTGTGGAGACCTCAGGCTGTCATTCCATACACAGAAATGATCTGATAAGGTTTCTAATCAGTCGTTATCTGTTTCAGGTCCACGGCCCCCCTCAGACCCTCACGGACGCTTTTCAGAGCTCGGACCCCCGCTGCCCTCTCGACCAGGTACGCATCAGTACACATGCCACCTTCTACAGACCATCTGAGAAATTAAATGCTATCTAAACTTTATATCAAATGGCTCGTGTCATTGTGTTTGTGTTTCAGAGATGTATCCTCCCATGACATCGTCTCCATGTGCACATGACGGACCAATGGTAAAGACTGTGATATTATCATCTGTTTGAGATGTAATGTACATGATTCCAGATCTTTAAAGCGTGGTGGCTGTGTTTGCTCTAAAGCAGACGGCTGCGGTCACTGAGACGGCCGAGCAGGTCTCATCTGAGCCCGTAGAGAGCGTGAGTACAGTGTTTGGTGCTGGGATGGAGAGGGCTGGTTTTTTCACGATGGCGGGATGTCGGTTACACGCATATCTGACATGGTTGTGGCTTTAAATCCGCGGCTTTTTCACGATGTTTGTAACACGATGTGGTTGGTCATGATGTGTTTTCACATTCTAATCACCGTGTGGGTCTTGTGCTCTGAAGGTTGTGGTATGTTTAAAAAACTCACGTTTGTAAGTAAATCAGAGGTCTTTTGGAAGCGCATGGCTTGAGCAGGAAACACACTCTGGGCATGAACACAACAGCTTTACGTGACGTGTTTTGAGAAACGTTAAACTGCAATTACACGTCATGTTTTCATCATTAATGTAAACTGTTTGTGCTTACGGTGTGTTTATGGCTCTTCTTTTTAACGTCTGCTGAGGTCGGTGAGCAGGATGTCCGAGTGAAACCGCTTTCAGGACTAAACTGGAATTACTCTCATGTGTTGTTGTGTGTCTTTTGTTTCAGCTCTCTAAGTCTCAGAGTCAGGGATCTTTCTTACCGTCTCCCATTCGGGATTCTCCTGTACCGCCACTGAATCCCCCATTTAAGTCTTATGGACCGCCAATTATGGGTGGACCCATTCCGCCCAACAGACCTCCTGCTCTTATGATCAGACCGCCCAATGGCCATCCTCCAATGATGCCCCCAGGACTGGGACCTGAGCCACGCTTCAGACCTCCTCCGATGGATTCTTACAGGCCTCCTCCGATTGGCCCATATGGACCCGTACCACCACCTTTTGGTGAGACCCCATCGTTGCACAGTCTAGACCGGTCATTTTAATTATGAGTGTTTAATTATATGTGTTTGTTTATTGTGATATTAATGATTGTGATATGTCTCAACAGCACGAGGCCCACCGCTACGAGACCTCCCACCCATGGGCCCGCTCCCCCCACCGCCACTAGGCCCCCGCGACTTCCCTCCTGATTTTTACGGACCTCGTGGGCTTCCTCCACGGCCCTTCCACACCGGACCTCTGCCACCCCCTGGAGCGATGGCTCCATACCCATACGGTGGCCGGGGTTTCCCTGGACCCGCTCCGCTGGTGGCTCAGAGCTCCAGAGACGGTGAGCAGAGCGTCACACCAGCCAACAATCCCCCCACAGACGGCCCCTCACAGGACACTGACGGTTCGTCTGTGGCAGAGCCGTGAATGAACTTGAACCAGCTCCACCAGCCTTGATTTATTTTACTGGGTCCTGATTATTTTCAATATTTCAGCATCAGCTGCATTTGGAGTGGGTGGGTTAAAACAATAGTTTGATTTTGCCATTTTTGCCGAAGCTTGTTTCAATCACACAATCGCGAGGGGAAATGATGAGGGTTTTGATTTTATACGTTTGCAAACCTTTCCTATGGAAAAAGTTTGATGGAAAAGACATTTGTTCGTTTTTCATTGAGGCAACATAACGAGGTACAGTTGTAATCTCTACCACTCACCCAGTGATGATGCATTCTGGGAAATGATCTAACCAGTCCGGTGTTATATTTAGGCACGCGAGATGAACCATCACACAGCCTTGAATATTAGCCGCCGGAGAGAGGTTTGATACTTTTATGCCTTTTTCAGCAGTTTTGAACAAATGCTGGCTGTTTTTCTGTTTTTGTTTGCTTTTAGTCGGTTTAAGTCTCCAGGTCATGTAGCTCTACTCCCGCTCGCCCGCGCGCGCTTTCTTTTAACGTTTGATTTTCTGTACGTCTGTGCTTATGATTTCTTTTCCTAGCGGAAAGGCGCATATGATGTCATATTGACAAAATATTTGTACATTTCTTTCAGCTGCATATATAATAAAACTATTCTCATAAATCATCATCAGATTCATGTCAACATTCAGCCAGCACATAAATCACAGTGTAATTGTATTAATGGATGTTGGATTTTGCAAAGCTTTAACAACACAAGCAGACGGATGTCATTTCAAACATTTTTTTCCTGCCATAAATTGTTTATTAAAAATGTTTATTAACGACATCTCAACTGGCTTTATGAATGAATTCATAAGGTCACAAAATTGAATTGGACTTATTTTTATGTAGAACACATATGAATGTTAATGATGTTCCCTGAATCTTTTTAATGCAATGCTCTCCGAAACAAACAACCTCAAATCTACAGACCCCTTTTATCTTTGTTTTGGCCTGTTTTGTTCGACATTAGAGTAAATTATTTCAGAAGTTTGTCTAGAGGATGTAATGTGTATTATGACATCTTAGGGAAGAAGCTGTTCTTATCAAACAGTGATGTTAATTCTATGAATGAGTTCAATAAAGCTGTTTTTTTCTGTAGAGAGTGTTGTTTGTTCAGTGTTATTTTATTCATATCTGCCACCTGTAGCTGATTTAGCAGTAACTCTGGGAAGTCTGAGTGTTTAATAGCATATAGACTTTAATATATTTATAAAACATTTATGATTCAAGCAGCATTGTCTTTTATTAAAAATGAGACATGAAAGCTATACAACAACCCACACAAGACAGAAATATTTTTATTGTACAACACGTATAAAGTTTTATAGAAATGCAACACTTTGATTTTGAACTGCAGTTTTAGTTTGTGTGATTCAGACGGTCAACATTAACATGAGTCAGTAAACGGTCAGGGGGAATATATTCTCTTCATTAGTGGTTTCCTCGGTAAATACTGATATCTTCACTTTAAAGGAAAGGTTGGACGTGTCATTTGAACCGGAACAGAATATTTTCTTTAAACTGAAATGAACATTTTTCTCAAATTAAAGAACAAACCGCTGAAGTTCTTCCCAGCTGCATCCTTCATGTGAATCAGTTAATGCTCGATGTCACACTAATGTTTGTGGGTTGTAAGCATTAACCAGTTTTGTGCTTCAGTCATAACATCATATGTCAGATAATAAAAGTGCGTTTCGTTGCCCAAGCGTTATTGTTTATCACCATACAGAGCATTTGTACAAAACATAAATGCACCAGACCGTCCGTTTCAACCAGTCTCTCTCTTTAAGATCAAATACGTTGGTGATATGCTGATCATCCCAAATCACACCGCTGAAGATCTGAGAGGATGAAAACACGTCTGTCGTTCAGTCACGTCCCGTCCGTTTTGGTTTAGTCTTTGTGTAAAGTTTGATGAAGATGCAGGAACAGCGGCTTCTTGGTGAGGAGGTTGAGTTTTTTCCTCTTGAAGTCTGTTGGTTTCTTGTACCTACAATTCAATATCGTTACATTCACACATATCACGTGTAAGCGATCTAGAAATATTGAAAGAATGACGTGTTGTTACTCACAGTTCTATGACAATGGGACCTGGTTTGATCTCGTCCATTTCCATAAAAGCGAAACATTTAGTGCTGGTGAATCTTTTCTTGGGTTTGTAGTGCTTGAATTCAAAGAAAATAGCTGCTCCTACAGAAGAGAGACGTGACGGGTCAAATCACGGTCCTGGTTTATATGGTGATTTATTTCTGTCAGGTTAGAACAGGTGTGCGTACCTTTGGGAAGTTTTTCTACATGTTTCTGGATGTCCACGTCCACACTGAAGTGAATGTACGTGTCTTCTTTCTGCGCGGCCACCGGCGTGTCCTGAACCGGATTCAGATCTATTCCGTTCACATCTGAGGAGGGACAGAAGTGTAAATGTGTAAGAATATGCTCTACGGGATTAAATATGATCTGACGCTGAGGATTTCTACCTTTAACACTGACGGTGATGTAAGGATCAATGCATTGCCCTGCGTCCTTCAGACCGATCTTCTCTATGGTTAGTGTCAGTAATGTCATCCCAGGCTCTGACGGTAACCTCGGCAACAAAGTACCTGTCAAAAATGTGTTGAAAAGCAAACAAAACGGTTCAATTGAAAAATAAATGGATGAAGCAGAGTAACATCGGGTTTAGTGAAAACTATTTGACATTTGCATACATGCAAGGCACTTTAGAAAGTAACTGTGGATAGGAAGCAGCGGTGGGTAAATGTTTGTCATGTGAGCGCTAAGAATACTGCAATAATAGTTACACAAAATGCAGGTGCGATAAATGTGACAGACTTTCATGCGCACCTGGCACTCTGGAGGTGAATGATGGTGTTGAACCCGCTCCAGTACCAGCATCCGACTCCTCCTCCACCTCCAGGTTTTCCTCCTCTCCTGGTGCCAGAATTTTCCTAAAGGTACATGAGGACAGAATTAACAAACAAACAAACTGAAACCTGGACTAAAGAGTGAATGTAGAGTTACCTTAAAGGCACCGGCTGGACATCAAACGGAAAGTCTTTGTTGTAAGTCAGAATATTCTTGATGACTGTTAAAAACAGAAGAATAAAACACTGTGATAAATGAAGAAGTCTCCTTCGACTGGCTTTATACTCTCATCGATATATACATACTGGGTTCCAGTTTTTTCAGGTCTTCTAACTTGAAGTCATCTTGAGAGGGTGTGTTCTGACAGAAACAGAATGAGTTCATAATAAACAACAATAATCTTCACTACGATGACCTGCTGACAAGTTACTGATGGAACTCTGGGCTTTA
This sequence comes from Triplophysa siluroides, assembly GCA_006030095.1. Lineage (NCBI taxonomy): Eukaryota > Metazoa > Chordata > Actinopteri > Cypriniformes > Nemacheilidae > Triplophysa > Triplophysa siluroides. The sequence continues at coordinate 904,740 of VCII01000713.1, forward strand.
ACTCACCTGCAGCGCTGCGCTTCTCATTTCAAGGCATGTTGCAAATTTTCCCAGAGTTTTCTGGAAAATAAAAACAAACATCTGAATACAATTCAAAATGGCTTACAAATGGTGTGATTTACTATCACGTTGAGAATTAAAACAGTACTTGACAGCCGTCACCTTTTGTTCTTCTGTAAAATCGTGCGAGTTTGTTGACTGCACTTCTTTCTGAAGTTGTCGTGCCAATCTGACGAGACACCAATGAGTCAATGACAGAATGTTGCTCATCGTGCATTAACATCACATTAGTCCCATAACTGCACTGCATACAGTCAGAAAACTCAAAGTTCAGTGTGATGACAGAAATATAGACTTGACCTAAATGGCTTTGATTCAGATGCGGACAAACAGAGAAACTCCACCCGGAGCAGAAGTGGAGGGCGTGGAGCGTTAATGCAAGCAGGCTGTCAGACACCCCGACACACTTCTCTCATTCATCTCATCATGAATGCATCTCGTGCATTTAATGCAACAAGGCATGCACAATAAAGCACAATTCCATCTTTAAAGAGACATGGCAAATTGCCACTTTCTAACATTTCCATGGTCACATTTAAAGAATGCGGTCAATTCTCTCTGCACAGCATAGAACAAGCGTTCGCTTTTTATTCTGCACGTTTTATTCAACAGCACATCGTTTTTAATTTCATAATAAATGCGGGCAACTTACATTTGATATTCATCGATGGCTTCCACCAGCTGCCCCCACGAATCAAAGTCCGTGGCCTTTTTAAAACTCGCGTGCCATCTCTGCACGGTTTTGGTGACATCAGACATGTTGGCGAGTTAAAGTTTCGCGGAAGGTTCGGCGTCTGACATCGCTGGTGAAGTTTAAGCTCCAGCCCTGCCGCCGGGGAAGCGCGCACACACACACGCTGAGCTCCGGATGCACCGGTGGCACCGCCACACACTGACACAGGCCTGCTGCGACTGCAACCAAACTACCTGCCACAGAACCGGAAACCGCGCCCACTCAGCGAGGAAGACGAATTTCAAATTAAAAGCTTGTGAAAATTGAGCTTTTGTCTTGTCAGTAGGTTTAAACCTTCACGAAGTTCAACTGGGATATTTATGATAAACTATGGTAATAAACATGGCAGTAAATCCGACAAAACCATTACCGTACATATGAAGAGTTTGGTTCCAGAATGAGATAACTCCGTTCTTAAATTATTTTCTAAATCATGTTTTTTTTATTGTGGATTCCAATTCATATCAATCAAACTGCAGTTGGTTTGTTTTGATTCAAGCCATAATAACTCATAAATACAGCTAACTAACTCAATAAATCACAAGAAAAACATTATAAAAACATGATTTCTATCTCATTTTGGAACCAAACTCTTCGTTTACTCTAATAAATCCTTGCCTAATTTAAAAAAAAATAAAAAAATTGCTCATACTAACGTATACAACGATTATTTCACTGAATCTTCACAATAGTTGTAAAATAGTAAAAAACAGAACGCGCATAAAAATAATGACATGCGTCGGTTTATGATTAAACGGGCGTGTCGATGACGTCACCATACGCCGTCATACCGGAAGAGCGCTCGTCGTTTTGGCGTTTCCTCGTCCACATCAGTGAAGTCTCGCCGATATATAAACAAACAAACAAACATCAGACAGGTGATTTATTTCTGATATAAACACTCTTTTGTTTCATTTAAAACAAGTGTTTTATGTTTGTCTTTCAGTCGTTCGTGTGTGTGGTTTGTTTACTCGTTTACTGTTGCTGAACGATTCTCTTGTCCAATTGTTTATATCGGTGTTTTTATCATATGTTGGACAAAAGTAGCTATAGATCAGTGTTTATCTGCATGTGGAATATGACATGTTACTGTACATGGGTTTAACAACATATGTTTCCGGTGAATGTTTGTTTTTAAGTCATAGAGCTGATGACAAACAAGGCCGAGCTGAGCTAAGCCTTTATATTCGTATTCATAAACATTACCAGTCAGTAGTTCAGAGGCACTGAAATGATTATTATAATACAATTCAAATATTTTGATCTAAATGTGTTTGCTTAAATGTTTAAAATTATTTTGTAGACACACATAAAAATGTACCAACCTAATAATTTCTTTCATGAGAAAACTAGACTTTTATTTCATTTTCAAATGGATGTCTTAATAAGAGGTCAGCAATAATAAGTCAATAAGAGGTCAGCGTAGATGTGAAGTCCTTCAATAAAAAGCATCTCGTGGTGAGAGATGTCAATAAGCAGTTTGAGAAAATGACCAGAGAACATTTCTGTAAATTCTACACAAAGAGGGACAACACTGAAGACGTTCTGAATAATCTTTCTGTTTGTCCAGGTGTGTTTCATCATGACTCACTGGTTCCACAGAAACCCTTTAAAAGCCACAGCGCCCGCATCCTTCAATCTGTACGGGGTGGCGTCCAGCCCGTCTGCCAATAAGATCTGCAAGTGAGTTTAAGCTTTTTTATGTCATCATCGAGTCACTGTCACGTGACTCTTTCTTCAGTGGAACCCAAAAGAAGATATTTTGAGAAATGTCTCTGTGGTTTTGTGTTCATACAAAGGAACTCAATGGAGCTCAGTGTTATTTGGTATTCTGCGTTCTTCGAAATATCTTCTTTTGTGTTCTGCAGAAGAATGAAACTCATACAGGTTTGACATGACATGACTCACGGTGAATGATGTTGAATGTCTGTTTCAGTGACTTGAGAACGGCTCGGGTGAGACTGATCGACATGTTCACAGACTCCACGTGCACCCCAGAGATTATGAAGAAAGTCAGTGATGATTATTTCTCTCTCTTACAGGGTTCGTAGTGCTTCTGCTTCTCTGTTAGATCACAGAACACCAGACGTGTTTACACCTTGACCAAACTGCAGTGTTGTTGAATGTTTTCATGATCGCTCAGAAGCACGTGGTTGCTTTGTTGTTAGTATCAAATCTTTGCCCTTTCTTTTTTGCAAAATGCGTGCAGGCTTTATTTTGCCACTGGACGGCACCACACAAGAGAGCAAGCTTCGCTTCATTCACAACTTCAAATGGACGGACACTTTACAGGGAAACATCGGCAGGTAATTCAGAGAGCATATTCCATAATCACACGTGCGGTAGAGAGATTATAAATAAACAGGTATTTATTCCCTGGAGATTTTCTGTACCGTAGTGTTTGTTTTATACGGCGTCTATTAAAGAGATTTTCTCTCGCCAGTGCCCAGCAGGACGCAGTGTTTGAGTTGGTGTCTATGGCTTTTAATGTGGCCATCTGGTACACGAAGTTCGCCTCACGACTGTCTGGAAAAGAGAAGTAAGTTCCATCGGTGTCCTGCAGTAAATGTTGTGAATTGTCACACACTTCACCCTTCTGAGGTTTATTTTGTCGCCATAATCAACTTCATGTGATGTATTATGTGTAAGAGATTTGAAACTTTCACAAGTTTTCTTTCTTTGTAATAAAGCGTCACAGAGGATGAGGCCAAAGACGTTCACAGGAGTTTGAAAATCGCCGCCGGTACATTTAAAACCCTTAAGGTGAGACGGTTCTTTCATCGTTTGCTTTTTTAAGAGATCCACACGTTTTATCAAAGCCGTGAGCCACAAGAGGACCATTATTGAGATTTTTCTGTGCCAGTGACAGTTTCACATACTTTCTAGCTAATGACAGATTTTCAATGTAGCCCACCTCAACCTCACGTCACTGGCCACATCTTAAAGTCTAGACGGAAGCGTTCTCCTCCGAAATGTCTTTGCGCTTTAACGCTCACACTCTGGGTTTGTTCTCAGGAGTCTCATATTCCTCGTCTCATCACTCCAGCAGAGAAGGGTCGAGATCTGGAGGCCAGAGTCATTGACACGTACATCATTCAGAGTCAAGCAGAAGCACAGGAGGGTAAAGACACATCAGCATCAGCAGCAGCGATGACACGCGTGTTCACTGCATGTGTGTTCATGTGTGTCTGTGTTTTCAGTGACTATAGCCAGAGCCATCGAGCTGAAGCACAACGTCTCTCTCATAGCAGCGCTGGCCTACGAGACGGCTAACTTCTACCAAAAGGCGGGTGAGTTAATCGCTGTATTATACATCTGGAACTTCTGTTGTCACGACTCTCTCTCTCAACGGCTCTGGTTCAGGACTCCACTTATTAACTTAATTTGATTCCCGCTCTCTTTTTTTGTGAATAGTATCTACTGTTTAAGTAGAAAGAGCCTCAAAGTATCGGCCGTAAATGTTATGGTTTGATATCAGTGTTATAAAGCCATTATATGATTTTATTACAATAAAGTCTAGTAACCATGTTTTTTTGTGAGTGAGTACCATTTCTGTTACCAGAGTTTCACTACAAATATAATTGCAAAACAAAAGATTTCACCTATTTTGAAAATGTCTTTTATTTCTAAATAAGTGCTGCGATCAACCAATCAGAAGAAAGTATTCCTGAGCGCTGTCATACAACAATATATATTAAAGAGCGCATTTGTTTGTCTTTGTCACTGAGGGATTGTGTGTTTGGTGTTGTTGTCAGATCACACTTTGAACACACTGGATCCTGAGTGCAGCGCTAAATGGAGGAAATACCTGCAGCTCAAACAGGATTTCTACATGGCTTATGTGAGTCTAGTTGAGCCTCTAATGTTAGGGAATAAATGCGTGAAATATGTTTCTAAAGTGTTTGTTGGTGTTGTTTACAGGCGCACTGCTATCATGGACAGACTCTTCTGGCTGCTGATAAATGTGGAGAGGCCATCCGATCCCTGCAGGAGGCTGAGAAATGTACGCAAGGTTTCACCCACACATTGTGTTTTGTTGGATATTATTGTGGCACAATGAGTTCATGCTAAGTGAAGGTTAATGTTTGAGTTATGCTGCTTTAACAGACTTCCTGTCTGCAACATTTTCTGAGTTGAGATTTGAAAAGCTTTCTGCGTGAAATGATGTGTTCGTATTGACTTGCCGGCAGATTATTCCCGAGCGGAAGCGTTGTGTAAGGAATACCGTCAGACGAAAGGTCCGGGCAGCACGGCCAAACCCTCGGAGCAGCTTTTCTTCGTGAAGCTGGGAACTCTGATCAAAAACACCCTGGAGAAATGCCAGAGAGAAAACGGCTTCATGTGAGTCAACACACATCAGGCCCAAAAACACAATCAGGCTTTATTTAGTGATAATGACCCATAGTTCGACTGCTATTAGAGTTGAGCCGTGACTCTGTTGATATCCGCTCTTTACATATCATCAGCCGCTTGTTTTTAACGGGACTGATAAAACACAGACTGTTTGGTTCTCATTTCTCTGACAGCTACTTTCATAAAGTCCCCGCAGAAGCTCCGGCTCTGGAGTTAAAGGCCAGTTATGGTTTGGCTGAACCAACTCCATTTGAACTCCCGGCACTGAGCGCTCAGTGTACACCTGAAGTCTACGCCACCTTTGACCTCACCAAAGGACCTAAAGGCGACAAGGTCGAACTTTTTCCTTCACGTATAAGATTTAGATTCATGCAAAAGTTTCCTCTGGTCCTCAGATCTGATTGAAAGAGATTTGAAAACTATAGTATTGTGTGATGTTGAATTATTGCAGCTATTATATTTAGGGATGTAACGATTCACAGTGAGTTGAGATGTTATTTGAATCGCAGTACATGTTTTGAACAGCAGGGGCCGCTGCTGTGTTTACTGCAAACTTGGAAAACGTGGATATGCTGATATTTCTGAAATATAAAACAAATCCTATAAATATTAAAGAGACTTTTGTATTATTCATTTGTTTTATTTGATCTGGATTTGTTATAAAATTGCAGTTTAGCTTTGTTATTTGGCATGAGATATATACTTATTTTACAAAGAAACTTGCAGCGTTTGAGAAATAATAAAAGGGCAGTTGTTCATTTCTAATTTGTCTCAACTCCTTTTGTAAAAATGAATTGTATCGTGAGCTGAGTGAATCGTTACATCCCTATATACAGTATTATATAATGCAACTAAATCATGTCTACTAACAGCTGGGTTCAAATAATAAGTCCATCAATACATTATTATTGTATGTATACTGCATCTGTAGTGCCCATTTTCATCCCACACTATATAAACCATTGATGCTTAAAGAATTGTGTATATTTACACATGGCTCAACCATCATTTTGAACCTAAATTGTTGGATTTTCACTTCCAGGCTAAAACCAAACATGATGAGGAGATAAAACCAGTGAAAGAGCCGGATGTCAAACCACAGAAAGACACGGGCTGTGTGATCTCCTAAACGTCAACACGTGCATGTATAAGATATGTCGAGGGAAGTCTGATCCCTTTGCCTTTACAGTAATCTTCAGTACAGTTACTCTGTCCTAGTGTAATTCTACTTCAATCCATAACAATATAAAAATATATAGTTAGTCTCTGTTCAATAAACAGTTGTATAAAAATCACTAATCAAATCGCTATAATCCTGAATTCATTGATTTGCACTTTCTGTGGTGTAATACAGGTCATGTTGAGGTTTTTTGTTTATTAATGTAAGAGTAAATGATCTACATTAATGTCATTTTTCTAGTGATGTCCATAAAGCAACACTTTATGGCATTGAATGCCAATATTAAAACTATTATGATCTGAACCAAACAAAGATAAAAATGTTGTTACATGTTGAGTCTAACAAAGACCTTTCCTAGTAATGAAAATGATGCAGTAATATACTTTTGTTGACTTTTTGACAAATGCAGTTATCAAAATACAGCAACTGATAATGCATTAGTGTCATTCTCTTTTGAAAATACTATATCATATTATTATAATACGGTGACATTGGAAATAAGCGTATGGTGCACGGAGGAGCTCATGAGAATAATCCAAGATCAGACTCCTGAGATGCACAAAACACGTCAGTGTTTGACACCTGGTAATGTTTAGTGAAACGCCAATTTATAAGATATTATCCAATCAAAAATCTCTAAATGTCAGCTTTTTCTTTTGTGTATATATTTAAAATCTTTTTCTTGGAACATTGAAGGATTGTTATGATGGTTGTGCTGTAAATACTTCAGAAGTGTTGTGTCATATAGAATTAACATAAGTCGTTGATTATTTTCACGGACAAGTAAATAAGCAAAGAGACAAAAGTAATGATGATGAATGTAAATTCTTGAATGATGAAATTCAATTAGATTTACAACATTTTATAACAGTTAATGCTTGTGATTGGTTGTTTCATCCCCTGCTGTGATTCAGACACTACATCTGTTTGTTTTGAAATAACGTATTAAATGTTCACATTATATTTTCATTGTGTAGTTTTGTGTATGTGACTGCTGATCCGATCTTATCTCGGACACTTGATGAAGATGCTGTATATTTATTTCTCACACTTCTATAGACAACAAGACATTATTCAGCTGTCTAAAATGGCACTCCAGGATTTTTTTCACTCCATTCATTTTTTGTCTGATCACTGCAGTATGGATATGTATTTATCAAATATACTCACACGTTATGACCTTAATCTGTAGTTTACTGTCACATTTACATGATTCATTAATTTTCTGATTAAAATGTGTGTCAACACTGTTTGCATTGCTTTTTTGTGCAGGAACTATACATGTAACACACACTATATATCCGTGTGTTTGTAGTCATTGCTATGGCATTGCTAATGTTGATCGTATTTCTGGTTAGTGACTGAAACATTTCTATTAAGCTTCAGAGTAAAACTCGCTCCACACTACATGAATGACACAGTTTGATCGCTTTTAAGCAAGTGGACAATTTCCACCTGCTGCATGATAACATTGATATAAATGATGCTTGCTTTGATACTTTTCTGTCTGATGCAATGCCATGTATACAATTTAGTGAAGTTTTAGATATTTTAGAAACATTGCATGTTGTTTGACTATCCAGCAGTCTTTCTTTACTTTCTGCAGATGCGTGACGTGTGTTTAAGCACCTGCCCTTTGTAAACACACACTAAGGTTTTTGTGACAGTGTGTTTCCTTGTGCTCACATTTGACTTTATTAGAGGAAGACACACATCTTGTGTTAATTAGAGTCTTGAGATCATCTTCATGAATCGAACGTCTGGCGACCAGGAGCTGTCGGACTATGACGTCAAAGCCCGGCAGAAGAAGGTTGTTTATTTCTCTAGTGGAGAGTTTCTGACAGAGAGTGAAGAAGAGGAGGATGAAGACGAGCTTCATCAATCATTCTGGGTTTCTCAGGTCAGAAGTCATGACGGATGTTTGTAATCTGACATTGCAGTTTTTCATTACTTGAGTTTTATATTATGGATATGATACTCTACTTTTTAGGGAAACTGGTCATTGAAGGAACATTCTCGGTTTTGGGGGACGCAGGTTTTGAAGATGTCACTGAGAAGTAAGACTAAATTCTCTGGAAAATGCTTTTATGTCAATGTTGTGTTTTGCATGCATGTCAAAGGAAAAGTTCAATGAAAAATAAAACCGTTCTCGTCATTTTCTCTGTAACACCTATAAGCCAAAAAAAGTATGATTTTCATTTCATTCCTGAAGCCATTTATTAACCCACTGGAGTCATTTGGGTGACTTCAATGATGGATGCGTGTGCTTTTGGAGTCCTGTAAAATAATATCTATTATTTGGCTATAAATTATATTTTTAAGAATATTTAAATAAAAATAAGTTGTCGTTATACATCTGGTACGGCATGAGGATGAGTAAATGATGAGGTCATTTTTGTTTTGGGTGGGTATTAGAAATATTTCATTTAATTAAAGTAACCGGTAATTAAAGTTTCATTTAATTCATTTCTCTGCAGTTTGTGATTTCTTTGGAGAGAAAATGGCTGCTTTACTGGGACTGAATGCTGCTAAATACCAGTATGCCATTGATCAACATCACAGACATCATCAGGTATTTACTTCGACACTTAAAACAAGTGAAAACTCCTTTTTAGTTTTACATGATTACATCATTACTACATTCACAGTTAAATGTGGGTTTGTGTGTTTTTCTTGTACAGAATAAAACAGGAGGAGAGCTTGTCTCCACGAGCACCGGGCAGAATGTGGAGAGACGTCATCTGTCTCAGACTGTGAGCAAACCGTATGGATCCACAAACGACTTCAAAGACCAACAGAGACTAAAAGAGACACTGTCAGAGAGATCAGATAACCACGAGAGCTGTGAAACTGCTTCAAGAAAAGATCTATTCTAATTTTGATCACAACTATTTAAGAATGTATTTATTACAAAAAAACCTGTTGATGAATGTAGATTCAATGTCTAGCCTTGTGGTAATTGTTTATGTGTGAGAAGATAGAATGAGACGAGTTGATATGATTGCTTAATATTTCATACTTAAAGATGTTTATTAGCAGGTCTAACTGTAGTTGTATAGTTTTATAAAGGTTAATTACATTTTTCCTGAATTAACTGACTGTAGTCATTTTTTTATAAATATAGGAAGATTGAATGAACCTTTAACTATACAACTACAGTTACTATAATAAACATCTTTATTTGATATTATTATATCAGTAACTGTTAAGCAATCATGAAGGAGCATATAGAATATAATCCATCGTTGTTGTATTTGTAGTAAAATGTGTCATCTTTCTTTCTACATTGAATAAAACTGTCTCGCGATTCCAGTGTTTTTTTCTCTGAACAATCGCAGCTAGAAATGTTTGCCTACAAATATTTTTGCAATAGTTTGTGTGACTGAACGCAATAGTTCAAATAAATGCATTTTAAACTGAGGAATGTCTATTGAACAAATGATCGCGACTGTCGTTTCTGAGCCGCCGCGCGCCCTCTACTGGAGAAACCGCGCATGCGCTCGTGTCAGGTTAGCTGTTACACTGTGCAGCCCGATGCTAGCAACAATGGAGGAGCGGTTAATAGCGGCGGTGTCCGACTATCCAGAGCTGTACAATTCTACATTAAATTCGTATAAAGACTCTGCTAGAAAAGCCAAAGCATGGCGAGCCGTGAGCTTACAGGTTGAAATACCAGGTACGAGACGAGCTTTCGAAACTTGTTTGTCACTCACAGAAGCGCTAGCGGTTTGCTGTTAGCCTGTTGCAGAGAAGGCTAACGTCAATCCACATCGAAAGAGTTTCAATGTCGTTCGTATGTTCTCCACTTGTGAGTTGAATTAAGAGGAACATGGTTTTGAGTTTTAAAGCTACATTAGAGTCGATCTGATAGATTTGACACTTTGGGGAAATCCAAACTTTATTTACTGACCCATGTCACACAACTATGATGATGATAGTAAGTGTGATTTGATTGCACCTAAAAGTTAGTGAGCTCGTGATGTCAAAGATAGGTTATAGGTCACATAAATGAGGTCACGCAACAAATTCAGTTATGCAATAGAAACTTTTGTGTTATGGTATAAAAATGGTACATAGACAGATGTGCATCTCTTTATGTATATATTTCTGTATGCAAATCGACAGATTTTATTTATAGTTTACCTAAATGCATTACCAGCTGTTTTGGCAATTGCTTTGAAGGTTAAAATAATTATATACGTATTATTATGGTTTGATATTAATGATCTTTGATATAATTGTCTATAAGAGATGTCTATTATTGAATTTTTCTGAAATATAGAAAAAAAACGACACTGTAATTACAGAACATCCCAATTTTCCTGTTCCGTTATTGATGATTTCGTGAATTGTGAACTCTTTCTATTGCATTCATCGTATTTTTATTCCCCTGCGACCCAGCATTTTGTTTTAAGGTATTCTTGTGTCTTCACCAGTTGTGTTTTTGATTTTCAGATGGATTTCTGTAAACCGTTTCAGAAACCATGTCAGTGAATGTCATGCAGATCTTAACCATCTGTTGTCGTTTCTCTGTACAGAGGAGGACTGCCGCAGGAGATGGAAGAGTCTGCGGGACATGTTCATCAAAGACAAACGTGCAGAGCAGCGCAGGCGAGCGTCAGGCACGTCCCACCGCAGCTGGAAGTACAGTTGGCAGATGTCGTTCTTAACGCCTTTCATTCAGTCCAGATCGCTGGCGGCGGACGAGCACGAGGAAGACAGAGATGATGAAGACAAAGAGGAGGAGAGGACGACGGACGGAAACTCGTCCTTCGTCCTGGAGGACTTTGAGGGAGATCACGGGATGCTGGACGGATCGTCTCATTACACGGCATCTGGCTCGCAGGGCCCAGGACGCAAGCGGAAGTGGCCGATGGAGGGGACGGAGGACTTGGAGGACGAGATGTTTTTGTTTAGCCTGCTGCCGTACCTGAGACGGCTGCCTTACGCTAAGAAAAGCGCCGTGAAGTTAAAAATTCACCAGCTGTTGTATGAGGCAGAGTTCAAGTGATGTTTATAGTTTCTTCATATTTTTCTATCTTTTATCGATATTAAAATTCTATCCGCTGGATTTTATAACGTTTGTGACAGAGATTGTATCAAGGCTGGTAGGTTTTGATGTTTGTTTCATCAAAGTTGCAATGATTAAACAGACATGTTCACTCTGAGAAGCACAAATATAACTATTTTGCCTGTATAAAGTTGGACTTCAGTAACCCAAGAAATGTCTCTGTGGTTTTGTGTACGTACAATGGAAGTCAATAGGGTTCAGTGTCGTTTGATGATCGACATTCTTCAAAATATCTTCTTTTGTGTTCTGCAGAAACCTCATGACACGAGTGATGAATAAATTATGACATAATCTTCATTTAATCAAATAAATTAAATGGGATATCAAGGCTGGTAAGATTGTAGGGTCCAAGCAAGAATATCTCTAATAAATCAGTTACACTACCGGTCAAACGTTTTCAAACACGGTTTCAAAAATTGGTTTCATAGACAAAAATATAATTGTGCAAATATAGACTTTTCAACTATAAACTAATATATATTTGTTTTAAATGTCTTTGACTAAGTATTAAAAAAAGAGCTCAGAATGGATGGGAACTCCTTCAATATTGTTAAAAAAGATCCAAGAAGTAGCACGACAGAGAACATTTCTGCAAATTCTAGTCAGAAGGCGACTACTGAAGATGCGAATGTATTTATTTTATTGTTTCGATTTTTTAGTTAAAACAAATCCTCATAGTTGCTTTTGTGGCATTCCACAGTTTTGATGAGCTTACCAGTTTTTCTAAAATGTGAAAGAAATATGAATAAGTGAGTAAGTGTTCAAAAACTTTTGACTGGTAGTGTATGTAGCAGGAAAGCATTTGCGGTAAGAAGAAACACTACTCGCCCTCTTCATAATACCTTTGAAATATCATCTGATTGTGGTTATAGGACATAAAAATCAAACAATTGGAACACTTGTACTGTAAAGCTATAGGTGTTCTGAATACAGGCTAAAAACTGAAGTGATGCACATCATGTGTGTATAACTGTGTATTATTTACACGCTGCATATTCAACTTTTAACCAACAGATTTTTCATTAACATCATAACAAGACTTCACCAGAATCAGACAGCAGTGTAGTGTACTTCTGCAGTGTAGTGTACATGAAGTGTGGAATAATGCCTGCGCATGGAATGTATGTAATATCCATATTCCATACTACACAAATAGTAGGAGTAGCATGGAAGTATGCTATGCAGTGTCCGGCTGATCTGCGCAGGTCTTCTCGGGATCTGCCCCTCACTTCCTGTAGTTCCTGCCCACCTACCCCACACATCTATCCCATGATCTCACATTATCTGAAGCGCAGACGCTAAACGCACGCCGCAGGCTCGCTCCCGGGACGCGTTCACACTCGCACTCAGGTAAGATACATTCGGCGCGCCTCGGTTACTTTGTATCTTTTAATCCTTTATGACGTATCGCTCGCGATGACGCATGCGTGTGTAAACCAGCGCGCCCGCGAACTGTTTCACATCGCGTTTATCCGCCGCGTCGCGGTGAAAATAAAACTTGTTTGGCGTGCTCGGAGCACAACTTTGCGATGTTTCCACGATGTGATTTTTTGTGGGTTTTCTCGAGTTGTTTCGCGCTCGAGCCGTGTTGTGTATTCAAGTGCTCGGGATCGCATGAGATCATTGTGTCGAGTTGCATTGGTGCAGATGGATGCGGTGCGCAGTATTGTTATGCAGAAGGACAGCATGTGTCTGCGCAGTCACCGGTGTCTCTCTCTCTCTGTGTTTGTGTGTGTGTGTGTGTTTACTCTTCCCCACCAGAAGATTCTGTTGTAGTTCAACCCCCCCCTTGATCGAACATGTTTCTTAAGATCCAAGGAGGCAGAACAATGAATTTACATTGAATTAGATCTTTAGAAAACTGTCATGGTCATATTTCATCCTGTAATAAATTGAATGTGATAAAAACGTTCATTTTGAAGTATTTATAATGATCATCATTTGTGATGATAGAATCTAAGACAAAGATATGGTTCTGAACCACATTTCATTCTCTTCACTTGTGGTGAAATGTGACAGTGGTGTATCTCATATTTTAGAAGCAGCGTTTCAATTAAAAAAAATCCCAAAGGACTGGAAGAGTTGTGGAAGTTCTTCATCGGTGTAAGTCTTGTGTGCCGCTGTATTATTTGCTGTCTGATATGTTGCTGTTTGACAGGCTGCTGAGCCAGATTGTAAATGTTTTACCCTTGATGTTGAAGCGTCCGTTCAGAGAGATATATTGTGTCAGGGAAGAACTTCAGGAGTTCCTGTGCTTTGGTTCTTCTTTGGTGGCTGGATCAGAGCTGTACAGTTGTTTGCTTAAATACTTTATCAGTGATTTCAGGACATTGAGAAATGTGAAGGTAGATGTTGAAAGGCCGTGTTCCGATGGAGAAACAGGGAAATCTTTTTTTTCCTGAAGCACAGATTTAGTTTAGTTCTCTAGCTAAAATACGTTTGCTTATGTCCTTTCAAACTGAGGTGAAAAGATTTGGTCGGGATTTGTGTGTTCACACACAAATAGTGTTCATTAAACTAAGTAATTAGTTCACACACACAAGGGTAAATCTCAGTGAACATGCCAAGAACATGTGCAGATCACAGTCCAACCCAAAACCCCAAGAAATAATATGTTGTGATGGAAGAAAACGAGATCTGTTGTGTTATGATTTTATGTATTGGAAAATATTCATGACATGTGCTGTCCCAGTTCTCATTACTGTAATGCCAAAAAAACAACAATGTATACACATAGTAGTATTTGGTTAACTACCGTAAATGTTTTCTGCATACGTAGCATCACTAGAATGAGAAAAACAGTCCATACGTTTTAAGATGAGTAACAGTAATAAAAACATGCCACAATGTAAAGCCAAAATGTCTTTATCACCCTAAATTCAGCCTTTTTTTTGACTGGATTGAAATATTTTTGTTTCACCCACAATGTCACTCATCCACAAGATGGCGCCAGTTTACCAATGACAGCAGAACATCACACAACATGGTAAAAATGGTAAAGCGCTATAAAGTAAAAAGAACATTATTTTAGTGACTAAACGCTGGCAGCCAACGCAAAGAGCCTGAAATCTAATATCTGGATTCAAACTCATGTGTCACGTGTTGTTGGACCTGTCAGGTCGGTGACTGGCTGGATTCCTCTTTCCGCTCGCACAGCGTGTGTTCCTCTGATCCGCACTATCCAAAAGGAATAAAAAGCCGGTACGGAAAGCAGATGTTGTTCTGCTTACTCTGGCCTTCATGATAAGAAGCTGTGAAAGCAGTCTGAGACAGACATAACTGAAGATAAAGTTAAGTGAACGCTAACATTGAACTCCATTGTACGAACAGAAAACCACTGAGACATTTCTCAAAATATCTTCTTTTTGTACAAGTTTTGTTGAGAGTGAATAAATGATGACAGAATTTTTAGTTCTGGTTGATCAGACATGATGGTCTGTCAGGTTTGTCATGTGAGCGACTCTTCAGGTGACAGCTGTGTGTGCTGCTTCACAGTTTGGACGTGAGAGAAATTGCATTAGTGTTGTGTTAGCAAGATCCGTCAGCGTGTGAGCGCTCATGTTATGTTTGAGGACGTCAGAACGCTGCTGTAGTTTGACATCATTTCTCTGATCTTCTGTTCTAACAGCTGGATTCGACTCTCATTAATCTGCCAAATTGTGCTCAATGCATCAGTTTTAGAATAAAATGTGCTTGCCTTTGCAAAAAATATTATTAATACATTATTATTATTAGTAGTAGTAATATATAATTATTAATACATGATTATTATCATTATTAGTACAATATTCTTATTGTTTTTAATACATTATTATTTGTAGTAATACATTATTATTATTATTATTATTATTATTCGTAGTAAATCATTATTAATACATTATTATTATTAACACAGTATTCTTATTGTTATTAATACATTATTATTTGTGGTAATACATTATTATTAATACGTTATTGTTAGTAGTAATCAATTATTATTAATACATTATAACAAAATATTTGCCGTTATTATTTAATAATTTCGATATTTAGAGCACTGTGTTTTTGTGTGTTGAAATAAAATTTCCATTTGAAACCTAAATCTTGACCAGTTTATTGAATTAACTTAGTTGGAAATTAAATTAATTGACCTCAAAATATTCGTCATATATGTCAGCGTCCAGATGAGATCTTAAAGTGGTCAGGGTGACAGACAGCAGTCCGGTCTCGGGTCATTGGAAGCAGGTCTGACCCGCTTTTAGTTTGGTCCTCCAGATTGAGTAACGAACGTAACTCAAACACAGAGAATTAAATAGCAAAGAAAAGAAGGAAATAAGTGATTAGTCACAGTTTTCTTTTGGAGACGGAGGGTTAGATTTCAGTTCATTTGGCAGTCGAGTCAACCTCTCTCATGGATCATTGCTAAACTCATAACACCAGAGAAATGATGTGCAATAGTAATGAATAAAATCATACATCAGACTTGCGTCATACTCATGAGAAATAAAAATAACAGGTGAGATCTCATAAATATCTCAGTGATTCCTCCTAGACGTCAGTGAGTTTAAATGGAAACTTGATTAAATCTCATCTGTGTCTCTTGACTCGAGAAAATAATCTGAAATCTGACAAATGTCTCCGTCATTAGAGTTTGAGAAGAGATGTCAACAATGTGTCAAACTGAGCTCAGATTTGCCAAGTCTGTCAATCAAAAGTCAATATTATTGAAGTTCTCAATATCAACTCAAACATTTCTCATCAAATCCACATTATTTGACCTCTTCAATCTTCATTCATTTACACCTTCATATGTTTCATTTAATCAATTTAACATGAATTTTTCTGTATTTTGTCTTGTGTACATGTAAATGTTTAATTTCACTGGACTTTATTTGTAGCTTGCACCAGGTGTAGTTGTCTTTGAGGTGAACTCTGGTTCACGATGGGCAGTAGTATATCACATCGGCGCCATCACAGGCTCTTTGGCTTCTGTAATTGAAAGCGTCTCTTTTGTTAGTCTTCTAGAGGACGTGAGTGGTCGACTGAAGAACTGGATAGCGCGTGACGCCGTCGAAAGTCACATGTGAAATATTACGGGCGGTTCTCTGGCTGTCTCCGTCCGTCAGTCCGCGCAGCTGTCAGCGTGCGTTCACTTCACATAATGGAGGATGTTGAGAAGAAACAGGTGTTGTGTGTTAGTTCCACTTTTTTATTCCTCCCCCCAATATGTCACCGAGGTGGATAGAGACGTCTGGACGCATTACTGTGAAATACGGCCGCAGGTTTGTGCTGCAAAACATCAGCTTACTGTCTGTCTCTGGAAGGAAAAATGTCTTTCAGATGGAATGACGTTACGAATAGATTCCGAAGATGATAAAGACCTCAACATGCGCTGCTGATAAACTCTATTTACTTTTGTTTAAAGTAAACGGGAGTCGTTTCGGATGCTGGGGTCTGGAAATGAAATAATGTCATGTACAGTCACAAAAGCAGAACTGTTCTTTCACAACCTGTTTGCTTTAATAATGATTCTCATGCCTTCAAGACGGATGGTGCTGCTCCGAGTCGAGCTACAGCGTCCGCGTGTCTGCACCCTGAATTCAATAAGATACATTGGAAAAATGTGCAAATGCGAGTCATATTTATCGTCCGGCGGTGGGAGCGCCTTTCATGCGGTTTCTCTGAGCGCAGTAAATCTTTCATTGTGCCGTCCCGCTGAAGGGATGGAGGAGTTCATTATGTTGACGTTAACCAGAGAGACGACTGGGAAGACTGAAGCCTGGACATCAACCAAACGTCTCGCTCAAGAGATTTCAGTCCAGCGTTCCGTTCGTTTTATCGGGGTTGTTAAGTTTATCGAGGCAAGTTGGTTGGTCATCTTGAAGATCAGGGCCCGTATTTGTGGAAAATCACAGTGACAAAGTTCTAAGGAAATTCTTTGAAAAGATCCTAGGAAAGTCTTGCGTAAAGCATCTTAACCCTTAAAAGAGCTCTTGAGGCCCAAAATTGTTAGGAGTAGTGAGGAGGACTTTTAAGCGACTTAAGAGTTTCTTTAGCAGCGGAGAAAATGGACGAAATGCGAATGTGGCGCATTTCCATATTACTATACATACAACTTTAGTTTTTCTTGGTTTTGGTTTGCTTTGAAGCGATGCAAATTGTAAAAGCGCTATAAAATCAAATCACATTGAATGACAGTGAGTTAATAAGACACAACACATAAGATGAACGCAGGGTTCGTGTTTGTGACCGATCCTATTGGAGACACGCTAACATCTCACCGTAGAAAATAGTTGTAGCTCGGCCAAATATTGTCCGATCTTAACAAACCATAAATCTATAGAACGCTGATTTATTCAGCTGATGTATAAATCTTAATTTCGAAAAAAAATGAAATTGGTTTTGTTGTCCAGGGTCACATGTGAGATTTGGGAATGGCAGGATAGGACAGATTACTATGTGTACTATGGTATTCCGTAGTGTTATTTATAATGAATCGAAAAAATGAGTTAATAGTACTGTTTAATACTTTAATATTTTAAAGATATTAAGAAAGAAAAACACTACAGTTTACTGTACAAAGTCTACTGGTGCATGTTGGTTTAAGTGATTTGAGA
Source organism: Triplophysa siluroides (assembly GCA_006030095.1). Lineage (NCBI taxonomy): Eukaryota > Metazoa > Chordata > Actinopteri > Cypriniformes > Nemacheilidae > Triplophysa > Triplophysa siluroides. Next base: position 922,733 of record VCII01000713.1, read on the forward strand.
TTTTCGCTGGAACAGAATATCATGAAGACTTGATGGTTGAATAGTTTTTATCTCAGGCCTGTAATCCACCACCTACTGTAGCAATGCCAAAGTACCCTAACAACCACACGTTTACATGCTAACACCCTAGAAACACAAGCGGGAGTGCTTCAACACACAGTGAATGTAAAGCTGTTGTGCCAGAGAATGAATGAATGAATGAAAGATGGAGTCTGCTGTAATCTTCCGGCCTGCTGTAGTTGTTTAGATGAATTACAGAAACGTCCGGTGGGGATTTGAGATGTTTTGTGTTTGTGGAGAAAAGTAAAGTAAAGGATTGTTGAATGATGAATGTTCATTTGCTTCTGAATGCAGGACAGAGTTCAGCGTCTGAATGTAGAGATGAATTGAAACAGAGCACTTTGTGTGTGTGCGTGTGCGTTTGCTTGTGTGTTTGCGTGTGAGTGTGTACATGCTTTTAAATCCCAGTGGGGACCTAAACCTGAATGCACACCAACACATGGGGACTCGTGTCACTGTGGGGACCTAAATTGAGGTCCTCATGGGCAAAAAAGCTTATAAATTGTTCAGAACAGTTTTCTATGATCTGTAGGTTTAGGGGTTGGGTTAGGGGATAAAATATACAGTTTGTGCGGTATAAAAAACATTACGCCTATGAACTGTCCCCACGGAGATGGTCCCCAACCAGACATGTGTGTAAGTGTGTGTGTGTGTGCGAGTGTGTACGTGCGAGTGTGTGCATGTGTTTGTGTGTGTGCGCGAGTGTGAAAATGTCATGATGTACATCTTGTACGGTAGTGGCCAAAAATGATGTCCAACTTTAGAAAACTGATATATATTAAAGATGTTTTAGGGATTTTGTTTGCATGTTGTGTAGTTGTGTTTGGAATGTAAACTGTAGGACGGATTTAGAACTGAAGGAGGTTTGACACAAAAAACAACAACACAAAACATTTATTGAGTGAAGAACAAGAAAATATTCATAACTGATGAAACTCTACTCTGTGTTTGCTTTAGTAACTCTTTTTTTGTGTATTCACATTTTTTGTGTGTTATACTGTAGTTTGTCTTTTTGCCAAATAATTTTGCCCTTTAAATATCTTCAAAGTTTGTCGTGTTTTTTTTTCTCCATTTTGTACCACCTCATATTTTTGCATTCAAACCAAATACTGTACAAAAACACCCTCAAGTCATCACGTTTGGCCACTACTGCACATGTCATGGTTGTCATTATCTACATTTTTATAGAATCAAATCAAAACCAAACCATGTTTACTGTCCTAAATTGGAGGCTGGGTCTTTGCATGTTGATGGCACGTCCTTGCTTGTCTTCTTGTCTTTTAACAAAGAGTTTTTGAATCCAACGAGCTCTTTAAGGATTCAACGAACACTCTGATGCGCTCATGTTTGGCAAGCGGAGGCGAGACTGACCTCACTTTGCCTGACATTTGTGTCGATCGTCCCGAGAGACCACACTGAACGCTGAATCACTATTCAAGTACACAACTTTCCTTGACAAGACTCTGTCCTGGATTGTTGTGTGCAGATGAGCAGACTTGATCCAAGCGTAAGAAAGAAATGAGGATTTCCAACTCGGTTTATATTTGGAATCCACAAAATATGTCAGATGCTAATGTTTCTGTCTGTTTTATTCATGTTGTTTACAAAAAAGGTTTCGGAAGATAAAGATATATTGGATTTTGCTTTTGCTTTTCGATAAACCAAATCTTAATGACCTCGAATTTCTGTCAGTTTGTTTTTCAGGAGGGATGTAACGATTAACGATACGGATCTCACGATACGTTTCATTCAACGTGTATTTCTAAAAAAGGATTTGAGGCAAATTAGAAATGAACAACTGCCCTTTTATAATTTCTCAAACGCTGCACATTTCTTCGTCAAACAAAAATACATTTTATGTCAAATAACGAAACTAAGCTGCAATTTTAAAACAAATACAAAATAAAATTTAAGACGAATAACACAAAAGTCTCTTTAATAAATAAACAAACTAAGACTTTGTGCTTCTCTCAGATTTTATTACATTTCGGAAATATCAGCATTTCCACGTTTTCCAAGTTTGCAGTAAACACAGCGGCCCCTGCTGTTCAAAACATGTACTGCGATTCAAATAACATCTCAACCGGCTTGAATCGTCACATATTAAAATCGATTCGGTGGTTCGTTTTATTTATTTTTTTCAAGTAACTTGTGTAACACAACACGCAAGGCTTTGACATTTCTCTGTTGGCTTTGTTTTCACAAGCGTGACGTTAGCTCACAGCTTCACCTTGGTTTCAATAAAGTGATTCAGTTTTGCTTTTGGTGAACAAAAATTTGACCTTTTGTTGCTCGGACCTTCTCCAGGTTTGACTTTTAATGTCATTTAGAGTGACTGTGTGCTAATGAAGGGAATTTATGAGGTGAATCAGTTCCGATGTGAATAAAGGCTGTTTGTTCACTCACATGCAGCTGCTTGAACACATTATTCCTCATTCTGAGTTACTGTCATCAGTACCTGGAGCTCGTGGAGTTTAGCCCTGTTTTACACAACAGTATCTGAAGTGTCCTTGTGAATCAGTGTGAAGGGCTCTTTTGTGCATTTTCAGAGAATTATTTGGTATTATGTTTTTACCAAATCACCAAACACATCCGACATGTCGAGACCTCAAATCCTGCGGCTTCCTGTGAGATTTATTAAGGACAGATGGAGCGTTTTCACCTGATCCCATAATCTTGAATGTGAGACGAGTATAAAGCCACTCGGAGTAAAATTCTTAAATTCTAAGAATGACATCATTTTACTCTTATTCTAACAGTTACGAATAAGAGAGATTTATAAAGGTTCTTAAGTGTTAAGACTAGGTCTCAGCTCTTAAATTATTGAAGAGAGCTGAAGACGTCTCCTAACCTATTTAAGATTAACAAGATGGCAGAACAGAGGCAGAGACCATGGACTTTACACCACAGAAACAATGTGTTGGAATGATATGATGACGGGGAGGTGATGAAATAATACAATGATATAATGTTGGTCTTTTCTTTATATAGCCTACAGCTGTGCGTGTAATAGGATGTGATTCAAAATATATATATTTTAATTTGTAACTGTTGCATCTGTGTTTGAAAAATGAAATTGCAGGTTACTTTATGTATTTATCTTCATATGGGCTCAATATATCAATCACTTGCCGTTGTAAATCAGGGGAAGGTAGGAAGGCAGTTTTCAAGTCTGATTTTTATGTACTTGCCCAATAATTTAATTTTGGCTTATTTTACCCAAATAAGTTATGGATTGCAGCTGTATATATAAATTAATAAAAAATAAAAAAAAATCATTCAATGTCTGAATTCAGTCATGAATAAATGGTGCCGTGCTGCTATTTCTTCACCCTTGCTGGCTCCCTATTGGGTGATTTTTTTTTTACCTCCATATTCTGACACATTTCCGTGCGAAAAGGAATTTCAAAGGATAAAATTAATGGGCGTGGCTTGCGTTTTTCACTGCGAATTGATTGGATGTGTAAAAACAGTCGTTGCATTTTGAAATGAAACTGGCAGCAGACTGACAGCTGAAGGGGAGGAGTTAACGGATGCTCCGCCCAAGCCGTCTACTTTGCGTCATTTGAGATGGATCGTCATTTCAGGAAGAAAGTGCATTTTCAGATTTTAACTGAATTTTATGAGGGTACATGAATTTTGACCCACATTGGTAAACTATTTACTATAAACGCTGCAATATTTCATGAAAAAATAAGAATTGTCATTTTTAATTTCACTGGGACTTCAAGTCAAGACTTAAGAATTCTTATACTTTATAAAAGTCTCCTACTTCTTACTGACAATATTTTGACACTTAAGTCAAAGTTTAAGACAACTCTTAAGAGCATTGTTTAGAAGATTTATACAGATGTGTGTGTGTACGTTTCTCAGAGCTCTGTGTTTACTGCGTCTCTGTTTACCAGGCAAACGTCGCTGTCAATCCAAAGAAACAGAATCTGTCTCTGGAATGAGAGCAATGCATGTATTGATCACAGGCCGTGTGTCATCTGGTCAGTTAGAAAGAATGATCACCGTAAATCTGTGAGAAAGACAGTCAGCCGGGTTTAGTTCGACATCACTCATCATGAGTGAATAATGAAAAGGATTCTCGGGTGTTTTCTTTTATATCCGGTCCGTCTTCATCGCTGCCATTGAGCGACGGCACGCTGTGACCGCAGGGGATGTGAGTTTCAATCATTTCTTAGTGGAATGTAGGAGATTTAAACGCTCGGATCTTATTTAATGTAAAAAGAATCAAATGAAATGGTTTCTCCAAAGGTAATCTTGTTAAGGAATTCAATCTCATCTACAGGATATATGACCATCGTGGAAACTGTGGGTTTGGTCAGATTGTTTTTGTGTCGTTTTTTTCTATGTCTAATGTTAATGGGACTTTGGCTCTCTAATGTAGAGCACATGCTTTCTGTTAGAAAATTAACATTGGACGCCGTTGAAGGAAAAGAGTGCATATGCAGGAAAAAATGCGTTCATGTAGTTTACATCCACCTGTTTCTTTCAGTAAGATGCATTTGTCGTAATGGAATGAGTGTTTGTGTGTGTTGTTCTTAGGAACAGCTTTAATGTGCGTATAAAAGTGGCGTATATTAGTTGTGTATAGCAGGTATCGGCATAAACATCACATACATTTAGTTTATTATTTATTTTCTTAGTGTTATTTATTAAAAGCACACTTCTTTTATCATTTATAATCCTCAAGTCGTGTCAAAACCGTGTGGCTTTCTCCTTCAGAACACAAAAGAAGATATTTTGAAGAATGTTGATAAACAAACAACTCATACACTGAACCCCATTGTATGAACACAAAACACATTTCTCAAAATATCTTCTTTTGTGTTCCACTAGAGAAAGACACGCACAGGTTTAAGACAACATGATGGAGAGACACGCAACATTTTTCTGATCAGAGGTTTTAAGTCGGATAAAACTGAACATCACACCATGTCATCATCGCACTGTAAAGGCATTGCTTTGAATTGTTTCATCAGTTCGTGTGTTGCTGTTGGTTTGTGGGAACTCGTGAAGCATCCGGCGCGGTTCCGTTCTCTTCACTTTGACCCTTTTGAAGGCTGTCAACAGTTCGGGAGTGGGCAGAGGAGGGCCCGACCTCTGACCTCTGGCTGTCTGGGGGCCGGCGGTCCGAGAGATGCCATTGTGCAGTGAGAATCTTGAAGTGGGGTTTGAAAACACCGGGAGGTGTGCGCAACACTTTCCCCCCCTTTTCCTCCAATTAAAGTCATTTTGATTCACACAAGAGGTCTGCACTAGTCCAGACTTTATTTGCCCGTTTGTCCATGTGACTTACACCTTATTATTAGAATTAAATAGTATTACAAAGAGTTTTAGTTTTAGCTAAAGTGTCCGGAAAGACTGATCTGTTGTTGTTTGGTTTGTGTTAGCAGCAGTGTTGGGTGTAACTAGTTACTAAGTACTTAGTTACTGTAATTAAATTACTTTTCCCTTGAAGTAAAGTAAGTAAGGGATTACAAAAAAAATTCTCCAATTTAATTATAATGTAATTAAACTAAATGCTGTGTGTAATATATGTGTGTGCAATAGTGGAATTGACATCAAAATTCAAAGTCTAAATCTGTGCTTTAATATATAATTCTCACATTTGTAATAGTTTGGTCAGTTAATAATTTTACTTGATGTAGTTTTATATGATTTATTTGAATAAATCAAAAGAGCCGTTTCACGTCTATCCTTGAATCACTGAACTAATCAAGGTCGATATAGGATATGGAAAGTAATTAGTAATAAGTCATTAAATACTTTTTGGAGAGAGTCATTTTACTATTGAATATGTAATAATATCTTCTTCACTGTTCAGCAGTATTTCTGACATCAGGGAAGGGTTTTATTACATTTACATTTACATTTAGGCATTTGGCAGACGCTTTTATCCAAAGCGACTTACAGTGCACTTATTACAGGGACAATCCCCCTGGAGCAACGTGGAGTAAAGTGTCTTGCTCAAGGATACACTGGTGGTGGCTGCTGGGATCGAACCAGCAACCTGTTATTAAAGGTAAAGCAATGAAACTTTATTGATTTGATCACGCACACAACACGCGATGAGAGTCGAGGTGTTGGAGAACAGACGGCGGTGGAGATGTCGTCTCCGTGTATCAGCAGCGTCCGGCCGCAGGCGCTCAGACAGCTGTGTTGAAGGTCTAGTCTCAGAGAGTCGATTACAAACAGCACCTCAGCGTTTCTCCACGAGGACGTGCTTTGATCTTCTGCCGCCGTTAAACTTCAGGATCGCTCTGGCGTCAGATAAAACTCCAGATTCTTGTCTTAATGACAGGGCTGAAGTTCCTCGCATATCCCATCATGCTCTGATTTTGTAGAAGCTGTTGCTGCATTAATAACTGGTTGTTTGAAACTCGTTGTAAAGTGTTTGGTTTCGTATCAGTTCTGGAGTTGGGATTTTTGGATGTCGGAAGACCTTCTGTCTCTGAAGTTTGATCGATGTGACGTGTCGTGGTTTGCTTGCGCAAGCTGCTTTGAAATACCTCTCCAAAATGGAAGACGTGGATTTCTGTCCGGTTTGGTTCCAGGAAGGAGATCGGAGGCCTCTGACCTTTCGTGACAAAGAACGTCTTCTCATCCTCACACCCGGAGCTGGGAAGAGCAAATATTTAGCGGGTCCCGCAACAATGAGCCGTCACTAAATGTGCTTCATTCCCGAAGTCCTTTGAGCTCCCCGGAACGGGGCGGAAAACTGAAACGCAAGCACACGCTGAGAGTCATTATTGACGTTTCCTTTGGTCTGCTTCATTACGCCCGCTGGATTTTTCTTTTCATCATTGAAAAAGCGTGCTCGGGGTCCCTCCTATAAATCTTTGAGGCGGATATTAGCTCTTTGGAAACTGTTTGGAAAACTACTTAAAGCTCATTACGCTGTGAAATATTCACTTCTCTCGTCTCGGACCGTAACACTGACTCGATTGTCTGACACTCCGTCGCTGTTTTTATGGCTTCTATGCTTGAAATCCTTTGGTCCGTTAATGACTCGTTCTGTACAACACAGTACATCAGGTGAATGTCAAGATCTAATGTTTCGAATAAGCAAACCGAAAGAGGATGATTTACTGGAATGTGTAAATCTCACAGATTTCACAGGTGCACAGTTTTTTTTCTTCGTAGACTTCAGAAGTTAAATCCCATTCACACAGATTTCCACCACATTTGACAAACGTGGCACTTTTATTTGCACGTTTAGCTCTAGTTCTAGAAATTGAGTTTGCACAGCACAGTTTGGGAGGAGATTTTTGGCTCTGTATTTTTCCTTCCCTTTAGCTTTGTTTTATTCGTCCAAAATACCTTTCAAAAGCGCCTGGGAAAGTGTCCGTGTAGCGTCCCGTGAGATGTGCGCCGTCAGACGGACTCCTGATGTCACTGACGGTAATGTAGTTTGAACTCGTTTAATGGATGAACTTTCTGGGCGGAGAATGTGTTTTAGTCTCCTTTCAGTTCACAACACAAATCATGGCGCGCACACACATTATCATCTAATAAATCTGAATCTGGCGGGAGCTTATGCATTTCTCGGTTTTAGAGTCGCGGCGATATCAATATTTTAGCCAAAAGCGCTACACACCACGTTTATTGTAAAGAAAAAACTTGCTTTTGCAAAGACCCTCGTCCGCTCATATAAACGTAGAAAGAAAGAGAAGGAGCTTTAAAGGGACAGTTCACCCAAAAATGAAAATGTTGTCATCGTTTACTCACCCTCAGGTTGTTCCAAACCTGTATAAATGTCTTGGTTCTGCTGAACACAACGGAAGATATTTGTAAGAATGTGAGGAAGCAGACAGATCCCATCCCCCATTGACTGCCATGGTAGGGAAAATAAACACTATGGGAGTCAATGGGGGATGAGATCTGTTTGCTTACTGACATTTTTCCAAATATCCTCCTTTGTGTTCAGCAGAACAACACAATTGGTACAGGTTTGGAACAACCTGAGGGTGAGTAAATGTTGACAACATTTTCATTTTTGGGTGAAGTATCCCTTTGAGATGGCCCATATATGAGTCATATGGATTCTATATATTCTCTGGATATTCTTCTCATGTGTAAGTGAAGGTTTTGAATTGGTTGCAGGTATGAGAGCAGCTGGTTTTTATGTCTTGATACCTGATCTTTTCTTTTGAAACGCAGAGGGTTTAACATACAGAAAGACCCGGATCTCTCCTGTCTGAGCCTCTATTGATGTGTCAGTCCCGCCACAGTATCACTTTTCTCGCTTTATTTGTCATTACTCTCAAAGGCAGTGTGAGGAAAATCTGTTCATGTGGAATATATATCGCTAGAGATTCTTTTAACATGAGTATTTAAATCTGGTGTGCTAATGTTGCACATTTGTGCCTCATAAATAACATTCATCACATATGAATACTGAAATCTCTTCATACTCGATTCACGCACGCACACATGAACACATTGTGCAGTGTAGGAAACATTTGTTAGTGTGACAGACAAGCGCGCACACATGTATGTAATATTTATAGTGTACACTTGTCAAAGCATATTCATCATGACTGTGACCGTCTGCTGGTACCCACACGCTTGGCCATTCTCAACAAAACTCGCTACTTTTCTGCAGACCGACGGAGAAACTCAAAGACTTTTGACAATATTTAGGAACAAAGTCCATTTTATGGAGGTTTCTTTTTTGTACAAGACGCCTGTCCATGCTTTTACTCGGGTGAACTTGAAGTCCTCACGAAACAGTGTTTGCGGAGGGAAACTTTATTTGATCCATCATTGAGTTGATTGGGAGATAAAACAAGGTCTTAATGTGACTGTAGGGAATGGTGATGTCAGGAGGAGGCAAAGCAAATAATTGCATTGATGAATAATTCGATTGTGTTTGTCCATTGGAATAATGTGCATTGATTTATTCAAACACAATGTGTTTATTTGGGATTTTTCTTTTGACGATATTGTAAATGTGCTCGGTTTTATTCTGCGTTTGTATCCTCAGATGGGATTCTGAATGAGATTTGAGATCATCGGTGGAATACTTCACACAATGCACTGTTGTTTTAGTATAATTGAGAACATGTCTCTGTAGTTTTTGAAAGTTATTAGTTTGACAGGCACGTTTGCTTTCGCTGCCATATAATGGCCACATGTGGTCCGGGCAGCAGTTCAGATGTTTCAGGGGCGGAGTTTTGCAGCACATTGAACAATCCAACATCGATGTGCCAAAAAATCAAATACAACTCTACTTACATTGTGTGTGTTTCTGTGTGTGTGTCTGTGTGCGTGTGCGTGTGTGTGCGTGTGTTTATTGTGTGTGTGTTTGTGCGTGTGTGTTTGTGTGTGAGTGTATGTTGTGTGTGCGAGCGTGTACGTGCGTGTGTTTGTTGTGTGTGTGTTTTCTGTGTGTGTGTTTGTTGTGTGTGTGTTGTGTGTGGTGTTGTTTGTTGTTGTGCATGTTTGTGTGCGTGTGTTGTGTGTGTGTTTGTTGTGTGTGTGTTTGTTGTGTGTGTGTTTGTGTGTGTGTGTTTGTGTGTGTGTGTTTTTGTGTGCGTGTGCATGTTTGTGTGCGTGTGTGTGTGTGTGCAGTGTGTGTGTGCAGTGTGTGGGTGTGTTTGTGAATCCGTGTGTGCAGTGTGTGGGTGTGTTTGTGAATCTGTGTGTTTGTTGTGTGTGTGTGTTTGTGCGTGTGTGTTTGTGTGTGAGTGTATGTTGTGTGTGCGAGCGTGTACGTGCGTGTGTTTGTTGCTGTGTGTGTGTTTGTGTGCTTGTTGTGTGTGTGTTTGTGTGTGCGTGTGTTTTTGTGTGCGTGTGCATGTTTGTGTGCGTGTGTTTGTTGTGTGTGTGCAGTGTGTGTGTGCAGTGTGTGCGTGTGTTTTTTGTGTGCGTGTGCATGTTTGTGTGTGTGTGTTTGTTGTTGTGTGTGTTTGTTGTGTGTGTGTTTGCGTGTGCGTGTGTTTTTTGTGTGCGTGTGCATGTTTGTGTGCGTGTGTGCAGTGTGTGTGTTTGTTGTGTGGGTGTGTTTGTGAATCCGTGTGTTTGTTGTGTGGGTGTGTTTGTGAATCCGTGTGTTTGTTGTGTGTGTGTGTTTGTGTTTGTGCGTGTGTGTTTGTGTGTGAGTGTATGTTGTGTGTGCGAGCGTGTACGTGCGTGTGTTTGTTGTGTGTGTGTTTTCTGTGTGTGTGCTTGTTGTGTGTGTGTTTGTGTGTGCGTGTGTTTTTGTGTGCGTGTGCATGTTGTGGCGTGTGTGCAGTGTGTGTGTTTGTTGTGTGGGTGTGTTTGTGGTGTGTTTGTTGTGTGGGTGTGTTTGTGAATCCGTGTGTTTGTTGTGCGTGTGTGTGCGCGTGTGTGTGTGTGTGTGTGTGTGTTTGTGTGTATGTGTGCACGTGTGCACAAACCTGGTGATCTCACAACAAAGAAATCATGATATGGCTTTAAACGTTGAATATAACTACAGCTAATGAATGACTTTTTAATATAATTTAATGTTAATTTTAAAAGTGTGGCCAGTTAACATAATAAACACTATCTAAACTCTTATGAACAACAGTCTTTGAATTATTTTTCGAATGCTGGCAGTTGTTTTCTTCAGACAGTCTGTTTGGACTTTTACACATTTGTAACGGTGCAGAGCCCTTCAAAATAAGCTAAATGAAAGCAAAAAGTGGTGATTAAAAAGGCACAAAGCAGTTATCCTCACATACTATGAGTTAAAATCTTGATGTTAAGCTTCAATGTCCACATTTGAAGTCCTGAAGGGGTATGAAATGTAGATGGTTTGTGTAAAACACACAGTAATAAAATATGCACCAGATTTTTCTGTTGTTGTGTTATTTTCACATTTTTAATGCGGGCAGCAGCTGTTGCTTCATGACAATCATTGGAAACATGACACAGGAGGGACGCCAGCGGAGCGCTGTTAGCATCAGTCTGTTCATTAAAACACATACATGCACGCACACACACACACGCACACAAACACACACCGGGGCCGCTGAGTGAAATCATGCAGGGCGAGGTGATTTGGTTTGTGTTGGCAGGAAGGCGGCGGGATGAAGACCAGGCTGGAGAGTCGCGGGCGTAACCGAGTGGCTACAGCTGAAATCTATCACGCGCTTATGATTTTTGTGCGGTTTTGTGGTCATTTATCACAAATGTTCTTATAATTTTTTGTTGTGTTTTTGTGGCGGTCTTCTACAAATGTTTATGTTTAAAGATTGTGATGAGTTAAAGACTTAATGGCTCTTGTGTGTGGAATCCACTTTAATCCAGCAGTGTAATGTTGCTGTGGTCATTGTTGTTGTTAATGTCAGATTATGACTAATGGACTTTTTAAAGAATTAAAAAAGGGATTATTAAAAGAATGTTGAAGGATATTCAACAGTATTAGTGTGTTCATGCCATTTGCCACACAGCATCATTTTCTGTTCATTTCTACTTTTCTCTTAAAGCAAAAAGCACGATTATTAGTATGAATCTACAGGAGAAACAGGCCAAGTGTTAAAAAGCAGACACGTGAAGCTTGTTTTTCTGTTAAAGCATTTATAACATTATTTGAAGAGTTTATTCCCAAAATGATATATGCTATGACTAGATATTAACTCCAATTTATATCAATCAAACCACAGTTGGTCGGTTTTGATTTAAGCCTCAATAAAAACAAATTAAAAACAGAGTTATCTCATTTTGGAAACAAACTCTTCATTTATATTAAAAGCTTGCCTGATGAAACACTGAATATAACTTTGAGAGAAAAGCTCAGCTATACTTTAAAAAACGCTTTTATTATTATTATTATATTCAATGTGTTGCCTTATGCATTTCCATTGAAGGTGCTTTACTCGTCCTTTTTAAACTCGAGGACGAGATAATACATTTTTCTGTGGTAATGTTCATGATCGAATGCTGTTGATACAGTTGAACTTGTATTGAACCTGTAACATTCCTAACGTCTGCCGTTGTCTGCGTTGAATGAGTCGATGAGAAGTGTTACAGCTCTCGGGAAGTTAATTGTTAGTCTGTTTAAATTGCATTAAAGTGTTATAGTACAGTAAGGCGTCTGTTTCTCTTCCGTTTGGCCTTGAGACATCATGTCAGAATTCCTCAAGTCCCTGAACCTCCCTCTGTTGGAATCTGACGCCCCTAGAGAAATTTGACATCCCCGCTCCAAAAAGTGTCTGGAAGTCCAGAAGACTGTCTGACGGACGTGCTTCCTTCTGAAGTCCCGTTGTGTCGCTCTCAACGCCAGCAGAGGGAATGAAGGTGGAATTCCAGAGTCGCATGCTGTTTGCTGAGCGTCAGCCAGATCTCAGATTGACTTTGGATGACGTCCCTCAAAGGCGAACAAACGGGCCGAAATAGACAGTGACCCTCCGTTGCGATGATGAATCAACAATTTAGGATCAAACCGCTTTTTACTTTTAACCCATCAGCTGCACGGATGGTCATACAACCACCAGACCAGTTTATATAAGGTTAAGTTAAATAATACTACGTTTTTTTAAATTCGCTAAATATTTTGTCTGTTCATTAGTTTGCGTGACTTACACCGAACAACATGCCAATGAAACATAACACAAGAGATACGCCGGCGTAAGACTTCGTTATAGTCATCATCATCATCATCATCGGTTATCATAGAGAGCCGGGACAGCACGCTTTCTCTCTCGCACCTGAGAGCCGTTAGCCAACACTCATATGAGGAATGTAAATCAAGAACATGGTCCTGGACACGTTCCCAGATTTCACTTCCAGCCCAAAAATCCCATCCCTCCGTGCTTTTATGGATTAACATTTGTTGGATCACAGAATGAAAGCATATGAATGTACTTGCGCCTACCTGCATTTTCTTCTTGGTAAACAAGAAAAACTGCAGTAAATGCTCCGTCAATGTCCTTGTGATATGACTAAACGTTTCTTCAAATAGTTTCACTTTGATTTGCTTCGCAATTTGCTAAGTGTGTATTGATCTTGGTGCAGTAAAACACATGTGGGAGGAGTCGTCCATCCCATTTGAGAGATGTGTGGCACACAGATCGGGTCCCCTAGAGGTTCAAAATACATACATATTTTTGTCTGTCCGTGTGGAAAACAAACTGTTACCCGATGGAGTTTAAAACTGGAAAGGTCAGGTTTAGTCAATAGTCATCATGTGGTGCTTCATTTCGTCTTTAAACTTCTCCACAGTCAGTCTCCGTCCTGGCCGTCGTGCATGACCCTCATCCATCTGTGATTTTTTTTTCTTGACGTGCCGTGATGTTGGCTGACCTTGTGGGTTTTGATGAACTGTTGGCGATGGATACAGTTAACTGCAGTGCTTTGATTATGGCTTCATGCAGCAACGTTGCTCTCTCTTTGAACGTTTCTTTTCTTTGAAGTTCAGTCTTGGAGTTTCGCTGCCTGTTGATATTTCAGAGATCTTTGCGCTGACCCACCCAGAGATGCGCGGCCATGTGGTTCTGGCATATGGTGCGAGCACATTCTTATCCGTTCTTAGAAGCATATTTTTAAACGACACTAATTAAAATATTTTGGGTGGGGTTGTCTATTTGGACGACCATTTGCATTTTGTTGTGGAAATGCGAGACACCATAGTGTACCAAATATCCATGTCGTATAAAGGTTTTCTTACGATAGTTAGTAAGCTAGACTTTTACATGAAATAGCCTGTCTTTGATAAAAGGGAAACCGTCAGAGAAATTTGAATGGGTTTAATGGTCATAATGGGATCGTTTTTAATGGAAACTATGAAGGTGTCTGTGGGTAACACTATTGGTGGAACGTTACCATTAGAACACCACAAAAATGTACAGGAATACTATGCACCAAACACTACATAAAAGGAAAGGGCATTGTATGGAAATATATGAAGAGTTTGGTTCCAAAATGAGATAATTAAAAAAAAAAAACATGTTTTTTATTGTGCATTCCAATTAATATCAATCAAACTGCAGTTGGTTTGGTTTGATTTAAGCCACAAAAACAAAAAATACAGCTAACTAACAAAATAAAGACGTGATAACCTAATAAAAAACGTAAATTTAAAATAAATTATAATACTTTTTGAGTTATCTCGTTTTGGAACCACACTCTTCAAATATGTATCGTTTGCAAAAAATGTCAAAATATTGACGCAACAAAACTAAAACTCTCTCAGAAAAGAAAAGAAATCAAAGTTTGTCTACACCACCGCTGTTTGGAATGGAACCGCTATGATTGGTCAGACGCGGGCTGACGTCACCGATCTCGACGCGTGCTGTGTAGGCGGCGCGCGCGGCTGATGGAAGCGCGTTTGTCGCGTCGACTGAACAGGATTGAATGTGTTCCGTTGTTCTAGCGAAACGCGTGAAATAACTCGCTGTTTTCCAAAGGATTATATCATATCTCTGTGATTATGGGCTGCCGTGGAGCTGATCTAGTTACCGCAGAGTTTGTGTCCGTTTGGTGAGTTTTGCACGCGCATGTTTGGACGGCTGAGGCGAAGTTTGTCGAGCTGAGGAAAAGTAAATAACGCGGTTTGGAGACGCTGGCGTTCGTCTCTGAGACGGTTTTAGGTCGAGACGATCGAGGCTTATCTTAAAAAAGACCAATTTACATCTTAACACGACTTATTCTTATCAAGAGACTCGTGGATTGTTGACAGGAGTTCACGGGGAATGGAAACCTGGACTGCGGTGTAACGTTAACGGTGCGTCCTTGTGAAGTTATTCAGCTTCCGTTAATCGCCGCATTTGCTTTGATTATAGCAAAGAATGTGTGTTTTACATGCTGCTGTTTGACATGTTTAAAAGAACACATGTGAGAGTTTTGCTCTGTTAAATGCAGCAGCTCTGCGTATCTGGTCTCAATCTCCCCTGAATTCATGATCGTGTGCTTATAATAAATTGATTTGGTTTGTAATCTCTATAGACCCACCGTGTCTTTTAACACGCATTGATGAAAACTGTAAGGGACTTTATGGTAATAAATATTGGTATATGGTAATATGGTCTCGTTGGGTAATATGGATAGGCGGATATACATCAACCATTCATGTTCATTTCCATGAGAAGTGTCAACAGTGTTTCTCTGTGGTGCTTTCAAAACATTTGCTGTTTATTTGAGCATCCTCACTTAGCATCAATGGTTTGACCAATGGCGTGAGGTCGGAAATGACGTGATCTTCGATGTGATGAACTACACCTGTGGTTACTGTACAGTGTACAGCTGTGTGACTTTAGTGTATGCGAAATGTTCACATTTGTCTTCACACTTCACAAATTTCCTTTACAAAGACTTAAAATGAACTCTCCGTTCTAAGGATGCACCGATATGTAAATTTAGGCCGATAACCGATATATTGGCTGACGTACAGTATCTAAATGTTAATACCAATTTCCCTAAGACTGAAACTAAAGACAATGCTTTTATTTGAAAACATAACAAGGTCACCATTAGTTCTCTTTTACCCCTGAGAATCATGTACCAAGCTTACTTTCCACTTGTACTTAACGATTCGTTAACCTTCCAACTTTTCTGGTATATTTTTTATCTAATAAACAAAGTATAGAAATGTTCTCAATGGCCACATGTCTAAAGCTGGATATATACATTCGCCTAGTTCCGCTCTGCGAGCCTCCGCTGATTTTTTCTTTGAAACGACCGAGTGATCGAGTCAACTAACCAGCAGGTTTTAGCGTGGAGAAGAAGTGGTTTGCTTGAACAAGGCAATTTGCCATGGTTTTACTTTTGTGTTTATAGTATAAATCATAGCGGCCACAAAATTCACTATTGTCTCACTACAGGGAAACAGTTATACGATGTTTCTGTTAATACTATGGTAATAGAAACAGAACAGTCCCCCAAGAACATGGTCTCTAAACTTTTATTATAGTTTCATAACAAGTGCTTCGCATATTAAACTTTACATGTGTTATTTAAAACGTGTTGGATAAAGAGTCTGCATTGTTCTGCGTGGATTAATCATCGAGATGCAGGTATCGACGTGCCTGCTCGGCTAGACTCGTATCCCTCGTTTTCGGATGCGTTACCATGCGCGCAGTTACAAAAGAAGCCGTACACACCGCTACGCGAAATGAGGTCGTGCGGACTCGAGGCGAACTTCCTCCAACACCGCAATGACGTCATGTTTGCCGCGCGCACCCAAGCGAACTTGCGGACGCATCGAGTATAAAGCAGCCATGTCTGATTCAAACAATATGCTTTTGTTCCTATAATGTACACTGTATCTACATACTGTACCTACATCAACAATGTTTTGCTAATAGCAGTAAGTGAATTATCACGCCATAAAGACAATACTGTACTGTATTTTAACGGTACGCAGCGTGCGGCCGAAATTATTTATGATTTATCAGCTATAATGTGTATATATAATATATCAACATTAAAAATACCGTTTATCGGCCAATACCGACCCCCTACTCCATTCCTTTGAATTGACCCTACACGGATAGAAATGTTCAACTCTTAGACTGTCATCTTTTTGGGCTTTCCAGAATGCACGAGGTATCCGGTCATTCATAGCACGGCGCGTGTGTTTCCCTTTCCTCAGGGTTCCCTTTTCAGAAGCTCTTTCTTTCCGTCCGGCTGCTGTTTACTGAATGCGGTTGATCTGCAAACACAAGCAGATTTGTTAGTTCAAGCAGGTATTTCAGAGACCGTATTTATAGCACAAATCAGACAAATAGAGGAACGGCTTGATCGTCTCTATATGAAATGAGATCTTCATTTGCGATGCTCGTACGCCTGATGCTGGTTTTGGTTTTATAAAGGAACATTTGTGATGTAGTCCACACAAAGGTTTTGAGGAGCGGTCGCTCTGTACGTCTTGGCAAAGTTCCGGCATCACAACCTTGCGTTTACCTGGGTAATACGCTTGAATGTTTTCAAAGTGGCATGCGTGTCGTGGTAAAATATGCAACGAAACATTGAATATGGCACAGGCACTTCACGCACTGCGATCGTTTCCTGGCCATGAGGGCTGAAATTCAAGCGCACCGTGAAACACAGACTCCTCGGCTGTCTGTAATGTGTTTCAACCTGTTCCTCTCAATCAAACAAATCCTTTGAAATCTGCTTTGTGCCTTTGTGTGAATGATGTCATCGAATCAGTCTACACTCTCGCAACACATGTTTGTACTTCATATAGTTGACCATTATATTTTTTAGGACGCCAATACTGATGCATCATGGGAGGAGGAGATTAAAAGAGATTTTCTTTTGTGTGTTTGCAGAGTAAAACCCAGCGCAGCGTGCGGTCGGTCCGTGGGCAGGTAGGACCATGGCCCTCAGCGAGGGCTTTGCTGACCTCGGCCCTCTCAGCAACGGTGGATCCTCTACGGTTGCCAGCCACCCTGCCACAGACATGAGCGCAGACTCGCATCAGGACCAGGATGTCATGCCGTCCAAAATAGAACCCGAACAGCCCGCTGAGCAAACGGAGCAGGCGACGTGCAGGCGGAACGGTGTGCTCAGAACGAACGGCACTGCTCGTCTGTCTTCGTCTGGTTCCTCATCCTCATCACATGGGACGGATTCACAAAGGTTGGCTGTGCTTCTGCCCAATGCCCTGTCTCCCCCCTGTTGTGTCTGCTGTTCGTTACGTCAGCCAGTCTGTTGCAGCGGGAACCAGCGAGCTTGTGCCCTCTACCCGAACGCCGTGTCCTCTGCGGCGGTTCACGTGGGCTCGTGCAGTGTGCAGGGCATCCCGTGTTTCTGCATGCAGCATCATTGGCAGGAACATCTTCAGAATCAACCCAACATGGCCACACTGAGGTAAGCGATGATAACTTCCTTAAAATTATTTTTATGTACATTGTAGGTTGGACACGGCGTAAAACAGAGTACAGAATGGACGGATACAAAGTGATGATCTTATTAGACTTTTCTTCAGAAGTATGACTGTTACTTTATCTAAAGCCAGAGATCAAATGAAACCTTATGGAGTTTTTGGAACTATGCATCAATGTTTTTCATGCAGACAGAACTATGTCAAATATCTGTTTGATGTGTAGATCTTGGATTCTACTGGATTAAGTTGACAATAATGTACAAAGACGTGGCCACTCACCTCCTGCAAGGTTTTGATCAGCCTTTGAACTCAAAGATGTTCATCCGTCAGAAACTACATATGGTCTGAAGATCAAATGGTTTGGGTCACTTCACCAAGATGTTTTTCATCGTCTTTTTGATCTGAAGGCATATGCTTAAATATCTGAAATTAGAATTGCAGAAAAAACTCTGCAAGAGGTCAGATTAGATGGGAACCCTTTCAAAACGGTTTTAAAAAAGCATTTCAGGATGCGACTTCAAGAAGCTGCTTGATAAAATGACTACACTGAAAATGTTAAAACATTGCTTTGTGAATTATGTTGAGACAGCAAAATTAATCAAAGTTATATTTGCGATATTCATTAGTTTGTACGGATGAAACGATTCACTCAGCTCACGATGCGATTCGCGATACTGATCTCACGATACGATTCATTCACGGTTAATTCTTACTAAATGAGACAAATTAGAAATGACCGACTGCCCTTTTATGATTTCGCTTCACATTTCTTTGTAAAGTGAAAATATATTTTATGTCAAATAACAAAACTAAACTGCAATTAATCAAATAAAAAATGAATAATAAAAAAGTATCTTTTAACAAATTAAGACTTTTTCTGTGCTTCCCTTGGATTTTTTTTATATTTCAGAAATATCAGCATAAGCACATTTTCCAAATTTGCCGTAAACACAGCGGCCCCTGCTGTTCAAAACATGTATTGCGTTTCAAATAACATCTCAACCGGCTTGAATTTCAACCGGCTCGGTGAATCGTTACATTCCTAATAGTTTATGAGTTACCGTTGTTCTAAAATGCAGGGACAAAAATAAAGAACAAGGTTGTGTCCCTAAACCTTTGAACTGCATTGTATTTTAGTAGATCAATATATATCTGAGATTTCTTCTTGATCTTATTTTGAGATTTTTGGTGTTGTGTTTGATGAACATAAGTGGTCGTACTTCCAAAAGCCACAAAATAGCTGTGACGGTGGTGTGAGGAACAGATCAGTGATGTCATGAGACAGAGAGAATGGGCTTGTCTGATATCAATAGATGCTGTTATTGATGTTGTCAGTGATATATTAGCATCTTTTGATGTGATGATATTTGCAGATATTTTTCGTGTAGTGACACACAGACTGATGTCTGTGGATCTTTCTCCGAGGAATGATGGATGACTTGTTGTCGTCTGGGGTCATGTGATGTTTAACCCGCTCAGTCATGCTCCATTCACCTGTGCATTCCCCCCTCCTTCTTAAATTCTTCATTTGCTCCCTAGCCAGGTGCCAAGTATCTCAAGTTAATCTTAGTTTTTGTCCCAACCAGCCATCTTCACAACATTGGAACGTTTGAAGGGACATTTGATTTATTTTGATATAGCTTTGATAGAAGTGTAAAGAATCATGTGAAGCTTCCAGGGTCCTAACGTACAAAATGCAAATTATTTTTATAAATCCATAGCCGCGTGTGTGTGACAGCTGCAGACCCGGCCCGGCCAAGTAGCCTGAACATGATCTTTGTCTTCCTGATTTCAGGCTGTCAGTTTGAGAAGGTTTTATGTGCTATCCGGAACAACAACTGTTTAGCTGATGTCTCGCAGCGTTCTGAGTTTATCTCTTATTTTAGTCGCGTTGTTTTTTGACCTTACTTTTGAAGAACACTTAACTTTTCTGTCGTCTATACATGTTTGGAATGACATAAGGAAGGATGAATAAATGACGATTGATCTACCCCCAAAGTAATCCACGTATACGAGTGGATTGATGACTGTTTTCTGTTTTCAATCCCATAATTCCCGTCTCCCGTTCAAGATGAAGTCGTGGTATAATGGGTATGTTTGAAGGAGAACTAAGAGACCTC
The DNA here is from genome assembly GCA_006030095.1 of Triplophysa siluroides. NCBI lineage: Eukaryota > Metazoa > Chordata > Actinopteri > Cypriniformes > Nemacheilidae > Triplophysa > Triplophysa siluroides. The sequence continues at coordinate 942,698 of VCII01000713.1, forward strand.
GGCCCTGCTGTGATGAATGGGTTTGTGTGTAATGTGAGGTTAGAGATTGATGTGTCTGAGCTGCGTTCTGACGTGCGGACATGAATAAGAGGTTTAAGACGAATCTTCACGTATTGCTCAGACCAGGGAGCGCGAGGAACCCATAGAGCCAGTAAAGATGCCCAGTGAAGATCAAAGCCCACCGATCCCATAAACCACCATCAAAGACTCAACTAAGCAGGACCCAGTCATAACCCCAAATTAGACCGGTGTCTAGCTTTCTTACTCGCGTTTACTAAACAGACTGAAGACTCCGGGCGGGTGAGGCCACAGCTGGAATTGATCAAATCCATCTGATGTCTTTGTATTTGCTGAAGACACAGGTGCACTCATTATTATTATTATTCTGCTTTAAAAAATGTTGGGTTAATTTGACCCCTGGTTGGGTGAAAGATGGACAAACCAAACTAATACAATTTAATCCAAACCATCGGTTTAAACCCGGCATGACTTCAATTGAAATGGTTGGTTTTGTTCATATCTGTTCTTATATTGTTCTGCATTTATTTTTTAGTAAATAGGATTTATTAAGTATGATTAAAGGAAAATACTAAAGAAAATTCACATCTTTAAGCTCACATCTCGATTTTTTTAAAACTTGTCATTAAAAGTAGTTAATCTTAATCTCTCTCTCTCTCACCTGTCTGCAAATTTCCTGCCTTCTCCTTTAATTTCCTCTCTTTCTCATTGTCTATTCGTGTCTCGTAGATTCTCAGTGAAATTGGTGGTACCTGAAGGCTCAGATTGATTCAGTGATTCATGTTTACATAAATGCCTGTATTTGTGGGGTCATATTTCGATTCTGCATCTTTAAGACAGAAGATGTGTTTAAGAGATCATCACCAATCACAGAATTGCAAATACCTATAGATTACATCTGATGTGAAGTAGTGTTTGCTGACGCTACATGTGGATGTGGGACAAACTGAGCGGTGCGCTGCCTGGGGTGTGCTGCGTTCTAAATGAGTTTGGCCCATGTCTAGACATAGACATGCTTGATTTCAAAGAGCAGTCACGCTTGCTGTTCACACACACTTCAAGAGTTGAAATCGCTCTCGAGACCTGTGGCAGTGTGCCAGTAATTTCACTGGTAATTTCTTAAAGATGGGGTATCATGCTATGTCATGCATTCTGACTTCTTTACACTGTTAAGCGTGCTGGCTTCTCATGCTTAACATGGTCAACTTGTTAAAAAATTAGTTGGACGCATGCGGTAGTATCTCTGTACTTGATACACTCCCCCAGCACTCCAACTTGTTTCGGAAAGTTTTTTTTAATTCTGGATCCCTGTGACGACACAGGGTTCCAAAATTATAAAAAAACGGGCATTAGAAAGACTGTTGAAAGACCGATGTCTTATTTATTATATTAAATTTAACGTTTAAGGATTTTAAGTATAAAAAGAAGGATAAAAGTCAGGCAGGAGATAGGACCTGCGTTAATATTATAAAGTCTTTCCAGACTCACATGGACCCTCGGTACTCGAGGCTTTTAGCAGAGATACTCATAGATATCTATGGAGATACTTTACAGCAATGGAGAGAAAGATGGTCTTAAAATCACCCCCGAGGAGGTTGCTTTGATTCGGATCAGTATGTGAGTAACGCTGGTTTTTCTGTTTGTTAGAACCGAGATACGATGTTGTTTTTGTTGTAATATTAGCTGTGTGTGACGGAGCAGTTTTGAGCAACATTGTTTATCGGGAACCGCTTTCATACTGTACTCGTCCAGATACTGGAGAGAGAGAGAGAACGAGAGCACAATGATGAAATATAAAAAATGATGAAAACGAAAACTTGACTTTTTCAAGGGAAAAGTAATTAAATTACAGTAACTAACTACTTGGTAACTAGTTACACCCAATGCTGAATATAACACGTTTTATTTTTTTTGTTACAACATAATGCCTATAGTTCCCTTAGTTTAATTTCATAATTTTAAAATATGGAAAAAATATGAACACGTAAGTGAGGAACTGTCCAAAAACTTTTGACAGGTAGTGTGAATATCTTTTTGATAGTGTAAATACAGTTATTGTTTAATTTATTGTTATTGGTGTGAACGGTCCTTAAAAATAGTGTTGATGAGGGTGAGACCTTCGGCCTCGGTGTTTTCCCAGTAACTATGATGATTAATAATTTTCAAAGCATGCAGTCTTTAACATTCCAGAGTTTGTGAGTGTCTTTAGGTTAGGCTGTTGAACACTTGCACCAGGAGGCCAGTAGATAATGAAGACATTTCTTGGACAGCTTGTGAGCGGCCACAGTGTTGAAATCCAGCTTTCATGCCTGGAATCCATATATCCATGAATGTCAAGCCAAAGAATGCAGAGATATCAGCGGTTGAGCCCTGACCTCAGAGCACATACGGATTGAACCGTCTCCATTTCAGACTTGAGCAGATGCATGTGTGCACATCATTCAAACATTCAAATCGGCGCCTTTCCGTCTTTAATGCATTTCAATTATCTGTTGATTTAAAGTGACGGTGCACTAAATAAATTCTGTGAACATTATACGTTTGCTTTAGGCTTCAGAGAATCTGTACATGTGGATCTTACAAAATGTGTCTTGAACATATCTAGGTCTTAAAATAAACGATTTGATTGACATCACTGAAAATTGACATTTGTTTTTCTCCAGAAAGATTGGTGAAGGTGAATATGGACAAGTGTAAAATGTACGTTTGCACATTCGCTCAGCTAACCGTTCACTCCTTAAAGCCGCGACATGGTTTAACCTCACCGGCCATGCTTTTTTATGAATTAACCTCCTGATCCATAAACATTTCAGTTCATAATGTCATGTTTTAAAGATTACCACACTGTCATCCGTTTGCTTTATGTTTAAAACATTATCCTATAGATTTATCGGCATGTTTGCACTTTTTGAGCTGAACAGAATAAAACAAATATTGATTGAAAAACTCTTGAGATGCCTTGACCAAAGGCTGTGCTTATGTGAAATAATCCATGCGTTTCATCTTTCATACACGTCTCTGGATTCAAACATGGGATGTTTTCTGATGGCACACTTTATAAATCAGACTTTGTTCAGTCTCTCTGTGTTTCTTCAGGAAGCGGAGGAAATCTGGTCCTGGTTATTTGCTTTCGGCTTGGTTTATTTGATTATGGTGTGTCTGCATGTACTTTTCTCTTGATTGTACTAAAGGATGTTCATCTCTCTGATTTTTGAAGGCTAATGGAACTCACCTTGTGTGGAATATGCAGATGCTTCAAAGCCGTGTCCTCACAACAGCTGCTTGTTGTATTAACGTGTCCGCTGAACTTTAAAAGGGATTTACGGTCTCTCTAGAAGTCGCCCCGCGGTGCAAAAGTCTTGCCAGTGGCTTTTGTTCGTCTGTGCCTTAGCAACCACTAATTATAGCATTCCATGGATTCCCCTTTAAGACGAAGAAGAAAATTGCAGCCACCTATTGGCCCTGTGACCGTGACGCTCCTATAACACTTCAGTGTTAAACTCTTAAGGCCACTTTACACAAAGTAAACCGTAACTATAAAAATAATTGTTACGGACGTTGACGTTACGTTTGTTTTAAGCTCGCGTGGCAGTTTCACATGTAAGATTCACGAGACCTTTTAAATTGAATGGATTTTGACTGTCGATGTTTTATGATGCATTAGCATTGAACGTGATCCCAAAGAAACCGTTTCTCTGTTTGGTAATACTGTTGTTATAGCTGTTGTGTGGACTTTTCTTTTCTCTTAATTTTAGGACAACTTTTGATAGTTACTGTAGTAATCCTTGATGTACACTTCACTCGGTATTGGTTTGTATGAATTATCATTAAGGCGATTGACTCGTCTGCAAATTAATATTATGAACGTATTAAGTCGAAGCCTTGTATACTGTCTGTCCAAGTTTATTAAATCCACCCAAAAATGAAAATAAGTAGTTCCAAACCTGTATAAATGTCTTTGTTCTGTTATTTAGAAAGATATTTAGAAGAATGTTGGCAAGATTTCTGGGGTAGTCCAAAAAAATGTCCTTCAATATACAATAATGTTTTCTATTATGGTAGTCAATGGTGCCCCGGAAATCTAAGTTGCTATTATTCTTTCAAATATCTTTCTTTACGTACAACCACAAAGAAATTTATACTGGTTTATAATAAATTATTTTTGCATATCCAGTTCAACTTTATACATAATTATTGTGACCGAAGGAATTCACAATAACAATATCTTTTGTAATTAAATGAATGATGCAATCAGTGCAAGTGATTAATGTGTCTGTATATAATGTGTGTAAGGTTAAGCTCTGTTTGATGACCTCAGACAGCTGTGATTTCCTCACAAGAATGGTCTTGACCACAAAACATCACGTCTCTCCACACGGGTAGTTTTAATCGACTGTTTGCTTCTTGAATCCAATCTGATCTGTTTTATTTCTCTGTGTTTCAGCCCCCCGAGGCCGTTTCGGTTTCCCAGAAGGTAAGACTGCTATTTCTATCCCTGCTAAATTCTTCTTTTGTTTAGGATGAGGGCTTCTGTTGCTTTGTTCCCCAAAGCTAATTTGGCACTGTGAAGTTGCGTTATAAATAAGATGATGCCACTACATACAGGGTTTCATTTGGGTTTGATGTAAGAACCGTTTTTGTGTTGCAGTTATGCTGAGCTCATTGCTGATTGGCCGGTGGTGGTGTTGGGGGTGTGCACTGTGCTCATCGTTGTTTGCGCTCTGGTCGGTATCCTCGTACCCGACCTGCCTGACTTCTCCAATCCTCTGCAGGTAAAGTCACATTTTCCATCACATCAGAAATAACAACCCTTTACTAGAAGCGATGCAATGCCACGGACGTCATCATAAGTGCTTTTTCTTGTCCAGAAGTTATCAGTGCATGATATTCCAAAAAATATTTCAACTATTCAACCACCTGACACATAGAAATCAATCAAATCTAGTCCCACCCTACGTTTTAGTTTGGTTGATCATCCTGTTTCCATGTAAAATGTCACAATGTGCAAACATCGTCTTATGTTGACTTTAAACAACATCTATAAAGTCTTTTATCATTTTTCTTATCAGGGATTTGAACCAAGGGGCACCGCAATAGGCCAGCGACTGGTAACGTGGAACAACATGGTGAAAAACACGGGCTATAAAGCGACTCTGGCCAACTATCCCTTTAAATACGCAGACGAGCAGGCCAAAAGGTAATCGAGTTCACTTCTTATCTGATAAACAGACTTCCTGCATGTATTCACCCTGAAAAACACTCGCTGAGCCAAACGTGGATTTGGGCTTGTGCCAAGTCTGACGGAAATTAAGAGTTTGTAGTAAACTAGCCTGGTAATGAGACCTGTGTTAGCTGTATCATGATCCATAAATCACTGTATAAATGTGGAATGTGTCATTAACCGCAAGATTTTGCGTCTATTGAGATAACGTCTGTAAAGTACACAGGAGATTAGTAAGAGATACATGCTTTATTCAACACGGGTTCCACAGACGAGGATTAAGTCAGTTGCTTGATTTCCAAGTTCTCGTTGTGTGTTTCAGCCATCAAGATGACCACTGGTCAGAAGACCACTTTGATCGAAAGAAAAGACAAGCCGAGTGGGATTTCAGTAAAGACAGTTTCTTCTGTGATGTGCCAGGTATGTCGTCTATCTGTCAAATGCATCACATAGTAAAAACGAGCCGACATCAGCTCAAAGCTGCCACCTGGAGGACAAGGACGGAACGCCTGGACATCGGTTTAATCTGCAGTTGTTGTTTCCCAACAGGCGACAGCTATTCCAGAATCGTTTTTGCCTCCGCAGAGGGGAAGACCTTGTGGAATATACAAGCAATCAAATCCATGTGCAATTTTGACAATACACGGGTATGTACACCTGAACAAGAAACATTCAAACACGTGTCCGTGCTGGTGTTTTACCATCTTTATGTCTGTCTCTTTAGGTTCGCTCTCATCCTCAATACTTGGATTTGTGTCAGCGCACCACCGCCGCGTCCTGCTGTCCCAGCTGGACGCTTGGGAACTACATCGCCGTCCTGACGAACAAGTCGTCTTGCCTGAAGATCACAGAGCGAGATGTTTCTCATACCCTAAAGACTCTGCGGTCCTGCGCTAAGTATTATCACAACGGCACTCTGGGCCCTGAGTGCTGGGATATGAACACACGCAAAAAGGACCTCAAGTGTGGCAACGTTCCTCGAAAATGTACAAAGTACAACGCCGTGTATCAGATTTTTCACTTTCTGGTGGACAAAGACTTCCTGAACCCAAAGAACACGGACTCCCTTTCTCCCAATCTGAAATACAGCATGCTGTTCTCTCCGACCGAGAAAGGTGAGACGATGATGAACATTTACTTGGACCACTTTGAGAACTGGAACACCTCGGACGGGATCACAATGGTTACAGGAATCGAGTTCGGCATCAAACACAACTTGTTTCAGGACTACCTGCTGACAGACACCATGTATCCCATCATAGCTATTTTGATCGTGTTAGTGGTCATGTGTGTCTACACGAGATCCATGTTTATCACCCTGATGACCATGTTCGCCATCATCAGTTCGCTCATCATCTCGTACTTCCTGTACCGCGTGGTCTTCAGTTTCGACTTCTTCCCCTTCATGAATCTCACGGCGCTCATCATACTGGTGGGAATCGGTGCTGATGACGCATTCGTGCTCTGCGACGTCTGGAACTACACAAAGTTTGACAAGCCCAATTCGGAGCTCTCCGAAACGGTCAGCGTCACTCTGCAGCACGCGGCGCTTTCCATGTTTGTCACCAGCTTCACCACAGCTGCCGCCTTCTATGCCAACTACGTGAGCAACATCACTGCCATCCGCTGCTTCGGCGTCTACGCCGGGACCGCTATTTTAGTGAACTACATATTGATGGTCACCTGGCTGCCGGCTGTGGTCGTCCTGCATGAGCGATACCTGGTCAACCTGTTCACATGCTCGAGGTCACCACACCAGCAGACGAATGGCACCATGAAGTTTTGGATGAGCCTGTGCCAAACGGTCAACAGATGTCTTCTTGCTATTTCCGAGGCCTTCGCGGATATTTTTTGAAAAAGTGTTGCCTTGCGTCGTGATCAAATTGCGCTACTTGTGGCTCCTGTGGTTTTTGGCCATGACGGTGGGCGGCGTTTACGTTGTTTGCGTGAACCCGAAGATGAAGCTGCCCTCTCTGGAGCTGTCAGAATTTCAGGTGTTCCGCTCCTCCCACCCTTTCGAACGCTACGACGCCGAGTACAAAAAGCTCTTCATGTTCGAACGAGTCAACCACGGCGAAGACCTTCACATGCCGATCACCATCATATGGGGAGTCACTCCGATCGACAACGGAGATCCCCTGAACCCCAAAAACAAGGGTAAACTAACACTCGACACAACCTTCAACATCGCAAGTCCCGCTAGCCAGGTTTGGATTCTCAACTTTTGCCAGAAGCTCAGGAACCAGAGCTTTGTGTTTCAGTCGAAGGAGCAGGATTTTACCAGCTGCTTCATGGAGACGTTCAAGCAGTGGATGGAGAACCGGGACTGCGATGACGCTCCGGTTTATCCCTGCTGTAGTCAGTCCACGTTCCCTTACAGGCAAGAGGTCTTTGAATTGTGCATCAAACGGGCCATCATGGAGCTCGACAGAAGCACCATCTACCACCTTGACAGCAAGACGCCAGGCCCAAGGTTTGACATCAACGACACCATCAGAGCGATCGTGCTGGAGTTTCAAAGCACCTACCACTTCACCCTGGCGTACGAGAAAATGCATCAGTTCTACAAGGAGGTGGATTTGTGGATTCAGGAGGAGCTGAGAGAAGCACCCGAAGGGCTTAGCTACGGGTGGTTTGTAAGCAATCTGGAGTTCTATGACCTACAGGACAGCCTGTCGGGCGGAACGCTCATCGCTATGGCGCTCTCTGTGGTGGTGGCCTTCAGCGTCATGCTTCTGACCACGTGGAACATCGTCATCAGCCTCTACGCCATCATCTCCATCGCTGGGACCATCTTTGTCACGGTGGGATCTCTGGTGCTGTTAGGTTGGGAACTGAATGTGCTCGAGTCGGTGACTATCTCGGTCGCCGTTGGGCTCTCGGTGGATTTCGCCGTGCATTATGGAGTAGCGTACCGGCTCGCCCCAGAACCGGACCGAGAGGGGAAGGTGATTTTCTCTCTGAGCAGAATGGGCTCCGCCATAGCCATGGCAGCACTCACGACCTTCGTGGCCGGTGCGATGATGATGCCCTCCACGGTTCTGGCTTACACTCAACTTGGCACCTTTCTGATGCTCATCATGTGTATCAGTTGGGCTTTCGCAACGTTTTTCTTTCAGTGCATGTGTCGCTGCCTGGGACCTCAGGGTACCTGCGGACAGATTCCTTTGCCAAAGAAACTCCGCTGTTACGCTTTCGCCGACCACCTGTCTGAAACCCAGTCGAATCACCCTCAAGGTAAACTTAACAAGCACTCAATGCATAACGCAGGAGGAGAGGGCGACCCTGAACACTATGAGCTTGAGCCCTTGGCGGTAAACATCAGAAATACGGAGAAGGCCTCTGATGAGGAACAGCAGGCATGCACGCCGTTGCATAATGGGATCGTTTCTCATCGCAGTAATTTGTGCACGGCCAACGCTGACCCCCGAGAACCAGTTTCTGAGAATGGGTTACCAGGAGCGGAAGTTTCACATCATCATCATCAGTACACTTACGGCGCGGGGTGCTCCTGTGGGCCTCAGTACGCACGAGACGGACATAGGACTCCGTGCCATCCCTGCAGTCAGTCTGGTGAAAGCCCGTGCTTTGCTAAACAGTTGACTTTGACAAATCACTTACCTCCGGAACACAACAATCTGTGCACACTAGATAGGACGCACACCCCTGCTGATTGTTTCGTAAACTCTGGTCACTTTCATCATTGCACGGCGAGCCAAACATCAAGGGCGTCCCCACACAGATGTTTCCCCGGGGGTTACAGCATGCATGCGGTGCACCTTCTGCATCAGGCTCTGATGTCTGATGCGGTCCAGGACGAGTCCCATATCAGTGCGTGTGGTCCCAATTTATCACAACCAGAAGGCTTCGATTTTCCAGTTCACAATCGCGGTCCAGATGTTCAGTGCTGTGCAACTACAACTACGGAGTGTACTGTTAAGAAGACGGAGAAGCACACACAAAATTGCCAGACACCTCAAAACATAGCACAGAACCGTACGAAGTCAAAAGTAAACGGCACTAAACAGCGTGACATAAGTGCCAAAAGCAATCAGAGTAACAAAGACTGTAAGAAAAGGGTCTCTCCCAAAAAATATATCTGTTTTAAAAAGACTGCCAAACCAACGTGCAATTCTGTAGAGTTGGAGTCAAGAACCAGCATGCCGACTATTGCCATTCATTCAAAAGCCTCAACGGAGAGTTTATGCTAATATTTATAAAATATAACAGCATAGTACTGTGTTGTGGAGATTTAATGACCATAAATCAATCACTTATATTTGGAAAATAAGTCTATATGAAAAAGGTGTAATTGTCACCCGCTGGCTGGTGTTTCGGATGTTTTTCTAAAGGCCGCTAATTTTGCATAACGATCAGAAACGTAAAAGTTTATTTTTCTGCACATTTCATATAAACGTGTGTATATATATATATATATATCTGTGTGTGTTGTGTATGTATTTAAGTCATGCACTTTCTTTGTTTTGAATGTTTTGCCTATAAAGTTTTAAATAATTTACTATCTCCAGTAGTTCTGTCATGTTTTTCCAGACTGGCGGTAATATATAATCGACTCTTCTTGGTGAATCAGATGAAAACTCGCTTCCTTGTGCAGTGAGCAAACAGTTACTTCAACCTCTGGACTTTTATTGGTCAAATAAATCCAGTGTTTCCTGTATTAATGTAATCTGGTGATGCGGGAGGTGTTTCTCCTGATGTCCCTTACAGACGTGCTTGTCATCGCTCGGTCATCATTACACACAGACTATTATTATTTATTGTTAGTTTATGTTGGCTACTGCATTAACAAATACAACTTTATAAAGGTCATCATTTATGAAAAATGAAGTGTCTTGAATTGAGCCACAGATCTATGTCCGATGTTGTGCAACATCTGAGGAATGATAGAAAGGTTTTGTCGGTAGTATTCGTGTTTACTTGTGGAAGGTAAGAGATATATCAAACACGTAATGCATTTTATATACATAGATTGTCATTATACAAAGAGAAAGACTGTCAACAGAGCTCGAATCAAAATAAATCTTGGTGAAGGCCAGGAGCAAAGCGATGGGGTTATTTAGAAAGTTAAAATCAAATCTAGGAAAATTAGCTCTCCATATTTACAGAGTGAAATATTTTGTCACATTTCTTTAAATCGTCAAACGATATCAAAACAGTGTTCAAGATATCAGCTTAAAAGCGACTGTGCTTGTATTTGCATTTTGATTTCTTCAAGATGGAAAGATTGTCATGATCACATCACAGTTCTTCTCTTTAGGTCAGATGAGAGGGAAAAACATACTTGTTGGACATTTTGTCCCTGAACTGTAAAAGAGAGTTGCTGTTAAAGGGACAGATCAGCCCGAAATGAAAATTCTGTCATTATTTACTCACCCTCAGGGTGTTCCAAATCTGTATTCATTTCTTTAAGCAAAACACAAAGGAAGATATTTAGAAGAATGTCAGTAACCAAACAGATCTCATCCCCCATTGACTGCCATTGTAGGGAAAATAAATACTATGGGAGTCAATGGGGGATGAGATCTGTTCGGTTACTGACATCTTACTTTGTGTTTAGCAGAATAAAGACATTTGTACAGGTTTGGAACAATCGAAACAATGTCGAAATCGATTCGATGTTTTATGCACAGCTCTTCTGTGAACTGCGGCTGTTTGATCAGTCGGAAGTTCTGCTTGATGTAAAATCACTATGAGATTGAGTCGTTTATAACGTACATTTGAAAAAGCAAAACTTGTCAAACGTCATCACTATAAAAATACTTTATTATCATGAAAATACCTGAAAAGGTTTAAAGAACAGCGAAACAATATGACCACAAGCATTTCCTGGAAATAATTGTTCTTCTTCTGTTTCTCATATTCAAAGTTTCTGCGCAAGAGCGCCCTCTGGCGTTCGGATGTGGCAGCATTTAACCGTAATTCATTGAGGAAATGAGAGCATAAGTATTGCCCAGCCCTATTCTAAGGGTCAGTAAATGATGACAGAATTTTCATTTTTGGGTGAACTGTCCCTTTAACACTCTTCCTCTCGTCAGGTGATGAAACTAACTATAATCAAACTGCAGTGTCTTCATGAACGCGTGTTGCATCAGTCTCTCTCTCGTCTGCTTTAGCTTCCATTTGTTTAATCTTTGTGTCTTGTCTGATGTTGTGTATAAGCTGCTCGTAAAACCACTGTAAATCCTGACTGTCGTCAGGCCACACGAGGAATCTTCTGTTCTCGATGTAGGTTCTTAGTTGTTGGTATTTGAGTAACCTGTACGGTGGTATGTTCCCCACCACCAACACCAGGAGAATGTCATTCAGCTCCACTAACATCCTGCACTGCGCCAGGGTGAAGGTTTCCAAACACCAGCCGTCCTTCAAGAAGCGCTGCGACACCACACAGAGAGTTTTCCGACTGCTCTGAATAGCGTTTCTCATGTTGGTTAGATGGTCCTCTCCTGGTATGAAGTCTCGCTCCTCAAAGCAGCAGTGAAGGACGTTCTGATCCGAGAACTGCGAGTCCAGTCGCTTCAACAGCGCTTTCTCCACCCACTTTATATCTCCGGAACTGAAGCAGACATACACGTCGTACAAGAATCCATCCGCTTCGGGATCCATCAGCTTAAATTTTTCATCGGCAAGCTTGGCTGTGAGTCGTTTATACATCTTAAAGACGTAACCACGGCAACGGATGTAAATGACGGTGACGGCGGTGAGAAACACGATGAAGGCCGTACAGAAAATAAACAGCACACATCTCAGCTTTTCGACGTTCTTCTCGTCCTCTTCGTCTTCACATTGTATGCTGGAACTCAAAACAGGAATCATGTAGTGATCTTCAGGACTGGCGCACGTCACGTCTTCAGCAGGATGTACGAGGACGGTTCTAGACTCGTTTAGCCACGTCTGAAAGTCCTTCAGGGTGCAGTCGCACCGGAACTGGTTTTGTAGCAGACTGAGATGCGTGAGGGAGCCAAAGAGATGTGGATCCACTGAATAAATGGAGTTATATTCCAGATTGAGAATTTGTAGACTTTTGGGGAATATACCAGCGGGAAGGTACTTTAAAGAGTTGAAGGACAAATCCAGAAAGGTCAGAGATGTTAGATCCTTGAAGATGTGTTTAGGGAGGGATTGTAATAAATTGTAGCTCAGAGAGAGCTGCTGTAACTGATGAAGATGCTTGAAGACGTCTAAACAGTTTCCACGTGACCAGAAGAACTCCATATTTGTTGCTCCAAGATCGAGGATTTGGAGTTCGTGTGAAAGCACTGTATGAGGCTGATCGTAACAATCCACTAACCCATTGTTTTGGAGATTGATTTCCAGCATTTGAGGAAATCCCTCTAGTATCGTGAATAACTCTGTCATAGAAGTAAGTTTGTTCGAATTCATGTCAAGGGTTGTGAGGTTTCTAGACATGATGGTTAAGTCGTGGGGTAAAATTGTAATTTTGTTGTCACCTAAGTAGAGCTTCTCCAGGTTTGGTAGGGTTGCAGATTCATGTGCGGATTTGAGAACGTTTCCTGATAAATAGAGATCTTTCAGATTTGAAAGTCCTTCAAGTGATCCGTGTCCGAGAATCCATATATGATTGTAGGACACATCGAGCACTTGAAGTGTATGTAAATTCTTAAAGGTTTCACGTTCAACGACGCCCAAGAAGTTTCTGGACAGGTTTAGCGTTTGTACATTAGTCACACCCCAAAACGCATCGTTTTCGATCGTGTTGATCTGATTTTGTGCTAATGTAATTTGTTCAAGACGCGACAAGGAACCGAGCAGTGAATACGACAGAGCAAAGATACTTGATCTAGACAGATCCAAATCCTTCAAACCACTTTCCCGAAGTCCTCGGAATGTGAATCTGTCTGGATCTTCTGAACTGTTAAAACCAGATGATCTGCCGATGCTGCGGTCACTCAAAATAAGAGCTTGGATTTTGGTTCCAGTGATGGCCTCAAAAAATCTCTTGGCCGTGTTCACTTCAAAGCCGTTTCTAGAGAGGTCCAGTGTACCTATGGACATGTTCTTCAACGGGTTTCCACACTTGAACTGATTCATGTTCTGTAGTTTCATAGAGGACAAGATGAAATGTGTGAAATGTTTGCCCTGAAAGTTCAGCAGGTCTTCCTCACAGATGCTCTTCACTTTTGTGCCAGACAGATCCAGAATGTTCAAGCTTCTCATGTTTATAAAAAAAGGTGCCGGACGGATTCTCTCGATGTTGTTGTCACTCAACACAAGCTTCTGGAGAGACACCAGCGGCTTGAGGACGTCACCGGACAGAACGGAGTCATTTAAACCGCACTGTGTGAGGGTGAGAGTTTTCAGATGATGTAATCCATTAAACGCTTCTGTCTCGATCTGCAGCGCATGGTTGTAATCCATCTGAAGTGAGGTTAGATTTGAGAGTCTTCTGAATGAATTGTTTCTGATCGTGAGTCCTGGTGTTTGATGCTTTAGTATGAGGACTTGTAGACGGTCAAGGTGAGAAAAGGATGCTTCGTTGAGTTCGATAATGCTGTTGTTGCTCAGATCCACATACGTTGCATTCGTCGGCAGATCCGGCACTTGTTGAAGACCTCGATCTGTGCAGTGAACCTCAGAGCCATCTGTTAAACACACTGAGGTGCATTTTACAATCTGAAGGCTGATGTATAATACGAGTGTGGTCAGGGATGATGTTTGTCTTGGTGTCATTCTGAGAGCTCTGTGAAAAAACTAAAACATGAGCAGAAATATTTGTTAGTAAATTATTATTGTCATTTATTTATATCATGAAGGCTATGTTGGAAACCTGGCACTATAACATCCATGTTGCTTGTGTAAGGAACCGTATCTAAATCTTACAGACTTGGACAAAAAGGTGATTTTGTTTTTTAAATTAACCATGGTTTTATTATAGTAAAAGTTACCATTTGTTGGTGGATAGAATGCTATTTGTATAACCACAGTTTTACTACAAATATCATTGTTAAACTGTAATTAATTTGAGACCGTGTTGCATTTTGGGTTTCTAGTTTTACCATAAATACCATAGTAAAAGTTCCCGTGAACCGGAAGTTTGCGATCGTTTTTACTTCCGTATTTTGACGCATTTCCGAGTGAAATGGAATTTCTAATGAGAAAAGTAGTGGGAGTGTCTTTCGTCTTTTTTTCTGCGATTTGATTGGATGTATAAAAACAGCAGACTCACTGTTGAAGGGGAGGAGTTAACGGATGCTCAGCCCAAGCTGTCTAACATACGTCATATAGGATGGAAGTGCATTTTCAGGTTTTAACTGAAGATTATGAGTGCACACGAATTTTAAAAAGAGAATGACCCACGTTGATAAAGTATTTACAACAAACGCTGCAATTTCATGAAAAAATAGGTTTTGTTATTTTTTATTTCACTGGGACTTTAAACTAAGATTGCTGTCTAGTGTCTAGAAAAACCATTCGTTTTCGTAATAAATTAATCTTTGTCTGAACTGTCTCTATCTGTCACATAAAACCGCAAATTCAGCTCAGTATGAAAACACGGAACTACATGTTAGGTTATAAAATATAAGGCCATAATTGCCCTCACGAAAATATGGTTTCGCAAGCAAATCCTTTTTGTTACCACGGGTTTTGTTTTATTTTTAAGTAAAAACCATGTGGCAAATTTCCATAAGGGATTCATGTTAAGACTAGTTAAATGGAACGAAGGTTGCTTTCGTAATCCTTTTAGGGTTTCCTAAATATGTTCTGCACCAAAACTGCGAAGTTTCAGTTCTTAGTAACCTGTTATAAACTGTTACGGAGCGCAGACCCATCGGTGCATGACGTCACGCATCGCGAGAGCTCGAATGTGCTTTCGAAGCGCTCTCGCGATACTTAGAAACTACGCCGATCTGCGCAGCCCTTAGCGAATTGTCCTCTGCAGACTCCGTCATTTGTGAGATTTACCACAGAGTTCGTGTCTAATGATAATAATCGAGCGGTAGTTTAGTGTCTTACCGGTTCGGTTATGAATCCATACAGTTATTCTGTGAAGATGACGTGTTCAGGTAAAGTATCTCAATAAGAGCCGAACAGAAAGTCGGATGTTCTCGCTTCATCTCCTCAGTGTTTCCTCACAGTGTTGTGAAATAGGAAACGCTTGAATTTCTGCTTTTCCGGTCAGAGTTTCCTCAGACCATTGAACTAAAGCTCTGGAAATCTCATGCGAACATCTTTTAAATTATTTACTGCGATTATATCTTAGATTTTCAAAGAATTCAGACTTTAGTCATTTTAACAATCCTTGTGCTTACCTCCTGAACGATTTATCTGTTTATTTTCACCCACATAAAATGAGTGTAGTACACATATGTTAGTATTTACTATAGTAACCTGAAGAAAGTATATTAGTATAAATAGTATATTTGAAGAGTTTGTTTCCAAAATCATGTTTTTCTTATGTTATCACGTTTTTATTGTGTTAGCTGTATTTTTTGTTTTGTTATTCTGGCTTAAATCAAACAAACCAACTGCAGTTTGATTGATGTTCATTGAAATACGACAACAACAAAAAAACTTGATTTATATCTCATCTTGGAACCAAACTCTTCCTTGTTCATGTTAAGGCTACTATTAAAATAGGTAAATTGATACTGTAGTATACTTCATATTTACTGAAGTAAGGGTGAAACCACAATAGCATCTAGACATCTTTACTTCAGTTTATTAAAGTAAATACTAAGTAGACTACAGTATTTTACACATGGGTTTAATGAGTGAGGAACGGGGTGTTCCTGAAAGTGTTAATATCCGGTCCGCTTTCATTTAGGAATTTGATTGTGTTTTTGCATGTGTAAATATTAGCTTTGCAGATAAAACTGTACATTTCTACATTCTTATTGGCTTAGTCATGAACCCTGAGAGTTGCCAAAGTACACTATGTTTCAAGGTGTTGTAATAAACCGGAGTGTTCTCAACGACTCTTTCAAAGATGGCGTTCTTTGGCAATCTGGAGGTTTCATTGTACGATCCATCATTGCTCAGAAGAATAAAGTCCGGACCTAGATGTTTATAAAGAGAGAATGTGCATCTTCCCACCGGCCTCCTGCTTACATCCACATCTTACTGCTGTAACAGAATAAATGTAGTTTTGGGTTTCCCAGTGCTTTCATAATCTCACGAGAGAATGTGTCCATTGTGACTCATGTAACAATCTTTCATTACATATCATGAACTAATGCATCATTATGTGAATGAAGTTTAACATTGTTGTGACCTGTTTGGTTATCTAAGGGTTTGAAATGAAAGATGCAGATTTGCTAGTTATAAACAGTCTTTTAATATCAGAAAACCACATCACGATAAAAAAAGAAACAAATACACATAAAATATCTGAAACACAAACATTAAACTGCAGTGTCTACATGAACCTTTCTTCCTTCAGGCTTTAATTCAATCTCTCTCCCGTCTGCTTTATCATCTGTTTGTTTAATCTTTGTGTCTTTTCTGATGTTGTGTATAAGCTGCTCATAAAACCACTGTAAATCCTGACTGTCGTCAGGCCACACGAGGAATCTTCTGTTCTCGATGTGTGATCTTATCGGTCTGTATTTGAGTAACCTGTACTGGGGTATGTTCCCCACCACCAACACCAGCAGAATGTCATTTAACTCCTCTTCTGTTTTTTTCTGCGCCAGTGTGAAGGTTTCCAAACACCAGCCGTCCTTCAAGAAGCGCTCCGACACCACACAGAGAGTTTTCCGACTGCTCTGAATAGCGTTTCTCATGTTGGTTAGATGGTCCTCTCCTGGTATGAAGTCTCGCTCCTCAAAGCAGCAGTGAAGGACGTTCTGATCCGAGAACTGCGAGTCCAGTCGCTTCAACAGCGCTTTCTCCACCCACTTTATATCTCCGGAACTGAAGCAGACATACACGTCGTACAAGAATCTATCCGCTTCGGGATCCCCTCGCGTTCCATCCACGAGTTTGGCTGTGAGTCGTTTGTAAATCTTAAAGACGTAACCACGGCGACGGATGTAAATGACGGTGACGGCGGTGAGAAACACGATGAAGGCCGTACAGAAAATAAACAGCACACATCTCAGCTTTTCGACGTTCTTCTCGTCCTCTTCGTCTTCACATTGTATGCTGGAACTCAAAACAGGAATCATGTAGTGATCTTCAGGACTGGCGCACGTCACGTCTTCAGCAGGATGTACGAGGACGGTTCTAGACTCGTTTAGCCACGTCTGAAAGTCCTTCAGGGTGCAGTCGCACCGGAACTGGTTTTGTAGCAGACTGAGATGCGTGAGGGAGCCAAAGAGATGTGGATCCACTGAATAAATGGAGTTATATTCCAGATTGAGAATTTGTAGACTTTTGGGGAATATACCAGCGGGAAGGTACTTTAAAGAGTTGAAGGACAAATCCAGAAAGGTCAGAGATGTTAGATCCTTGAAGATGTTTTTAGGGAGGGATTGGAGAAAGTTGCCGCTTAGAGAGAGCTGCTGTAACTGATGAAGATGCTCGAAGACGTCTAAACAGTTTCCACGTGACCAGATGATCTCTATGGATGAAAGCCCAAGATGAAGGAGTTGAAGTTTGCCTGAAACTACCGTAGTCTGATGTCTCTCATCGTGACATTTGAAAAACGAGTTACCTTGAAGAAAGATCTTTTCGATGTTTGGAAATCCCTCCACTATTGTGTACACATCCGACAGGTCAGTTAGTTTGTTAAATTCCAGGTCAAGAGTTGTGAGATTTTTTGCAATGTCTGGTAACATGTACAATGACGTAATTCTGTTCTCCCCCAAGTAGAGCTTCTCTAGGTTTGGTAAGATTGCGAATTCATGCACCGATTCGAGACTGTTTGCGGTTAAATTTAGTTGAAGTAAATTGGCGAGCCCTTGAAACGACAGATATCCGAGCACCCGTATGTGGTTATAAGACAAATCGAGCACTTGAAGTTTGTCTAGATTCTGAAAGGTTCTAGAATCAATAGCACCCAGGTAGTTTCTGGAAAGGTTTAGCTTTAATAAACTTGTCGTGCCTAAAAACGCATCGTTGTCAATCTTGTTGATCTGATTTTGTGCCAATGTCATTTGTTCTAAGTCTGACAAAGAACTGAACACGGAAAACTGCAGAGCGAAAATATACGACCTGGATAGATCCAAAATCTTAACGCTACTTGCATTCAGTCCTTTAAATGTGAATATGTCTGGATTTTTCAAATTCCTAAAACCGAAAGAGCTACCCATGCTGCTGCTACTCAGAACAAGAGTTTGGATTTTGGTTCCAGTGATGGCGTCAAAAAATCTCTTTGCCATGTTCACCTCAAAGCCGTTTCTAGAGATGTCCAGTGTACCTATGGACATGTTCTTCAACGGGTTTCCACACGTGTCCCATCCTGACCAGAACTGATTCATGTTCTGTAGTTTCATAGAGGACAAGATGAAATGTGTGAAATGTTTGCCCTGAAAGTTCAGCAGGTCTTCCTCACAGATGCTCTTCACTTTTGTGCCAGACAGATCCAGAATGTTCAAGCTTCTCATGTTTATAAAGAAAGGTGCCGGACGGATTCTCTCGATGTTGTTGTCACGCAACACAAGCTTCTGGAGAGACACCAGCGGCTTGAGGACGTCACCGGACAGAACAGAGTCATCTAAACCGCACTGTGTGAGGGTGAGAGTTTTCAGATGATGTAATCCATTAAACGCTTCTGTCTCGATCTGCAGCGCCTGGTTGTAATCCAGTTTTAGTATTAGTAGATTTGAGAGTCTTCTGAATGTATTGTTTCTGATCACGAGTCCTGGTGTTTGGTGATCCATTCTGAGGAATTGCAGACCGTCCAGATGAGAGAATGACGATTCGTTGAGCTCACGGATGTTGTTTATACTCAGATCTACATAAATGATGTGCGCGGGAAGATCCGGCACCTGGTGAAGACCTCGATCTATGCAGTTGGCAATAGAACCACTAACTGTACACAGCGAGGTGCATTTCACCAGCCGAATGTTGAGACACAATCCAAACAGGATAAGAATGAATGTAGAGTCCATACTCAGAGCTCTGTGGGGAGAAAAAAAAATGTTGCTGCCTTTACCAATGGTTTATTATAGTGAAAGGATGAAAAAGTATATTTGGGGTATT
This sequence comes from Triplophysa siluroides, assembly GCA_006030095.1. Classification (NCBI taxonomy): domain Eukaryota; kingdom Metazoa; phylum Chordata; class Actinopteri; order Cypriniformes; family Nemacheilidae; genus Triplophysa; species Triplophysa siluroides. Next base: position 962,061 of record VCII01000713.1, read on the forward strand.
TGATATTCTTTATATTCATTTAAATCGAATTGATTTCTATAGCTACCACTTTTAACAAATTTTGCAAAGCTGTTGTACAGAAAACAAATTATTTACGAATAATACTAAAGAAATTAATTAATAATATATAATGTATATAGGTTAATTTATATAGAGATAGCATATTATACTAGGCCTATATATTATAATATACATCGTACATTTGTATATTATTATTAAGCTATTATATTTGTGTGTGTATTTAACTTTATACACACAAATATTTGGTTACAATGTTTAATTTTCCTTGCTTGCATAACAAGTTCAAGGTTCGGTGACTTAAGAGAAAAGCTGCAGTACATCGCAAAAGATCTTCACCAATGTGAGTCTTATTCTATAACATGCACATGCACTCTCATTTCAAAAAGACGACCGATTATTCATGCACATGGAAACGCACTTTCACTTTTCCGTTTTTCTCTTCCCTCTTCTTCCCAATTTTTTTTGCGCAGTTAATCCATTGTATCCTATAGATGTGTATATATAGCCTATATATGTCGATATTGTGGAGATCTTCCTGTGTTTGTCTCCCTTCATCTCATCTGTTTCCCAACATTTCTGCGGTGGGAAATCACTTACTTGCTCAATCTCTCGTGTTCCGGTCCGAGTTCCTCAAGTGAAACAAAAACACTGAAGACAAACCTCGGTTCGTTTACCAATACTGTTATGTACACACATGAATATAGAAGTTCTGAACTTTTTTACATTGACAAAAACAGTGATGATTACAAAAAAACAAATATTTAAAGGCCTATTAAATATGTATATGATTCTGTTAAATTAAGATATAATAACAAAGCTGGTCGTTAATATTGCAATAATATCAACAATTATAAATACGAATGTATTACAAGTAATTATAATTGGCATTGATAATTATTATTTATTGATAGGATATTCAAATATTTGTTTATTTTTATTAAATTACAATAATATTATAATACTACAGTCTTTATTAGTTTAACATGCCACTAACCAGTTCATCCAGTAAAATAATTATCAAAATAATTATTTAATCGACACTAACTGCAGTGACTGAAATGTTTTTAATATATGAGTAAGATCAAACATAATGTTCGCTTGTGATGTAATTAATTTCTTTGGCCACTAGATGGCGATAATCACCAACATCACCGCATTTATAAATCACTTTAAGGCAACACACATTGTTTCAAAGCAACTTAACTTTAAAGTTTGTGAATTATTGAACGTGTCTTTAAGGGAATCCTGTCAGTTTGGTTATAATTGTATGTTCTGTATAAATAGTGAAGTTTAATATAAATGTTGCACACAATGGTCACAGCTGGATTCACTTAAATATTGATTCAGTTGATTAACATTGAATAACGTCCCAGTGTTGCAACATTTGTCAATTATGACGTCTAATCAACTGGGTCATACTAAAAAAACAGAGACTTTCTGACTTCAAAAAGTCAAAAAATGTAATTCAGTTTTCATGCCTAAAATTTGATGATTAGTATTCACCGGTATGATTACATTGTTACCAATAATAATGGGCTACTTGAATCTTAATTATTATATTTTACTTATTGTTTGCATATCATTTTCTGTCATTGGTGTAACACCAGTGACAAATTCCCACGAAAGGCTAATTTTCCAAAATGATGGCCAGGTCACCTCAAAACTAGCATGATGAGGCACACTAAAATCTATACATTATACCGATATATGTGTTTTTTTCCAATAAAAGTCTTTTATAATGACAACACCAATGACGCTTTTAAAGAACTACACCAAAACAACATTTTAAAGTAAATTTCTAACTTATATTAAGGAAAGGGGCATGCGTGTGCTTGAACAGATCGTCTTCTTTGTTGACCTTGTAAGTACTTACTTGCATATTTTTACTCTTTCAATACAATAGTTTGTGTCACCAATAACACCAATGACACAAAATCGAAGGACGGATATGATTTCTAAATTATTTGTATTAAGAAATAATTTATATTAGGTTGCATACTTATGCATTTATTAGGCCCTATACTTGTGTTTAATTGGTGCACTTTATTAAACAGTAAGTTCAATTCAATTCAAGTTTATTTAATATAGCGCTTTTCACAATGTGCATTGTTGCACAGCAGCTTTACAGGAGCAAATAAGAAAACACAGAGGTAACACACAGCACAGTGTTTATAGAACAAGCAAGATCATTCTAATAGATAATATCTAATAAATAAATAAATTGATGCAGTCTCCCGATGAACAAGCCAACACTGCCCTACTGTGGCGAGGAACCAAAACTCCAAAGTGAAAAGGAAATGTTTATACACCATACAAATGAGTTAAACATAGAGAGGGAGACACGTGTTTTTTCAAGTACAAATGAAATTTGTAAAAAATATACAATACTATAAAGACTTAAATAACATTCATCATTATAAAAAGGCGCTGAGTTGCATATTAATGGCTAAATCGTTGGATTTTTTTCATTTGGAAGCTTTTTACGTGTATTATATAATAACATATTTGAACCAAGTATTAAATATGAAGTGTTCGTTAAGCCAAATCCGACACCTGCCAGGATCCCAAACTCCCATCAGCTGACAGAAACGAAGAAAAACACCTTTGGAGAAACCATTCAGGCACAGTCAGGTTGTGCTTATCAAATAATGATCTCTATTTTGAGAAGCACAGACGTTAAGCAAAATGTAAAGGAATAGAGTTAGACGTGTTAAATATCAAAATAATATTTATTCTCTTTAGACAAATGTCATTATAATACTGACAGTGTTTTCAAACGTGTGCAATGTGTCCAAAAAAAGAATTTCTCAAAAGTTACATTCAGTGGTCTCCCTTAAAAAAAAAAACAAGCACGTGCAGTATGTACATTTGAAGGTTTGTGTGGGCTTTGCGTTTAGGTTTCTCTTTTCAAATATCTGTTTGGGTAGGACAGATGCGTGTTTTTGTCAATGATCACCTGTTGAAAATCGTAGATCTCATCGTGACCTTTGTGCACATCGTAGTGGTGCATTTTACTTCTCACGCAGTGCGCGAGGCACAGCAGTAATATAATAGAGATCACAGCGCAAACCATTATTCCCAACAGACTCCCAGCGGAAAGTGACGCGGGCTTGACCGCCGGGGGTCTGCTCGTGGGTGTAAACACATCGAAAGGGTCCGAAGAGCCCGAACCCTCAAATTGATCTTTTACACACATTCCGTTGTCAAGGAGCCTGAACCCTTCGTCGCAGGAACATGCAAAACTCCCAGGTGTGTTCTCACATCCGTGGTCACAGCTTCCACTGTCGCATTCGTCTATATCAACGCAACGTTCATCTTCAAAGAGGAAGCCGTCCGGGCAGTTACACAGGGAGTTATCATTGACGTCACAGTCTGCGGGGCATTCAAATGTAGAACAGTACATTTTGCATTTGTGTGCATGTCCTCTGTCGATTGTATGAATCCTTCACCACACGAACAGTTATAACCGCCTTTAGTGTTGATGCAATCGTGTTCGCACGGTCCCGAAGCGCACTCGTCTACGTCCACGCACGCGCCAATCTTATTATTCTCAAATCCGGGTGAGCATTGACACGTAAAGCTTCCGAGCGTGTTGACGCACTCTTTGTTCGCACCCGGACACGCACTCGTATCAGTGCATTCGTTTATATCTTCACACGTCTTCCCATCCGCGTGCAACAGGAATCCCGGGCCACATGCGCACACAAACGTGGCGCCCGAACTGAAGCACTCCTGTGCGCATCCCGCCCGCGCGCACGGGTCATCATTTTGGCTGCAAGTGACCAGGTTCATGTCGATTTTAAACCCGGCCGGGCAGATGCACTTGTAGCCCTGTGCAGTCGTTTCGCACTTATGTTCACAACCTCCACCTAACACTTCACAGTTCCACGGTGCTTGAATCCAAGCGCCAGAAAAACACACGTAGCGCGTCCCCAGCGGCTGCGCGGTCCCGTTTGATTGACTGGGAATTTGTGTGAGGTTATCACTCGTAAATCCAAAAGGGGTTTCGTATGATGCATTGGTGCCCAGCGGTTGACAGTGTCCAGAGTTACTGTATTCACACAAATAGCCCTGTAAGATCTCCTGACACGATCTTTCGTTCCATGTCTGCGCGTTTTTGGATACGGACACGCACCGCGAAAAACACACCGCGTCCGTGATTTTCCAGTTGCTGTAGTGGGTTGTGTCGTCCCCGGTGATCCACTTGTATCCCTTCAACCCTCCGGTTGAGTCTAAACACCGTGCGTCGACGTATTCCAGACCAAGCCAAAAGTCTCCAGTAACGTTACTGTTTTCTAGTAGATCCGACAGCACGCTGCTGGTTTGTTCCGTGCGCACGGTCATCAGATGTCCGCCGTTTGCTTTACACGCGTGGCTCGCCGCGGAAAAACTCGTCGTGTTTGCGTGGATACTGAAGCACTTTTCATCCGCGCAATAGCCGTTGTTCGCGTTCGCGGTACGCAGCCCCAGAAGAACGAGCGCCATCGCCATTCCTAGCATTTCTCTCATCTCTGCTGACGCGTTATGTAACTATGTTCGCGTAAAGTTGCGACGTTTATAAAGTGTCCACGGTCATGAGTCGTTGGAGCTCCGCGCCGCATTTATAACGGCATCCATGTCTCACAGAATGAAGGAAGTTCGTGTTATCTGGCAGAACTCCCAGAGTTCCGCTCACATTCCCTCCCTGTCCCATCAGACACGAGCTGATACACATCTGACGCTTGAATTTCCAAGTTACTACGAATAGATCTTGCTTACATGTTTGGATGACTGTCACTTCTAAGATAGATAGATAGAAAGACACCTGTAGATAGCATCTTACTTATTATTTTTAATTCAATTGATGTGAAATGATTTGGATTTAAAGGAGTGCGTTAGATAATAACGCTTACCATGAATACGTATTCAAGTTTGTTTCATTAAGTATACTTATATACAGTTCAAGTATATTTTTAGGTATACTTTATGTAGTATGCACTTACTTGTAATAATTTATATTTACATTTATGCATTTGGCAGACTCTTTTATCCAAAGCGACTTACATTGCTTTATCCTATACATTTATAAATAGGTAATTGCAATCCCCTGGGATCCAACCCACAACCTTGCATTGTTAACACAATGCTCTTACCACTGAGCTACAGGAAAGCTTGAATAATAATTCAAGTAAGTTGCCTTGGCACTAAATTGGCCCACTTTTTAAAAGTGCAACACTATAAACTTTGAGTACGCAACTACAGGTTACTGAGATGGACATTAAAGGTAGACACAAAGTATTATTATTTTAGTTTATAAGAAGTATACTAACAGCACAGTTACATAATGTTATATTTTGAACCACATTCAAATACAAAGTGTTGTTTGCAAACAAATGATGCTACAGCTTTCACATTTTGCGTTCTTTTAAACTCTGCAACATTATCTGTGGACATGTTGCAGTACATTGATTGTTAAAGGAAACCCTTTGGAAAGCCAAAAAACATATTGATGCAAGATATCATGTGGTGCTTCTGCTGTATTTCTTGAGAAAAAAGTTATGAGTTTCCGCGAGATTGTGTTGCAATGCTAAAGATCATCATTTATTTATTTATTTATTTTCTCATTGATATTTTTTATGTGTGCAGACTTTAGTCTAAACTAATCAAATCTATTCTGGGGCTGCTATGTTGTATTCGTGCCAGTGTTGTATTAAACGATTAGACGTGAGAAGGAATTCGGCGGTTTAATCACGTGTGGGCTGTGACACCAGTCTGGTGACTTCAGTTTATGGAGGATATGTGTGGTGTATACGTTTGATATAAAGGTTTGTTTTCCAGGTGGAAACAGTGAGTATAAGCAGCCTTCATCAATGGGTGGAAATAGGATGCTTGATTTATCAGTACTGCACATTGCTATTAAAACATCCACTTAAATCAACGTTTCCATGACCGCAGTGAAATTGGGTGGAGGGCGAGTCTCTGAACAGAGGCGGTTTATTTAGTTTGTGATAACAGCAAAGGTTTGTAGGTGTGTATGTATGATTAAACAGAGAGCCATGCGTCCCACCGGAGCTACTGCGTGTCAAACATAAAGTTGAGTCATACAGGTTTGAGATCACATTATGATGAATAAATGATGAAAGAATTCTCATTTTTTGGGCGAACTGTCTCTTTAAACACAGCAGTCTTCAGGAGACCCGGTCACAAAGACATTCAGGCATCCAGTAAACAACCTTAGCAACCACACAGGAATCTCCTGGCGACCCCGGCCAACACTTTTTTGTTGCAGTAACTTAAGACTTATTTAGAAGTTGAATCAGATGCATATTGTTGTGTGTTTCCAGACACGAATGAGTTGATACTGGAACGGGTGCAGTCAATTCCGTTCAGTTCAGGTATTCATCCGAACACAAACTCACATCCTCAGGAAAGAGGGAAGGATATTTTTCCTTTTAGTACTTAAATCGTTTTGCACATTTAGGGGGATAGGTCGATGGCTTCCTAAACAACTAACATCCATATGAAACAGGATTTTGTCCCTTAGTAGGTAAATGTTTTATAATTGTAGTAAATCACGTCCTGTAATATTTCGACCCAAAGTAAAGGATGTCGGTATAACGTGTGTTTATTGTGATTTTAAGAGGTCTGGACGCCACAAAGGGTCTCGGCCCTTTGTAAAATACAGATAACACCTCCTCCCTGTTTTACAACAGCAAATCTTTCCTCTCCTTGTTTTTGGAAGCGTCTGAGCTCTGAGTTTATTGCTTCAGCGTGCGCAGATGAGAATCTCTGCTCTTTTTGTTTTTTTTGAGCATGATTGAATGTGATGGTGGGTTTGTGGAATGACGTGAGATTAGGGATACGGCTCAGAAGAATGTGTGATGTGCTCCAAACCCTCCACTGAAACTTAGAAATGATCCTGAATCTTCTCATCGACTGAGGGAAATGACATGACAGGATGTTTAAAATCATCTTACTTTAATGTGCCTCAGCAGGTTTTCAATGGGTACATTACAGATGATGGTGTAGACAAAAAGTGTAACACTTTACAATAAGGTTGTGTTAGCGAACATGATCTGACAACGAAGGAAAACAGCATTTGTTAATCTAGCTAATACATATTGAAAATCAAAAGTCAAAAAAAAAAATAAGTGCACATCGACCCAACATTACTAAGTTAAGTACAGTTGTTTAATTTTTTTTCTCTTAAATTACAAATACTGAACCAAACTCCAGCGGACATCAATGCACTTTGACGTAAAACTCATTCTTCAGTTTAAAAATCAATGCATTTTTGTTTTAAATGATTGTAAAAAAAGGTTTTTTAATTCTTTATCTCAGTATAACCCCAAATGATAAATGAATCTCCATGAGTTGATTTATGACCAATAAATCCCTTCTTTAAAGCTCTACTTTATCTTCGGTGTCATGTCTGTAATTTCTGAAGGTTTTTTTATGTCTTTTAATTTATTGATGTATCATGTTGTGTGTGGTTGCCAAGACATGATTGTGGTTGTCAGGAGGTTCTGAGGGGGTTTATGTATTTTCTCAGAGGTTTCCAGGTTATTCTGGGTTTGCCTGAGGTCACGACAGCACATCTCTCTATGGTCTCTGTATGGTCCTGCTGAAAAACAAAGAAAATAAATTCTACTGGTTTCCAATACAAACACCATTATCAACCTTCAGCTGTTGACCATTAAAACCATTAAAAGATTTATTTGAGTTGTGTGTTTTAGGTCTTATTCCAGTAGGTCTTATTCAGTGTTTCTGAAGGTTTTGGAGGTTCTAGATTTTGTGTGTGGTTGCCAAGACGTGAATGTGGTTGTCAGGATGTTCTGGGGGGTTTTATGTATTTTCTTAGAGGTTTCCAGGTTATTCTGGGTTTGGCTGAGGTCATGGTTTCTCTACCCTGCTGAAAAAATAACAATAGAAACCACTAAAGAAGTTGTAATGTTTTAAATGGGATTTGTTTTGGTTTTAATAGAAACTGTAACGGTGTCTACTGGTGTGTGATGGATTCTATTGGAATAATGCCCAAAACAAAAATAGAAAAAGCTAATGGGTTGTAAGGGTATTCTAATGCAGCCCATTAGAATTTCTGTCATGGTTTCTATGGTTTTTAAAATAATAACCCTGCTGAAACACATAGAAACATCACAGAAATTATAATGGGTTGCATTAGAATACCCTTACAACCCATTAGCTTTTTCCATTAAAACCATTACAAAATTATTTTATAGTGTGTTTTGGGCATTTTTCCAATAGGATTTAACATCTCACCAATATATTCCACCACACAACATAACAATCATTACAGATTCCATTAAAAACAAAACAAATCCCCTTAGAACCATTAAAACATCTTTAATGGTTTCTATTGTTTTTTTCAGCACGGTATATCCTGCTGAAAAAACTATAGAAATTCTACTGGTTTCCATTACAAACACCATTATCAACCATTAGCTGTTGACCATTGAAACCATTATAAAATTTATTTTGAGTATTGTGTTTAAGGTCTTATTCCAGCAGTTTTAGATGGTGTTCTACTGGTTCAGATAACATCCCACCAATAGAACCCAAAACTACCAGTAGAGACCCGAATATAGTTTCCAAACCAGTCCAATTACCATTATTTATTCCGTAAGAACTTCTCTGATGCTTTTTTTCAGAAGAGGTGTAATTAATGATGTGAAATGGAACCAAGGTGTATTTAAATCAGTAACTATAAGTGTAGAAGCAAAGCTTCTGCCGTAAAACCCGACTGTGACTAACTGCATGATTGTAGTGCTCTCTAGCACAGAAATGAGGCCGTAACAGGGAGGGAGAATGTGGTGAGCGTCCGGTCTCACTGCAGGACTTTCTGAAGCTTTTATGTGTGGATATATTGTGTATTTTTGTCATTATGTACTGTAGTTATCCTGTGTTTCCTCTGGTTTTGGATTGACACGAGTGTCGGTAAACGATGACAGAATCTCCAGCATCTTTGGGTTGTAACGGTCAGGATCTCAGACGTCAGAGTTTGAACACAGATATTACAGCTGGTTATATTTGTCTGGAAGGAGGGCCAGGAAATAACTACAGCTTTAATATGAGTCATTTACTATTGAATTCATCACACATTATTGCTTTCCAGCAATAGAGAAGAACAACGTATGTTTTGGTTTGTTTCTCCTCTTCAGTGGACATTTATGATTTTTTTGGGGTTTTCTACAATCTTCAGATTTGAAGGACTATTGTTTGCCTTACTATAATTTACCATTATAGCAGTGTTTTATTGTCTCAGTAATGTTTTTATTGTGTCAGATATTAAAGAGATCTCAGCTTTGATTTTTCTTCTTCTGGGGATGCCAGTAAGGGACATTCTTTCATTAAAAAAGATTACTCAGGAAACCAAGGATTTTCCCTTTTCATCATGTTTAGCAAACCCACTGTAATGAAAGTCTGGTCATGCAATGACGTTTTCATTTCACCAATGATTTCGCTCACAGCACAAGTGAATATGTGTCCACAGTGACTAACTGTCTGACTTTCAGTCTTTGACATCAGTGTTGACGTCCGTCACATAACCTTTTAATATTCACTTGGCAGAACTCACTCAGGCCAACCTCTTGAGTTATTTTTTACTCGGTTATTTCTTCTACATCATTGAAACAAACATAGAACATTTTTTTTCAAGTCTCATGCGCGTCAGAAACGTCACAAATGTGTCATTAGAGTTTGAGAAGAGATGTCAACGATGTATCAAACTGAGCTCAGATTTGTCAAGTCTGTCAATCAAAAATCTATATTATTGAAGATCTCAATATCAACTCAAACATTTCTCATCACTTTTACCCAAATCCAGATTGTTTTTACCTTAATACACAATTGTATTTTTCTCTTTTTAGTTCACATAAGAAATTTAAAGGAGAAGCGTCGAAAAACAAAAGGATTTTTGTGGGGGTTGAACTCTCTCTTTCAGCAGCGCATGTGAATGTTTTTGAATGCACATGGATAAAATGTGAATGTAGAATTGCTTGTGTGTTTAGATTTATTGTTTGGAAAAGAAACATTTTAGAATCTCTTACACGAACACTAAACAAGCATGAAAGTCAGCGTTCTTGGAGAAAACAGCTGAATAAAGCGCACAATTTAAGAACACACGAGACTTCCTGTCACTTCCTGTTGAGACTTTTACAGCCTCGTTTCCTTGGCAACCTCTCATAATTCAGTATCACCGAAGGTCAAAAGATTTTACTTTTCGCTGACAAAACAACCCTGAGAGACTGCTGACCTCAAACACAGAGATTTCTGCTTCACGCTTTCCATATGGAGGCTTTTCAAAACATCAGTGGGCGTAGTTCATCATCACGGCATAAACATAGATTCTTACGCCTTTTTTTGTCGTGTTTTCCAACACAATTATCTAAACATTCTTAAAACACGATTACATTTACTTCAAAATTGTTCAAGTTTAAACAAGAGAAAGCTGTTCGGCCATTGGATAACAACAGGTGTTCTTTTTCATTCTTTGCATTTTAAAGACATCATTATTAATTCAATTCAATTTTATCTATATAGCGCTTTTCACAATGTGCATTGTTCCAAAGCAGCTTTACAGGAGAAAATAAGAAAAACTGAAAAACACAGAAAATAAAGTATTGATTATTCATAATAAATACTTGATTAAAGTATTTATTATATTTAAATAAAGTAAATATTCTAAATCAGTCTAAAAAGAAACACAACAATTTTAGAAAGGCAGTCATGTCATTTGTTAACTATGAGTAAGAAAATGTCAATTTCTTATATAGCGTATGTGTGTAAATGTGATAATAATAAAACAGGCTGGCTGGATCTTCAACATGGTTTTAATCATAATGACGTAATGAAACTTTTCAAATCTGTTCAAGTTTTTTCCAACCCACAGAAAAGTTTGTATAATGCCTAAAGTCTTTTTTTCATGCCCCCGCTTTCACCCGCTATCATTCGGCTTTGTAAAACATTTTGGTTGGACTTTGCTCAAATGTTTCTCCCTCTAGACTTTACTGCGCTATTAAATGTTCATCAATATACAATACATCCATACATGCTCAATACAAACGGACTCTTCCTGTTTCTTGTTTGGCACATGTGTTGGCATTGAAAACTAACGTGATATTTTTAGTCACCTGCTTTCATGAATGCTGGAGACCTTCATTGTTTCTAATGAGAGCTCGTTGACTTCCAAAGCTTCTGGAAAGTGACAATAGTTTTCCAAACTTATCAGGCGCTGTGACCTTTGAGACAACAGTTTTATTCTAAGCATGAATTATTTTGCAGGATTTGCACACAGGGGGGCACGGTGGCTTAGTGGTTAGCACGTTCGCCTCACACCTCCAGGGTTGGGGGTTCGATTCCCGCTTCCGACTTGTGTGTGTGTGGAGTTTGCATGTTCTCCCTGTGCCTCGGGGTTTCCTCCGGGTACTCCGGTTTCCTCCCCTGGTCCAAAGACATGCATGGTAGGTTGATTGGCATCTCTGGAAAAATTGTCCGTAGGGTGTGAGTGCGTGAGTGAATGAGTGAGTGTGTGTGCCCTGCGATGGGTTGGCACTCCATCCAGGGTGTATCCTGCCTTGATGCCCGATGACTCCTGAGATAGGCGCAGGCTCCCCGTGACCCGAGGTAGTTCGGACAAGCGGTAGAAAATGGAATGGATTTGCACTCATGGCTTGGCCAAGCTATTGTTTTGAATGATCCCCTTAGAGAAATCACACTGAAAATCATGTTTGCTCTCAAACGGAGATGCTTTGAGTTCATTTACAGCTCAACTGTTGTTTATGTGTTAAACACATTATGTGTTTCTTATCGCTATTGACCGACAGCTTTAAGACTTCACACGGATTCAACAGAATTTCATTTGAACTTTGATTTAAGCTAAGTAAGTTTTATATATTTTTTTTTTTTGTGAAAACACGTTTGTCTTGAAAATCATTGTCTGTCACAGGAGATGGGGTGTTAACTTTGTGATAAACAGACAAACACAAATGATAAATAAGTGATCAAGATATAAGAAAATAATGAAAGATGTGATCTTTGTTTTTGAAAGAATAAAACTGTATATCCTGCAAGACTATAAGAGTATAACTAATGCAAACTGTCTGAAGATTGGATTGAGATGCTCTTTGTACTTGTTGCTCGTGCTTTATTTAATCACATGTTTTGATTTGTTATGCTTTTAAACATTACATCAAATCATCTAATGTTAAATGTGCATTAAAGTCTATATTTGTGGGAGAAATCCATAACCTTAAGTATTCAACTTTTTGCATGTAACTTATGTCTCACTGTTTGTGTTGCAGATAAAAATGATGCCAAGGCTTTTTTCAAGGTTTGATTTTCTATTTTCCATGAATGTCACGGCAGTGAATGTTTATTATGAACCGAAGGCAGTTTTTGTCATCAGTATGTCAGAGATCAACACATGTTCAGGTATTTTTGTTTTACTCGTGGCTGCAGGTCAGGGTCGCTGTCGGCAGGGATCGTCCGGACTTCATGGATTTCGTGCCGTTTCCAAAAACAGCGAATAGAAACTCATCATGCCCGGCCATATACACAAGTGTGAAAAACGGACATTTCCTCGACAGAGAGAGAGACTTCCTCAAGAGCCTCCATCCGACTCCCGACAACACCCAGAGACATTGTGCTGAAGGTAAAATATGAGTTCTGTGTCAAAGGTTTTCTCAAAAGTGTCAAACTTGGGTAAAAGTAAAACACACATTGTACACACACATTTAATTGGACTTACAGAGATTATTTACCTGAAAATGAAAATTCTGTCATCATTAAAATTTTGTACAACTTTGATGCACAGATGTTTGTTTGTTTTTTATACATCAAGACCCATTTGTTTAGTTAGATCAACGGTAAGTGGAATCATTGTTTTCAATGATTATTTAATCAAATTGTGTGAAAGTTAAAATAAATATGAGTTTGTAACATGTATAAACCTGAAGTGACGCAATTCTTTGAGTTTATTTGCGTTGGAATTTCACAAAAATGTCTCATGTCGTAGCAGAAGGGATTGAATGAGTTTGCTGTGAAGGAACATGAGTGCACAAATGAACCCCATTAGCATCATCTCTGAAGCGCTCACATCTGAAATGATCTGGAATAGCAGATGTCTGGTGACTCCCGGTGAGGACATGGCTGTTCACGCTGAAGAACAATAAATCAGACAAAGCCAACACATGATGACACACAGTGATCATTTATTCACTGCTTTACTACAAGAGGAAGAATAAACACTGAATTAAGAAAACCACCTGTTCCTGTTTTACATCTATGCTCACTTTAAGAAGTTTCTCAATTTTCCATTAGTAACTTGTGACGCTCGTGGATTTTACTTCATTTTTACGCACTTATTCAGTCCTGAAAACGATAAATGATGAAAGATTAAATAACAACTAATGCTCGGCGGTGACGCTTTTAAAAGCAAGTTTCGTGTTTCATCGTCATATGGTGGCACTTTATAAAACCATGCCGATATTGTGTTTGTTTGAAGTGTCCTGTGCCACATTTTGTAACCGAGTTCAGTAGGTTCTGGGAAAGAGCTAAGTGAAAGGGTGCACGGGCCTCCAGACTCCCGCATCTCTGACACGATCGGAATGTTGAATGTGTCCCGTGGAAATTAAAGTTCAAACTGACACTGGGAGAAGTTATATGGGAGTTTTGGTTTTTAGAAAGTGTTCAGACTGCATGTTTTCATCCAACATGTGGTCTGGACGCTCTTATTATCCTCCAGTCTTCGCAATCTTTGGGTTCACGGACAACATACATATATAAGTGTGATATAGAATGTTTACATCTCCTGCCAGTGGACGCCACCCGAGGCTGTATGTGATTGTGTAATGGTTAAGAAGGTTTAAAGTCTGAAGAACAGCCTTCCTTCACTGGTAAAAACACTTGGTCTCGAGTAACTAATTACTTTATTAAAACCAGCAGTCCGGCCGTTGTTGACTTCTTACTTTAGCAGCTCTGCTGGGACATATTTTGGAGACCATTTGGGATCTCTTTCGTAGTGGCTTTATTAATAGATCATCTACTTGTAACAAAATAAATTCCCCAAATGAGTGTCGTGTCGTTTCATAAACTGTGCAGAAAACATCAGCATCATCTTGTTAGAAATCTCTTTGTTTATGTGCTCGCGTGGCAACCAGATGAAATCTCCACCCAAACAGTGTGTGCTGTTGTTGTCAGATGGTTCTAGTCACCGCAGGTTGTCTCATGGCACGCCAATGTGCCCTATTACATAAACGCAAACAGTGAAGAATCATTCATGTCACAACACTGGAGAACACGGAGAGAATGAACTGTTTTTTTCTTTTGCTTCTCTTCACACGTGTCTTACTTTCCGCTGAAAGCAATGTTTCTGAGCGCAGATGGAGAACAGATGTTTGGGTGTCTGGCGGCAGGACAAGATTATGGACTCTGTCTGATAAATGAACACTGTTATTGCCAAACCTGATCTCTGTGACGATGCATTTGCTGGTTCCTCGGTAATTTAGGTGCTTAAAAGGTTCTTCACAGCGATGCCATAAGAACCAGTTTTGGTTCCACAAAGAACCATTCAGTTAAAGGTTCTTTAAAGAACCATCTCATTCTTCATTTTTTATAATCATGAAAAAGAACCTCAAAGTCTACAATCATAATTAAGAAACTTTTTTCGCCACAAAGAACATTTTGTGAAACAGAAAGGTTCCTAAGTTGTTAAAAGTTCTTTATGGAACCAAAGGGTTCTTCTATATGGCATCGAATAACCTTTTGAAAAACCTGAAAAGAAAATTCCTAAAACATATACATAATAAACATATAATAATAATTAATAAGAAGGAATCTATTTGTAAAACATGTATTGATATAAATAAATATGTATATTTGATGGGATGCAAAACAGTTAGGGTCGATTCACATTTTAGTCAAATGACCCGCGGTGCGCGCGCCTGTAAAGTCGAACTATTTCCATCTCGATGCGGCGCCGACGCGCCTAGAAAAATGTGCCGCGTCGCTGCTTATTTTCTCGCGCAAAAGACGCGAAATGTGAGTGTTAAGAGTGTCCACAGTTAACATGTTTTGACTTTGGCAATCGGAGGTTTTCGTAACGTGAGCTGTTGTTGTAATTTAAGCCCGTATGTTGTAAAACACAGATACTTTTCTGCATGCTTTCAGTTTGACTGTATAAGCATCCATCTTCAGCCCTCATAACTTCATACTTTAAACTAAAACACTGCAGCTGAGGTGATGTTTTTAAAGTCTGGCTGTTTTTATCTGCCGTCCGAAATACTGCAAAAAAATCACAAATGCAGCCAGTCCGGATTGTAGGAGTTCCCTAAAAAAGCAGAGATAAGATATCGGACTGAATACTTCATTTAAGAACATGCAGCTTGCAGCTTGATGTCGTCGCTGTTCTTTTCAAATCGAAGATGTCCAAATTTACTGTTTTTCATAGTTGACATGCACATTTTAATACTTTCAAAATGTGAGATATATTGCAAAACCCAGTGACAAAGGATGACTTATATTAATAATTTATGGAAAAAAACATCACAAAATATGGAGATATGAGGTTTCAGAGTGACAGCAGCGATATTTAGTTGTGTTTCATTTCAATTTCAACCTTAAATTGCTTCGGAGAACAAAAATTGTTGAACGTTGTTGACATCTCTTTTGTGTGTGGTGTGTGTGTGTGTGTGTGCGTGAGAGAGGGTCAAAGGGTTGTAATTGATTATTTCCACATTCTCTTCTCATAAGTCAACAGGATGGACATTTGTTTTGGGGTTATCATGAGTTATCTGCTCTGATGGCTGTAGCCCATCATCCTCAGCTTGTTCCCATTTAAATCACATGTCAGCATGTTTTTTGCTTGTATATGTGTGTGTGTGGGGGGGTTAAAGAAAGAATGAACATTGGAAATATCTAATACGATTCCGAACTTTTGTGCACTTTAAGAGCAGAACTAAAGCCATAGGGCACGTATCTGTATAGAAAAGTTTCGTTTACCACTGACAGGAATAAACTCTCACAACTGAAAGAAGCCTCTGGTGTCTCTGTGTCTGTGTCTGACTGGTGCTCTATGATCACATGACCAGAGAGAGTCATTACATCACTGTTGATCTCTGCTGGACACTATGACCTTTAATATGGCCATCGATATGCTCTGAACTACACTGCATTTGTCATTCCTTGAAAACCAAGTGTTTCTGAACGTCAAACTAAACTTATTCAAACTGTATTTGATTCATTTGTTCTCGTCCAAGGACCGACTTGGACGTACATGCAATCGCAGGGCGCAATAAGTAAGAATTCTAGGCCATTATTATTCAGAAAGGTTTAAAATGACTTTTATCACGAAGGATATCCACGTCTCATAATACTTTGTCTCTCGTGTCTGGGTCTGCCTGTTCATTCTGACCTCATGCATTCTTGCTCATTAAAAGCGATTCAATTCCAGGGGTGTTTCCGTCAAACACAGATATTGAATTACATGAAGGTTTAGTCCTCAGTTCAATTAAATGACGTAAATGGGTTTATCTTCTAATATGATGCTGCTCTTTTGCCATCTAGAGGTGATATGTGAGAACCACCAACAAAAGAGTTGAAAATCCAGTTTTATCCCCTGAACCAGTTTCGAACACAAAAGCTGTTTTACAAGTTAAACACCTAAAAAGTGTTACTAGGGCTTCATTCATGAACAGCGTGAGCCAATGTTCACTATATATAAATAACATATATTTAATATCGTGTATTTGAGTTAAAATCCATATTAATATTTAAAGTTACTAAAATAAAACAATAAAATGTGATGTAGGCCTATGTTTATCAATTTATTCATGTATTACTTATTTCAAATATGAACATATCGCCTAGATTTATAATGGCATTAATTACATTAGATTTTATGAAGGATGTTTTTTAAATCACGTCATGCTTGACTTTATTTGACTGATGTATACACTGCAAGTCTTACCAACCAGTAGTCGTTTTACTCGTTTTTCGTGCGAGGGCGAGCGCGCGCTGTAGTATCATCAAGGAGGAGCGTGCGCGTGTGTTCCTGTTGGCCGTAAGTACACGTCAGCAGTAGAGACCTCCTCGCGATCTCATTTGTTTCTCTTCCTGGTTTCAACTTGCCCGCACATGACACTTTATCCGGTGAGTCGTTTACTTGTCTAATCTCCATGTTTACAGTATATCAAAGTGCAGTCTCTCTCGCGCTCGCGGAACGATTACAACTAACTGCTGAAGTTCTCTTGACAGATGCCCGCGCGTAACGGGAACGATCCGGAGCACAACGCGCACACCTCGGCACATGAAACGCTAAAACATGAGGTTCCGACTGTTGAAAAAGAACTTTATTGCGATCGTCGCCCTCCTCGGCGTCTTGTTGACGTTGTTTTATATCATGTTCGGGACTAAAGTTGTCGGGAGTGTGGAGGGGGTCACGGAGACGGCTAAGTTCGACTACGGCACCATCCTTAGTATGCGCACTTCAGTGTATGACAGCAACTTCAAACAGTCGATCCAGAACGCGGAGCGCTTCCCGTCGGAGCCGGAGATGGTCCTCGCGGTGCAGGTGCACAACAGACCGGCTTACCTGCAAATGCTCATCCGCTCTCTGGAAAACGTGAAAGGCATCGAAAAAGCGCTCGTGATATATCATCAACGATTACAATGTCGTAACTCAACGAAGGAGATCACGGACGGAAAAAATGGTAATGAAGGAATCAAGCCAAAATATACTTGCCAGTCCATGCAGATAAAATTTGATGCCCCTACAGACACGCAACTTGGAATAAAGTCCCTCAGGAAGAGTACCCGACCGTACCCCTGGAAACACTTTCCGAGAGAACAGGGCTTCCAGCGGAAAGGGCGATCGCAGCTGGGGGCGGTTAAGGGGGCTAGCCTCAAGCAAGTCAGAGCGGAAGCCGACCAATGTCCAGTACGAGGACACTAGCAGGAAGAAGACGTCCGATCAACGCGCAGAGCCCACATCAAAACTGTGGTTGGAGCTGCTTTTCGTGTTTAAGCAGGGACATGGGGGGTGTGAAAATGGTTCTAATAGGGTATACAAAGATAGTCAGTTTATGTTCCTCGATGAGGACAACTAACCGGGGAAAAGATTCCATCCCTGACTTCCATCAAACTTAATACATACTTCACACCTAGTGTGTAAACATCAAAGGAAAAAAAAAAACGAAAAAAAACTGACGATCGAGACTGGTGTCGACGTACCCGTGCAAGAAAATCGGCATGGGCAACAACACAAAGGCACGTCGAACTTCCGCGAGGGAAGCTTGTCCCACAAGAACGAGACGAGTGCCGTGGCAATGTAAGAAGGTGTGCTAAGCCACAAACGAGGGCAAATGGGGACCGGGCAATCTCCAGTAGAGCTCTACATTACAAAACTGAAATGGGGAAATGCACACAGGAGATTCTGAACACCGTACCGATCAACTAAGGTACTAAAAAGAAATAAAGAAGGGACTGAGAAGAAAGAGGAAACAACTGCAATTCATATGTCGGCACGTGCACTCCAAGCCGCTCTACAGGTCTGTGCTGGCTCTGGGAGTCGTGTCCTTCACACGGAGAGAGATATTGCGGGCCGAAATTCATCAATAAAGAGAACGAGTGGCACGCACCGAGAGGCTCCATGCCATAAGGTGGGACTAAAAGCCGGCTCCTAGAGGACAACCGAATCCAAATCCGACAGCTGATTTTTTTTCACAGCTAAGGAAAGCTCGCCATCAAGTCTCAATCGCGCGGCCGACCATCACTCACATGAATAAAACTGGAGAGCTGGGATAGATGGGACGGGCCGTTACCACGGCTTTGCATCAATCATATGCGGCCTCGACTGAATGAGGGGGCCGGGGTATAATAATAAATTATAAATCACAAGTGCCATTCAGAACGTCAGGGTAGCCGTGAACTTATGCTAAGCCACCAAAAACCAAAAGAGGAAAATATATGAGCTGTGACGTAAAAATGGGAATGGGTGTGTTTTGATATTGTGTTTGGTGTTGTTTAAAGTGGTGTGTGTGTCATTAAACCCGAGTTTAGAATAAACAAAAACCTCAAGAACCAACAAACGAAAAGCGCATGAAAATGTTGACCGTGACCTGTCGGGTGGGGAAAAAAAGTCTGGAAAGAGGAAAGTCATTTAAAGATTAATAAAAACCTATGGAATGATCTGAGTGATTTAAGTTAAAAAAATAGATGGATAGCATTTCATAAAATAACAATAACGTCAACAAAAACCAAAATTATGGAGTAACGGCAATGAACAGTAATACTTTTCTATTTTTACAATATTAAAGATATTTGTTGGGATAAATTAAATGTACTTTGGAACATGTGAGAGTTTAAAGATGGCAAAACTGCAAAGGCAAATCCTCGACACATTCAACCACATCACTTATATTTCAAAAATCTGAGCTGTTTGAATAACTGAATCAGGGGGGTTCAGAAGTTTTGTTTTGTTCAGTTTTGTGGTTTAAATGAAATTTCTCTCAGTAAAAGACAACTCGATAAGGGTTGTATAACAATCAGCACATTGAACGGGCAAAGGTTTGCAGTCCCCTTTTCTCATGATACAATAAACAAGATCTGGATATTATTCTGGGAAAATAATAAAGGGCGTATCTTACAAAAACAGCATTTGTCTTAATATGAGCAAATTTTGAAAGCATCATAACCTACAAAAAAAAGAAAAGTTTTTTAAACTATATAAAATAGAAAAGAAAAATAGAATGAAACGAAAAAGAAAACGAAAAGGAATAAACCAAATCAACAGACCTATCCTAATTTTTTTAGCAAAAGTTGAGCTATAAACACAATGTAAATTGTGTAAATGTAACGGTGTCTTCCGCTCCTATAGCAGTTTCTAATGGGAAACAAATGAAATGTTGTTTGGTATGAAGTAATACGTGTTAATAATAATTTAATGTAAATGGGAAAGTTGTTTTTGGTGGAGGGGTTGTCAGATGTTTGAGACTCCACTAGTCATGTGGGGGGAAAAAAAAAAAAAAAAAAAAAAAAGAAAAGAAAATGACAGAGAAAGGGGGACAAAAGAAAAACAGCAAGGAACGAAGGAATGAAATGGGAAAAAGAGAAAATAAAGAAGGCATGCGAAGAGGGAAAAAAGAAAAAAGAAGCGAGGGGAAAGGAAAAAGAAAATGAACGAGAAAAAGGGGACAAGAGGGTGAAAAACGGGTAAAAAGAAGGAGTTGGTTATTTAAATCGGGTTCCTATAGACAAAAAGCAATTCAATCATTTCCATATATAGCTATTTGTCAATTATGGTTCCTGCATTCGCTTAATCGCCACTATAAAATATACCTTTTTTAGATGTTTTTATTTCTTTCACAAACAATCAGGTGATGATTCATAGCTTTTGTTTTTCTGTTGTCTAATGACTTATAAAACACGAATGGTCACACAGAAATGCAGTTTACCACTCAGTTTTATGTACGTTTAAAGCTTCTATCTGCCTTTGAATAATGCAGTTGAGTTCCAGCAATGCACCATCATTACTGAGAATTGTTCGCAATGTTTTTGTCTTCCTGCATTGTGCAGGACATTCGGGTCAAGCAAAACAATCAGCGCTTCATTCCTAACAGTCAATGTAATTATTTTACCGATCTTGGGATGTTAGCTAGAAATAATATTCACCTGTAATGCCTATGTATTGAAAAGGCATACAATGGTGGCTTTAATTTTGTATTTATGCGTATAAGTAGGGGAAAATAATGTTAATTTTGATGATGGGGTACGGGAAGTCGAGTTGTCCCTTCTGCGGTGCACTCTCTGTGGTTTCCGTCATATTTTAAGGGAGGAAAAACTGTCCATGCTTCAAAGAGAAAATTTGCCAAACTTGATCCTTCTGTGGAAAATGATCTAAAATGCTATCCGTTTATCGAGAGATAGCTGCACACTGAATGTTTCTGTGAGAGTAAGAGAGATTGTTTGCTATTGTAATGTCATGTACGGGTAAGATAGATAAATACTTATTTACAAGTTATTTCCTGAAGGCATATTGGACACCTGATAGCACCACTATACAAGCCATATTCAAATGTCTTCTTGAAGCTTTGAGCCGAAGAATCATTTGTCATTGAGGCATATGAAGTTTAAACCGTCACAAAACAATCTGTGTAGCTGAGCTGATGACAACACGTGTATTTTCATAAAAAAAAATCAAAAATGATACAAATATTGTTCTTCTGTTTCGCTGATCCCTGAATTTGTAAGTGAATATAATAATAAGGATAACCTTGTAAATAAAAAATACACCCTAGAAAGTATGTTTGAAAATATTAAGTCTTATAAAAAATACTAATGTCGTTGATATCTCTACTTTAAGGGGGGGTGTCACAAGCACAATTCTGTCATTTCAACTGTCATTTTAAGACTGTAGTTTGTAAATAATTACTTGATAGTTATAGATTTCTGTGGTCTTGTCGTTTTTTTTTGAAGCACTGTGGAACAATTTAAATTGAACAGAAATGTGCCTATGCATTGGGACTTGTCAGGATGGACTGAATGGAAGAAATTTATTATAAAATGATAAAATTAATATGAATCACCACAAAGGAAGAAAGGGAACAAGAAGAAAAGAAAGAAAAAGGGCGGACTTTTCTGTGTAAATCTTTAGAATTTGTTTTCTGTTTGCCTGTTAGTTCAGGGAACCACGTGAGCTGGCTGCGAGATGAGATAACAAGCGTTTAGGTTACGTTCAGGGAAATTTAAGGGGCCAAACTGAGTTTACAAGATGTTATGTTATTTGAAGACTTTTTATCTATGTAATTGAAGAAAAATTGGTTAAAATTGACAATTTAATTCGAGTATTTATCTATTACATTTACATTTAGGCATTTGGCAGACTATTAGAGTGACTAGTTATTGTGTTTACAATATTATTAGATTAGAGTATTAGGATATAACTATTTACAATTAAATTACAACTTATTGTGGTATCTAGAGAATAAAAGAGAAGATAAAAAGCAACATTTGATCTCTTTACAGCAGCACGCATAGATTCACCCGTGACAGCTGTCACATTTCACATCGCTGAACAGGATCAACCAATCACAATCGTTTGCGATTGAGTCACGGTTATTTATTTTTTATAAAGACTGCCGCGTTGGAAATCGACTTCTATGTCACGTACTACTTCTATGAATTGCTATTTCTAAAGTTACAAAATCAAAATACAAAAATTGTATCCTACAAAAACAGCTTTCAACTCGGAAACACGCAACCAGTCAGCCCCTAAGCGTCACTAGAAACAGCCAATCAGAGACTCCGCTGAGCGTCACGTGACCCTGGCGAGCCCGTCGAGCGGAAACCCTCTGGTCTGTTCAACCTTATGTGGCGCTGCGCAGCCTAATCGTCGGTCCACGTCAAAGTATCGCGAGAGCTAGTCGAAACCCGCTGTGCTGCCGCATCGCTCTCGCGATACTACAATGTCACACGGCGGTCAGTCCGCGCAGCGCCACCAGAAGTCGAAACAAACCTGCCGCGGTGGTTCATGGCGGAAAACGCACAATAAAACACTCGGCTAACTTTGGTCATGGCGCAGAAATGATGGAGCAGACCGAAGAGGCTCCTTCCTTAATAAACACCGAGGAAGAGAGCTGCGAGAAAGACAAAGTGTGGTGTTTGCAGCGCGTGGGACGAGATTGTGACTGGCTGCTTTTGCACGAGGACTCAGAGGTGCATGTTTACAGAACGAACTGCCTTTGTTTATCTGTTATTTACCTGAGTGTAAACACGCAGGTGTCGTAATGCACCCTAAATGATTCTAGTTATCCAATGGACTGTTTGTCTGTGAGGAAATCTGAATCAAAACAACGCAGAACAGCATTGATGATAGAGCCCGTAATGCACTTTAAAAGTCTCGTTTTCAGTACATTTTAATGGCCGCATATGTGCAACATCGTCACTCAGACTGTGTCAAATGTGAATATACTGTAATAAAAGAGCAATATAGTATCACAGGTTTGGTGCTTCGGGTGCATTCAACGAAATGTGTGTATTGTGTTTACCATCAGGTTTCTGTTGGTCGTGGATTAAATGTGAGCCATCAGATTCTGTCAGCATGCTGTCCTCTCATGATCTCCAGGAATCACTGTATGTTTAAACAGAATGACGACAGACAGTGGACAGTGACAGATAATAAGGTGAAGTTGGTGTCTGTTTACCTGTCTGTCTGTCTATTAGAGATGCAGAACGGTTGTAGCTGATATATCAAACCCATTTGTGTGTGACACCGAGTATGTATGTTGATCTTGGTTTATAATACTTCCCAAAACAAAATAAAGTCTTTATGAAAAATATTTTGTGTTAAAATAATCATATATAAATAACCATTTGAGTGAAGTTCTCTTATTTGTGGAGCCCAGCATCTGTTATGATGTGGAGTTCTTATGTTTTGTGTTTTTGTCTCTTCGCTCAGAGTCTGAATGGTGTGTGGGTTAATGGAACTCGGATTGCTCCGGGACAGCCCTTCATACTCCAGCAGGGTGATTCGGTGAGACTCGGGGTCCCTCTGGATGGCAACCCTGTAGAGTTCGATTACCTCCTTGTCCAGCGCCCTTTCAGTGAAGTAAAACCGTTCCTGTCCGGAAATCCCTCCAAAGAATCCAGTTCTACCTCCTCAGGCCTGAAACTCAAAATCTCTAAGCGGAAGTTCGACGGAGACGAGTCGGAATCTTGCCCGACGCAGCACTCCAAATCCAAGCTGTACCGGTGCTCTTGGCCGGATAAGTCGCGTGCCCAGCCCTGTCCGTCTGGGGAACGCAGAGACACTGAGAAATGCTCCTCTAGGATCTCAAATGAAGACAGATCCCGCGATAAAGCTGGAAGTTCGCAAGGATGCAAGGAGAGCAGTCAGCAGCTGGCTTCTGTACATCAGTACAAGAAGAACCTCATGGCGCTGAAGGGCCGCGTGGGGGAAACGCAGAAGCGCGCGGCTGAGCTGGAGAGCCAGCAGCAGGAGACACCGGAACGGGAGCAGGAGATGCAGGAATTGCAGGGGCAGCTGGAGATGTTGCAGGGTCAGCTGAAAGCCCAGCAGGAGCAGGCGCTTAAACGCATGGAACGCTTGGAGAAATCTTTCTGTGAGGAGGAGCGACGTCTGGAGGTGAGGAACCCAGACGCACTGAGGGGGTTGTCATGGACCAGATTCAAACTTGTGAT
The DNA here is from genome assembly GCA_006030095.1 of Triplophysa siluroides. Lineage (NCBI taxonomy): Eukaryota > Metazoa > Chordata > Actinopteri > Cypriniformes > Nemacheilidae > Triplophysa > Triplophysa siluroides. Next base: position 986,274 of record VCII01000713.1, read on the forward strand.
ATATGTGATTGTGTTGGGTTCATACTGCCAGCCGTTTAATTGACAAACAAAATTGACAGATACATTTTAGAACACAAACTGTTAGTAATATATTATATTTATTTTCTATTTATAATATAAAATAACAATGAGATAAATCTCTCTTATGCAAGTTTTTATTTTGCTGTTACACCACAGGCCCCATTTGCAACTAACCAAATATGAATTAGGTCAACAAATGTAGTTATGTTTACAAAAAGCAAGCGGCACTGCACTGACACGAGTGCTGACTTCTGCGTGTCTGAGAGATGCTGACATAATGAAATGTTATATTGCTCATATTTATTAACTTCTTTTTTGCTTTCCCAAGTTTGAGAAAGCACAACAGAATGAGGAGGGCTTGAAGAAACAACTCGAGGAAGCTTTAGGAAAAAAGGAGGTAAGAGAAACTACACGCATCTTCATTTAATGAGCTTTTAAAACAAGTAACCGTCAGTGCGCTAAAACGTTCACGGCGACCCGAGTTCGGTTTCCCTTCCGCAGGGTCGCTTGTCGATCCCGCTGCCCTGTCCCCAGTGCTTAATTCCTGTCAGCTCTTCACTGTCCAATCTCGAGAAAGGCACAGAAAACCCAGACATACTAGTTACTATAATGTTTTTCTTTTTTTAACAGCACCGGAATGTTATAGATGAGCTCAAACACGCTCGAGAAGGATTCAAAGAGGTTCTTCAGGCCAAAGACAAAGAGCTGGAAGTATCAAAAGTATGGAAAATGTAGCATATCAACCAACCTAGAACAATCTAGTCATTAGCATGCTGGATAATAAAACAGTATATAAAAGTATACAGTTTTTATGGTTACTTGAGTTCTTATCGGTGACAATATCGTGGTCTATTCTTGCTTCTTCACACTCAGGAGGAGAAAGAGAAGGCCAAAGCCCAGAAGGATGAAGTGGTCACACAGATGACAGAAGTGCTGGAGAGTGAACTGCAGTGCAGTATCTGTTCAGAGCTCTTCATTGAGGTACTGTGCTCCACACAGAAGAATATAAAACGTTCTCGTCAAAAAGCCCCTGATCTAAACCTCCATTGTGTTGACCTTTGACCCTGTCAGTCCGTGACGCTGAACTGCGCCCACAGCTTCTGTCAGCACTGCATCCGAGAGTGGAGAAAGCGCAAGGACAAATGTCCCATGTGCTGGCAGAACATCACGTCTCAGACCCGCTCGCTGGTTCTGGACAACTGCATCGACCGCATGGTGGAGAATCTGAGCGCGGACATGAGGGAGAGACGCCTGACGCTGATCAGCGAGAGGAAAGGTGAGAGGTGTGTAACATTCAGCACATTATCTGCTGCTTGTCTATAGGCAGGGTCACATGACCACGATCATCCAAGATGAGTTGATTCGAGGCGATGTGGGCCTTTTATGCCGCACCGCCTGAGACGCATCCTATGAATTGTGTTGTCAGGTCAGACGCCAAGCGTGTCTCCCGCCGTGGTCGTCATCCACGACGACAGCAGCAGTGACACATCCATACTGAGCGACGGCTCCATACTCGGAACCCCCTCGGAGTCGGACTCCTCACTGGTGCGTTTCCATAGTGATGAAAACTCGTCCTGGACTGAGGAGGATGACGATTATGTTTGAGACACTTATGTAGGAACAACACATGCACAGCTTGTCTGTTCCATCTTATTTTTATGTTTGTAGGTCACAGTATTATAATTATTAAGGGGGTTTTGTTTAAATAAAGCAACTTTGTCATTGTTTTTGCTCTTGTATGTTTTAATAGCGATTCACGAATTCATTTCTGAACTATATCTGGATGTTATAGGCCAATAAAACACAAAACATGTCTCAAATCACCCTATCCTGACTTTTAATGAGGATGGTTCAGTGTTGGACACAAGAGGGCAGAGTTGTGACATGAAAGCAGACACATTTGGAATTTCAATCGGGTCTGTTTTATCTGTTTTGACAGAGTTTGAATAGCAGCAGTGTTCATCTCTGACACAATCTCTCTGTGGGTCCTTTGCTCTCATTTCCAGGTACTTGGAACAAAATCAGTGTTTTTGAATCAAGACGGAAATCCCAGAATCTGACTACACCACACCAGCCTTTCTGTCATCATTTATCAACCCTCGTGTCACTCAAACTGTATGTGACGCTTTGTTCTGTGTTACACAAAAGAAGATATGTTGAGAAATGTCTCGGTGGTTTTGTGTTCATAAAGAAAGAAACGGAGGTGTGGAATGACATAAAGGGAGTAAATGATGAGAGAATTCTCATTTTAGGTAAACTATCCCTTTAAGTGAAGCTCCTGACTGTAAATGTGGGTCATTAAACCGCTTTAGTGTCATTGCGGTCTTTAAACAGACGTGTGTGTCTGTCAGGTGATATTACACCAACAGACACTGACGGGTCCCCCCGGGCTTTTATACTGGCTGTGTCGCTTAACTTCTCATCTCTGATGTGTCTTTGCTCTCAGGACATTTGAGTTAAATGACCAGAACATGATGTGTTTGACTGTGGGTGAAGTCAGACTGGTGCTCAGGTCAGGACTGTTTACCAAGTACCAGGAACAATTTAACTGGATTTTTTCATCGCTCGTGCAATACAATGTATAAAGTGTTGCCAGGGCATTGCTAAATGGTTGCTAGGGTGTTGTATAAAATAACTGTGCCAACGACATATTCATTTTTTTCACAGCAAAACTTAAATTTTACATTGAAAGGTTTTTGAAATGGCCTTCGCTCTACTTTTACAAAACGTACAACTATTTTATTATAAAAAGACATGGTTACTATAGTAAAGCCATGATAACCACGAATTAACCACAGTGTTCCACAATTAATATATATTTATAGTGTTATTTTTTTGTTAAACCATGTAGTAAATCAATTCTAATCAAGCCTCCAAAATGTGTCATTTCACCAATAATGAAACAGTGCTTAATTTTCATAAATGTAAAAATGTAAATATATCTTCATACTCTTTGTCAATCCAAAAGTTTCATTCTTTATATTTTATCTGTTATTTCAAGCTCCCGCGTGATAAACATTAATCGTGTTTTTTTCATTCTCGAGTTAAAAGGTGAGAGCCGCCAGATACGTCATCAGCAAGTGACGCAGTGAGAGCGCGCGAGACACGGGTATGCATCTCCATGGCAACATCAAACTTTTACGAGGAACTCAGTCAACTTTAGCATTACGCTTGTCGCGATCAGTTACTGTTTTAATAACTTAACAAATAAATAAATAAAAGTTTTGCTAACTAGTTAGTTATGTAAAGGTGTTTTATGTTTATAAATATTAGTAAGAAAATAAAAGGCTCATTGACGTGTCGATTGAAGACCTAACAATACGTTTGTTGATATCACGGTTTTCTGGCGGTTTCGGCGGTATGTCTCAGAGCGCGTATCTGCCCGCGAGGAGCGTAAACACCGCAGCTGACCGGCGGAAAATGCGCAGCGTTATCGCGGAAGATTCGGAATGGACTTTAGCTGAAGTTCCTTTACTAACAACACTCTGCCTTCAACATATAGTCAAGAACTTTGAGGGTAAGTCCTGGAGCTCCTGTCTCTCAGTTTTGTTTACGTGTTGTTGTTTACATAAGTGTTGATCTGCTGTATATTTTGCAGAGATGCCCATCCTGGATGAACTCACGGGCAGTCATAAGTCTTATGTTCTTGAGCGTCTGTCTCCATCTCTTCCTCTGACTGTCAGCGCAAACCTCATCGCCGACGAGAGCTACTGGAGACGCTGCGTGGAGGCGCGCTGGAGTCCGGCTGACGTCACCGCGTACGGCAACAGCTGGAAGCGCATGTTCTTCGAGCGTCACCTGGAAGGCATCGTTGAACTTTTCATCCCTGACGTGACAGACATCAGGACGGTCCTGGAGCTCGTGCCGCTGTGTCGAAACTACGTGACGCGTCTGGAAGTGTCTCAGTTGCTCCCGCCCATCAAAGAGCCGTCGAGGTTCGACGAGGAAGACGCCTCGGATTGCGCCAGTGACGTGGGCAGCGACGGACCCTCCATGGATCACTTTGATTTCGGAACTCTCCTAGACAAACTGGTGAACCTGGAAGAACTTCGTGTGATGTACGGGGTGAAAGGTTGCGGTATGAACTTCGAGTGGAACCTGTTTGAGTTCACCTTCAGAGACTGTGAGTGTCTGGCAAAAGCCCTGAAGTCCTGCAAGAGCTTAAAGGTCCGACCCTTACCTGCACTCTTATCATGTCATGTTCTGTTCAGTTCTGACCGTGTGTGTGATGCTCTTCCTCTCTGACGGCAGGTGTTCAGTCTCCGTCGCAGTAAGGTGGACGATGAGAAGTGTTGCATCCTCGTGAGTCACCTGCTGGATCACCCGTCTCTGCTGGACCTCGACCTGTCACACAACCACATTGGCGACCGCGGAGCCAGAGCCGTGGGCAAACTTCTGAACCGCAGTAAGCTGCAGAAACTCACGGCGTACAACAACCGGATCAGAGGTCCGGGAGCTCAGGCGCTGGCTCACGCTCTCGCCAGAAACACCTCGCTGACGTCCCTCAACCTGAGACTCAACCGCATCGCCGACGAAGGGGGTCAGGCTGTCGCTCAGGCTCTGATGAAGAACAAGACGCTGACGGAGCTTCACCTGGAGGGAAATGAGATGACGGAACCCACGGCCGTGGCGCTGTCTCAAGCGCTGGTGCAGAACTCCACCCTGAAGACTTTAAACCTGGCCAACAACAGACTGGGAGTGGTGAGTGAGCGACGTGATTTCAACCTCGTAGCATCAGCCTAGCAACCACCTTAGCAACCTCGTAGTCTTCCGGTGATTTTACTCAGCCGAGTGTTTAACTGGGTGTCCGAGAGACGAATATAATGATGGAGCGCTGTCGATCACGTTCAATTATTCAGAAGAGTGTTACAGCACAGCGTATGGGACGAGGATTAGCCCTCTCTAGGGACGGATCATCCAAATGGTTCCTGCATTTCTCCGGCTCTCCAGTTCGGTTTCAAGGCAAATCGTATTTCAAACAATCATCGCTTCAGCAGAAAGGAGTCACAGGAAACGTTAGATCCTGAATCCTCTGAACGGATCTGCAGAATGTGATATGGTCTTATCAGAAAGTTTTAACCTTGAGAAACTCCGCTGTCAGAATGTGATTGATCGTTGTTTTAGGTCTATTTGCTGTTGAGCCTGTTTACTTTCTTCATTGATTTATTCTATAATTGTGTTTTAAGATCACATCACAGGCTGCTGAATGATGGACCGTTCCATGTTCCAAATTTCTCAGTCATCGTCGTAGGGTAATTTTCTATAGCGGTGAATGGAAGACTGCCACAAATATACTTGTTGCATTCTCATTTGCTCAAAAACCAAAAATATACCTCAACAATAGTGTTTTCACGTCTTTCAACAAAATGAAAAAAATATAGAATCTGATAACGGCGAGAGAGAATGATGTCAAATTTACAGTGACTTCCAAAGACGCTGTATAAGAAACACCCTCGCATTGGCGTTACACATTTTTTTGCAATTTGTTGCAAAGGTGATATAATACAAAGCATGGTGTTATAAACGTTCACACATTTTTTATTAATGAAAATACCGTTGAATCACAGGCTTGTGAGAAAGGTCCATTATTCAAACGTTTTTAGCCAACATTAACACGGTATTGTGATGTAGAATAAACGGTTATGTCATGGGACATTTTGAATGAAGTATTAAAATATCATACAGTAATGGCCAGAAGTCTTGCTTTTTATTCAATAGATTATTAAAGATGAATTAAAATGTTGAGTGTTGGAGTGCAAAGTAAAGCTCAGCTTTGAGAAGAATTGAAGAAGGTCAAGAGCCAAAAGAATGACTGCTGTAGAGAAAAACCAGAAGGCCTAGAAAATTTGAAGAAGTATAAAACTACAAAATATCGACCAGGGCTATTCAAGAGTTTAGTTCCAACCAAATCCAACGGTCCTGCCTGTACTTTCCGCTTGTGAGGGTGTGTTTGTCATAACCAGATCTGAATCATCCTGATGTAGACCGTCTGTGAGATGCTCTTTGTCTTTTTTTGCAGGACGGTGGTAAGGTTCTGGAAGAAGGGATGTCCCACAACAGCAGTCTGGTGGAGTGTGACATTCGGCTGACCGATGTGGATCAGGAGAGCGAGTTCTGCATCACTCAGGCCCTGAGAGCCAATCAAAACCACAAACATCATCCTAGTCCCACTGCCACCCAACATCCATCCGCTCATTAAACATCCTAACGCCGCCAACATGCTTTTCTGCTTTTCATTTCCACAATTTAAACATTTTTATGAGTTTATGATTTGAGAGATACAACACAGACTGTATCGGTGTGTACAGACTGAATGAGATATGACATTTATTCATGTGTAAGCAAGATTTCTGACGGGTCTGTTTGCAGCACAAAACGTCCTTCGATGTGATAATAAAAGTCACATTTGGGCGGTGGAATATTTCTCGACAGCCATAGAGAAAAAATATAACTGTTCGTGTATAATTTGTTTCTGCATTTTGTATTTTCATCAATACTGTGTTGTACGCCCACATTTGTAGTCACGTCAAAATTACAACATTTTCAGGTTGCAAAAATGTCATATTGTTAAAAATAACATTTTCAGCATACACATAAAAGTGTTTATTCACAATACAAAGTGTTTCAGCATATCAAGACATAAAACAGATTTTCTTTGCCACCAGGAAGCTTTTATAATACTTTCCCTTCATGTTCTGAAATAACTGCGTGCATTTTTAGAAAGAAGAAATTATTTTTGTATAGTCTATTTTTTGCGTTGTCGTCAGTCTGGAGGAATCCCTTATAACTGTAAAGAGAAACAATGACAGTACAGGCTGTTCAGCTGCAAAGTGTGAGGATTGAAATCTTTCCACATTCAGTCACTGGAGATATCTGATCCTTCAGGATGAAACCATTTGAAGACGTTGATGTTATAAATGTGTCTGTGCGCTCTGTCGGTTGTTTTTATCTGTTCTTCAGTCACTGATGTGCAGTCGACTCTGTCTCAGGTCCTGTCTCTTGTACATTTATATTTACAGTTGGATCATACGTCCGAGGTCACGCAGAGGTCACATGTGCTGTCACACAGTAGCAGTGAGGTGTTACATTGTTACTTTCTCATTGTTTTATACACATTCATTCTCTTAAAACAGATTTACATGAACTGAATTAGATGGATAACCTTCACTTCTGTATCCGTGTGTTTTTATGATGATGGTTTCTGGATTTGACATAATAGGAATATTTATATGTCCAACTTTTGAAGATCACTTGAGCATGTGGCTTATTTGAGCTTTTAGAGGTGATTTATTTTTAGTTCTCGCGTGAGGTCTGAACGCTCAAAATCTTGCTGACATTATTTCTTTCCAGAGGGGGTCTAGAAAATGTAATAAAGCGAAATGTCAACAAAAATAACATCTGAGGCACTTCAGCTTGTTGAAACGGAGAGGTAGTTGCGGAAAATATAACATCCGGAATGGGTTACAGTAGCATTCCTATTTAAAATATGGTGAGAATGATTCAATATTTTAAAGAGGATGTGTTTGGTTTGGACTTGTTGTGTCCCTTAAGCCTGCGTGTACTAAATTATTCACAATGTTGCCATAAATAGAGATCAAACAGAAACTGTGCGTGTGAAATACTTATGTCTTATTACTTTTGCATTTCATTTCTTTCCTCAGGTTTATCATTTTAAATCTACCAGAGCTCCACATTACTGGGAAAGAGTTTGTTTCCAAAATGAGAACTTTCTAAAGTTTTCAAAAATCCTGGTTTTTATGATGTTATCATGTTTTTAGTGTGTTAGTTAGCTGTATTTGTTTGTTGTCATGGCTTAAATCAAAACAAACCAACTGCAGTTTGATTGCTATTCATTGGAATGTTATCTCATTTTGGAAATAAACTCTTCATGTAGACTGGCCTTTAAGTTTCTTTGTTGTTTTGATATGATCTGCAGGAATAAATCACGTGCACGTGCCAATACGATTGATTTGATTTGTTTCTGGAAAACAGTCGATGTCTTTGGGTTCAGCATTTTGTTTGTTGTGCTGTTCAAAAATCAAAGAAAAGGATGCGTGATGCGTATTATTGAAATGATTGGGATTTGTCTAAATTACCTGAAGTAGCGATGGAAGCAGACAACAGAAGGGTTCATTTTTCTTCAATTCAGAGTCTATTCTTATTTTACGAGTTACATTAGATTAGACAGTCAATGCTGTAAAAAAGGTTGAAAGTGTTTTCGAGCGTTCTGATTGAATCACAAGTGCAGTTTGGCGTTTGGGGGATGCCACAGTTGAAGCTGAATATCATGGGAATGTGCACAAACGGGCAAAAATGAAATGATTTGAGGACAAATGTTGCTTTCGTACGTTTCAAATGAAGTCAAGACTGCAAAGGTGCACCATCAGCCGTCATTTCAAGCACGGGACGTCCCATAGACTATAATGAAGTCTCCACGCAAGAGCTGTTACGGTGAAGCGTGTGGTGATCGTGACAGCCCTCATTGCGATGTATGATCAATACAGGGAAGTACAGCGCGTCCTGGTAGGCGGGAGGAGAGGGAGGGCTTTCCTCAGCGTTAGAGCGACCCGCCAGGCAACGTGTGCTTTCTGTCGGACAGCCGGGATCGTTCAGGCTACTGCTGCCACTACGCCAAAGACAGCTGCGACGTGAGCCGTACAGTCGGCCCAGAGAGAAGCGGCCGCTACTGTTGCATGCGCTCAACGC